>JAKOOJ010000004.1:0-600000 GCA_022577455.1 Arizona elegans | reverse complement strand
TCCAGACAAGAGGTGACGAGGGCATGAGTGACCATGTGTAGAGAGTCCCGATCTAGAAAGGGACACAACTGGCGAATCAGGCGAACTTGATGAAAAATCCTCCCGACCACGGCCGTCAGGTGCTCTTCTAGAGACAGCCGTGAATCCAGGAGGACGCCCAAGTTGCGAGCCCTTTCCGTGGGGGCCAATGATTCGCCCCCAATAGTCAGCGATGGCACCAGCTGACTATATCGGGACGTCAGAAACCACAGCCACTCAGTCTTGGATGGGTTGAGCCTGAGCCTGTTCCTCCCCATCCAGATCCGTACGGCCTCCAGGCACCGGGACATCACTTCAAGGGCATCGTTGGGGTGGTCTGGGGTGGAGATGTACAGCTGGGTGTCGTCAGCGTACTGGTGGTACTTCACCCCGAAACCACGGATGATCTCGCCCAGCGGCTTTACATAAATGTGAAGTACAACAGCCAGGACTTATTGTTTAAGTCTTGTCTCTACCCCTCAGTGTGACTGTGGTGTTCTTTGACAAAATATCCACCAAATTGTGTCCAAATGTCCATCAAGAGCTTACACCAACCCAATGTTCAACATAGACCACCCTGTCCTTGAATGGCTGGGTGGACTGGACATTAAAATTTGAACTACTATAAATACTGATGATGTTATCTAGTTGGGTCATGAAACACCTGCAATAAACCAACCAAGCTCAGAAAGCACCAGGGACCTCCTCCTTCTCCTCCCTCTCCCCCTCCTCCTTTGGTCTTTCTAAAACTTTTAATAAAACTTATATTGAAAAAAACGGTTTGTCTCCTCAAGCTCCCTTCACCGTTTCGTACTGATGAAAGAATTAACAATTCGATCAATTCGATCAAGTAAAAGGAGAAAGGGGAGGGGGGGTAAAAGGGGGAAAAAATGAGATATTATAAAAATGTACGCAAATGATGAAATAAAAATAAATAATAATTGAATAAGACATTGAAATGAGAATAAAGATAATTAGAAAATCGGGGCTGCTCGAATACCACTTTAGATTGAACTGAAAAGGGAAACAACAGGAGAGAGAGGGGAAGGAGTAGAGAGAGAGGAAGGGAGAAGAGAGGAGAGAAGAGGAGAAAGAAGAAAGGGAAAAGGAGAGGAAGAAGAGGGAGGGGAAAGAGGAGTAGAGGAGAAGGTTAGAAGGGGGGAAGAAGGGAGGAGTGGGGGAAGAGAAGGGAAAGTAGGAAAGAGAAGGAGAGAAAGAACGAAGGAAGTAGGAGGAGAGAGAGGAAGGAAGAGAAGGGGAGGAGAAGAAGAAAGGTTGGAGTAAAGTTAAAGGGTAAAAGAACAGCCCCGAAAAAGTAAAAATGAAAAATGAAAGTTAAAAGGAAAGATCAATGAAAAACGATGGAAATGACTGTACATGTAAATGTGTTTATGAGAATAAAAATAAAAAAAACACTATTTTTAAAAAATTCGATCAATTAAACACAGTCATTCCATGAAAGATAAACAGAGGAGGATCTGCAAAACAGAAAAGCTAAACTGAGAAAATGTATCTTAAAAGAACAATTTTATGGAGTTTAACTCTTACCATAGTGCTGTCTGACTTTTTGCGGGAAGCTGGGCTGTCACCGTGTGATTGCAACTTGCAAGTTGACAATTGCAGCTGGAAAAATCAGACACATATAGCTATGTACAAACTGCTAAATGAAGAGAGGCAGACTACAGAATAACAGAGTTGGAAAGGACCTTGGAGGTCATCTAGCTCAACCCTCCTGCTCAGATAGGAAATAAAGCAGTGATGAAATGTAAAATTTGTTACTACCGGTTCTGTGGGCGTGGCTTAGGGGGGGTAATATGACTGAGTGGGCGTGTCCAACTTTTTTTTTTTTTACTTTTAAAACCATCGGCTGAAGAGGTTGTAAAAAATTGCTTTTAAAACCTCTGACGATCCCAGCTGACTTGCCTGATCGACAGAGGCTTTTTTTCCTTTTAAAAACATTTTTTTCTATAACCTCTTCGGCTGAAGAGGTTGTAGAAAAAATGCTTTTAAAAGCCTCTGATGATCCCAGCTGACCTGTGCGATCATCAGAGGCTTTTTTTTTTACTTTTAAAAGCATTTTTTCTGCCAAAGGGATTGTAGAAAAAATGCTTTTAAAAATAAAAAAAAAGCCTCTGATGATTGCGCTGGGCAATGGCGGAGGGGGGGGAACAGGGATTTTTGCTACCGGTTCTCCGAACCGCCCGCCTCCAACTAACCCCAGCAGAACTAAAATGAAGCAATTGTCACAAAGATAAAATCTTAAAATAGGGGTGGAAATCTCTTTTAGAAACAATTGTTGATTGGGCTCACAATTGCAAAGAAATTAGGGTAATTTGATTTCTTGCTACTTGGACACCACTACATGTAATCCTTGATTTATAACCATTCATTTAGTGACTGTTTGAAGTCACAATGGCACTGAAAAAAAGGACTTATGATGATTTTTTTAACACTTATGACCATTGCAGTATCCCCATGGCCATGTGATCAAAATTCAAATGCTGGGGAACTGATTCATATTTATGAGGGTCCTGGGGTCATGTGATCCCTTTTTGCGACCTTCTGACAAGCAAAGTCAATGGGGGAACCCACATTCACTCAACAACCCCTTTGCTAATTTAATAATTGCAGTGATTCACTTAACAGTTGTGGCAAAATAAAGCAAAACCCACTTAACAAGCGTGTTGCTTAGCAACGGAAATTTTGGGCTCAATTGTGGTCGTAAACCAAAATATTGTGGACATACGGGTACATGGTTACGATTTGCTTATAATTAGTATGTTTTTATGGGTTAGATTAAAGTTAAACTAAGAATATTTTTTTCCCATATATATATTTTGCTAATATTTTAGAGGTTTTTAAGGTATCAATATAATTTCCTTAATTTAATCTAATCCAGACTAGAAAACAGGAGGAAAGAGTTCTACTCCCGTCTTAAGCATCAATATCGGCTCAATGGATCAATCATTCTCTCTCTTAGACCAGCCAACCTTACAAGGTTATTGTTGTGGGGAAAATAGGAGGAGAAAGGATATGTTTGCCACCTTGAATTATTTATAAAAATAATGATGGGAGATATACTTTACATAAATCACCTTTGCAATCATATTAAAAGCAACTGTGTTCTCTTTGCTGATGATGTTAAACTATTCAACACCACCGACAATGCAATTACCCTTCAAAAAGACCTTGACTATGTGTCAGATTGGTCTAACAAGTGGCAACTTCAAATCTCAACCAACAAATGCTCTGTCTTGCACATTGGCAAAAAAATAAATAAATCAAAACATAAAATACAAATTAGATGGGCATGACCTTGTAGATGACCCTCACTCGGTCAAGGACCTTGGAGTACTCATTTCTAAAGATCTAAGTGCCAACGCCCACTGTAACAACATATGCTTGACAGACAAATAAATAAATAAATACAGACAGACAGACAGACAGACAGACACCAGTAGATAGATAGAGATGATAGATGATAGAGGTAGAGATAGATAGATAGAGATAGATAGATAGATAGGTAAAACATTTTTAGAGGTAAGTAAAATTTATTTGTATTTAGAGCCTGTTAGTTCAGAGATGAATAGCAAATAAATTTGATTAAAAAGATGAACAAATAAATAAAGTATATTTTTGTCACTTTTTAACTTTTCCTTTTTATTTCCTTCGCCTTTATATAAATATGTGTTTTATTGTTTTTCTGAAACTTAATAAAGCTATTTTTTTAAAGGGTTGGGGCAATTTGCGTAGTGATTGTTATTATTATTATTAGATGTTTTTATCACACTTTTTTTATACATGGATGGATGGATAGATGTTAACTCAAGGTGGTGAACATACTTAAACACTCTTCCTCCTATTATCCTCCCTGCAACAACAACCTTGTGAGGTGTGTTAGTCCCAACTCAACTGGATTTCGTGCCTAAAAGGGACTAGAACTCCCAGTCTCCTGGTGATTGGCCCAAAGTCACCCAGCCTTAAGCCATGACATTATCAGAGTCTTATGCTACAGAGTGAAGCCTCACATCTTTTTCCAGTAGTTTGATGCGGTTGTTCAGCTGCTTTGTTCTGGTTTTCTCCCTTTCCATCTCAGCCGTCACGTGCCGGTTCTGCTTGGCCAGTTCCACAATTTTAGAAGCTGCGACATCTCCTGGTAAACCAGCAGTCCCTAAAATTAAAAAAAAAAGAAAGAAAGAAAAAGGAAATGGTAGCTGAAAAGAAGGAAATGGGGGTCTCCAGAGATATATTATAGTATAGAATTGAGGGATCCTCCGTGCTCTCTTGAGCTTTGTTATTTTCTCGCAGACATTTCATGACCCAACTAGGGAACATCGTCAGTGCCAGAAGAGAGTGGGATTTGCAGAGAAGAGGACGAGGAGGAGAATGCAATTTATATATGTATTATTTATTTATTAGTTTTATCCCACCTGTATTACTTTTTTAAGTAACTCATGGTGGCAAACATACATACTCCTTGTTCCTCCTATTTTTTTTTCATAACAACAACCCTGTGAAGTGGGTTGGACTGAAAGAGAGTGATTGGCCCAAAATTACCCAGCTGGCTTTCATGTCTAAACTGGGACTAAAACTCATTGTTTTCTGATGATTGGCCCAAAGTCATCCAGCCAGCTTTCATGACTAAGGTGGAACTAGAATTCACCATTCACTCTGGTTTTCAGGACAGCACCTTCACTTCCATACTAAACTGGAAAGAGAGAAAGAAAGAAAGAGAGAAAGAAAGAAAGAAAGAGAGAAAGAAAGAAAGAAAGGGAGGGAGAGAGAAAGAAAGAAAGAAAGAGAGGGAGGGAGGGAGGGGAGAGAGAGAAAGAAAGAAAGAAAGAAAGAAAGAAAGAAAGAAAGAAAGAAAGAAAGAAAGAAAGAAAGAAAGAAAGAAAAGCAAACAAGTATTCTGGGAGACTTGGTGGTCTGTACCATAATCTCCAGCAAAAAGAGAATTGCAGAAGCAATCATGGGAAAAAAAATAATTTAATCCAGCTTTTTGCTCACCCAGTAGAGCTATCCGTTCCTCCTCAATCTTCTTATGAAGTTGCTTTATTTCCAAATCTCTTTCCTTCAAGAGTTTGTACAGCCGACCGTTCTCATCCACCAGCTCCCGGAGTTGGTTCTGCAGCTGCTCGTTTTCAGTTTCCAGCAATCTAGAAGAGAAACAGGTAGCTTGATCTAGTCTGTGGTTGCAATCCATCCCCAAAATGGAAGGGCCGAGGATCAGAAAAAAGAAATGAAGGAATTTGGATGGCATAGAATTCTGCATTTCTTCCCCTTTAATTAATCCTTAACTTACGACCACAACTGAGCCCTAAACATCCATTTCTAAGTGAAACAGTTGTTAAAGAAGTCTTGCCCCATTTTATGACCTTTCGTCCCACCGTTGTTAAGTAAACCACTGCAGTCATATGGTTGTTAAATGAATCTGGCTTCTCTATTGACTTTGCCAGCCAAAAGGTCGAAAAAGGGGATCACGTGTCCCCGGGGACACTGCAACCGTCATAAATCCATGCCAGTTACCAAGCATCCAACTTTGGATCATGTGACCACAGGGATGCTGTAACGGTTATAAGTGTGAAAACGGTCCTAAGTCGCTTTGGTCAGTACCATTGTAACTTTGAAAGATCACTAGAACAAAGTTTGTAAGTTGAGGAATAACTTTTGTCTTTGACTTACGACCATAACAGAATCCGGAATTTCCATTAGGAAGGTTTTAAGTTGAGGCACCCATGCAACCCACTTGATTTTACAACATTTTTGTGGCAGTCGTTAAGCGATTGCAATGGGGAATATTTTTTTTTTGTAGGAAACCGGAATGAAATACTGATTTCCCTCCAAAAGCATTGTAAATCCCAGTCATGTGAATTCAACCAAGTTGCCCCCTTACTTCGTCCCAATGTCTGAATCGGACGTCTCGGGTGCCAAGAGCGATAAGCTGAGAGTGTCTGGGATTCCGAAGGCTTTGTCTTGATTCTCTTTGTTGTCCAGTTTTAGGCTCTGTTGAGTTTCCTTTTTCTTCTCCAACAGATTTTTCATCCTTTTCTGCTGCTGCTCCTGGAGAGCCTTAAACTGCATTTTTAGGTTTTCGTTGACAGCTTCGTCAGCCTCCATTGCGACCTTCGAAAAGGGAAATCAAATTAAGATGTCCAAAGGTCTTCAGCTAGTTTCTCTTACAGAAAAAAAATTATCCAAATTTATAGGGCAAAGCAACAGCAGTGGTTTTTTCAGCCTTAAGAACTTTAAGGCGAACTTCAACTCACAGAATTCCCCAGCCAGAATCTCTCTGAGCTTGATTGTTTTCTTGAATCCATCCTTCTATCCATCCATTCTTCAATCTCTATTATGGTATTCATCCCTCTATCTGTCCATCCTTTTACCTATTATCTCTCTCTCATCTATTTATCTATCCATCCATCCCCCAGCTCTCTCGTTATCTCTCTCTCTCTTCTATCTACAGGTATCTATCTATCATTTATCTATCTATCTATCTATCTATCTATCTATCTATCTATCTTAATTTAATTTAATTTAATTTAATTTAATTTAATTTAATTTCCAATTTATATACCGCCCTTCTCCCTGAGGACTCAGGGTGGTGTACAGCCAAGATAAAAAACATAGAATACAAATATCCCTCTCTTTGCCTGTCAATCTCAATTAATCTTTTTCTCTCGATCTCTATCATTATTTCTTTCATCTATCTGTCTGTCTGTCTATCTATCTGTCTATCTATCCATCCATCCTTCTGTGTCATCTGTCTTTGTCTCTCTCTATAATCTACCATCAATTTATCTACCTTTCTATGTCATCTATCTGTCCAGCCACCCATCCTTCTCTATCTCTGTTTCTCTCTCCCCGCACCCCTCCCCCTCTCTCTTTCTCTTTCTCTCTTTCTCTCTCTCTTTCTCTAAAGATTCCCAAGGCCAACTGGGGCTGCCCCACTATTGTGGGCTTACCTTTCTCAGACCCACTCAAGGCACTCTGAAATTGAAAGTTGGTTAATTCGCTCCTCTTCCGCCTGTCTCCAACTTCGCTTTGACATCCCGAGATCTTCACGCCTTCGATTGTTGGGGAGAACTTGGCACAGACCTGGTGGGAGGGAAGGGCGGGGGGGGGAGTTTAGAAAACGGAGTTTAAACTCCCTTTGCAACTTGGGGAGACTCAGAGAGGATCCAAAGAAAGGGGGGAAGGGGGGGAGGACTTTGGATTTGCTCCCCCCGCCAGAACCCCCCAAGAGGATGTGCAGAAAACCCCCCCACTCTGCCCCCCCAGCAGCCCCACTCACCCACCGCCGCCTCCGGGTCCGGCGCCCTCCTCCTTTGGCCGGACAGCCCCGGGGCGGAGCAGCTCCCCGGATAAGGCGCTGCGGAGGCAGGGCGCGTTGTTATGGACGCGGTCGCCACGGCAACCGTTGCCAGGGAGAAGCCCGGGCTCGCATCCAAGATAGATGCTGCCGCTGTTCAAAGACCGGGGGAGGTGGGGCGTCCCGGGGGCTGCGCTGGGGCTGCGCAGGGAGCAAGAGAGGCAAAAGCAGCCCCATTTCTCCAAATCTGGAACAGGGATCCCCTAGATCTGCTTTCCTCCAGTTGGAATGCCACTCCAGATGAAGCTAATCTCAACTCCCATAATTCTCTGCTAGTGAGGGTCGGGGATTTTGGGATAGTTGGAGGGAGGGTTGAGCCTCAGCAGGGAGAGTCCTGAGCTGACTTTGCAAAGCTAAATTTAAGTTAGACTGGGTGGAAGATCACTAAACGAATGGTGGTTTTTTTTTTTCTTTCTTTTCTGTTTTACTGTTTTTTTAAAAGTAGTTTTTATTTTTTAATTGTAATATATGTTATATGTTTTCAATTGTGAGCAGCCCAGAGAAATTGGAAGGAAGGGAGGGAAGGAGGGAGGGAGGGTAGGAGAAGTGAAGGAGAAGAATTTGTTTTAATTTAAAGGGTTTCAATTTGAAAATAGTAAAGGGAGGAGCGGAAAAAGAAAAATTGATTAAGATTAGAGAATAGGGTGAATGGTAATATTGTTTACGTATTAGAAGAAACAGAAGGAAAATAAAATAAAAAATTAGAGAGAAAGAATTTTATGGCGAAAAGTGAAATATATAAAATATATAAAATGGTGTTCTAGAAACTAAAAGTGGTACAAATTGTGACTCGGCCGATACTCTGTTCAGAAAAAATGCATTGTTTGTTTAAATACTTTTTTGTTTGTTATAAAAACTTTTATAAAAAATAAAAGAAGTGAAGGAGAAGAAGTAGGAAAAGAAAGAAAGAAAGAAAGAAAGAAAGAAAGAAAGAAAAAGAAAAAGAAAAAGAAAAAGAAAAAGAAAAAGAAAAAGAAAAAGAAAAAGAATAGACAGGTAGATAGGTACAGATAGATAGATTATGGCCATCTATCCATATGGCCATTATTAGCTTAATTTACAGGATATTTTCTCACTCGGGACCAGATCAATAAATGATTGGAAAGACAGAAACTTCAGGTTTTTAATCATTTCAAAGAGCATTTCACTTGTGGCTTTTAGGGTCAAATTAGATGGTTTCAGAATGTTTAAGAACAGGAAGTCCTGAACTTACAACCCAATGTTTCTGTTGCTAAGCAAGACAGTGTTTAAGTGAGTTTGGCCCCATTGCCGCAGTTGTTAAATTAATCCCTGCAGTTGTTAAATTAGTAACATGGTTGTAAAGTGAATTGGGCTGCCCCATTGACTTTGCTCATCAGGAGGTCACAAAAGGGGATCATGTGACCCCAGGATACTGCAACTGTCATAAATACATGCCAGTAGCCAACACTCTGAGTTTTGATCACATGACCACAGGGATGTTGCAATGTGAAAAACAGGCAAAAATCACTTTTTTCATTGCCATTGTAACTTCAAAAAATCCCTAAATGAATAGTTGTAAATCTAAATTACCTGTAAACATTATGGAGTTTATAGAGATTTATGGAGGATCCTAGAAATATTGCAGGGATTTCTCTTGTTTGTTTGTTTTTAATCAAAGCTGTGAAAAGGCCTTTAGATTTTTGCCCTTTCCAGTCTCTAGTAAATAGGTTGATGAATTTAGTCCTGCCTTTAGATACTAAATGCTAAACCACTTCCAAAAATGCTGCCCTTAAAATTGCAGGGACTTCAGGCAGTTGCCAAAACTCAAAACTGACTTGAAAAAAAATTAAATATACTTTTTGCAATTACTGTACATTAAATACAGGCTAGAAAATGAGTCTTAAGGAGTGTAATTACATTACAAAGCAAAATGAGGAGAGATCCGTATTTAACCTAGGGCTAGCCATTTTAAAAAATATCATTAGTGGATTTAAGAAACAGAAATAAAAAACATTGAGACATCGATGATGCAATCAGCAGCAGTAATGTGGGAAAGTAACAAATAAAGTAATAAATAAAGTAAACACGGATCCAATTAGATGATCACTGAAGGACCCTCTTTGTTCATAGTATTGTAGAAGAGAAATTGTGCTTGCAAATGTATCCAGTTGAAATAAAAGGCAGACACATTCCTTCTTTGATGTAGAACCAGTGAGGAGAGGCCCCCCAGTTGCCCCTCAGTTGTCACAGATAAAGACAGTCTGGTGATTTACACTTTGAAGGTCAGAGAAACGAGATGTCCATATTATTGTTTCAACAAGAAGATAATTTGAAACTATGCTTCAGTAACTTCTAAGAAGAATTATAACTGTTTTGCAAAGATAGTAACAAGCTCAGTAATTAAGGTATGTCATTTTGTGTAACAAATGTCTTGTGATAATAAGAAATTGCTGACTTCACAGAATCCTTTGAAACTGTATAAATGCTTTGAGCTGAAAATCATAGGTTGTTCGGATTTCCTTTGGTAACGATATAAGTCTGATCCTTTATTGCAATAAATAAATAAACTGATTCTATCTGTCCTAAAGGGATGTTTCTTTAATTCCCCATTTCCACAACAGCACTGCCATTAATAAGAGTTAAAATTTATGCTTGAGCAAGGGGTTGGACTAGAAGACCTCCAAGGTACCTTTCTATCCTATCCTATCCTATCCTATCCTATCCTATCCTATCCTATCCTATCCTATCCCATCCCATTCCATTCTATTCAACTCTACTCTACACTACACTACCATTACCCTACCCTACCCTACCCTACCCCACCGCACCTCATCCTATCATTCAATCCTAAAACATTGAAAAATAACTAGCTTAACTGTTGAACATGTTACTAAATCAGGATAACACTGAAAGAAGGTTCAGCTTTGCGTGAATTAAATTCTGCTGACTGTGATTCACCATGATGATTGTGCTCTGTACAACACGTTCTACATAAAGACAGATTTAATTTTATCACTAAAAAAATTGCCTGGAGCCCTATCAGTTGGATAGCATCAATCAAGAAATAAGGAAACTTCCTTGGGGTTATTAGGATTGCTAACTAGTGATTGAAACAATTAATCTTTTAATGAAGTTGCTTTGTATTTCAACAAAGTACTTGGTGTTGTGAAATTTTCAGGCTTCTTTACTGGCAGGGATTAGTCGTGAGCGCCACGAGGTTTTCCTAGTACAAGTAGTCTCGCCTTATGACCAAAACTAAGCCCAAAATTTATGCTGTTAAGTGAGACATTTGTTTAGTTCCATTTTGCAACCTTTCTTGCCACAGTTGTTAAGTAAATCATTGCAGCTGTTAAGTTAGTAACATGACTTTGCCTGTCAGAAGGTTGCAAAAGTGGATCATATGACCCTGGGACACTGTGACCGTCATAAGTATGAGCTTCTAAATTTTGATCACATGACCCTGGGGAATGCTGCAACAGTCATAAGTGTGAAAAATGGTCATCCATCACTTTTTTCAGTGCCACTGCAACTTTGAATGGTCACTAAATGAACTGTAAGTCAAGGACTACCTGTATCTTGAATTAGCCCTTATTGTAATTCTTTCAAGCATGGACAGAAGTATTCAACAGTAAAAAAAACCCACCAGATTATACAGTAGATAGTCCTCAGTTGCAGCTATTTGTTTACTGAAAATACAACAGCTTTGTAAAAAAGGGACTTATGACCGTTTTTCACACTTATGACCGCAGTCATGTGAACAAAATTTGAAACTTGGAAACTGGGTCATATTTATCATGGCTGCAGTGTCCTGAGGTTATTTGATCCTTGTTTATGACCTTCTGCCAAGCAAATTCAATGGACAAGCCAGATTCACTTAACAACCTTGTGACTCACTTAACAACTGCAGGGATTCACTTAACAGCTGTGACAAGAAAAATCATAAAAGGATGCAACACTTAGTTAGTAACTGCATAACAATGGAATTTTGGACTCGGTTGTGGTCATAAATTGAGGACTCCCTGTACTTCAAAGCCCAAAAGAGAGACAAATGGCAATTTGCAATGTTGTTGATTTTGCCTCAGAAATGTCCTTTTTTATTATTTTGGTGCCTGGGGCGGGGTGGGGGGGGGAGGGGGGGGAGACCCAATAAATATGGTTTCTCCTCACATGGATTAAAAGCCACCATAGGGAGGCCATTTTGTCAATGTTTCCCCTTCAGGAACAGACAAAATGGCGATGCTGAAGAGATGATTGATGGCCTTCCATGACTGAGACAAAATGGCATCGGTTTGGTTTGACAGTCGTGATGCCAGATGCCTTTGGCCCCTTTTAAGCTTTTATTTCTCCTCAGCGAAAAGAAAAATGAATGAAACTGAAATCAACCCTCTAAGAAGGTTATTTCCCTTGACAAAACAAGATGGCGGACATAAAGACAACCGAGGGGCCTTTTGAGGAAATGAAGGCAAACCATTATCCGAAATGGAAATTTTAAATATGGAAAGCATGAATCTTTGTGGCATTAAAAATATTTCTTCATTTTCAACACCAGTCTCGCTCTGGAATGGAGATCAGCGCTTCACACTACGTTGCCTCAAGTTCCTTGAAGGAAAAGCAGGAGATTAAAGTTAATCAAAGAGCAAAGAAATCATTAAAAATAAAGAGATTTACTTAATCTCTTTAATAAAGGACAGACAGCAACTGGAGCAGATCATAAAATGTCAAAAACCTAGTTAGGGCTCGGATGGGAGACCACCAGGAGATCTCAGAATGGGGAAATTTTAAAAAAATTCCCAAAGAAAACAGTGCGATATTCTTTCCATACCATTAGCAAGACAAAAAAAAAATTAATTGCTGTTCCTCAAGGAAAAAGAAAAATGAAATACAGAAGAACAGTCTTCAGTGCTGCAGAAACCAACTTCTCTCTATATATAAATAAATAAAACCAGGGAATCTTAGTTTATCAGATTGGGAAGAACTATAAAAAGGCAGAGCTGCAAAGCTCTAAAAGCAGGAATTTTTCAGGACATTTTCTAAAAAAAATCATCTGCATTTTTGAGGATTGTCAGTTGCAACGGCCCATGGAAAAATCTTCTTTTTGCAATTCTTTTTTGAGGACTGCAGCAAAGTCTTGGTTAGGTTAATCTGTTAGAATTTCAAATGGCCGCTAAGTAACTGAAAGTCAGCCGAGGACTACCTGCAATTTTCAGAACAATAACAACAACAGCACCCTGAAGATGAACCAAGAATGGTAGTGCTTCTTGCAAGCGCACTTCACAGGTGTTGCCTGTTGATATTGCAACTTCCAACCTTGCAGTAAAACAGCAAGTAGGCTGAAATTCTCCTGTTGCGAGAGATTTGGGCTGAGAGAGGAGAAAAAAAGTGACAGCTGCAGAACCAGCTTTGCAACTTCTCTAAAGTCACTGATAAGGAAACATCCCTGGGCCACTGGCACAAACTGCTATCTCCTATCAGCTGAGAAAAACTACACCTTAAGATCACCTCCATGTCTTCAGTTAAATTATTTCTATCTTTCACTCTTTTTTTCTTTCTTTCCTTCCTTCCTTCCTTCCCTTCCCTCCATCCCTCTTCCTTTCCTTTCCTTTCCTTTCCTTTCCTTCCTTCTTCCTTCCTTCTCGCTCTCTCCTCCCCTTCCTTCCTTCCTTTTTTTCATTCAATCTCTCCCTCCTTCCTTCCTTTTCTACATCCTTCCCACCTTCCTTCCTTCCTTCCTTTTCTTTCTCTCTCTCCTCCTACTTCCTTCTCTGCCTCTCTCATCCTTTTCCCCTCTCCTTCCTTCCTTCCTTCCCTTCCCTCCATCCCTCTTCCTTCCCTTTCCTTTCCTTTCCTTTCCTTCCTTTCCTTCCTTCTTCCTTCCGTCTCGCTCTCTCCTCTCCTCTCCTTCCTTCCTTCCTCTTTTTCTTTCATTCATTCTCTCCCTCCTCTCCTTCCTTTTTTCCATCCTTCCCACCTTCCTTCCTTTTCTTTCTCTCTCTCCCCCTACTTCCTTCTCTGCCTCTCTCCCCCTTTTCCCCTCTCCTTCCTTCCTTCCTTCCCTTCTCTCCTTTCCTTTCCTTTCCTTTCCTTTCCTCTCCTCTCCTTCCTTCCTTCCTCTTTTTCTTTCATTCAGTCTCTCCCTCCTCTCCTTCCTTTTCTCCATCCTTCCCACCTTCCTTCTTTCCTTTTCTTTCTCTCTCTCTCCCTGCTTCCTTCTCTTCCTCTCTCGCCCTCTTTTCCCCTCTCCTCCCTTCCTTTTTTCCTCCCTCCCTCCCTTCCTCCGTCTCCTTACTTTTGTAGGAAGTTAGCACCCACCCCTCTCCTAGAAAAATGAAATATTTTAGGAGATATTAAAAGGGCAGAATATTTCCCCTAAAAGGGAGGCAAAAACTCAGTCCCACCCTCCACCTTTGTCAATGGGCCATTAAGGCCTGGGCCAGTCTATTCTACATAACACAGATCTACCTCCTTCAGACAGAGCTGTAATAGGAATTGCCCAAAGCCCTTTCATTACATCATCACCTAGCAAGAGTCAACCAAGCCTGGGACTCAAAAGAAAATCTACAAGGTTACACCTGCATGGCCCCATGGGAATCTGACAACCAATCAGAATGCAAGCTCAAATTCAGAAGCCCAGAGAGAGTATAAAACTCAAGTACTCTCAGCATCTCTTCTCTTCTTTTTTCTTCGACCAAGATCTTCAAGGTATGTGATCTTGTCCACCATTAAACCATCTTTCCCAGCAGCCCCCATGTTTCCAGTGTCTTTCTCCCCACTTGGAACTGAACCCAGATGGACATTTCTTTCAACACTCCCTCCCTCCCTCATATTCCAGGTGGCATTGCCACTCAAGTTCAGGTGAGCTATCAGGTCCAGGCGCTCAGCATTACTTAAAAATTTATCCACCTGGTTTTCTGAAGATTTCTCCCTCCAGGCTACACCCATGACTACAGGTAGTCCTTGGCTTACCACAGTTCGTTTAGTGACTGTTCGAAGTTTCAATGGCCTGAAACATTTTTCACACTTACAATCATTGCAGTATCCCCATGATCACATGATCAAAATTCAAATGCTTGGCAACTGACTCGTATTTGTGACGATTAGCAGTGTTCTGGGTGTCATGTGATCTCCTTTGAAAACTATCCGACAAGCAAAGTTAAGGGGGAAGCCTGACTCACTTAAGAACCGTCTTAGTCACTTACTGCAGCGATTCGCTTAACAACTGCAGCAAAAGAGGTGGTAAAATGGGGCAAAATTCACTTAACCAGCCATCTCAGAAAATTGGGGGACAATGGTAGTCCTATGTCGAGGACTATCTGTATTGGAAGTATTATAAAGACTCCATGCAATGTAAGTTAAATTTACAAGGTAGAAATGTTTGCCCTATATTAACCCTAGGACATTGACCTACATGATCGCTGTTGCAGCAGCTGCATGGAGAAACTACAAGCCACGCCAAACTAATAAAGCCGAGTCTTTTGTTCTTGGAAATTAGCGTGGGGTTGTGGTTTCATACACCAGCTTTGAAGTGCAACTTTAGAACCTAGAATCATAGAGACCTCAGAGATCTTATAGTCCAAACCCCTGTCAAAGCAGGAGGTTTATACCACCCTGGTTAAATGGTTGAAAACTGTTATTGAAAACTATGATTGAAACCTTCCAAGTGATTGTGTATCCACAACTATTCCACTGATTAATTGTTCTCACTATCAGGAAATTCCTCCTTGGTTCCAGGTTGCTTCTCTCCTTGATTACTTTCCATCCGTTGCTTCTTATCCTGCCTTCAGGTGCTTTGGAAAAATAGCTTGACTACTACTTCTTCTTTGTGGCAGCCCCTCAAATATTGGAAGACTGATATCATGTCAACCCCTAATCTTTCTCTTTGTTAGACTTGCCATATTCAATTCTTGCAACCGTTCTACATGTTTTAGCCTTCGGCTAAAGAAGACCAGAACTGGATGCAATATTCCAAGTGTGGCTTCACTAGTGATATGATTTTGATTTTATCTTTCTGTTGATGCAGCCCAGGATTGTTGCAACACACTATCAATAGTTTGCAATCACCCTATATAATTTTCATTCTCAAAAGGAAGAAAGAGGGGGTCAGCCTATTCTCCAAGGCAGGATAAGAAGCAAAGGATGGAAACTACCATAATTCAGGAGAGAAGCAACCTAGAACTAAGGAGAAATTTCCTGATAATTAGAACAATTAATCGGTGGAAGGACTTGCCTTCAGAAGTTATGGGTGCTCCAATACTAGAGGTTTTTAAGAAGAGATTGAACAGCCATTTGTCTGGAATGATATCAGGTTTCCTGCAAAGGATTTTGTGACAAACACATTTCTTACTGCCTATGCTTTGATGGTTCACAATAAATTTGTGGCCTGTTATTCAGAAAACCTCATGTGCTAATCACAAGCTCAAATAATAACAATGCTCATCTTGACTTTACCTCAAGTTTTCTGCAAACTTTTTAAAAAAGCATTATTAAGTCCTATATTCACGCTGACAAATGGCAACTGCACAGATCTAAATTGAAAATACTATTCATTTTAGTGAGGCAGGTTAGTCAAGATAGCTTTGTGGGAAACTAAATACAAGCCACAAATTTGGTGCATTGTTTTAAAGCATTTGGAAGAGATCAGTGCAATCTCAGGAAAACCCATTATTCACGCTGCTCACGGACCAGTTTACGGAACTGTAGTATAGTCAGTCCTTGAATTACGCCCACTCATTTAGTGACCGTTTGAAGTTACCACGGCACTGAAAAAAAGTGACTTAAGGCCATTTTTTACGCTTACGACCATCATAGCATCCCCATGGTCATGTGATCAAAATTCACACGCTTGGCAACTGACTCGTATTTATGATGGTTGCAGTGTCCCAGGGGTCATGTGATCCTCTTTTGCGACCGTCTGACCAGCAAAGTCAACAGAGAAACCAGATTCACTTCACAGCTGTGTGACTCACTTAACAACTGCAGTGGCTCACTTAACAACTGTGGCAAGATAGGTCGTAAAATGGGGCAAAACTCACTTAACAAATGTCTCGCTTTATCAACAGAAATTTTGGGCTCAGTTGTAGTCGTAAGTCGAGGGCTACGTGCAATATACCACATGGCAGGTATGTACAATTGCGTTGAGCAAGAGGTTAACGACATAACTTTCAACTCTATGATTAATGGATTTCCAATCTTAATTTCTCTTTGACAGAAGTTTAATGGTTTCAAGATTGCTCAGCAAATACCACCGTTGAGCAAGCATTCACATCTCAATTGGCCTCCTTATGAGCACATGGTAATGGGCACATGGCTAATTATCTCATTGTGTATTAATAGAACCCATTGTTCTATATCTAACGAGGGCACCAACAATGCCCAGTATTGTTTTCCTTGAGGTTTTCTGTGATTTGAAGAAATATACAGGTAGTCCTTGACTTAAGACCCCAATAGAGCCCAGCATTTCCTTCGCTAAGTAGTGGTTAAGAAAGCTTTGCCCCGTTTTACATCCTTTCTTGTCACAGCTGTTAAGTGTATCGCTCCAGTGGTTAAGCTATTAACAGGGTTGTTAAGTGAATCTGGTTTCCCCATTGACTTTGTTTGTCAGGCGGTCGCTAGAGGATCACATGACCCCAGGATGCTGCAACTGTCATAAATATGAGTCAGTTGCCAAGGGTGTAAATTTTGGTCACATGACCATGGAGATGCTGTTTGTGAAAAATAATCATAAATCACTTTATTTTCAGTGCCATTGTAACTTCAAATGGTCACTAAACAGACTGTTGTAAGTTGAGGACTACCTGTATCAATAGCTCTCAGTGCAGTGTAGCACAGTGATATTTGACAATAGAGGTAGTCCTCAATTTATGACCGCAATTGAGCCCAAATTTTGTTTTTAAACAAGACATTCATTAAGTGAGTTTTACCCCATTTTATGACTTTTCTGGCCACAGTTGTTAAGTGAATTACTGCAGTTGTTAAGTCAGTCACATAGTTGTTAAATGAATCTGGGTGTCAACTTGCAAAGCTTTCAAGTTGCCATGAGCAGGAGGGAGGGAGAACTGGTAGAAATCAATATTTCCATAACTGAAGCTGCATTCCATAGATGCTTTCTTACTGCAATCAGTAGAAGGGTGTTGGGTTTCACAGCCAGCCAGTGGTTAATTGGAGAATGTGATTTATGACATGGCCAGGGAGGAGGGGAGAGACAGGGTCATAGGCGAACGTAAATCTACGTGGGATTAGTTCTAACTACATCCGAATATTACCGAAAAGGTGCTCCTAATAAATGACTGTATTTCTTTTGAAGTTTGGCTCATGGCTCATGAATTAATTAGGGCATCTTTCGGAAACTTCACACTGGGCTTCCCCATTGACTTTGCTTGTCAGGCAGCCGCTAAAAGGAATCACGTGACTCCGGGTCACTGCAACGGTCATAAATATGAGCCAAGCGTCTGAATTTTGATCACCTGACCATGGGGATGGCTGCAACAGTTGTAAGTGTGAAAAACGGTCACAAGTCATTTTTAGGTGCCATTGTAACATTCAATGGTCACTAAATGAACTGTTGTAAGTTGAGGACTACCTGTAGTCCTGTATATGGAGCTCTGGACTCAGAAGGCTTCAGGGGAATATCAAAATTTCTTTTTACCTCATAGAAATGTACACTGATTATTTCTGGAGGTCAATGGTAACTTTTGAACAAGGAAAAACTTAATCTGATTTGGGTATGAATTGCAACGGGCTGGGGAAGATAAAATTATAGGCTTCCCATCTTCAGATAAGATAGCCCATACTTTTTTATAAATCAATGAATAATATATAAATAATTACCATCACACTTGGAGCAATTCTCATGCACTGTATTTAAGTTGCTGTTGGATTTGGCCCTTGAGTGATGCCAGGAGAACATAATTCTTTCAGCCTTGTTTTAAATCCAGCTGTGCAGGCTGTTTCCCCAACTCTTCTCTTCACTGAGTTGATTTATTTACACTTATTTATTAAATTTATGTTCCATCCCCTTCTCTAGCAAGCTCAGGCAGGTCCCTGAACTTCAGCTATTTAGTGGGCCTTTTAAGGGGAAAATTCATTGGATAGTATTGTGCTGTGCATGTACATGAGTTTATAGGAATAGATAACAACATGGAATCAGTATCAGCCTCAGTAAATGGAGTGAGCGGAACTAATAAGGTACTATCAGTTTTCCCCTTTTCTTTGGCAAAGGAAGAGTATTAAACCATGTGTAAAACCAATGACTGATTGCTTTAATTTGCTTTGCTCCCTCCCTCTTTCCTTTCCTTTCCTTCCCTTCCCTTCCCTTCCCTTCCCTTCCCTTCCCTTCCCTTCCCTTCCCTTCCCTTCCCTTCCCTTCCCTTCCCTCCTTAATTCCCCCTCCCTCCCTTTTTTTTCTCTCCCTTCCCTTCCTTCTTTTCCCTCTCCTCCCATTCTCTCAATTATTCCTTCCTTCTTTCCTTCCTTCCTCCCTCCCTTCCTTCCTTCCCTCCCTCCTTCCTTCTTTCCTTCCTTCCTTTCCCTTCCCTTCCCTCCCATCCCTCCCCTCCCCTCCCATTCCCTCCCTCCCTCCCTCCCTCCTTCCTTCCTTTCTTTCTTTCTTCCTTCCTTCTTTCCTTCCTTCCTTCCTTCCTTCCTTCCTTCCTTCCTTCCTTCCTCCCCTTCCCTCCCCTTCCCTTCCCTTCCCTGCTGTGTGGATGAGGAGCTATCTCTCCTTGTGTCAGCCCAGAGCAAGTCAGTCGTTCTTGGTAGGCCTAAAAGAAGAAAAGAACCACGTGGGTGGAAGCTGTCCCAGAAAGATCGTCGGATAAAGGTGTTTCAAGATTCAGCATCTTTTCCAACTGTGATTGTCCCTTCAAGCTGGCCCCGGGTGTTCTCACACTCTGATATTCCTTGGTTGAAGGACAACAAAGCCCGGGGACACCAACCAGAATTTCTGCGCAGATGATCAAGATGTAAACAAGATGTAAACAAGCAAGGCTTAGGGTTCATTAAAGAGCGTCAATTAACACAAAAGATCTGAAAACAAGAGAAATTTTTTGCAGCACCCGTCCCCTCCTTCCACATGACGCATGACGCCCTTGTGAATGATTGCGTGTTGTCAGAACGGAAGTGTCCTTCAGGTGCTCCGAGGACCATTTCACACGCTGCGGTGAATCATTCGTGGAATCTCATCATCATCCCAAATCATGGGCAGAGCCAGTCATAAACCAGGAATGTCAGTCCTGGCACTTCTTACCAAACGGGCGCCTGGTACATCCATTGTTATTGCACGTCACTCCATTTAGCGACGCCATCATCCAGAATTCTGCAGCACGTTGCACTATTATTTGCCAGCCTTGCGTGTTACATCATTCCAGAATCAATCACAACACATGTGACAGGAGGAAAAAAAGGTCAGACATGAGATCCTAAACATGGTCTCCTATCCTGCCACACTCCGAAATCAAAGGAGTTTAGGGCTCCTGTTTGGGACCAGAATAAATAACAGAAGGCAGGTTTACCCCTCAATTTATAACCATAATGGATCCCAAAATTTCTGTTCCTAAAGAAGACTGTTGTTAAGTGAGTTTTGCCCCGTTTGATGCCCTTTCTTGCCACATTGGTTAAGTGAATCACTGCAGTTGTTAAGTTAGTCACATGATTGTTAAGTGAATCTGGCTTCCCCATTGTCTTTGCATGTTAGAAGTTCACAAAAGAGGATCACATGATCCTGGAATGCTGAAACTGTCATAAAGACATGCCAGTTGCCAAGCGTCTGAATTTTGATTGCATGACCAAGAGGATGTTGTAACGGTCAACGGAAAACCATCATAAGCCATTTTTTTCCAGTACCGTTATAATTTCGAACAGTCACTAAATGAATGGTTGTAAGTCCAGGACTATCTGTAACAGAGTTGGAAGGGACCTTGGAGGTTTTCTAATCCAAACCCCTGCTCGAGCAGGAAACCCTATACCATTTCAGAGAAATGGCTGTCCAATCTCTTTTTAAGAGATCATTAAGAGATTGTCCTGACCAGACAATCAGGAAATCAAGTTTTGGACAGGGAGTCCTCGATTTATGACCAGGTCTGACGCTTGGCCTTTCCCGAATATGTGACCAGACTTTGGGTGCTTGGCATATACAGCTGTTCGTGGCATCCTGTGTTCACGTAACCGGGTTTTATGACAGTTTCGCAGAAAACGCGCTTAATGTCTGATTTTCAGCAAATTGAAAATCATATTGAACAGTGGATTTGCTTGACGAATGCCATGTTCGCTTAATGACATCCTGAAAAGTGTAAAATCAGGTCGGCCACATGACTTGTCTGTTTTACAACTGTTGCGACTTACAACCGTAATGGGCAGATTGCATTACAGTCATTTGTTAAGGACTACTTGTATAGCAAAGTCAATGGGGAATCCAGATTCACTTAACAACAGTACCACTAATGTAACAACTGCAGGGATTGACTTAACAACTGTGGAAAGAAGGCTGCCAAACGGGGCAAAGTTTCACTTTGGCAACTAGGTCGTGAAATGGGTCAAAAGTCACTTAACAAATGTCTCACTTAACAACAGGAATTTTGGGCTCAATTGTGATCGTAAGTCGAGGACTACCTGTATTCTATTTTAATTCATTCATGGAAAGGCAGCCTCATGATTAGATTTTGAGATAATCAGGGTTTTCCTGCATCTATGCATAAAGGAAGAATTAGGGTTCTTTTCTTCTCTGCACCTTAATTGTTGGCAATTTTGGTTTTGCTTCTTTTATCACACTCTGCAATCAAGAATTGTGACAGTTTGTTCTCTAAGGCAGTTTCTCACCAACGCTTGCTGGCAGTTTCTCGCCTCTATTCTGATAACTAAATTATTCCTGGGATGCCTCCATACAAGGAACCGGCCTTAGGTAAGTGGGTATGTTTGTCTATGCACGTGTAGTGTGTAAGAAAAGTTGTGCAAATCAATGTTTGAATCACATTCTCCATCCCTGGAGGATTTCAAGAAGAGATTAGGCAGCCATTTTTCTGGAATGGTGTAGGGCAGGGGTCTCCCACCTTTCTGGCTTTGTGAACTGGTGGGGTGGAGGGAGAAGGGATGGTTCAGCTCCATTTGCAGTTGTACAACCCAGTTGTACAAATGGAGTGTGTGCGTGCATTCCGTGGTCCAGTTCTGAATTGCTCAAGGCCCAGTTGTGCTTGAGCAGGGGGTTGGACTAAATCCCTTCTAACTCTATTAAATGAAACTTTGGAAAATCAAACTCTGCTTCTGTTGACTTCTCACCTCTTCCTTCTTTCCACAACCCTCACTCCCTCCTAGCACTGATGCCATTACCTGGCTGGGTCATGAAACATCTGCAAGAAGGCAACCAAGCTCAGAGAGCACCAGGATATCCACAGTCCTCCTCCTCCTCCTCCTCCTTCTCCTCCTCCCAAACCTCACTCCCTAATAGCACTGATGCCTGATGCCATTACCCACAGTGGTGGGATTCAAATATTTTTACTATCGGTTCTGTGGCCGTTGCATGGCTTGGTGGGCGTGGCAGGGGAAGGATACTACAAAATCCCCATTTCCTTCTGATCAGCTAGGACTTGGGAGGCAGAGAGTAGATGGGAGCAGGGCCAGCCAGAGGTGGTATTTACCGGTTGTCCAAACTACTCAAAATTTCCACTACCGGTTCTCCAGAACTGGTCAAAATCTACTGAAACCCACCTCTGGTTAACCAGATCTCAGTGCATGAATACAGAGAGATCAAACAGATGCTCTGGAATTAGAAAATTAAACTCTTAAAGAATAATATGAGAGCTAAGTGACATATAATCCGGAACTTTGCAGGAATCAATCAATTAATCAGAATAGAAGTGGAAGAAACCTTAGAGGTCTTCTACTCCAACCCCCTGTTCAAGCAGGAAACCCTAGCATTTCAGAGAGATGGCTGTCCAGTCTTCTTAAAAACCACCAGTGATGAAACACCTACAACTTTTGAAGGCAAGCTATTCTGCTGGTTAATTGTCTTCCCACCACCCATCTCCTTCCACTTATGACTGTAGGACTGTAATTTTGTTGCTTGTATCATCTGTACCCCATGACTATCATTAAGTGTTGTACCTTATGATTCTTGACGAATGTATCTTTTCTTTTATGTACACTGAGAGAATATGCACCAAGACAAACTCTTTGTGTGTCCAATCCACACTTGGCCAATAAAGAATTCTATTCTATTCTATTCTATTCTATTCTATTCTATTCTATTCTATTCTATTCTATTCACTGTCAGGAAATTTCTCCTTAGTTCTAGGTTGCTTCTCTCCTTGATTAGTTTCCATCCATTATTTCTTGTCCTGCTCTCTGGTGCTTTGGAGAATAGATTGACCCCCCCGCCCCCACTTCTCTATGGCAGCCCCTCCAATATTGGCATACTGCTGTCATGTCCCCCTAGTCCCTTTTTCTCTAGACTGGCCAGACCCAAATCCTGCAACTGTTCTTTATATGTTTTTAACCTTTAATCATCTTAGTTGCTCTTCTCTGCACTTTTTCCCAAAGTCTCAACATTTTTTTTGTAATGATATTCAAAATCACCTTGGTATAGTAAGTATTACAGGTATCTATGTTTCTTTTAATCTAGTTTATTTTAGAAGGGTTACAAAGCGTTTGCCGTAGATAACATCCTAACCAGTACAATATTAACATGAGAAGATTCACAAAATATGGGGTGTTAGAACCTTGTAAAATGATTAATGAATGTATAAAAAAACCCCATTACAACTATTCGTTTAGTGACAAATTGAAGTTACAACAGCATTGAAAATTGACTTCTGACCAGTTTTCACACTTATGATGGTTGCAGCATCCTCATCGCCACGTGATCAAAATTCAAGCGCTTGTCAACTGGCTTGTACTTGTGATGGTTGCACAGTCCCAGGGTCACATGAGCCGTGGTGGCACAGTGGTTAGAGTGCAGTACTGCAGGCTACTTCTGCTGCCTGCCGGCTGCCAGCCGTTTGGCAGATTGAATCTCACCAGGCTCAAGGTTGACTCAGCCTCCCATCCTTCCGAGGTGGGTAAAATGAAGAACCCGATCATTGGGAGCAATAGGCTGACTCTGTAAGCTGCTTAGAGGGGGCTAGAAAGCACTGTGAAGCAGTATATAAGTCCAATTGCTATTGCTATCCTCATTTCTAACCTTCCCAGCCATTTTCAGACAAGGAAAAGTGGGGGGAGCCAGATTCGCTTAACGACCACATGATTCACTAACAACTGCAGTGATTTGTTTAGCAACTGTGGCAAGAAAGGTGGAGGAAAACTCAATTAACTGGTTTGCTTAGCAATGGAAATTTTGGGCTCAATTGTTATAAGTTGAGACCACCTGTATCCCTCATTGTTTAAGACGATTAAATGATAATAATTACATTTTCGCTGTGCTTTATTATCAATGGATTTGCTTGAGCAAAACAAGATGCAAAATGCCAAAATTTTATATTTCAGTCTTCTGTTTGAAGGGAAATGTTATGATGAATGCTAATCTTTTTATCAACTGAGATGATATTTCCAGAGCAATGTGAGGTAGAAAGAAAGAAAGAAAGAAAGAAAGAAAGAAAGAAAGAAAGAAAGAAAGAAAGAAAGAAAGAAAGAAAGAAAGAAAGAAAGGAATAATACAAATGTAAATTCTGAATGATACAAGGGAAAGCTCACAAAATATAAAAACAGCGCCTGCAGAAATGAAAAGGCATTTACAGATGATCAAAGAGACATTAACATATATCCAGCTGTGGTTTTGCTTTATATAATACACAGAAGTATTATTCTGATTTATTAAAATTTATAGTGGCGTATGGCCCGTAAAATCATTTTGAAATTAAATAATATTTGCTTGGGCCAACAAGATATATAAATCTCTTAACAGGAGGGTAGAAAATATAGTTGACTTACAACAGTTCATTTAGTGACCATTCAAAGTTACAACGGGACTGAAAAAGTGATTTATGATGGTTTTTCACAGTTACAACCTTTGCAGTATCCTTTTGATCATGTGATCAAAATTCATATTTTATATTTATGACTGGGTGCCAAGGTTGTGTGAATCACCTTTTGTGACCTTATGGCAAGGAAAGTCAACAGTAGGAAGTCAGATTCATTTAACAACTGGGTTACTAAGTTATCAGTTGCAGTAATTAACTTAACAACTATGGCAAAAAAAGGTCGTGAAATGGGTCAAAAGTCACTTAACAAATGTCTCACTTAACAACAGACTTTTGGGGCTCAGTTGTGGTCGTAAATTGAAGACCACCTATCTTTGCAACGATTTACTTTTATTTCCTAAATCCCGAAATAAGGGTGTCGGGTCCTTGGTGCTCTCTGGACTTGGAGACATTTCATAACCCAACTAAGTAACATCATCAGTGCAAGAAGGGAGTGAGGTTCTAGCTTTTAGTACTGATGATGTTACCTAGTTGGCTACCTAGTCAACTTCATGGATGAGAAAAAGAAATTTCTTGGATGAGAAAAAGAAGCTACTTGGATGAGAGAAAAAGAAACTTCTTGGATGAGAAAAAGAAACTTCTTGGATGAGAAATTCTTGATGAGAAGCGAAATATCTTCAAAGAAAAACCAGAAAGTCCAGTTGCCTCTTGAGAAAGCACCTTTGGGGTAGTTGGATCATGAAACCTCTACGAGAAAACCACCAAGCTCAGGCAACATCAAAGACCCCCACTGTTCTCCTCTTCTTTCTTCTCTTCCTTCTCCTCTTTTCCCCAAACTCCAGTCCCTTCTAGCACTGATGATGTTCCTTAGTTGGGTCATGAAATGTTTGCAAGAAAACCGCCAACCTCAGAGAGCACTGAGAAGCCCACAGTTAATCCCTGAGCTACAAAACTTGACTTCTGTTCTCTAAATCACAACCCACAAATGGTTTCTTGCAAAAATTCCAGTGGAAAAAAAATCATACCTTAAACCAGGTGATTTTTTTTCCCCAAATGACCACAGCTGGATGTTCTGACAATTGTCTTTCTGAAGTTTGAGATTCTTCCCTTGTTGAAGGCTACATCACCATACACAATTTTTCTCTGAAAGATTTCGTAAACTCTGCTCAGCCTTGTTTATATTCTGACACCTTGCCATGCCGATCTAATACAGAACTAACCTGGTTTATTAGCAGTTAAGGGACTTCAAGTGGACTCCCTTCCTGGCTGCATTATTTCTAAAATAGCATTAAGCAATAAAACAGACAAGGATGTCCAAAGGTTTTTTATAAGAGTCAGGCTGTTCCTTGATATTCATGAACTGATCAGACCAGATCAGACCAGAAAGCTAAAACCTCTACAGGAGAAATCCTCCATATGGAGGATTTCCATATGGAGGATTTCTCCTGTAGAGGTTTTAGCTTTCTGGTCTGATCTGGTCTGATAAATATATATATATATATATATATATATATATATATATATATATATATATATATATATATATATATATATATATATATATATATTTCATATATATATGAAAACTTACATAAACAAAACTTATATATATATATATATATATATATATATATATATACATACATATATACATACATATACATATATATACACACACACACACACACACACACACACACATATATATATATATATATATATATGTTTATGTTTATGTTTATGTTTATGTAAGTTTTCATGGGTATGTATGTGTGTATAGTTAATATTTCGGGTTTCTTCCCGTGTAATATATATATATCCACAATTACATGGGAAGAAACCCGAAATATTAACTATACACACACACACACACACACACACACACACACACACATATATATATATATATATATATATATATATATATATATATATATATTTACAACAACAACAACAAAATGCTTGATTGCCCCATCAAGAACCTAATTTTTCTTGAATTGGATGTGTTCAGATTAAAGAGTATTTTTCCCCTGCTTTTCTATTTCATTCAAGGCTACGAGAAAGGTTGTATCTACCAACATTTTAGATTATCAAGCGGATGAAAAAAAAGCAGGGGGCAAAACTTTGTTACTTGCAATCTTTGCTTTAAGTTTTCATTTTCTGAACTTGACTATAAATATAAGCGTCTTTTGATATCATTTTGGCACTGATTTGCCCCTGACATATAAACGGCACCGCCTTATTATTGGGAAACTATACTTTTAGCTTGGAGGTGTCTGTAGGAAGGGGTAAAAAAATCAAGTTAGTGGCCTCAGTTATGCAGCCGAAATCCTGAAACCCTCCCCCCCCCTTTTTTTTTTGCATTTTTGGGACAGACATCTTGACTTTTTTGACCTTTTTCCCATGAGCCCCCCTGCTTCAGTTGATGTTTTAAGCTTCAGGCATCTACTACCTCGTATCCTTCCTTACCTGTCCTCTGACCGACCTTCTAAAATTACTATCTATGGAAGTTCACATCTACAGGTGGTCGTCCACTTACGAACAGTCACTTAGCAACAGTTCGAACTTAAAACTGACCCAAAAAAGGGGATTTACGACCAAGTGTCAATGGTGGGGACACCTCCACGGCCATGTGGGCAAATTTTGGGTGCTAGGCAATACTACCGGATTTAGAGGCATTTGCAGGATTCTGACAACGTTTACTACGGTTTTACCAAAAAAACCATCACTTATTCTTGGTTTCCGGCAAAACCGTCCGCAGAGCAAACACACTTAACCCCCATTGATAAAAAGGTCATAAAGTCAGATCGTTTACAGGATTGATGCATTTTGCAACTGTTATGACAAACGACTGTAACGGGCAGGCTCCGTTACAGTCGTTTGTCAAGACTACCTGTGTAGGATATAAATACGAATCCAGAGGCGACCTTACTTTTTATCCCCTTCTGCTACAAAGTCTAGGTTTACACCCCAAGTTTGTTACTTTAGAGTCGTCGCCGAAATTTGAAATCAATGTCGCGTGTTGGGTGCGCCGTCGCAACCACGATGCGATGTTCAATCGAGGAAGGCAGTTCCTCTTCAGGGTTGACCAGCTCTATGTCAAAGAAGGTGAGCATCAGGATGGTGAATATTTTAATTTCACTGACTGCAAAAAAGCGGCCGGGACACATCGAAGGTCCACCTCCAAAAGGCAAGATACAAGTTCTCAACTTTTTGCCATTTTTGAAGAATTCTTTTCTCTTGCCCTCCGGGCTCAAGAAGCGGTCATACTTGAAGGTTTCAGGCTCAGGGTAGATTTCTGGATCCATGTGGAGACCCAGGAAAGGGAAGAGAAGAAGATGGTCGCCTTTCCGAAGGTCATATTCTTTTCCATCGTCCATCTGGAGGTTGAGGTCCTCCATCACGCTCCTAAATACGAAAGAACCCGCTTTCAAGCGGAGAGCTTCTTCTACTGCACTGTCAAGCAAGGGAGTCTTGATGGCCTGCAACGAGAGGTTCATTGGGTTCTGTTCTTGACCGGTCTCCTTTAGGACTTGATCTATCTCTGCCCTTATTGCCTTCATGGCTTCCGGATGTTTCAAAAGATAGGCAAGCAACCAGAAAGTCACTGGACCCGTGTTGGCTTGAGAAGCCCATAGAAAAAGGAGCTGGACCTGAGTCCTCATCTTCTCATTCATCCCAGCATCAGCCAGCTGTTGATCCTGATCCGCCAACCAGATGCTAATGTCCTCCCTCTTGTCTATCTTTTCGACGGACAGGAGATCCCAGAAATAGTTCTTCAGTCTCTGGATCTCCTTCTTAGTTTTGGAATCTATGCTGTTGAGGATCATTTGTGGAAAATATTCGTCAAATTGCTGGAAGTCTTCAAAGAGCTTCTCGTAGGGTTTACAACTTCTCTCCTTAGTGTTTTCTTTGCTGTTAGAGGTCAACTCCGGCACAGTGCCAAACAATGATAGGAAAGCAGCTTGGAATATGGTTTTGTAGCTGAAGCGCCAGAGACCCTCCTGGCACCACTTCTCCTCAGCTGATTCAAGCAAGATTTCCTTCAGATTCTGCATCAAACTTTGGTTGAGGGCAAGAAGACTTTTCCCTCGGAGATACTTCCTGCTGCCGTCTTCCCCAATCTTATGATGAGTGGTGGTCGGTTGGAAATTAAATGCTTTTGAGACGACGTTGGACGCAAAGACCCCAAAATCCAGCTTGCTTTTCGATTTCTTGAAGATAAATCCATACGTGTGAGGATCCATCAAAACATGGATATATTGGCCTCCAACCAATATGGTGAAGATATCTCCATGTTTCTTCCTCATCTGTTGCAGAAGCGGGACAGGTTGTTTGCCAAAACTTAACCCATGACCTAACCATGGAATCAGACCTTTGTCCAAGGGTGGCTCCTTCGGTCTTTTCTGACGAAACAGTCCGATTCTGTAGAGTCCACCAAGGATGAGGGAAATGAAGGTGGACAGGAGAGCACAAAGAACTGTCTCCCACAGCTTCATCACTGGTGTGCGAGGATAGATCAAGTGATCTGGTGCACAGGGCAACTGGCATTTATAAACCATCCAGTCATATGGTAGATCAGCATGGGATGGCCTAATTCCATCTGTTAGGTAATCCAAGCTGTTGTGGTTTTCCTGTCATTGAAGTTGTGAGGAACATTCCAGATTGCTTGGAGGTGTTTTGATGTCTTTGAAATCTGAGCATCAAGTGGAGAAGCAGAAAAAGGATGTTCTTCCGATCCTAGAAATTCTACAGTTGGATTCTAGAGTGGAGGTCTTCACCGGGCAAGTTCTCCCCAAATCATCTCAGATCATCATAATTCAATTCTGGCGATTTGGAGAGTTTCAGCTCGAGGGCAATGTTTCTCAACCTCAACAGCGTTAAGATCCTATCATTTTAAAAATGAATAAGGATGAGAAACGCCGTTCTGGGATCCACACCGTGCTGTAGGATTTCACTGGGCCAGGGTCAGCAAATTTTCTGCCAGTTTGGTTGAGATTAGCAAGACCCAACTGGTTTCCACCAAGCGGTGCTTAAAAGTTTAATACATTTTGAACCTTCATTAGTTCTGCATAATTATGGCTCGAAGCATGCAAGTCCTTAAACCACCTGAAAGCTTAATTTATTGCTCATTTTATAAAGTTGGATTTTCCCAGGAGTCATATATGGCTGTGAGAGTTGGACCCTAAAGAAGGCTGAACAGTGAACAACAGAGTTGGAAGGGATCTTAGAGGTCTTCTAGCCCAACCCCCTACTCAAGGAGGAAGCCTTATCATTTCAGACACATGGTTGTCCAATCTCTTCTTTAAAATCTCCAGTGATGGAGCATCCACAACTTCTGGAGGCAAGCCTTTCCACGGACTACAGGTAATCCTCAATTTACAACAGTTCATTTTAGTGACCGTTCAAAGATACAACAGCACTGAAAAAAGTGATTTATGACCAAAACCGCATTCACTTAACAACCATGTTACTAACTTAACAACTGCAGAGCCCAACATTTCTGCTGTTAAGTCAAATGTTTGTTAAGTGAGTTTTGCCCCATTGTATGACCTTTCTTGCCATGGTGGTTAACTGAATCCCTGGGGTTGTTAAGTTAGTCACACGGTTGTTAAGTGAATCTGGTTTCTCCATGGACTTTGTTTGTCAGAAGGTCACAAAAGGGGGTCACATGACCCCGAGACACTCCGCATGTAAATCACATGACTCTGGGGATGCTGCAACGGTCCTAAGTGTGAAAAGCGATCACTTTTTTTCACAGCCATTGTAACTTTGAGCAGTTACTAATTTCTCCTGTAAGATATAAGACCTCCCAGAACACGTAAGATGTTCTGCAGTCAGAAAATGGAATAAATAAATAAAATCACCGTTGTTGACCCTCACTTGAACTCCATCTTCGCGGGACCTCTGGAACTTTCTGCCATGCTGAACAAACAGCAAGAGGAAAGCAGTATATTTTTCTCCAATAATCGTTATAGCTATCTCCAAAATATTGGCACCAGTTGATAGACATCTATCATTCTGTAACCAGTTTTTTTCATTGCAGCGACACAGAATTTTGCCACTGGTAGTCGGATTTGAGCCTTGGAGGAGAAAGCCAACATCAAAATCGTCTGTCCTCCCTGGCAATCTCTCTAGTAAGGGGAGAATATATATTGACCTACATACTCTGTATAACTCACAGTACAATAAAACATGTGAGATATCTTCTTCTTTTCATCGGTGATGGATGTGAGGGCGATCTGGCTGTGACATCTGTCACCCCATTGATTGCCAGGGTTGATTTGGCTGATGTGGCTGGCTAGGCGGTTGTCCCCTTCCTCCCTCACCACTCCATGTGCGTCCCTCCCGAAGCCGCGCACTCGATGGAAGAGGATGACCATCCCAGATAGAAGGAGCGTACCGGTCTTTGGTCAAGGGCTGCGCTCCCCTGCTGGAACCTCCAAACAAGCTCAAGAACAGTTACTAAACAACTGGTTGTGTTGAAGGACCACCTGTACTGCATTCTGGAGGAGTTGTAGCCTTTGAGTAGTCTACAAGGGTAGCCCCAGAGAACGCCACGGACCCACTCAACTTGAGTTCAACCCCCAGCAACAAACATTCTCTTCTGAGAATCTGAATCTTCTACCTGTTGTTCTCTCTTCCTGGAAATTGTTGTGTCCCACCCTCACACAAGCCTAAATTTTGGCTAAGTTGGGCAGTTTGCTTCACCCCTTCTATCTTCTATGTGTTATCCCACTTCTCCCATTGCTCAATTGCTTCTACGTCTGACCCAATCAATCCTCTTCTACCCACTCAGGATTTTTTCTTCGTGACACCCAGTTACTTATCTATTTTCTCCTCCTTCTAAATCCCGTCTTATCTCAAGATCATCCTTCTTTGACTAATTAGTCTATTGCCAGCTACTAGAATCTTGGCAGTTTACCAAAAAGAGAGAAAGAGAGGGAGAAAGTATGAGAGAGGAGGGGAGAGAGCATAAGAGATGGAGAGAGAAAGAGAGGAAGGAATCCTATACTTCCAGAAGGTGAGATCCCATGGATGCTTGGAAGACAGGGCCTGGATAGCTCAGCAGACTAATGCATTGTAATTTAACTCCAGCCGTCTGCAATTAGTAAGTTCGAATCTCACCAGGCTCAAGGTTGACCCAGCTTTCCATCCCTTCTAAGGTAGGCAAATTGAGGACCCAGTTTGTGGGGGCAATAAGCTGACTTTGTAAAAATATACAAAAGGATGAAGGCTATTGCTTAACGCATTGTAAGCCGCCCTGAGTCTCCGGAGAAGGGCGGCATATAAATCAAATAAATAAATAAATAAAAGAATCTCCTGAAATCAAACTGCTCTTCTTAATGGTGTTCAGGACAATGTTTAAAAGCTGTTAATTTCTCCCTCATTTTTTTATTTTTGCTTGCATCTTTACTTTCATTTTGATTTTATTTGGAAGCTCCCTTCATGTGGCTTTCTTGCTTTGATGGCTTTGATTTAGCTCTTTGTTTATTTTAGATACATTATGATAACGTATTGTTCTGTTCTGTTCTTGGTCCACCTATTTTCCAAAACACCTGAAGACAAGATTAGAAGCAACAGATGGAAACTAAATAAGGAGAAAATCAACCTGGAATTCAGGAGAAACTTCCTAACCGTGAGAACAATGAATCAGTGGAACAGCTTGCCTCCAGAAGTTCTCGTTGCTCCATCACTGGAGGTTTTTAAGAAGAGATTGGACAACCATGTGTCTGAAATGATAAGGTCTCCTGCTTGGGCAGGGGGTTGGACTAGAAGACCTCTAAGGTCCCTTCCAACTCTGTTGTTCAGTGCTCAGCCTTCTTTAGGGTCCAACTCTCATAGCCATACATGACTCCTGGGAAAACCCAACTATATTAATTGAGAAATAAACGAAGCTTTCAGGTGGTTTAAGGACTTGCATGCTTCCCACCATAATTATGCAGAACTAATGAACATTCAAAACGTCCCAAACTTTTAAGCACTGCTTGGTACAGAAATACAGGCAGACCTCAAATTATAACAATTCATTTAGTCACTGTTCGAAGTTACAGCATTGTAAAAAATTAATTATGTCCATTTTTCACACTTATGACTAGTGGGTGGTATTCAGCCAGATCTATCCGTTTCAGGCAAACTGGTAGCGGCAGCTGCGGGAAGCTCCGCCCACTCATCCAGACATCATCACATCCCATTTTTGATGCTCTGGGCGTGCGCGGAAGGCCCTGAGCGTGCATGGAGGTGGCGCGTGCAGGTGAAGTGAGTGCCCCCACGCGCACTTGCGCTTTTGCGAATTGGTAGCAAAGGTAAGTGAATACCACTCCTGCTTATGACCATTGCAGCATCCCCATGGTCACGTGATCAAAATTCGGGCCCTTGGCAACGGGTTCACATTTGTGACGGTTGCAGTGTCCCAGGGTCACGTGATTCCCCTTTTGTGATCTTCTGTCAATAAATTCAACGGGGAAGCCAGATTCACTTAACAACTGTGCTACTGGTTTAATAGCTGCAGTGATTCACTTAACAACCACAGCAAGAAAAATTGTGGGGAGAAACTCACTTAAGCACCGTCTTGCTTAGCAACAGAAACATGGGGCTCACTTGTGCTCCTAAGTCGAGGACTACCTGTAGAGTATTATCCGCATATGAGTTCTACCTGATATCTCAACAGCTTTAGATACTGTGAACAATCCTCTCTGGCAATAAAGATCCCATAATAACATCTGTCTGAGCATTCCCAGGTCAAGAACAAGCTGGCCAAAGCAAACACAGTTTTGTAAACTGCCACCAAACCAGTCAGAAACGTGTCAAGATAATCTGCTTCCCTCAGAATTGACAAACCAACATTGTCAGACTTCAGGGGAAGAAATAGCGAATTGATGGTAACCACAACAAAAAAATCAACCAGAGGAATGGTTTGTCTTCAGATGTTGTGTATATCCCATCATTGGAGGCTTTCAAGAAGAGACCGGACAGCCATTTTTCTGAAATAGAATAGATTCTCCTGCTGGAGCTAGGAATTGGACTAGATGACCTCCAAGGTCCCATCCAACTCTGTTAAGAGCTGGCAAGTATACGGACTCATTGTGATTCTTCTATGGATAAATGGAGGACTTGAGATGACCCACAAATGCTCCATACCATTGGTCCTCACATGGAGATCACAATGGGTTTAGAGGAGGGTCAGCAACCTGCGGCTCTGGAGCCGCATGTGGCTCTTTCACTCCTCTGCTGTGGATCCCAATGTGAGACAACCGCTGCCATGCAATTTATTGAGCTTTTCAACCCCTGGTAGGCCAACCATAGGTAAATCCAAGAAAAGAAATATTTCAGAAGAAAACAGAACATTTAATTCAACTACATATGCTAGGCGCAGGAAGGGTTTTGTGGCTCCCGGTGTTTTCTTTTCTGTGGGAAACGGGTCCAAATGTCTCTTTGAGTTTTTAAGGTTGCAGACCACTGGTTTAGAGTCTGAGAGACAAGGGGGTACACATATTCAAACCATGGACAGCACCTTCAAAAGGCCACTGAATTCTCCGAGTTACTTTTCTAATTGTCTCCAGAAGCCATTCATTAATTGCTTTTCAGCTATCAGGAAGTTTTGGATTGACAGATTTACAGCATCGGTTGTTGAAAGAAGTTTTAAATACAAGATTAAAGATTTAAAATGTTTTGTAATCAACAGAAAACAGGAGATTAAAATGTTGATTTTGAAAAGTTATAAATGGACTAAGAATTTGATATATGACTTTGGTAATTAGGCGTAAGAATCCTTCCCGTGGGAAAATGCTTTTGTGTTGAGCTCTCTTTTTTAAAACATGATGAGGTAGACACTACAGGGAATCACAACGACCTAAAGATGGCAATCAAAGAAGAAGCTTAAATTTAATTCACTAATACAAAATGAAGCAAAATGCATTCATATTGGACATGCTGAAGGATGTTTTTGAACATTGCACTGAGAAGTTAATTTTTAAATTAACTGTGTGCCTCCATAGATAAATTGGGTTTAAAAGATGTCACGAAGGAGAGGTAAGTAATTATAATTGGTAAGATGCTCAGAGTCACCTTGTACAAGTGGTCCTTGACTTACAGCAATTCATTTAGTGACCGTTCAAAGTTACAACAACGCTGAAAAACTGATTTATGACCATTTTTCACACTTACATTGCAGCATCCCCTTGGTCATATGATCAAAATTTAGATGCTTGGCAACTGACAAGCAAAGTCTACGTGAAGCCAGATTCACTTAGCAACTACGTTACTAATTTAACAACTGCAGTAATTCACTTAACAACTATGGCAAGAAAGTTCTTAAGGCAAAATTCACAACCAATGTTTCGCTTAGCAACAGAAATATGGGGTTCAGTCATGGTTATAAATTGAGGACTACCTGTACTGGAGATGGGCAGCATAGACATTTAATAAATAAAGTAAGTTCTAAGATTGTGACTTTATTTATTTATAATAAATAACACTGAGCTGATGGGATTTAAAAATGAGAGTTGATAAGAATGATGTAGAAAAAGATTGATGTAGAAAAACTAGACCTGAAAAGAAGCTGGCTGATGTCTTAATAATTTTATTTATTAGATTTTTTTTTTAATCCTGACTTTATTACTTCAAAAGTAACTCAAGGTAGCAAACAAACATCTTGCTTAACTACAACTACAGCACCTTAACCACCACACTATAACAAACCAAGATAATTCTTTTCTGCATCATATTTACCAATGAGGCATTTAAAGACATTTAAAGAATTTCTTGAGAAGGGACAAGAGAAAATTATTATTATTATTATTATTATTATTATTTATTTATTTATTTATTTATTTATTTATTAAACTTTTATACCGCCCCCTCTCCCGAAGGACTCGGGGCGGTGAACAGCCAGAATTAAAACACACAATACAAATATTAAAATACATTAAAACAAAATTAAATTATCTTAGGCTTCTCCAATTTAAAACCCCATTACCCATAAAATTCACCCAATTAAAATTTTTTAACCCAGCCCGGCTTGCTGAAATAAAAAAGTCTTCAGGGCCCGGCGGAAGGTCCGGAGGTCCGGGATTAGTCGTATCCCTGGGGGTAGCTCATTCCAGAGGGCGGGTGCCCCCACAGAGAAGGCTCTTCCCCGGGGGGTCGCCAGCCGACATTGCCTGACAGACGGCACCCTGAGGAGACCCTCTCTGTGGGAACGTGTTGGCCGGTGGGAGGTTATCAGAGGCAGAAGGTGGTCTCGTAAATAACCGGGTCCTAAGCCATGGAGCGCTTTGAAGATGAGAACCAACACCTTGAAGCGCACTCGGAAGACCACTGGAAGCCAATGCAGCTCGCGCAGGAGAGGTGTCACGTGGGAGCGCCATGTCGCCCCCATAAGTACCCGCGCGGCCGCATTCTGCACCAGTTGGAGCCTCCGAGTGCTCCTCAAGGGGAGCCCCATGTAGAGAGTGTTGCAGTAGTCGAGGCGGGAAGTAACGAGGGCATGAGTGACCGTGCATAGGGAGTCCCGATCCAGAAATGTGAAAATAAACCAAATCTTTGAACACTATTCTTGAGTAAAGATTAAGAACGCTAAAAGTAAAAGGAAGGAATACGGGTGGTCATAGGCTTATGACCACAACGGAGCCTGAAATTTATGTTGTTAAGCGAGACAGCAGCCAAGCGAACTTTGCCCCCATTTTACGACCTTTCTTGCTACAGTTGTTAAGTGAATCACTGAAGTGAATAACTTAGCAACATGGTTGTTAAATGAATCTGGCTGCCCCCATTGACTTTGCTTGTTCAAAAGGTTACAAGTGGGTGATCACGTGACCCAGAGGCATTGCAACCGTCATAAATACGAGTCAGTTGCCAAGGGTCTGAATTTTGATCCTGCAACGGTCTGCAAGTGTGGATTTTTTTTTAAAAGTCACTTTTTTCTGTGCTGTTGTAACTTTGAATGGTCACTAAACAAAGAGTTGTAAATCCTTTGTTTTCCTTTCCTTTCTCTTTACTATATTTCATCTTTCTTTTCTACTTTTTACATTCTTTCTTTTCTGCCCTTTTTGCTTTCTATTTCCATTTCTTTTTGTGTGTGTGTGTGTGCACATTCGTGTTATCTTTTTCATTGTAATTAACTCTTATACAAAAAGAAAAAAGAAAAAGATAAACCACCCTTTTCAGTCATGCTTAGCTTAGAGATTGGCATTGTAATTGTTACCTTTAAGGAGTTTCAGGGAAAACATCTTAACAAATGCTTATAAAATGCTGTATAATATTATCTAAAGACCTGCAAATCAGCTTCTGGCTAAAAAACATGACAAGCCAAATTAAACCTTGATGTGAGTTGTTGTAACGTTCAAGTACAACGAGTGAAAGAATCTTCCCTGTTTGCAAAAGCATTTGGGTACGAACAATTATCCCAACCAACTATCATAAATCATTTTGTTATTATTATTATTATTTTGCAAAATATTGCTTGCTAATCACTGGGCTGGCAAAGAATAAAAGCGGAGGGCAAAGCAAGAGTTTGGAATAAAACAGGATAAGGCACATCCCATTTGAATCTTGCCAGTCCTTCCAGCATGATTCTTGAACAATCCATGTTTCATTAATCAAGCGAACTCGATGCCAAAAGGATGGGCGCGTTTCATAATAAAGAAAGATTGCAGAAGACTGAGCTGATCAAAGTTAAGGCCGCTCTTTGAATCATAATCCGTACGGCTGTATCATAACAGCATGTTCAGTCTGATAGGTACCTCCTGTTAATTCCTTGACCATAAACAACACGATATAGAAATAAACTAGACAAGTCAGGATCCGTTGGGTCTTTGTTTCAGGAGTCTTTATTCTCCTGAACCTGATCAACCGATTGACAAGATTGACAGAAAGTCAAAAGAGAAGATTGCAAGTTTTTAGGCCAGGCCTTTGCTCCTGCACCCATGCCCCCTTACCCAATTACTCTCTATGTGTAATGCATCAGCCACTTGCATACTCATAGGCATAGCTATGGGCAGGGAGCACTGGCATCATGATTGACTTTAGATTTCCTGCCAGTTTCCCCATTGACTTGTGGGAAACTGTCAGGGAGCATTGGCAAGTTTTGATCGAGCTTAGACTTCCTGACGGCTTCTCCATTGACTTGCGGGCGACTGGCGGAGAGCATCGGAAATGATTATCTGTGGCAGTGGAGTTGACATGGCAGTGTTGAAGCAGTTACAGCTTTCCCAAATTTCAGTCCCACAGGAGTGATGTATCTTGAAATTTGGGCACAGCCCGTTTGAAGTATCTCAAATCAAAAATTGTTGCCCTGCGATCCATTTCACCCAATCGAAGTTGAGCGCAGCCACATGTTTATTGGACCCGTGTCCCTCCTGGCTGGTGCTGGCCTCTCAGGAGGTTACACGAGGCTGGCTCCAGGGGATTATAAATGCTTCCTTGAGAGAGGGTGTCTTCCCCGCCGCCTTGAAGGAGGCGGTGGTGAAGCCTCTCCTCAAGAAGCCTTCCCTGGACCCGGCAGTGTTGGCAAATTACCGTCCAGTCTCCAACCTTCACTTCGTTGCGAAGGTTGTTGAGAGTGTGGTAGCGCGACAGCTTCCTCAGTACTTGGATGAATCGGCTTATCTAGATCCGTTCCAGTCGGGCTTCAGGCCTGGATACAGCACGGAAATGGCATTGGTCACATTGGTAGATGATCTCTGGAGGGCCTGGGACAGGGGTTGCTCCTCTGTCCTGGTCCTATTAGACCTCTCAGCAGCTTTTGATACCATCGACCATGGTATCATGCTGCACCGGTTGGAAGAGTTAGGGGTGGGGGGCACCGTGTTGTGGTGGTTCTCCTCCTTTCTCTCTGATCGGTCGCAGTCTGTGTTGACAGGGGGGCAGAGGTCGACCCCGAGGCCCCTTGTATGTGGGGTGCCACAGGGGTCAGTTCTCTCACCCCTTCTGTTCAACATTTATGTGAAGCTGCTGGGTGGTTTTGGGGTGAAGTATCATCAGTATGCTGATGATACTCAGCTATACATCTCCACCCCGGACCACCCCAATGATGCCCTTAAAGTGATGTCCTGGTGCCTGGAGGCCATATGGATCTGGATGGGGAGGAACAGACTCAGGCTCAACCCATCCAAGACCAAGTGGCTGTGGTTTCCGATGTCCCGATATAGTTAGTTGGTGCCATCACTGACTATTGGGGATGAATCATTGCCCCCCACGGAGAGGGTTCGCAACTTAGGCGTCCTCTTGGACTCATGGCTGTCTTTAGAAGAACGCTTGACGGCTGTGGCCGGGAGGTCTTTTTATCAGGTTCGCCTGATTCGCCAGTTGCGTCCCTTTCTGGATCGGGACTCGTTAAATACGGTCACTCATGCCCTCGTCACTTCACGCTTGGACTACTGTAATGCTCTCTACATGGGGCTCCCCTTGAGGAGCACCCGGAGGCTCCAGCTGGTCCAGAATGCGGCTGCGTGGGTAGTTATGGGAGCAGCATGGCGCTCCCATGTGGCTCCCCTCCTGCGTGAGCTGCACTGGCTCCCTGTGGTCTTCCGGGTGCGCTTCAAGGTCTTAGTTACCACCTTTAGAGCGCTCCATGTCTTAGGACCGGGGTACTTACGAGACTGCCTTCTGCCACCAATAGCCTCTCACCGCCCAGTATGCTCCCATAGAGAGGGCTTCTCAGGGTGCCGTCAGCCAAACAGTGTCGACTGGCGGCCCCCGGGGGAGAGCCTTTTCTGTGAGGGCACCCACCATCTGGAACGAGCTCCCCCCAGAGATACAGAAGATTCCGGATCTGTGCACTTTCCGCCGTGCCCTCAAAACATTCCTGTTTCAGCAGGCTGGCCTGGCCTAACTTTCCCTTTATATTGCTTTTTTGATTTCATTTTAAACTGGGATGTCTTGAATTATTTAGGACCAGAGTGTTTAGTATATTTTAATTGGTTTTTTTTTTAACGTTTGTATTACATGTATTTTTATAGTTCACTGTTCACCGCCCTGAGTCCCTCAGGAATAGGGCGGTATATAAATTTAATAAATAAATAAATAAATAAATAAACAGACACAAGAGTTTTCATAGTGTATAGATAGATAGATGCAAAAAGTGGGTCAAAAATTAAGCCAACAAGGTTTGAAAAGTTTATTCTTTTCTGGTGCCTTTCTAAGTTTTTAATATGAAGGTTAATTTGTATGTTTTGCCTTTTAAACTTTGAGGGAGGCCGCCCAGAGTCACTCATTGGTGAGCAGTGTCATTATAAAAAAAATGACAAATAAATTAAAGGAGGAAAAAAAGCATATCTGAATCTGCCTTTCATCCTTTGCAATCCTGGTTAACAATCCAGCTTCCTATAATGCTTCATTCGTATAAACTTCTCTCTGATGACGCCACACATATTTGATCTGCAATTTGATCTTCACTCATTCCATCTACCTGCAAATAAAACAGGCAAATACCTCTTTGGTACAGGTAGTCCTCAACGTATGACCCAAATTTTATGACTCAACATAATTGAGCCCAAATTTTCTGTGGCTAAGCAAGACGGATGTTAAGTGAATCATGCCCCATTTTGTGCCCTTTTTTTTTTTTTGCCACATTTGTTAAGTGAATCATTGCAGCCATTAAGCAAATCTAGTTTCCCCCATAGACTTTGCTTGTGAAAAGGTCGCAAAAGGGATCATGCAACTGTCATAAATACGAGCCAGTTGCCAAGTGTCAAAATGTTGATCATGTGACCACGGGAAAGCTGCCACCATCATAAGTGTGAAAAACGGTCATAAATCGCTTTTTTTCAGTGCCGTTGTAACTTCAGTCACCAAACAAACTGTTGTAAGTCAAGGACTACCTGTATTTGTTGTCTGTTATTTTTTGTACATGTTTTTTAAAAAATATCATTGTCAATACAATTGATTGATGTTTGTTTCTTTTTTCTTCCTTTTTGTTCTTCTTTTTTTTTTTCCCCACATGTTGAATTTTAACTTTGGAGAGAGAGAAAAAATATCAAAAATGTTTTGTTTGATTTATAACTTGTAAACCACCCAGTCTCCTTATAGGAGAGATAGATAGATAGATAGATGTTGGATGGAAGATAGATAGATAGATAGATAGATAGATAGATAGATAGATGGTAGATTGGTAGGTAGATGATAGATGATAGATAGATAACTAGATAGATAACATAGATGATTGATAGATAGAGTGATAGATCCATAGATTGATAATGGCTGGCTGGCTGGATGGATAGAGAGAGGGAGATAGAGGGTGGGGGGAGAGAGATGCAAGCTTGTTACAGAGGGCCAAAATGTGGACATTTGACCATGGGACAACCATTGTAACTTTGGAACCAAGTCATAAGTATCACTGCAGAGGTCTGTTGTAATTTTCAACAGTTTGCTAAGTGACCAGTCATATGTCAATTATTTTGCAAATCGGCACCCAGACTTTAATCATAATCCATGATGAATTAAGCAGTTCAGAGCAATTGGAAAATCTTGATTGGATGCATGCCTTATGTCACAACTCTGATTCACCTCCTTTGTCTGCAACGTTCATCTTTTAATACTTTAATTTTGGAACCCTGATCTTTAGTGTCCGCTTTATGAGGTCACTGGACATCTATTTTCCCACGAAGGAAAATCAGAAACAAATTGGTAAGCCACTGGTTCCAACTCATACATTTTTCTTAATTTTAAATATTTTATTAGTTTTAAAAGTAAAACAATGGTCATTGCTCAACGTCTCTGGTGTCTAACATTTGCATCTAAATCAAGTTAATAATCTATTCCTTGATCTATATACAAATTTACATATCTCCTATTTCATTATATATCAAGTATGCAGTATTTTACTTCCTAAACAACTATACATATATTTAATAAACCTAAATTACATTCACATATTTCAATATATATTGATATATTAATATACATTGATATATACATTACCAGACATTCATTATCCCTTGTTTGTTGGCATTCTTCCTCTTATCTAACCAATTATAAAATTTATTCCGGACTTCATAGTATGTTGATTCACTTTTGTCTTTGAGTTCTAAAGCAAGTCGGTCCATCTCTGCACAGCTGTAAATTCTGTGTATTACTTCTTCTTCTGAGGGTATTTCTTTACACTTCCATTTTTGAGCAAATGCTAGTCTTGCCGCGGTAAGTATATGCAATATTAAATAGGTTACATTATTGTCATATTTGCCATCTGTTATGCCCATGCTCATACATTTTATTAATGGGCCGTTTTCAGGACCTGCAGTCAAAGTGCAGAGAAGAGCAACTAAGGCGAACAAAGCAGGGGTGAAATCCAAAATTTTTCCCTACCGGTTCTGTGGGCATGGCTTGGTGGGCGTGGTAGGGGAAGGATATTGCAAAATCTCCATTCCCTCCCTTCCTGGGGGAAGGATATTGCAAAATCTCCATTCCCTCCCTTCCTGGGGGAAGGATATTGCAAAATCTCCATTCCCACCCCACTCTGGGGCCAGCCAGAGATGGTATTTGCCGGTTCTCTGAACTACTCAAAATTTCTGCTACAGGTTCTCCTGAACCTGCTGGATTTCACCCCTGGATCAAAGGCCTAGAGACTAAAACATTTGAAGAACACCTGCAGGATTTGGGTCTGGCTAATCTAAAGAAAAGGAGAATTAGGGGTGACATGATAGCAGTGTTCCAGTACTTCAGGGACTGGCACAAAGAAGAGGGGGTCAAATTATTCTCCTAAGCACCTGACGGCAGGACAAGAAGCAACGGATGGAAACTAATCAAGGAGAGAAGCAACCTGGAACTAAGGAGAAACTTCCTAACACTGAAGACAATTAACCAGTGGAACAGCTTGCCACCAGAAATCGTGGGTGGATCATCACTGGAGGCTTTCAAGAAGAGATTGGACAGTCACTTGTCTGAAATGGCATAGGTTCTTCTGCTTGAGCAGGGGGCAGAAGACCTCCAAGGTCCCTTCCAGATCTATTCTATTCTGATGCTGATTGAGGGCAGGAAAGGGAAACTGATGGAAGATTTAAATTGGGGGAGGTTGTGGGGAGAGGGAAGGAGAGCGAGAGGGTGGTTAACAGAGGCAGATTCTATTCATACAGATTACAAGCAGTTCATTCTAAACATGTTTAAAAACCCATTAAACACTCTAACCCCGATGACGTTCCTAGTTGGGTAATGAAGCAAAAGAGAGGAGAAAGAAAAAAAAGAAAGAAAGAAAAAGAAAGAAAGAAAGGAAGGAAGGAAGGAAGGAAGGAGAAAGAAAGGAGAAAGAAAGAAAAAAGAAAGAAAGAAAGGAGAAAGAAAGAAAGAAAGAAAGGAGAAGAAAAGAAAGAAAGAAAGAAAGAAAGAAAGAAAGAAAGAAAGAAAGAAAGAAAGAAAGAAAGAAAGAAAGAAAGGAGGAAAATCCATAACAGGAGAGAATATTGTAACTCAGGGTTGAACTGGAGAGATAAAATCTTTCCATGCCCCCTTTTTTAAGGGCAATGCTTAAAATTGGAGGGTTGGAGGGAGGGAAAAACCCATGGATTTATGATAACGTGGGATATTGGAGTACTTGGGAGTCCCTGAACTTGGCGATTTCCTTGTAGACATTTCATGACCCAACTAGGTAACTGCATCAGTATAGGTAGTCCTCAACTTACAACCACAAGAGAGCGCAAAATTTGTGTTGCTAAGTGAGACATTTGTTAAGTGAGTTTTGACCCCTTTTACGACTTTTCTTGCCATGCTGGGAATCACTGCAGTTGTTAAATTAGTAACATGGTTGTTAAGTGAGTCCCCCCATTGACTTGGCTTGTCAGAAGGTCGCAAAAGGGGATCACGTGACACACACCCCCCCGGGACACTGCAGCCGTCATAAATACGAGTCAGTTGCCAAGCATCCAAATTTTGATCACATGACCATGGGGTTGCCACAATGGACATACGTGTGAAAAACAGTCATAATAAGTCACTTTTTCAGTGCTGTTGTCACTTTGAACAGTCACTAAGTGAACTGTTATAAGGCAAGGACTACCTGTACTGGAGGGAAGTGGGGTTTCTGGAGAGGAGGAGGAGGAGGAGAACTGTGGGGTCCTTGGTGGTCTCTGAACTTAGTGTTTCTTTGCAACATTTCATGACCCAACTAAGTCATCAGGGTAAATCACTTGTATAGACAACAGAGAGCAAACCTTCCTAGTTTCTAGCACTGATGATGTTACCCACCTGGGTTGTGAAATGTCTGCAAGAAAACCACCAAGCTCAGAGAGTTCCTAGGACCCCACAGTCCTCCTCCTCCTCTTCTTCCTCCTTCCTCCTCCTCCTCTCCACAAACCCCACTCTCTTCCAGCGCTGATGATGAAACCTAGTAGGGTCATAAAATGTCTGAAAGAAAACCACCAAACTCAGACAGCACCAAGGATCCCTCATTTCATCTCTGAGGTACAAATATTCTCCTGCATCAAAACCCATCGTGTTGGTTAAGATCACGAGAGAGAGCCCGAAGCGAGTTTTAACGATCAATTGTGCTTCAGGTGCTCCGTTATTGTCTTGGGTTATCTTGGTCCTGACCTCAAAGACGTCCATTCCTTGCTTTACACATTTTCTATTGCTGATTATTATAATCCCATTTGGGAGGAACATCTCATGAAGGTACCGTGAATGTCGTTGGAGCCCCCGATGGTGCTGTGGGGACGATTGTGGGAGACAAATAGAGCTATGGCTTTGTGGTTTCCATCTTTCAATCATTATTTGGGTTGTTTGTTTGAATCTCCTTCAGGTGAGTTGTTTACCTTTAGGAAAGGAGATGTTTGGCCACGAGGACTTGAGAAAGTGTGACATCATTGTCTATTGTGAGTAGCCACACACTAATGATCCTTCATTAGATCCTTCCTGGAAATGAATGTGATCTTGTGGATTGGTCTATTGATCTCTTTGCGTATGAAGATCAGCTCCCAAATGCCTGTTCAGCATCTCTCTTTAATGGGTCAGAAGAAATAGAGATTGTCTCTAGATCACGTTTCTCAACCTTGGGGCCATTAAGGTGGGTTGGACTTCAACTCCCAGAATTCCCCAGCCAACTATGGTGGCTGCGGAATTCTGGGAGTTGGAGTTCACCCATCTGAAAAGCCCCAAGAAATAATACTGCCGTAGACAATAGACCCGTGGTATGTTCTCAGCGGAAGCTAGAAGCATGTAGTTTATGTGGGGCATCCTTTGGATTTCCTGCATCACATGATATTTAGGTCTCCATGGTTTGCTTTGACCATGACTTCAAGGGAGTGGACTTGCTCTGTTGACCGAGGTAGATGATCAGGTTGATGGTGGGATTGTTGAGGTTTTGATGGTATCTGAGGAGACTTATTTTTCTAGGATCAAGTGAAACATCAAGTCCACTCTCATCACTACTGATATGAGATGTCACTAGTACATAGAACCTCTGGTCACGAATGCTTCTGACCACGACCAAACTGGGTTCCTACCTAAAAATTCACAATTTTCCCCCCGCGGTAGATTTCCCTTTCCGTCCCATTTTTTGTTTGTAAGCACCAAATTTCCAAAATTTGACCAAAGTTATGGAACAAACCAGAGGTTCTACTGTATATAAAATGAGAACAAACAACACACCCTTCTAGCACTGATGATGTTGCCTAGTAGGGTCATGAAAGGTCTGCAAGAAATAACTGAGTTCAGAGACTACCAAGGACACTACTCTCCTCCTCCTCCTCTCTGCAGTCCCCATTCCCTTCCAGCATTGATGATGTTACCTAGTTGGGTCATGAAACATCTGCAAGAAAACCCCCAGGTTCAGAGAGTACCACAAACTTCCTTTCCCATCCCTCCAGGTGATGAAAAGGTCTTCAATCAACCTGAAATACAGATGAAGAAAGCCTTCCAGGTCACTTCAAGTCATGTTGGTTGCCTGTGAACAATGGAGCATGTCTGTGTGTCCATCGCTTTCCCACTGATTCACAAGCACATGTTGTTACCGAGATGAAGCGCTTACAGCGATTACAAATTCATGATACGTCGTGTTAATATGGGCAATCCAATTTATGATGACCTGAAGTCCATTTTGTGGGCAATGTGAACCTGCAGTGTTTCAACATCCAGTGTTGCCGGATTTGTGTCATTAAGGACGTCAGTTTTCTTGGAAGTCCAGTGTCCCTTACGGAGATGTGAGCGCAAGTGGCATAAGGTTCAAAGCTGTCTGGGAATCCTCTGGCACATGGGATGTTTTGTTTCTGGGTTGATTCAGACTTGCACAAACCTAGCAGGTTTTTTCATCAGGATGCCTACACATAGTCCTCAACATACAACTGTCGTGGTGCCTGGCCATTACAATCATAACAATTGTAAGAACTCTCCAGTACAGATAGTCCTCAACCTACAACCACAATGGGGTCCAAAATTTCTGTTCCTAAACAAGATAAGTGAATTTTGCTTTATTTTACAACTTTTTCTGCCAAGTTGTTAAGTGAATCACTGCAGTTCTTAAATTGGTGACGTGGCTGTTAAATGAATCTGGCTTCCCCGTGAACTTTTGCTTGTGATAAGGTCACAAAAGGGGATCACGTGACCCTGGGACGGTCATAAATACGAGTCAGTTGCCAAGCATCAGAATTTTGAGGACGCTGGAATGGTCGTAAGTTGTGAAAAGCAGCAATCACTTTTTTTCCAGTGCCGTTGTAACGTCGAACGGTCACTAAATGAACCATTGTAATTCGAGGACTACCTGCACGTTGTTGTGGAATTCTTGGAGGCTCAGTAGAAACGACGTTAGTGATATCCTTCTCGGCTCCTGACAAGAAATCGATTTGATTGATGATGACAGCTGCCCTTCCTTCCTTCTTCGCTGCCTTCTTCGCCCGCGATGCCATTGTGCTTCTTCACGTCTCTGATGGCATCTTGTCCTGTTCTGAGAGGGTTGTGTCATTTGTGTTGATTAGTGTGACATGATCTCGTTGGGTCAATTATCATTGTTGATGCTTGTTCATTGCCTCGGGTGTCGGGATGACGTTTCTCAGGCCAAGAGCATCTCAGCATCTCTATAAAGCTTCAGTAGGACCACACCTAGAATTCTGCATCCAGTTTTGGTCACCACATTATAAAAAAAGATGTGGAGACTCTAGAAAAAGTGCAGAGAAGAGCAACCAGGGTGATGAGGGGACTGGAGAGTAAAACGTATGAAGAACGTTTGCAGGAACTGGGCCTGGCTGGTCTAGTGAAGAGAAGGACTGGGGAGACGTGAGAGCAGTCTTTCAATACCTGAGGGGCTGCCAGAGAGAGGAGGTGGGGGGGTCGAGCCGTTTTCCAAAGCATCCGAAGGCCAGAAGGAGAAATAATGGATGGAAACTGAACAAGGAGAGATTCAACCTGGAAATAAGGAGAGATTTTCTGACAGTGAGAGCCATCAACCCATGGAACAGAAGTTGCCTTCAGAAGTTGTGGGAGCTTCATCACTGGAGGCTTTCAAGGAGAGAGTGGACTGCCATCTGTCAGAAATGGTGTAGCGTCTGCTGGGCAGGGGGTTGGACTAGATGACCTACAAGGTCCCTTCCAACTCTGTTAATCTGTAATCAGTTCAATCAAATGGTGGTGGGAATAATATACAGGTAGTCCTATTGACTTGTAGCCATTTGTTTTGTGACCGTTTGAAGTTGCAACGGCACTTGAAAAAGTGATTTAGGACCATTTTTCACAGTTATGATGGTTGCACCATTCCCATGATCACCAAAATTCAGACGCTTGGCCACTACCTGCAATAATAATAACGAACACACAAGCACCCGCTACATGACATCTGAAACTTAACAGCTGTCGATAAGAGAGACTAAAAAGTCTGGATAGTGGATGTGGTAGTGCCTGGAAAGAGCAGAAGAGGATAGAAAAAACCAGGATAAAAATATACAGGTGAATCCATTCACACATGCACCCAGGACAGCACAAGCAAAGGGAAACAAAAAAAAAGAAAAAAAAAAGTCACAGGATCACAAAAGCAAGGAATGAGACTGAAAGACCACTAGGTGGCAGCATGATGCACAATTTTCTTATGTGTCTTCACTGCCATCTAGTGCATGTTGCAAGTACTGCAAGGCAGGTCAGCAGCCTGATTTTTTTTCAGGAAAGAAGCTTAGCATAAATGAAGGCTGGTAGTCCTCGATTTACAACCACAATTGAGCCCCAAATTTCTGTTGTTAAGTGAGACATTTGATAAGTGAGTTTTGTCCCATTTTACCATCTTTCTTGCCACAGTTGTTAAATGAATCACTGCAGTTGTTAAGTCAGTCACACAGCTGTTAAGTAAATCTGGCTTCCCCATTGACTTTGCTTGTCAAAAGGTCGCAAAATCATATGATCTTGGGACACAGCAATGGTCATAAGTATGAACCAAGCATCTGGATTTTGGTCACATGATCATGGGGATGCTTCAAAGGTTGTAACTATGAAAAATGATCATAAGTCACTTTGTTCAGTGTTGTTGTAACTTTGGATGGACACTAAGTGAACTGTTGTAAATTGAGGATTAATGGTAAATGACCGTTTTTGGCAAAAACATCTTAAAACCTTGTCATGAAATCACAGGTTGCTGCAAATAGCCATCTAAGCGGTTGCTTATGACGCAACGTGCAGTCACACAACTGTGGGAAGGGCTGGGCAGCCATCCAAATTCCAGAATTCGATCTTAAGTACATCTGAGGAAGTCTGTTGTAACTTCGAACCGGTTATAAGTCCAGGACCACTTTTATTTGTTGCTTTCCCCAGAGTGGTGTGATGCTGGTAGTATAAAAAAGATTAAAAGCAACCAAAAAGATCATTTTTATTGCCTTTTGAAATACAGGTAGTCTCCAATTTACCACAGTCCGCTTAGTGACCGTTCAAAGTTACATCGGTACTGAAATATGTGACTTATGACTATTTTTTCACAGTTATGACCTTTGCAGCATTCCCCTTGGTTCATGTGATCAAAATTCAGACGCTTGGCAGCTGGTTCGTATTTGTGTCCGTTGCTGTGTCCCAAAGTCATGTGATTCCCTTTTGCGACCTTCTGGCAAGCAAAGTCAATGGGGAAGCCGGATTCACTTAACAACCGTGTTCCTCACTTATCAACTGCAGTGATTCGCTTAACCACTGTGGCAAGGAAGATTGTAAAATGGAGCAAAATTGACTTAAATGTCTCACTTAACAACAGAAATGTTGGGCTCAGTTGTAATCGTAAGTCGAGGACTAACCATACATCAAATATATTTCTAATTTTGAAAAAAGCCTGCAGCCAAATGTTATACCAGCAGAGGGAGCTCTAAGGAGCAACTTTTCTCCTTGTTAGCATCTGGAAGAAGAATACAGAATGTAGAATAAGAGTTGGGAGGGACCTCGGAGGTCTTCTAGTCCAACCCACTGCTCAAGCTGGAGACTTTATCATTTCAGACAGATGGTTGTCCGGTCTCTTCTTGAAAGCCTCCAGTGATGGAGCATCCACAACTTCTGAAGACTGGTTAATTGTTCTCACTGTGCTTCTCTCCTTTGCTCCTCTCCTTGATTAGTTTCCATCCATTGCTTCTTGTCCTACCCTCGGGTGCAGCTCCTGTGTCCAGTACAGGGATGTGGATCATGGGTATCCTGGTACAACCAAACCGGTGAATGATCACCCCAGTAAACAAAATGTGAAGTTAGGCTTGTTTCAACCATCGTCTCCTTTGATGATCTCAGATCTTTGGTCTGTTTCTCTCCTTGCTATCTCCTTCGTGACCAGCAGGTGGCAGCCTTGCCTGGAAAAATCTCTTCCATAAATGCATTGTGGCACCCTTTGGGAGACTTAGTACATATAGGCAATCCTCGACTTACAACCATTCGTTTAGTGACCATTCAAAGTTATAATGGCACTGAAAAAAGGGATTTATGACTGTTTTTCACACGTAAGACCATTGTGGCATCCCCATGATTAAAATTCAGACACTTGACAGCGGTTCATATTTATGATGGCTGCAGAGTCCTGGGACATATAATCGCCAATGGCAATCTTTTCAGCCGGCTTCCCTCAAGCAAACTCAATGGGGGAAGTTGGTTTCACTCAACAACCGTATGATTCACTTAACAACTGCAGAGATTCGCTTAAAAATCGTTGGGGGGGGGGAAACATCAAAAAATTGGGTGTGAGTCACTTAACATTGTTTAACAACAGAAATTCTTGGCCCTAGTTGTGGTCATAAGTCAAGGACTGCCTATAAATCAACTCACCCCTGAAGAATAAGAAATGTGAAATTAATCTGCTTCAGGGCAGACCCTGAAATGATGCAAAACGTGTGGAGATGCCAATTAGACCTCTTCCTCCTCTTTCTCTTCTTCCGCTTTATCCTCTTCTTTTCCTCCTCTTCTTCCTCCTCCTCTTCTCCCTTCCTCCTCCTCCTTACCTGTCTCCTTCTGCCACTTGCCTATTTTCTTCTTCTCCTCCTCTTCCTCCTCCCCCTCCTCCGCTTTATCTTCTTCTTTTCTCTTCCTTCTCCTTCCCCTCCTTCTCTTCGCCTGTCTCCTTCTGCCAACTTACCTATCTCCTCCTCCTCCTCTTCTCCTCTTCCTCCATAAATGGGGCAGTAATTACAGCTACCTACCAAATTTTTTGGACTGTAAGATGCAACATTAGTTTTTGGGGAGGAAATCAAGGGGGAAAAAACCCTGCCTCTGTCTACCAGCACCCGTCAGTATTCATCTGGCTAGCGTCCTTGCAGCAAAGAGCAAACAGCCTGCTCTGCGTCAGCACGTTATTGCAGCCTGATTCAACACGAGCAGCTGAGTGCCACATGGAACCAACCGAAACGCAACATGCGGAGGCTGAAAACGGCCGAAGGGTGGGGGTGGTCGGGTGGGCAGCCCTTCAGCAACATTTGGTGTATAAGACACATCACAATTTTCACCCACTTTTAAGGGGGAGGAAAGTGTGTCTTATACTCTGAAAACTATGTTAAGTTTTATTGGTACAACTTCCTTTGGCTCATGAGTCTTCTCTAAATATTCAAGAATTTTACTCCTCTCCTTGTTTGCCCAACTTGCGTTGGATCAGGAAAACACACAGTTAAATGTAAAACAAACACAGGGACATGTCCTGCCCAACTCTCTTCCTGCTGGTTAATGAAGTTTTTAAGATTGTCTGGTGGAAAATCTTCCGTTCATGGACTACGGTTGGTTTCCTACCTTTTTTTCTCATCGTAAGGGTTAACTGCAATTCTTGGCTTCTTTCATCAAGGGAAACTCCTCCCTGGATAAAAACAAAAGACCGCCCACCTTTGCCCGAAGAACCAGTTTGTTGAAAAGGCAGCTTGCATTGAACTGCACACATTCTTCAAGATGTCCTTCTGGGTGGCAGTCCCGGTTGCCCTGGGGGTTGGTCTTTTGGGGGTCTTGTACCTGACGGGCTTCTTCCGCCGAAGACAAGCCAACGAACCCCCTTTGGACAAAGGACTCATTCCATGGCTAGGACACGCATTGCACTTCCGAAACGACAATATGGATTTCCTGAAAACGATGCAGAAGAAACACGGGGACATCTTCACCACCTTAATCGCAGGGCACTATTTTACCTTCTTGATGGACCCGTTGTCCTTTGGTGCCGTTGTCAGAGAAAGCCGAAATAAACTGGATTTTATTTCGTTTGCAGCCGAGCTGGTCCTCAGGGTGTTTCGATTTGAGGCCTCCCACGAGACTCACAAGATCATAGACGTCTCCAGCACGAAGCATCTGAAGGGAGAAGGCCTGGTGGTGATGACCCAAGCCATGATGGAGGCCTTGCAGACCGTCTTACTCTGGTGGCAAGAAACCTCCCAAAAAGATCCAAAATCCTGGAAAGAAGACAGTTTGTTCCACTTTTGTTACAACACGGTCTTCAAAGCCGGCTACCTGGCTTTGTACGGCACCGAACCAAGTGAAAAACAGAACGAGAAATCAAAAAAGAAAGACCAGCAGCACACTGAAGAGGTGTTCGTCGAATTTCGCAAATACGACAAGCTCTTCCCGCGCCTCTCGTACGCCTTGTTGACCCCATTGGAATGGTGCCAAGTGAAGAAAATCTGGAACTACTTCTGGCAGGTGCTTTCGGTGAAGAACATCTACCAGAAGGACAACATCAGCCGGTGGATCAGTGACCAGTCTCAACAGCTGGCCGAAAGTGGGGTATCTGAGGACATGAGGGACAAGTTCATGTTCCTGCTCCTTTGGGCCGCTCAAGGTAACACCGGTCCAGCTTCCTTCTGGCTCCTGGAGTTCCTGATGAAGCATCCCAAAGCCATGGAAGAGGTCAAGAAGGAGATTGAGGAGGTGGTGAAGAAGTCAGGCCAAGATGTGGCCTCCCGCCAGAAGCCCTTGAATGTCACCAAGGAGATGCTAAGCGAAACGCCCATCCTGGACAGCGCCTTAAAAGAGACCTTGAGGTTGGTGACAGTCCCGATGTTGATTCGGCTGATTTTACAAGACATGGACTTGAAGCTCCACAACGGGAAGTCTTACCGGCTGCGCAAAGGTGACAAAATCAGCCTCTTCCCTTACCTCTCGGCCCACATGGACCCCGAAATCCACCATGAGCCCCAGGCCTTCAAATATGACCGTTTCCTCAGCCAAAATGGCAACAAAAAAGAATTTTTTAAGAACGGTGAGAAGGTAAAGTATTTCACCATGCCTTGGGGGGCTGGGACCTCCATGTGTCCCGGACGTTACTTCGCCACCAACGAAATCAAGCTTTTCACCTTTCTGATGCTCGCGTGTTTTGATCTGGAGCTGATCAATCAGCAGGAGGAGATCCCTGCCATAAACAAAACCCGCTACGGGTTTGGGGTAATGCAACCCGTGAATGATGTCCAGTTTAGGTACCGCAGCCGGTGCTAAAAACAGAAGCAGAGATCTGCAAACGCTAATCCAAGATAACCAGGGAGATTCCACCGGTGATCTGGTTTGTCTCTATGTTGGGGAATTCAGACTTTGTGTGTGTGTGTGTGTGTGTGTGCATGTGTGCTCGTGCTCCTTCCTTTCTTTTAGCATACTTCTTTTACACAAGAATCTAGGATAACCAGTGATATTTTCATTGGATGAACTGGTTTACCTCTATGTTGTGGAATCACACTGTGTGTGTGTGTGTGTGTGTGTGTGTGTGTGAACCCCCTTCCTTTCTTTTTGCACACTTAGGATAACCAGGGATATTTCACTGGTGAACTGGTTTATCTCTATATTATGCAATCAGACTCGCTCTCTTTCTTTCCCTGCGTGTATGTGTGAACTTCCTTTCCTTTTGCACAGTTGGCTTGCACATGATAATCTAGGATAAGTAGGGATATCTCATCAGTAAACTGATTTATCTCTATGTTATGGGATCAGACTCTGTGTGTGCGTGAGTGTATGCATTAACCCCTTCTTTTCCTTTCACACATTTAATCTGTTGTGCAAATCCCCACATGCATGACACAGTTCTTTGGCTCCTGCTCCCTAGCTCTTAAGGAGAATCCCTGGAAAATGTAAAATCTGTCCTAAAATATAAACCAGAGGAGCCTTCCTGAAATTAACCCTCCCAAGTCGCTTCTCTTTCCTTGGTTTTCTGTTCAAATTCAGCTTTCCAAAATTATTATTATTATAATTTTAAGTTCATGCAGATCCAGCGTGCTAATGTAAGCTAACAGAGTTGTATCTTCGCTTGATCTGAGGTTCCGAGTGAAATTTGCTAAGGGACTTTTGAAGAGACAGAGGAATTCCAAATAAGGGATTTTTCCTTTGTGTGTAGCAAAAATACAGGTAGTCCTTGATTTATGACCACAATTGAGCCCAAAATTTCAATTGCTAAGTAAGACATATGTTAAGTGAACTTTGCCCCATTTTATGACCTTTCTTGCCACAGCTGTTAAGTGAATCCCTGCAATTGTTAAATTAGTGACACAGTTGTTAAGGGAATCCGGCTTCCCCATTGACTTTGCTTGTCAGAAGGTCACGGAAGGGGATCACATGACCCCAGGACACGCAACTGTCATAACTATGAGTCAGTTGCTAACTGTCTGAATTTTGATCAAGTGACCCTGGAGATGCTGCAATGGTCATCAAGTGTGAAAAAGTGTCATAAGTTACTTTTTTCAGTGCCGTTGTAAGTTTGAATGGTCACTAAATGAGGACTGCCTGTATCTGGCACCCATCTTAATTCTAACTCTTCCTCAATGACGAAGAAGGAAATGCTTTGATAATTTAATAAACTGAAAATTATAAGTGCAGTGCCTTGTTTTTATCAGATGTCTATAGATATGAAGAAAATTGACCTTTGCTACGGCAAACATTTAATCAGTGTCATTTTTGCTGAGCTGGTAAAAATGTGGCAATGGTAGAGATTGCAAAATTTCATTTTTTTTCTTCCACCCAATAAAAAGCTAAGAAAAAAGGAAATAAATACCCACCCCTTTACAGTTCGTTTTTAAAAGCCACACTCAAGGGCAGACAAAAACACGAAACTTTCTAAATCACTGGAGGTTTTCAAGAAGAGATTGGATTTACGACCATGACTGAGCCCCAAATTTCCATTGCTAAGCGAGACAGTTGTTAAGTGAGTTTTGCCCCATTTTACGACCTTCCTTGCAACGGTTGTTAACTGAATCACTGCAGTTGTTACGTTAGTAACATGGTTGTTAAGTGAATCTGGCTCCCCCATTGACTTTGCTCATCAGAAGGTCAAAAAGCTGATCACATGACCTTGGGACACAATCACGGTCATAAGTATGAGTCAGTTGCCAAGAGTCTGAATTTTGATTATATGGCCATAAAGATACTGCAACGGTTGTAAGTGTGAAAAATGGTCATGTCACTTCCCAGCTGGCCTCCGACAAGCAAAGTCAATGGGGGAAAACCAGATTCGCTTAACAACCGTGTGATTTGCTTAACAACAGCAGGGATTTGCTTTACAATGGTGGCAGAAAAAGTGGTACAATTGGATGCAGCTCACTTTAAGTTAGTAACGTGGTTGTTAAATTAAGTGCTTAGCAATGGAAATTCCTGTCCTGATTGTGGTCATAAGTCGAGGACTACCTGTAGAGTGAATTCTGAGAACAAAATGCTCACCAGATGATCCTGTTTTTAATCCTGTAGTGCAAATGCAACATGGATTCCCCCCAAAAATATCCTTGTGCTGATATCATACATATTTTGCGTAGCCATTTTGCTTTACTTCAAGAAGCAGGTCAGTCTAAATGTTCTCTGAGGTCCCTTCAGACTTTGGAACTCTGCGATAAGCTCTGGGATGTGATCCCCTTTTGCGATGTTCTGACAAGCAAAGTCCATGGGGAAGCCGGATTCACTTAAGAACCACGTGCCTAATGTAACAACTAGCAATTCTGGATTTAGAGTTTTATAGCTGTATAGTTTTATAACTTTATCTACTCAGTGGTGCAGAACAAGGACAAATGTAAGGTTGTTCTTTCCTGCTACGTATGGAACTGTCCTCCACGGTGTAAGGGGGTGAGTGTGTTGTAAAATAACTTTTTCCCTTTTATCTGCACAAAGCAGGCTTTGAGTATGGTGTGACGTAAACTACTTAGGGATTAAAACAAAACAGCTGCAAGAGGAGATGGGATTTTCTCTCTACGGGCTCTCTCATTTCCTGATTCCCCAAAGGGAATCCAGTTTTCTTCTTCCTCCTGGGATCGAATCGGAGGCAAGGCTTCCCGACGGACGACTCTGGGTTCAAAGAAAATAATTAACAAAGCAGCACCGGGTTCTGACATGAAAAAGGCACGTGCTTAAGAAAGCCCTTGATTTCCATAGGGTGCAAAAGGCCTTGGAAACCAGATGCTGTTTTTAAAAATAAAGCTTTGATTTTTTTTCTTTCTTTCTTTCCTTCTTTATCCTTTCTTCCTCTTCCTTCCTTCCCTGCTTTCTCTCTCCTTTCCTCTTCTTCTCACTTTCCCTTTCTTTCTTTCTTCCTTTCCTCTTCCTTTCCTTCCTTCTTTCTCTCCTTCCCTTCTCTTCTTCTCACCTTTTTTTCTTTCTTTTTTCTTTCTACCTCCCTCCCTCCCTCCATTTTCTCCCATTCTCTTTTTTCCCTTCCTCCTTCCCTCCTTTCTTTTCTTTTCTCAATGTCTCTTCCTCCCTCCTTCCTCATATTTGACCAGGCCTTGCTGCAATTGGTGGCCACCCCAAAAAGGGATGGGGAAAGGCCCCTCCCGCTGACCTAGAGTTTACTCCCCCCACTCCTGTGAGATCTACTTGACTGCTAGCCCACCCAAGTGACATATTCCAGGATAACAAACCTTTTGTGTGGGCCACTTCTGTCTTCGAAATTCAACACTCCGGGAGCTGTGGATTACTTAAAATAAATAATGGGTGAGCCTGTACAGTTGCTTAAGCAATTCATTTTTTAAAGTTATATTGGAGTTATATTAAGATATATTAGTCATATTGGAGACGAGGAGGACTACTTCAAAAGACGTGAACCAACCTTGCTATTGGCATTCTCAATACAGGCAGTCCTCGACTTACAACAATTAATTTAGTGACCGTTTGAAGTTACACCGAAAAAAGTAACATATGACCATTTTCCACCCTTATGGCCGTTGCAGCATCCCCAGGGTCATGTGATCAAAATTCTGACGCTTGGCAACTGATTCATATTTATGACGGTTGCAGTGTCTTGGGGTTACATGATCCTCTTTTGCGACTCTCTGACCAGCAAAGTCAATGGGGAAGCCAGATTCACTTAACAACCATGTGACTAATTTAATAACCGCAGGGATTCACTTAACAAGGGTGAGAAGAAGGGTTGTAAAATGAGGCAAAATTCACTTAACAATTGTCTCACTTAGTAATGGAGATTTGGGTCTCCATTTTTGGTCGTAAGTCGAAGACTCTCTGTACTAAAATGAACAAAGCAACTCCAGAGTTACCAGCATTAGCAAAAGCTACAATGAACAACTGCAAGAAAAGTTTACTTTGATTACAGTATTTATTTACTGGGGCAGATGAATAGTCAGTCTGTTTTTTTAAATAATTGGAAAATCAAATTTAATGTTTTCTGTTCTACTGGGCTATTTTTCTTTTTTAAAAAAAAAAGTCAATGTGAGGAAGAAAAAATAGTTCAGCAATTTGAAGAAGAAAACCACAGCAAAGGGGTCACTTTTAACCAGGTGAAGCAATAAGGGAAGATCTCTTGATTGCAAAACTAAGTTCCATCGGTGATAAAACAGCCAGACAACTCATTCTTCACTGCAAAAGAAGCAATAACCAACTAATTTTGTTTGTTTGTTTGTATGGCAACAAACATCACCCCAGTCGGAGTGAAGTGAAGGCACTGCACTTGCTCTCTGATAAGACTATGAAAGATTGTCTATGATTTCTTTTTTTGAAAGAATTCTGTAATTCTTTGAAAAGAACAGCTGGCAGCTTCTTTGAAGGGCTGCGTGCAGCATAGCTGGCTGACATGAGCCACCTCTTTATACCTCAGGAGGAACATCATGGGATTATTTCTGAAGAAACCTGTAGGGCACTGTGATTTTGATTGAGTTTATGGGTTTCTCCCTGTGACGATGATTTATTGTCTGGGTAGCGTATATTTTCACCCTGGGGCGTTCACATGTGAAAAGCCAGAGCTGTAAAGCCATTGAAACGCATCCAACTGTTAAGAAATTTACTCTGATGTTTATCACCAAGATTTATTATGTATGTATTGAAGTCTTCTAAGGCAGACTGATTTTCCTTCCTAATAAAATGAGCTTTATCTGCACCTCTGAAAGTTATCTCTATCGAATACAACAGGGAAAAAAAAAGCAACGAAAGAAAACTGTTCAATTAAGTATTTAATGCTAACATCAAATAATTAAATAATTATTAAAACTAAAATAAATTAATAAAACCAATTTAATTTATTGTTATTTTTTAATTTAGTTTTATTAATTTCATTTGGATTAAATAAATTCTTTAATAAATAATGAATTTACTGAACTAAATTTATTTTGATAGAACTACCTTTAATTAAATTAAAATGAAAACCAAAATTAAATCTAAATCTTCCTTTTTTTTGTGAAACGGTTGTAAGGTGCATGGACAATTTGCATGCTCAACTGATGGGGAACAACAAATAGAAAATATTGTGTAGCCTCTTCTTTCCCTCCAGCTTTTGTCAAAGCCTCTAAAAAACCCAGATGCTTTTTTTTCTTTGCAAAAAATAAAATAAAATAAAATAAATAACCCAGAGATTTCATAAATTCTGTCTGTGGGTTGCATCCACCTTTGAATTGCTTTTGAAACAGATAATCTTTCGGGCCTGACTTTCACTTTCTCCAATCTGTCAATTATTCCAAGTTGTTGAGGATATTAGAGGAACGTTACTATAAAATAAATAAAATGCATCCATCTGTTGTGGCTGGGGCCTCTTCCCTTCCGCTATCAAAATAAATGTCTTCACCTGCAAACTTCCGTTGCTCGGCAATATGCTGCTTAAAAATCCTTGCTTTTTGGAGTCCAGATATATATATAAAACTCAGCACTGAGATTCATCGGAGAGGCGGTGAGTCACAGCAGCCAGAAAGGGATCGTGTGAAAGAGGTTTCGCTGGCTACACAGCCATCACACCGTATTTTGAACAGAGGAGTGCTCTTTTCCGCTCACGTTCGGCCACAAAATTTCTCAGCTTGGTGGTGGAGAAAGAAACCGTGGCTTGTTGGTGTTCGTCCAAGCCAGTCTCCTGCAGCCACGAAGACTGGAGACATTCTGTGGCTGTTGGTCTTCTCCTGCAAGGGAACACAACATTGAGGTTGAAGCCCTATAGAGAAAAGAAGCAGGGTGTGTGTGTGTGTGTGTGTGTGTGTGTGTGTGTGTGTGTGTGTGTAGGGAAACCAAAACCTTTCTTGTTTTTTTCAAAAGAGGAGGAGGAGGAGAAGAAAGAGAAAGAAGAAGAGATTGGACAACAATTTGTCTGAAATGGTTTAGAATCTTCTGCTTGTGCAGGGGGTTGGACTAGAAGACCTCCAGAGTGCCTTCTGTTATGTATTGATACTTTTAAGCGGGAGTTTCAAACCTGCCTACGTTTCTGATTGGCTGACAGTCTCTCCAGGATTGTATATAAGGAGGACTGCAGCCTCTGAGTTTTTGCTGAAGTCTCACCATATATTAAAGAGCTGTTGTCACTTGCTTGCTTGTGCCTCTCGTCATTCCCGAACCACTTCATTGGCGACGAAGGTGGGATTGAGGCTACAAGAAGCCAACCAGTGAGACCACGAGCTTCAGCTAGGCGACGAGGCGAACCACAGGAGACATACCGGACATGTCTGCCTACGTTCCGCCCAAGCCTTTTGATCCGACCCGCGAAAAATGGGTCTCGTACCTAACAAGGTTTGAATGCTCGCTAGAAGCCAGCGACATGCAGGGCCTCTCGGCTAATCGAAAGAGAGCCCTATTCCTAAGCCACTGCGGACCGGACGTGTTCGAGATGGCCGAGTCACTGTGTGAGCCAACGCCGGTTCAAACAGTCTCATGGGACACCTTGATGGCAACTCTCCGGGCTCACTACGCTCCCGTCCCCTCCAAGTTCGTGCAGCGATACCAACTAAGGCAGCGCGTCCAACGAGAGGGAGAGCCGGTCAGCGCGTACATGGCCAGCCTGAGAAAAGCCGCAACTCATTGCGACTACAGAGACTTGGATGATGCGTTGCTTGAGCAACTGATCTGTGGTGTTCGGGACATTAGGCTGCAACGGCGTCTGCTCGCCAAGCCTGATCTGACGCTTGCCGGAGCCCTTGATGAGGCCAGGGCTCACGAAGCCTCCACAAAGGCCGCTGAAACGCTACAGCGTCCGCCGACCAGCAAAGACAGCCCCAAGTCTGCCCCGGTGCACAGAGAAGACGCCGGATCCAGCTCGGAGTCCGAGTCGGATGAGGACGTCTTCCGAACAGAGCACCGGAGAAAAGACACTGGCAGCCCCCGGCGAAGCTGTCCCAGCTGTGGCGGGCACCATGATAGACTGTCCTGCAAATACAGAGAGGCTATTTGCAGGCGTTGCGAGAAGAAAGGGCACTTGGCGCGAGTCTGCAGAGCCACTCTGCCCAGAAGACTCAAACCACGTGAGCGCCGCAGCCAACCGGAATCAGCGCGCCAGAAGCAGCCAACGAGAGAAGGCGGCGCGAAAAAACGGCGCGAATTTGAACCGCGAGATGGCCGCAGCATACACATCGACCAGGCCAGCACAACGGTCGAGGACAAAGTCAGCACGGTGGTCGAGATCAACGGAAGACCGTGTTCGATGGAGATCGACACCGGATCAGCTCTCTCCATCATGTCGTGGACAACCCTAAAGACCCTCCTGCCGTCGTTCCGGAAGGATCAACTCTCCAGACAGAGACTGCGCATCCTAGACTACCAGGGGAACCGAGTCCCCCTCGAAGGCGTGGGCACGTTCCGGGTCACCTACGGAGACTACGAAAGAGACCTGCCGCTGACCATCGTCACGAAGCAGCTGCCGAGCCTCCTGGGCATGGGGTGGTTCCGAGCCCTTGGCATGGGCTTCACCGGCGTCCACCTGATGTCCAAGTCAACCCTGAAAGATAGCCTCCTGTCCGAGTTCCAGGACGTTTTCGGGGACACATTGGGCAAGTATGTGGGGACCCCTATTTCACTAAACTTAGACCCCAACGTAGGCCAAGTAAGACTAAAGGCCAGAAGAGTGCCGTTCGCATTGAAACCAAAGATCGATGCAGAACTGGACAAACTGATTAAGCAAGGGGTGTTGGTTCCCGTTGACCATGCCAAGTGGGAGACCCCCATAGTCACCCCAGTTAAGTCCGACGGCTCAATCAGAATTTGCGCCGACTACAAGTGCACGATCAACAAGGCCTTGCAGCCGAGCGCCTATCCGGTGCCGATCGTGCACCATCTACTACACTCCCTGGGCCCCGGAAAAATTTTTGCCAAATTAGACCTGGCCCAAGCCTATCAACAGTTACCGGTCGACGACGCCACGGCAGAGGCGCAAACGATCGTGACTCATAGGGGTGCATTTAAATGCACCAGGCTCCAATTTGGGGTGAGCGTCGCACCCGGCTTATTTCAAAGCACCATGGAGCGCCTGTTGCAAGGACTTCCGGGAGTAGTCCCCTATTTCGATGACGTCTTAGTCAGCGCCCAAGACGAACACCAGCTAGGGGACAGGGTACGGAACGTCCTGTCCAGATTCAGAGAAGCGGGACTAAGACTTAAAAAGAACAAGTGCAGGATAGCGGTCCCCTCGGTAGAATTTCTGGGGTACAGGGTGGACGGCACAGGCATCCACCCTACCGAAAGCAAGGTGAGGGCCATCAAAAGCGCACCAGCCCCCAAATCCAAAGCTGAGCTCCAAGCCTTCCTTGGACTACTAAATTTCTACTCAATGTTCCTAAGAGATAAGGCCACGGTCGCTGATCCCCTTCACAAACTCTTAGGGAAGAATGTACCATGGGTCTGGGGGAAACCGCAAGCGGCCGCGTTTGAGGCAGTAAAAAAACTCCTATCTGAGGACAGTTTCCTGATCCAATACAATGCAGAGCTGCCGCTCGTCTTGGTTTGCGACGCCTCCCCCGTAGGAGTTGGTGCCGTCCTAGGCCATAGACTGCCGAACGGCCTAGAGGCACCCATTGCCTTCTACTCCCGAACTCTGTCCAGCACAGAACGAAACTATAGCCAATTGGACAGAGAGGCTCTGGCTGCGATTGCGGGGGTTAAAAAGTTCCACGAATACCTCTATGGCCGAAAATTCGAACTTGTGACTGACCATAGACCGTTGCTAGGACTGCTAGCAGGCGACAGGCCAACCCCCGCTGCCCTCTCCCCCCGTTTAACTAGATGGGCGATTTTCTTATCGGCCTACTCGTACCAGCTCGTCCATCGGCCTGGGCGGACCCTGGGTCATGCGGATGCCCTTAGCCGTTGCCCCCTTCCCGACCTGCTGGACAACCCAACACCGGAAACCTCCGTCCTGTTGTTGGACACGTTAACCTTGGGGCCCATCTCCTCCGGCGAGGTGGCGAAGGCATCAAATAGAGACCCTGTTATCCGGACTGTTATGGGTTGGGTTTTGAAAGGGTGGCCGGACAAGGTGGTCGGGGAGGAGTACCAAGGTTTTGCCAACAAACGAAATGAACTGTTTACGCAAGGGGGGTGCTTACTGTGGGGTGACAGAGTGGTAATTCCAGCAAAACTACGAGATAGAGTTTTAGAATTATTGCACGAAGGGCATCCTGGCATCGTTAGGATGAAGTGCTTAGCCCGCAGCTATGTCTGGTGGCCCAACATGGACCAGGTCATTTCCGAGTGGGTGGGGAAGTGCAGACCCTGCCAGGAGTCTCGCCCCGATCCCCCAGTAGCGCCCATCCGAGAGTGGGAGAAACCAAAAGGCCCATGGGGGAGGATCCACATTGATTTTGCCGGCCCGTTCCATGGCCAAACGTTTTTAATAGTAGTGGATGCCTTTTCAAAATGGCTCGAAATTGTATTAATGCCATCCACAACGGCCGAAGCGGTTATCAAGGCCCTAAGAAAGTTGTTTGCCACCCACGGCCTGCCGGATACCTTGGTATCGGACAATGGTCCCCAATTTACAGCAACCCTTTTCGAAGGCTACTTGGCCGGCCTGGGGATCCGCCATGCCCTATCAGCCCCATTTCACCCGGCTTCCAACGGATTGGCTGAACGATTTGTCAGGACAGCCAAGGAAGCACTGTCCAGATTAGACAATGGGGACTGGCAGGCCAGGATAGATCAATTCCTTGCGGTTCAGCATGCATCACCATGCACAGCAACTGGGAGAAGCCCAGCAGAGCTCCTCATGGGGAGAAAGCTCCGGTGCGTGTTGGACAGGCTTCACCCTAACTATTCGCACGAAAACTTTAAGGGAGAGACCTGTGGCTTAAGGCAGTTTCAGGTCGGGTCCCCGGTGTTCGCTCGCAATTATGCCAGCGGTCCTCTGTGGGTTGCAGGAACCATAGTGGGGATAACAGGCCCAAAATCATACACGGTGGATGTGGGGGTAGATAGACTCTGGAAGCGCCACATAGACCAACTGAGGAAACGGGTGGTTGGCGAGGCAAACATCAACGCAGACATGTCCGAGCCTAACTATGACCACTTCTCCAAAACAGCTAACTCAAGCCCGGGGCCGCGAGAATACTTAGCTGACAAGCCCTGGTTCCAGCGCCGCCCCAGCGAGTCGCCACTCCCAGCCGGGAATAACCACGCCCCGGACAAAATCCAGGAGGTTCCATTGGCGGAGCCGGGAGAGACAAAGAGTCCCTCCGACCAGCTCGACGCCTCACCAAACACTGAACTGCGCAGGTCAACTAGGGCGAGAACTCAGCCTAAGCACCTGCGAGACTTTGTTTGTACATATGTTAATTTTTGAGTGTTAGTGCCTTCTGGGAAGGGAGGGGTGTTATGTATTGATACTTTTAAGCGGGAGTTTCAAACCTGCCTACGTTTCTGATTGGCTGACAGTCTCTCCAGGATTGTATATAAGGAGGACTGCAGCCTCTGAGTTTTTGCTGAAGTCTCACCATATATTAAAGAGCTGTTGTCACTTGCTTGCTTGTGCCTCTCGTCATTCCCGAACCACTTCACCTTCCAACTCTGTTATTTCAAGGAGGAGGAGGAGGAGGGGGAGAGGGAGGAGGAGGAAGAGAAAGTTTTCAAGCTCTAGGAGAAGAAAAAGCAAAGTGGAGTTATCTAGAGAGGATTCTCCATCCTAGACACTTGGACTTAAACTTAACTTGGACTCCACCTTACATGGCCATCCCAGTGGTTGATGGGAGCAGAAGAGGGACCCTCTTTAATAGAATAACAGAATTGGAAGGGGCATCGGAGGTCTTCTAATCTGACCCCCTATTCAAGCAAGAGACCCTAGAAAATTCCGGACAAATGGCTGTCCAATCTCCTCTTAAAAAGAGGGAAACCGTTCTACTGATTAATTGTTCTCCCTGTCAGGAAGTTTCTCCTCAGTTGCTTCTCTCCTTGATGAGTTTCCATCCTTTGCTTCTTCTCCTGCCTTCAGGTGCTTTGGAGAACAGGTTGATCCACCCTCCTTCTTTGTAGCAGCCCTTCAAATATTGGAATATCAGATAATTGTTTTGAAAATAATGGGCATTTTTGATTAATGTTTTGAGTTCCTTTGAAGTACGGAAGCACAAAGGTGGCTTCTGACAAATACCTGTGTGGATCACCCAGAGGCAAAGTCTGTGCAAAACTCAAAACTTGAACAAGCTAAAAGCTCATTATAATATGGCCAACACACTTCCTGAATATAGATGGTCCTCAATTTACAACCATTCATTTAGTGAACATTCAACATTACAAAAAAAAAATGACTCGGGACCATTTTTTTACACTTACAACCATAGCAGCATGTGGTCAAAATTTGGACGCTTGGCAACTGATTTATATTTATGATGGTTGTAGTGTCCTGGGGTCACGTGATTCCCTTTTGTGACCTTCTGACAAATAAAGTCAAGAGGGGAGCCAGATTCACTTAACAACCAGGTTACCGACTTGTTTGTTTGTTTTATGTTTTATTAAATTTATATACCACCCTACTCCCGAAGGACTCAGGGCGGTGAACAGGCACAAAATAAAATACATAAATACAAAAGTTAAAAACATAATTAAAACCAAATTAAATAATTTAGTCCAAGACAATTAAAAATCCCAGTAATTTAAAACAAATTAAAATTTCAGTTTAAAAATTTAAAAGAAAGGGGAGAAAGTTAGGCCAGGCCGGCTTGCTGGAATAAGAGGGTCTTTAGAGCACGGCGGAAGGTGCGCAGATCCGGGATCCTCCGTATCTCCAGGGGGAGCTCATTCCAGCTAGTGGGTGCCCCCACAGAGAAGGCCCTCCCCCTGGGGGCCGCCAGTCAACACTGCTTGGCTGACGGCACCTGGAGGAGCCCCTCTCTATGGGAGCGTACCGGCCGGTGGGAGGCTGCTTGTGGTAGTACGCGGTCCCGTAAATAACCAGGTCCTAAGCCACGGAGCGCTCTAAAGGTGGTGACCAAAACCTTGAAGCGCACCCGGAAGACCACTGGGAGCCAGTGCAGCTCGCGCAGGAGAGGTGTCACACGGGAGCGCCATGTTGCTCCCAAAACCACCCGCGCGGCTGTACTCTGCGCCAGTTGGAGCCCCCCAATAGTCAAAATGTTGAACAAAAGGGGCGAGAGGACCGACCCTTGTGGCACCCCACATATGAGGGGCCTCGGGGTCGACCTCTACCCCCCTGCCATCACAGACTGCAACTGGTCAGAGAGAAAGGAGGAGAACCACCGTAGTACAGTGCCCCCCACCCCTAACTCTTCCAACCGGTGCAGCATGATACCATGGTCGATGGTATCAAAAGCCACTGAGAGATCTAATAGGACTTATCAACTGCAGTGGTTCGCTTAACAACCATGGCAAGAAATGTTGAATCCAGGTAGCAAGTTCCCTTTTTGGGGATCTGTTGGAACTTCAAACATTTACTAAGCAACCAGTCATTATGTGAGAACTACCTGTAAGCCCAAACAATCTCTTACAGTCTCACTGCATTTGATTGTTGCTATCAAGGGAGGGGATTTATAGGTAGTCTTCAATTTACAACAGTTCATTTAGTGACTGTTCAACATTACAATGGCACTAAAATGACCGTTTTTCACACTTATGACCATTTATTTATTTTATTTATTTATTTAATTGGATTTATATGCCGCCCTATCTCCACAGGACTCAGGGCGGCTCACAACAACAAACAAAACAAACAAACCGTTAAAAACAATGTCCATGATAAAATTGACAAAAATCCAATAAAACCCCATTAAGTTCTATTAAAACCCTATCAGTCTAGGGCGGCTAGATGAAATAGCCACATTTTATTTATTTTTTTTATTTATTTATTTATTTTATTTCTATACCGCCCTTCTCCCGAAGGACTCGGGGCGGTTGTCAGCCCACGGTGGAAAGAGCGAAGGTTGGGGGCCAACCGGAGCTCCAGAGGAAGTTGATTCCAAAGGACGGGTGCGCCTACAGAGAAAGTTCTCTCCCTGGGGGTAGACAGCTGACACTGTCTGACCGACGGCACCTTGAGCAGGCCTTCCCTGTGAGAGCGCACCGGGCGATGGGTTGTTGGTTGCAGATGGTCCGACTGGGCCTAAGCCATGTAGGGCTTTATAGGTCATCACCAGCACCTTGAATCTCACCCGGAGGGCAACCGGCAACCAATGCAAGTCGCGCAGGAGAGGTGTAACATGGGAGTATCAGGACACTCCCATCACTACCCGCGCAGCTGCATTCTGCACCAGCTGAAGCCTCCGAGTGGTCTTCAAGGGTAGCCCCATGTAGAGAGCATTGCAGTAGTCAATTCGGGGAGGTGACGAGCGCATGAATGACCATGCGTAAAGCATCTCGGTCCAAACAAGGGTGCAACTGGCGCACCAGGCGAACCTGAGCAAATGCCCCCCTGGTCACAGTCATAACATGATCTTCCAAATTTAACTGTGAATCCAGGAGGACGCCCAGGTTACACACCCTGTCTACAGGAGGTAACACTTCACCCCCTATAACCAGAGATGGAATATTTTGTTCGAGCCGAGATGCCGGTACCCACAGCCACTCGGTCTTGGCAGGATTGAGCCGAAGCCTGTTTCTCCCCATCCAGGTCCGTACCGCTTCCAGTCTCTGGGTCATCATGTTCGGGGTGGATATAAAAAGCTGGGTATCATCATACTGATGATACCTCACCCCGAAACTACGGATGATCTCCCACCAGCGGCTTCATATAGATGTTGAACAGAAGAGGAGAGAGCACCGAACCCTGGGGCACCCCACACGTGAGGGGTCTCGGGGTCGACCTCTGCCCCTCCGCCAACACCGCCTGTGAATGCCCCGAGAGGTAGGAGGAGAACCACCGTAGAACACTGCCCCCCACCGCCAACCTCTCGAGGCGTCACAGCAGGATAACATGGTCGATGATATCGAAGGCCGCCGAGCGATCTAATAGGACCAAGACAGAGGAATATCTCTTGTCCCAGGCCCTCCAGAGACCATCCACCAGCACGACCAATGCCGTCTCTGTGCTGTAACCGGGCCTGAAACCCGACAGGTACGGATCAAGGTATTCTGTTTCCTCCAGGGCCAACGGGAACTGCCATTGCAACATTGCAACATCCCCATGGTCAGGGGCATCAAAATTCAGAGGCTTGGCAACTGACTCATACTTAAGCGTAAGAATCCTTCCCGTGGGAAAATGCTTTTGTGTGTTGTGTCTCTTTTAAAAAACATGATGAGGTAGACACTACAGGTCACAACGACCTAAAAATGGCAATCAAAGAAGAAGCTGAAATTTAATTTACTAATACGGAATGAATGCAAAATGCTACACCCTGCCGCAGGGAGGCGGACCCAATTAGATGGGTCCACCCCAGGCGCCTGATGGATCCTGATAGGTTCCAGACGGAGTTTGGGCCAATTCCTGAGGATCTGGCACACGACTCGGCCGAGGACCTGGTAGCTGCCTGGGATCAGGCGGCTGGTGGGGCCTTGGATCGAGTCGTGCCTTTGCGGCCTCTGACCCGATGTCGATCCCTCACGGCTCCTTGGTTTACCGAGGAGCTGAGGGAGATGAAACGCCAGAAAAGACGCCTAGAGAGCGGTTGGAGAGCCAGTCGCGCTGAATCTGTCCGAACACTGGTAAGGTCGCATATTAAGACCTACCTAGTGGCGATAAAGACGGCAAAGTTTAATTACTTTTCCACATCTATTGCGTCATCAGGGAATCGTCCGGCCGCCCTGTTCAGGGTAACCCGCTCCCTGCTCCATCCGGGAGCGCGGGAGGATCCCTTGGAAGGGAGGGCAGAGGATTTCGGACAATACCTGTATGACAAAATTGCTCAGATCCAGGGGGACTTGGACTCTGACTGGGTAGATCAGGGCAGGGTGACGAGGAATAGTCTTGAGAATGTTATCTGGGAGGAGTTTGATGCTGTGACTCCCAATGATGTGGACAGGATTTTGGGGAGACTTAGTGCGGCCACATGTTTACTGGACCCGTGTCCCTCCTGGTTGGTACTGGCCTCCCGGGAGGTTATAAGAGGCTGGCTCCAGGGTGTTTTCAATGCTTCGTTGAGTGAGGGTCACTTCCCCGCGGCCTTGAAAGAGGCGGTGGTGAGGCCTCTCCTCAAGAAGCCGTCCCTGGATCCGGCAATATTGGCCAACTACCGTCCTGTCTCCAACCTTCGCTTCATGGTGAAGGTTGTTGAGAGTGTGGTCGCGCGACAGTTTCCGCAATTCCTGGAGGAAACATCCTATCTGGATCTGTTCCAGTCAGGTTTCAGGCCTGGGCACAGCACAGAAACGGCATTGGTCGCGTTGGTTGATGATCTCTGGAGGGCTCGGGACAGGGGTTGCTCCTCTGTTCTGGTCCTGTTAGATCTCTCAGCGGTTTTTGATACCATCGACCATGGTATCATGCTGCACTGGTTGGAAGAGTTGGGGATGGGGGGCACCGTGTTACGGTGGTTCTCCTCCTTTCTCTCCGACCGGTCGCAGTTCGTGTTGGCAGGGGGGCAGAGGTTGACCTCGAGGCCTCTTATATGTGGAGTGCCTCAGGGGTCAGTCCTCTCGCCCCTCCTGTTCAACATTTATGTGAAGCCGCTGGGCGAGATCATCCGTGGCTTTGGGGTGAGATACCACCAGTACGCTGATGACACTCAGCTGTACATCTCCACCCCAGGCCATCCCAACGATGCCCTTGAAGTGATGTCCCAGTGCCTGGAGGCTGTATGGATCTGGATGGGGAGGAACAGGCTCAAGCTCAACCCTTCCAAGACTGAGTGGCTGTGGCTCCTGGCATCCCGATATAGTCAGTTGACTCCATCACTGACTATTGGGGGCGAGTCTTTGGCCCCCACAGAGAGGGCTCGCAATCTGGGAGTCCTCCTGGATATGCAGCTGTCCTTGGAGGAACATCTGACGGCTGTAACCAGGGGGACCTTTTGTCAGGTTCGCCTGATTCGCCAGTTGCGGCCCTTTCTTGATCGGGATTCCCTGTGCACAGTGACTCATGCCCTCGTAACCTCTCGCCTTGACTACTGCAACGCTCTCTACATGGGGCTCCCCTTGAAGAGCACCCGGAGGCTCCAACTGGTCCAGAATGCAGCAGCGCGGGTAGTGACGGGAGCAGCATGGCGCTCCCATGTAACACCGCTCCTGCGTGAGCTGCACTGGCTCCCGGTGGTCTTCCAGGTGCGCTTCAAGGTGTTGGTTATCACCTTTAAAGGGCTCCATGGCATAGGGCCTAGCTATCTTCGAGACCGCCTGCTGCCACTGACGACCTCCTATCGATCCGTGTGCTCCCACAGAGAGGGCCTCCTTGGGGTGCCATCAGCCAAACAGTGCAGGCTGGTGACCCCCAGGGGGAGGGCCTTCTCTGTGGGGGCACCTACCCTCTGGAATCAGTTGCCCCCAGAGATAAGGAGAATCCATGACCTCAGTGCCTTCCGCCGTGCTTTTAAAACCTTCTTTTTCCAGCAAGCCGGGCTGGCCTAATTTTTTAAGTGTTTTAATTGTTTTGTTTATCGTTTTAATTAATGGGGCCAAATTTATATATATATTTTAACTGTATTTTAATATTTGTATTTGATGTTTTTACTTGGTTGTTCACCGCCCTTAGTCCTCAGGGAGAAGGGCGGTATACAAATTCAAAATAAAATAAAAATAAAATAAATAAAATTCATATTGGACATGCTAAAGGATGTTTTTGAACATTGCAGTCAGAAATTAATTTTTAAAGTGTGTGCCTTCATAGATAAATTGGGTTTAAAAGATGTCATGAAAGGACACTAATACCGTGTCCCCTGGTCACATGATTCCCTTTGGCAACTTTCTGACCAGCAAATTCAAGAGGGATGCCGGATTCCCTTAACAACTGCGTTACTAATTTAACAATTGCAGTGATTCACTTAACAACAGTGGCAAGAAAGGTCATAATATAGGGCAAGATTCACTTAACAAATGTTTCACTTTAGCAACCAATATTTTGGGCTCAATTGTGGTCGTAAATCGAGGACTTAATTGAGATGATCTGGGATAGAAAAAAAAATATCTACAATGTGTGAAAGAGGAACCCCTGAGGAGCCAACGGATCTCCTCACCATGGATTCAAGGAAAGCGTGCTTTGGAGAAAGTTGATGGCTCCCCCCGAAAGACCGGCGTAACATTTGTTGAGTCGTATCTTGTCCCGCTTGACCAGCCTTCCGAAGTCACAGGCACCCTCGGAGCTGATGGGATATTCGGCGCTCAGCCTGGAAAGAGGAGAGAAGGGAAGAGTTTGGGTTTGGCTAATAGAATACCGTATCTGTAGTTCGGAGTTCAAATGTGGGGTCCTTGGTGCTCTCAGGTAGGCTGTTTTCTTGGAAACATTTCATGATACAGTAGGTAACATCATCAGTGCTAGAAGAGAGTGGAACAGACATTTCACGGCCCAAACAGGTAATGTAATCAGTTTGAGGGAGTGGGAGTTTGCTCCCTTTTTACGTAGAGTTGCTTGTCCTGGCAGTGTTGGTAGGTTTGGGGTTTTTTTTTCTTTCTTTCTTAGTAGTTCCTTGATTAGGGCATTGTTTTCTGCTTAGTTGTTTCTCTGGTGTTAATCCTTGCTTATCCTAGTGTCTCTTTCTGTGGTATTTGAATTTTGTGGTTTTCTTGCAAGTATTTCATGACCCAATTAGATAACCTCATTAGTGCTAAAAGGGAATGCTATAGTCCCTGCTCACAATGATGATGTTACCTGGGTGGGTTATGAAACGTCTGCAAGAAAATAATCAAGCTGTGAAAGACTCCACCTCAATCCCATCTCCAGAGGCATCTTCCTACGGTTTACCTTGCATTCATCAATGACATATTTGTTTTAGGTCTTCGGTTGGACTAGATGGCCTACGGGCTCCCTTCCAACTCTGTTAATCTGTATCTAATCTGTATTTTTGACCTGGGACATCCCAAAGGGTAAAGAAAATGGGAACCACCACAGATGGTGGGCAGGTAGATCCCCACATCATCCCCAATGGAGTCCCTGATGATCCTACCCATATGTAACAAAATTACACACTTTTTGTCAGGGTGGCAATTAATCCCATTCTGCTTTTGGGTAATTGCACCTTGATTAGAGAATGGATCGTGACCTTTCCTTGAAGTATACTTTAAGAAAATAAAACCGAGATATATTCTAATAAAACACATTTTATTATAAAGAAGTAAAAACATCTTACTAGCTAATTAATTACATCTTGGCAGCGTTCCTGCCGGACCTCTCTTGGCCGGAGAACAAAAAAAGAAAGAAGAAAGTGGTGAAAGAATGTAGACATGTGCAGTTAGTTTAGAGATAAGAACTTGGCAAGCTACGGTAAGTCTTAGAGTTCAAAAATAAGAGCTCATCTGGTAAATACAAAAATGCAGTGACACTTTTCATCTGCTGCTGCTTTAAGAGGGGCAGTCAGGACACTTGAAGGATAAGCGGAGACAGTCTCGTGCCTAAGTTGATAAGATAGTCCTTGACTTACAACAGTTTGTTTAGTGACCGTTCAAAGTTACAACAGCACTGAAAAAAGGGACTTATGACCATTTTTCACACAGCCGCTGCAGTATCCCCATAGTCACATGATCAAAATTTGGATGCCTGTCAACTGGCTCATATTTATGACAGTTGAAGTGTCATGTGATCCCCTTTTGTGACCTCTTGACAAGCAAAATCAATGGGGAAAGCAGATTCACTTAACAACGCAGTTACTAACTTAACAACTGCAACAATTTACTTAACAACTGTGCCAAGAAAAATGGGTCAAAACTCACTTAACAAATGTCTCAGCAACATAAATTTTGTTGTAATCATAAGTTGAGGACTACCTGTAGAGTATTTTGGGGCCTAGTAGAGGTCTAGCTTTGGCCTTCTAGACCTAATTCTTCCTTTGAAGTCCAGCTCTGCCTTCCTGCCAGGTCTCTGAAACTCTTCAAAGTTTGACCCAAAGGTGATTTTTCCAAAAGGCAACTGGACTTTCTTGGTTTGGGAAAATGTTTCGCTTCTCCTCCAAGAAGCTTCTTCAGTTCTTCAGTTTCTTCACATCTTCACTGAAGAAGCTTCTTGGAGGAGAAGAGAAACATTTTCCCAAACCAAGAAAATCTAGTTGCCTTTTGGTGAAAAAGCACCTGTGGGACAACCATGACCTGGATGACTGAAAAAAAATACCACCTCTGGTTCTAGTCCTGCCTTAGGTATGAAAGCTGACTGGATCCAATCCCTCTCTCTCAACCCAATCCACTACACAGGGTTGTTGTGGGGGAAAATAGGAGGAGGGAGATGTATTGGACATGTTCATTGCCTGGAGTTATTTGTAAAAATAACAAAGGTGGGATACAAACATAAAATGAAATAAAATAAAGTAAAGTAAAATAAAAAATAAGATAAAAATAAAATAAAATAGGGCAGCATTCACTGCCACCTTTCAGAAAGCGAAGGCTTTGAAAATATTTTATTAAAAGTCATGCCCGTGAAGTTGCATTTCTCCAGATAAGGATATTTCAAAAATCGTATTAGTAAGAATAGAGGCATGCTAATTATGGGCTAACCAAGTTTCTTCCGCCTCTGCCCACTTTTGCGTAACATTGTGAATCAGCTTTGTTTTCATTAATAAATTTGTAGCCTGCTTTTCACAGGCACCTGAGATGCCATGTTGTGTGGCATTCACTAGTCCTATTTTTCCCCCTTATAGAAACCCCTGGAAGTGGCAGAGATTAATCCCAAGCAGGTTTTAAGGTTGAAGGGACACTGGAACTGCTAGCCCCCTATTCCTATCTGAAGACCATCCCCACAAGATCACCTGGCTCTTGGGCCAAGAGAAGGGGGGGTGGCACTTCTCCTTGTGATTAGCCCAAGGTCATCCAGCTGGCTTTCATGGCTAAGACGGGACTTAAACCCACGTTCTCTTGCTTTCTAGCCTGGTGCCTTAACCACTAAGCGAAACTGACCCTCTATACCCACATCTACTGTACATCCCATCTAATGATATGAGGGATTCTGTCCTCTGTAGAAGATTGGAGCAGAAGACTTCTAGGGTCACTTCAACTTTGAAGGTTCTGTGATTCTGTCCACAGAAGCTGAGGTCAACTTACATGATGAAAGCTGTCACGCCAATCGCCCAGATGTCCGTCTGCGGGATGGCTCCCTTCTCCGTTAGGAGTTCTGAAGCTAAAAATACACATGTGTGTTAGGAAACTGTCCCGCCATAACATCCAGATGCATCAGATTCAGAGAGATTTGCAGAATATAATTTTCGGCAAAAATCTGATCTATAAATGGTCTCTCTCTTTCTCTCTCTCCCTCCCTCCCTCTCTTTCTCTGTCTGTCTGTCTGTCTGTCTAAATGTGGGTTAATTGGTGCTCTCTTGAGTTTGGTAGTTGTCAGCTTTGGAAGCCATATTAGCACTAGAAGCTTCCCCACTGCCAACTCCTTGCGCCTGGGAAAGTAGGAGTGGGTATTTAGGAGAGTGAATATAGTTAGACATAATAGCATTCTTCCCTTTGGTCAAAGCCATGGTCTTTATGCATCTAGAGGAGGAATGGTTGCAGGGATGGCTCAAGTTGGGATGGATGATGATTGGACCATATGACAGACAGATGAGTGAGGGGATGGATTTGGGGTTTTGATTTATTGACAAAAAACCTGGAACTCTCAGATTCGGGTTTTCCCAGATGTGCCAGTATACCTACTCTAATAAAATGGAACTTTTGGAAATGCCTGCCTTGGAATTTTTATTTGGAGTTGGGGACTTTCTGGAACGCTGACAGTAGTTTTTTTGCAGATGTTTCATTACTAAAGTAGCACGATGCGTACCAGTAGTAAAGGTAAGTAGAACTCACCACTGTATATGGTATATGTATCAGTGGTGGGTTTCAAATTTTTTTACTACCAGTTCTGTGGGTGTGGCTTGGTGGGCATGGCATTGCTTGGTGGGTGTGGCTTGGTGGGCAAGGGGAAGGTTACTGCAAAATCCCCATTCTCCCCAATCAGTTGTGACTTAGGAGGCAGAGGATAGATGGGGGTGGGGCCAGTCAGCCTTTTTACTACCGGTTCTCCAAACTACTCAAAATTTCCACTACTGGTTCTCCAGAACTGGTCAGAACCTGCTGAAACCTACCTCTGATATGTATGTATGTATGTATGTATGTATAAATAATTGTTCTATAGTTGAACAGGCCAGGTGCAGCAAAAAGCTTCAAGTTAAAATCTTGCCACCTTCAACTGAAGATCCCAGATAGCAGGAGATCTACAGGTCAGGAGATCTTAGTTTTTAACAACTGTATTTCCTTATCAAGAAAAGTTCTGGCTGGACGTCCGGTGGCACCGCGGATGTTGCTGGATGCTCTCTCTCGAAGCGCCAGCCCTGTGATCTTGTAAAGCCACCTTGACAGCGCAAATCAGCTGTCTGGCCGCTGGAAAACCTTTCCCTTGGGAGAAGAGGGAAAGGAGAGCAATCGGATGGGGGTAGAGCTCCCTGAAAGCCCCTGAAATAGTTTTGGGGGCTTGGAGGGTGAGAGCTCCCCAGGAAGTCCGGTGTAACTCTGAGATCCAGGGTGCTTCTGCTTTAAGCAGAAAAAAACGTCGCGACTACTTCTGCAATCTTTACTGAGATCAAAGTTGATTATCTAAGCAGACTGAGTGAAGACAGGAGAGCGGACAATTGCAAGTAACAAACCCTTAATTCCACGCTTAAATTGCTACTTTTTGAAGCTCCTTAAAGGAGTGAAGAAAATGGCGCTTGTGCTTAATAGGGTCTGAAAGTGAAAGTTAACTCTCGATAAAGCTGTTAACACCCAGCATTGTTCAAGGTGGATGGGGAAAAAAAATGGCTGGCTTTTTTGAAAGTGATGAAGGCTCACTATTACAAACATCAGTAAATACACAAATACTGATTGTGGATCTCTTTAAAGAAATTTTAGAATCATTTACCTCCATGTTGGAAAGAATGGAAGGGTTTTTCAACAAGGATTTTATTCAAGTTCGAAACAAAGTTATAAGTGAAGATATTGTATTAGTATTTCAGTTGCCAAATAATAGTGAGTTATTGAATGAAGAGGTGGAAGAAATAATCCAGTTTAATCTGCCTTTGGAAAATGGAATGGATGTTTTTCAAATTAAGAAGGAAAGGCTGAGAGGTTTGAAGGAGTGTAACCAGGAAATACTGAGAGAGATTTTTCCAGAGGCTTTGATACAGTCAACTGGAAAATTGCCAGGAGGCGTTGGGATTTCTAATATAAGAAGGAGGATTCGAAGTGGAACTTTACAATTTTTTTACAAAAATGGATTCTCAATCGCAGTTAAAGAGGTGTGTTTACTGAAAGGAATTACTTTGCGAAGAGAACAAGATTGTAAGGTACAGCAACTTCAGCTGAAAACTCAAGAACTTATAAAAATAAAAGAAGGAATAAAACTGAAGAAGAAGGTTCGCAAAAAAGTCAGGAAAAAATGGAGATGGAAAAATTACAACCTTTTTGCCTGGGGAGGATAGTAGTAGTAAAAATGAATGACTGTACCTGTATTTAGGGATATGATCTGTTTTGAAAAGTTATGTTATAGTGAAAATGAATGATTTTCTTATATTTAGGGACATGATTTGTCTTGAAAAGTTATATTAAGTAATGTTACGTTTGAATTGTTATGGGCTACTGACCAAATTTTCACTTTTGTCCTGAAGTATATTAACACTAAAGTTATTTAAAGAATGTTTTGTTGAAGAATAAATATAAACTTGTGGGATATAAGGAAAATGTAAGTGGTGCAAGGGTTGAGGGAAGGTTTTTACAATATTTTTTATAGATATCAAATAGTGAAGAGGTTATTTGATTATACACAGTGGATTTGTAGAGAATAAGATGAATAAGTTTATGTAAAGCTATTAAGTAAGGAATGTTTCCAGGAAGAATCAATATAAGTTTATGGGGTAAAAAGTAAAAATAAGGTTTTTACAATATAATCTATTTGAGATTGGTTAAAATAATTTGTTAATGTGTTAATATATGTAGGGGTTGGAGATGTGATGGTTAATTGTAATTGAGCTTTGATTGAGCAATGCTGGAAGAAAGAAAACTTATTATTATAAAGAAGGCTTATTATTAAAGAACTGACAAGAACGAGGTTGGATTGATTACTTTCAAGCAATAATTGTTTTAAATAGTTATATTCAGATATAAATAAGGGGAGTTAAAGTGTAAAAGGGAGATAAATCTATAAATAGTTAGCTTATGTTTTTTTTATATATGTTTGTTAAATGTTATATCCTGTATTTGCTCTGGGAAGTCCGGGGGTGGGGGGGTTGGGGGAGGAGTGGGAAGGAGGGAAGGGAAAATATGTGAAAAATTTTTAAAAAACTTTTCAATAAAAAAAAAAAGAAAAGTTCTGGCTGACTCTGAACAAGTGGAACTGAAGAATATCTGATTCTCCTTTATCTTCTATCTTCGAGACCGCCTTCTACCGCATAGCTCCCAGCGACCGATAAGATCCCACAGAGTTGCTCTCCTCTGGGTCCCGTCAGCTAAACAATATCAGCTGGCGGGCCCGCGGGAGAGGGCCTTCTCTGTGGCTGCCCCAGCTCTCTGGAACCAATTACCTCCTGATGTCCGGACTGCCTATTGGCCTTCCGCAAAGCGGTGAAGATCTGGCTCTTCCGGCAGGCCTGGGGCCGTTGATCTCGTTATAACGATTTTGCGAGACCCGGCCACGAATTGGAGTGCATGTGTTTTAACGTTTTAAAAGTTTTTAATGTTTTTCTTTTTAACATTTTTTATGGGATTGTTCACATTGTTTTATTCTTTGTTGTAAGCCGCCCAGAGCCCCTTGGGAGTTGGGCGGCATAGAAATGCGACAAAATAAACAAACAAACAAACAAACAAACAAATAAATAAATATCCCTCTGTTCGTGGTGCCAAATGCTCAGATTTGCTTGCTCACTCACCCATGGTTTCTACATAATCCGTGCATCCATCCACGGTTATGATTTGGTCGGGCATGTAGAACCGGGCGTTGCCAAAGTCCAGGAGTTTCAACAGGTTGGGCTCAACAATCACCATATTTTCAGACCGCAGATCCAGATGCATGATGTCCTGTTTGTGAAGGTACTCGACAGCGCTGAGAATCTGCCACAGGTAATCCCTGACCTGCACCTCTGAATACGAAGGCCTGGGAAAGAGAAGATGGTTAAAAACACAAACAGGGTCAGAGATTCCCCCAAAATCAGCCTCAATGGATATGACCAGATGCAGGCAGTCAGAATCAGAATCAACCACAACTGAGCCCAAAATTTCCATTGCTAAATGAGACAGCCATTAAGTGAGTTTGACCCCATTTTACAACCTTTCTTGGGTTGTTAAGCGAATCTGGCTTCCCCACTGACTTTGATTGTCAGAAGGTCGTTAAAGGGGATCATGTGACCCTGGGACACGGCGACCGTTATAAATACATGACAATTATCAAGCACCCAAATTTTGATCACGCGACCATGGGGAGGCTGCAACAGTTGTAAGTGTGGAAAATGGTCATTTTTTTCAGTGCCGTTGTAACTTTGGAGGGTCGCTGAGCAAACGGTTATAAATCAAGGACTGCCTGTATTGCTGGATGGGATGGATGCAAATGGAATTCTACAGGCAAAGGACTGTTTTTAAAATTATCCAGAGCTATAGTATATACCATCATCAGCGTACCGGTGGTCCTCAATTTATGACCACAATTTCTTTTTTGCTAAGCAAAGTGACAAATCCTGGTCCCTATTGTGGTCATAACAACCCTTTTTAACCATGGTTGTTAAGTGAATCACATGGTCGTTAAATGAATCCAGCTTCCCACATTAACTTTGCTGGTTCAAGCCAACTGTGAAGGTCACAAATGATGATGCTGCAATTGTTGTAATTACACACCGATTGCCAAGCATTCTAATTTTGATCAGGAATGTTGCAATGGTCATAATTGCAAGGACCGTCCAAAGTTTTTTTTTTTTTTAAGCACCGTCATAACTTCAAAGGGTTTTTAAATGAACTTTCGTAAATTGAAGACCAGCTGTAGGTTGGTCAAATAGGAAAAAATATACCTATTTACCTTCCAGCTAAGGCATGAAGCAATTCGGGCCCCACGCAGAGTTCGACAATCAGCACAAGGTGGCGTGGACTCACATAGGCACCCTGCAGCTGCCCTACATTGGTGTGGTGCAGTTTCCTTAGGATCTGGTATTCCTGTAGGATGGCGTCTTTCTCTTCCGGCTGATACGGGATGATTTTGGCAGCCAATGGATTTCCGCTGAATTTTTCTCGGCATTGTTTGATGATGCTGAAACGGCCCCTGAAAAAAAGAGAACCCAACATCACTGGAGGTTTTCAAAAAGAGTCCAGACAACCTTTTGACCAGGATCTCCTGCTCAGGCAGGGGGTTGGACTAGATGACCTCCGAGATCTCTTCCAACCCTATGATTCTATGAGGTCTTTCATACCTAAAAACCTAAAAATTTTGGGATTAAATGGGATTATTTATTGGGATTAAATTGGGATTGGCAAATGCAGAAAATGGTGCCAAATATAACACTACAACAGGGAGTCCTCGACTTATAACCATTCATTTAGAGACCAGTTTAGTGGCACTTAAAAAAGTGACTTATGACCATTTTTCAAACTTACGACATCTCAAAACGATGCTGTAGAGCACTGCCCACCAGAACAACTAGACACAAGGACAGTTTTTTCCTGAATGCCATCACTCTGCTAAACAAATAATTCCCTCAACACTATCAAACTATTCACTAAGTCTGCACTACTATTAATCTTCTCATCGTTCCTGCCACCCATCTCCTCCCACTTATGACTGTACACCTGTAACCTTGTTGCTGGTATCCTTGAGATTTATATTGACTGTTTCCCTATGACTATCATCAAGTGTTGTACCTTATGATTCTTGACGAACGTATCTTTTCTTTTATGTACTCCGAGAGTGTATGCACCAAAGACAAATTCCTTGTGTGTCTAATCACACTTGGCCAATAAAAAATTCTATTCTATTCTATTCTATTCTATTCTATTCTATTCTATTCTATTCTATTCTATTCTATTCAGCATCCCCCTGGTCACGTGATCAAAATTCATATCCTTGGCAACTGTCTCATATTTATGATGGTCGCAGTTTCCCACGGTCACGCAATCCCCTTCTGCGACCTTGTGACAAACAAAGTCAATGGGGGAAGACATAAGGTTTGCTTAACAACAGTGTGACTGTCTTAACTATGGTTATTTACTTCACAACTCTGGCAGGAAAGGTTGTAAAATAAAGCAAAATTCACTTAACAAACCTCTTGCTTAGGAACATAAATTTTGGACTCAATTGTGGTCGTAAGTCAAGAACTACCTGTATTGTGTGAACAAAATTGGCCATTGAAATCTTTCTGGGTGCAAATCAAGGTTACTGATTGTCACCTAACATGGTTTGGGATCAGATTACCTGTGGGACAGCCATTTTCCAAAAGTCTCTACCTGTTGAATTGGATCTGGCAAGTTGACCATGGTAACAAATGCTGTCAGTCAAAGAATGTTGCTTGTCAGGGACTTGGAGACCTTGTCTTACGACTACAATTAAGCCCAAACTTTCTATTGCTCAACCACGTTGTTAAGTGAGTTTTGCTCCCTTTTACCACCTTTCTTGCCAACATGGTTAAACGAATCACTGCAGTTTCATGGTTGTTAAGTGAATCTGGTTTCCCCCATTGACTTTGCTTGTCAGAAGGTCGCAAAAGGGGATCACATGACCCCGGGACACTGCAACCGTCATAAGTACATGCCAGTTGCCAAGCATCTGAATTTTGATCACATGACTATGGGGATGCTGCAATGGTCATAAGGGTAAAAAACATAAGTCTCCTTTTTCAGTGCTGTTGCAACTTAGAATGGTCACTAAACAAATTGCTGTAAATCGAGGACTGTCTGCCAATAACTGAAGCTTCAGGATTGATCTGATTCTTTCCTTTCCATCTTTCTCTCGCCTTTCTCTTGTATAAAAGGTGATTCATTTGTTGTGCAGAATTTTGAAATTTTATTTCTGGGTGTTCACTTCCAGCCCAGCCCAGATGCACAGCTGTTATTAAAAGTACTTCCAGCTGGAACGCACACTCCCTGGAAAAAGTTTAGAAACTTTCTATTTTATTGCATTACTCTTTGCCACATTATCTGTGGCCGCGGGGCTTCTGCCAACATATAAATGCTGCGTCTCCTTCCTGCGTTTTGGAAAATCACTTTCTTACTTTGGGTTTAGGCACACACAAACACACACACACAGAGAGAGAGAGAGAGAGAGAGAGAGAGAGAGAGAGAGAGAGAGAGAGAGAGAGATAGGACTACAGGGTGTCCCTATGAATTATCCTAGAAACAGCATTAAAGGTTTGAATTGGTTGCCATTTTCCTTTGAAACCCTTCCTGCTTCATTCGTTGCGTGGCCTGTATCTATATCAATATCTATCAATCTATCATCTGTATTTCTATCTTTCTCTCATCTCTTTATCTTCTGTCTCTGTCTGTATATCTATCTTTCATCTATCATCTCCCTCTCTCTCTCTCTTTACCCTTCCCTTTAAAAATGCTGCTAATAGGATCAATTTACAATTCCCTTTAAAAAAAATTTATCCCTTTCTCCTCTGCAAACTGTTTCCTTTTCAGCCAAGCCGGCTCTCTTCCTCTTAAGCTTGAGGAGTTCACAGGATGGAAAAACAGGGTGTTTTTTTTTAAAAAAGTGTTCCATCATTTGTTTCATTTGCAAACAAACAGGATGATCCAGATTAAGGCCATCAGAGTTCCCAGAGTTTCATTCTCTGTTTATTCTTCGGGAACAACGCTAGCCAACCAGATCGATTGACCAAAGGCCAGGCCTTGAAAAGAGGAGGTGTGGATGCCTCCATTATATCAAATTATTGCTGCAACATATCCAAGGAGAGGTGCACTCAGGATCTTAAAGGGACATTTCAGAAAGGTTTGTTGTTGGCCAGCCACCCAGAGTCACTGAGAGTGAATGGGCAGCCATATAAATTTAAGAAAGAGAGAGAGAGAGAGAGAGAGAGAGAGAGAGAGAGAGGGAGGGAGGGAGGGAGGGAGGGAGGGAGGGAGGGAGGAAGGAAGGAAGGAAGGAAAGAAAGAAAGAAAGAAAGAAAGAAAGAAAGAAAGAAAGAAAGAAAGAGTGAAAGGAGGGAGAGGAGGGAGGAAGGAAGGAACGAAGGAAAAAGTGGAGGGAGAAAGGATGGAAGGGAAGGAAGGAAAGTAGGAAGGATGGAAGGAAGGAAGGAAGAAAAAAGTGAAGGGAAGGAAGGAAGGGTGGAAGGAGGGAGAGGGAGGGAGGAAGGAAAAAGTGGATAGGAGGGAGGAAGGAAAAAAGGGAGGGAGGGAAGGAAGAAAGGAAAGAAGGAAAGAAAAAGTGGAGGGAAGGAGAGGGAGGGAGGAAGGAAAGAAGGGAGGGAGGAAGAAAGGAAAAAGTGGAGGGAGGGAGGAAGGAAGGAAAGGAAGAAGGAAAGAAGGAAAAAGTGGAATGAGGGAGAGGAAGGGAGGAAGGAAGGAAAAGTGGAGGAAGGGAGGAAGGAAGGAAGAAAAAAGTGAAGGAAGGAAGGAAGGAAGGAAGAAAGAAAGAAAGAAAGAAAGAAAGAAAGAAAGAAAGAAAGAAAGAAAGAAAGAAAGAAAGATGGTGTACAGGTAGTCCTTGACTTACAACAGTTTGTTTAGTGACCGTTCAATGTTAAAACGGAACTGAAAAAGGTGACATAACCATTTTTTACATTTACGACTGTTGCCACCTCTATGGTCACGTGATCAAAATTCAGATGCTTGGCATCTGACTCATATTTATGACAATCCCAGTGTCAGGTGATCACCCTTTGTGAACTTCTGACAAGCAAAGTCGATGGAGAAGCCAGATTCACTTAGCAACCATATGACTAACTTAACAACCGCAGTGATTCAACTTAAAAAGTTTGGCAAGAAAGATCGTAAAATGAGGCACAGCTCCCTTTAACAAAGGTCTCACTTAGCAGCAGAAATTTTGGGCTCAACTGTGGTCATAAATTGAGGACCACCTGGATATGCGTACCTTTTAATCTCGGTCTGGAAGGCATAGGTCTGGTGCGTTGGCGGAGCTGCCATCCTATTCTCTTCTTCCTGAGCTTGAAATGCTGAAAGAGGACGGGAAGAAAGGACAAATTCTAAATTAAAACATGGTTATCACACACAGTAGATAAAGGGCTCTTAACATAACGCCAACCTTCTGATGCTAAACTTAGTTTCCCAGGAGGGAGGGAGGGAGGAGTCCCAGGACTCCGGGCCAGGCAGCCCAGAATCTGCATCGCTCACAATCATCCTGATTTTATTACAAATATTATTCTTAACCCTTATTGCTTGTTACATTGCTTGTTGTGGCTTTGGATTATACAGGTAGTCCATTCGTTAAGGGATTGTTCGAAGTTACAATGGCCCTAACAACAGGGATCTAAGGCTGCTTTTCACACTTATGACCTTTGCAGCATGCCTATGATGATCAAAATTCAGATCCTCGGCAGCTGACTCATATTTATGACAATTGCAGTGTCCCGGGATCACCTGATTAACTTTTGCGACCTTCTGACAAGCAATGGGGAAGCCAGATTCCCTTAAAAATCATGTGACTAATTTAAGAACTGCACTGATCCATTTAGCAACTGTGGCAAGAAAGATCGTAAACTGGGGAAAAATTCACAAATTTTAACAAATGTTTCACTTAGCAACAGAAATTTTGGGCTCAATTGTGGTTGTAAATCGAGGAATACCTGTAGTTAACCTGTAGAGCCAAGGTGGTGCAGTGGTTAGAGTACAGCACTGACTGCTAGCTGCAGTTCGGCAGTTCAAATCTCACCAGGCTCAAGGTTAACTCAGCCTTCCATCCTTTTGAGGTGGGTAAAATGAGGACCCCGATTGTTGGGGCTGACTCTGTAAACCCTTAGAGAAGGCTGTAAAGTACTATAAAGTGGTATATAAGTCTAGGTGCTATTCCTATTGCTATTAATCTCCTCTAAGAACTCCAGTTTTCCTGGGGTTTGAGGAAACATCTAACTTTGATCCAGATCAAGAAACAAAACGGTTGGTTGTGTGGCAATAAATTCTCCTTGGTGAATTCAGTTGCAAGTCAGTCTTATCGCTAAGAGTAGTGGCATATAAATGTAACAATAAATGTGTAATAAATATTTTTTTTTAAAAAAAAAAGTCAGTGTTAAATTTCACTTTGGAGAATATGAATCTGAGTTTGGTTGTTTTCCTGCAGACATTTCATGACCGAGCTAGGGAACATTATCCATGCTAGAAGGGAGTGGGGTTTGTAGACAGCAGGAGGAGGAGGAGGATTAGGAGGACGAAAGGGAGGAGGAGGAGGATTAGGAGGAGGAGGACTGTGGGCTCTTTGTTGCTGTCTGAGTTTGGCTGTTTTCATGACCCAACTAGGTAAAATCTTAATGCTAAAAGGGAGGTGGGGGTTCTTGGGAGGAGAAGGAGGAGAAGAGTTGGTGCTCTCAGAATTTGGTTGTTGGCTTTCAGATGTTCCATTCATTCACTGATGATGTTTTCTAGTTTGGTAATGAGTTGAACCCCCAAACTCAGAGAGCAGCAAGTATAACACAGAAAGAGGAACCCAGATAAGCATGGATTAACACCAGACAAACAATCAAGCAGCAAACAATACCCTAACCAAGGAATTACCTAGGGGGGAAAAAACATACTCCCAGCAACAGTGCCAGGATAAACAACTCAATCTATAAGGGGAGTAAAGCCCACACTTCCTAACACTAATTAGATTATCTAGTTGGGTAATGAAACGTCTGTAAGAAAACCACCAAACTCGGACAGCATGAAGGGCCCCTCATTTCATCCCTGAGCTACAAATATACTCTCCTATTGAGAAAATGAATACCTGCTTGATCTTCTTCACCAATTTTCACTTTGGGAGTTGGGTAGCTGTATGGACCCACGCCAGCTGGGCTCACACAAGCAATGCGAAAGGAGTAGACCAAACCCCGAGGAAGATGTTCAACTGTGTAACAGCAATCTGGGATGTCACTGGCCAGGGTTTTCCACTCCCCATCTTGGCAAAAAAAATAGAAGGATTAATATTTAACATTAAATTAATAAAAAAAGATTAATAAAGTAGAAAGATGGTGAGTCCTAGTCCCGTTTTAGGCAAGAAAGCCAGCTGGGTGACTGTGGGCCAATCACCCTCCATTGTTCTGCCCCCCTTAAACATGTAGGCGATACAGGTACCGTAATCCTCAATTTACAACCATTTAGTGACCACTGAAAGTTACAATGGCACTGAAAAAAACTACTTATGACTGGTTTTCACACTTACAACCTTTGCAGCGGTGAAAGAAAAGCAAGGAAAGGCGTGAAATGGGGCAAAATTCACTTAACAACTGTCCTGTTGAACAGCAGAAAGTTTGGGCTCCATTGTGGTTGTAAGTTGAGGACTACCTGTGAAAGAGAAGCTGCTTACCATCCTTCTTGCACAGAACAGTGTAAGTCACTGGCTTGTTGAGTTCCATCGCTTCCCAGGCCAGCTGTACGCCATCTTCAAGAACTTCAAGGATATCGGGGGCAGGTATGTTTGAAGGTGCCTCTGGCAGAATAGAAAACCATCACGTTGGTGTGTATGATTTTGAAAACACACTCAAAAAAAACTTGAAGCGTTATGAAACATTATTTTCAGCCCAGCTGTACCTCAATCATGAACTCAGGTGGCTGATCTTATCAAGAGAAAAACCCTCATTAATTCCAGTTGCAATGTCTTTTATTTAAAATAATGTTTTTCATTACGTAAGAAACATGATGTTGATAGAAGAGTATTGCTGTTCTTCAGGATTGGTTGACCTAGCTAGGTAACATCGTCAGTGATAAATAGGAATGAGGTTAGTAGAGAAGAGGAGGAGGAGGAGGAAAGGTTTTGTTTCGATAGATAGAGTGTGAGATAAATATATAGATAGATAGATAGATAGATAGATAGATAGATAGATAGATAGATAAAGGCAGAGATCTCGGTAATGGTAGTTTAATACTCTGACGATGTCAGCAGATGGCTGACGAAAGCTTAGTAAAATAAAATTGTAATTCTTTTAAAATTTTAAATCCTTAAAGTTCCGGAGTTCGCAGAATGTCTGCTTTTTCTTTTATAGATAGATAGATAGATAGATATTATTATTATTATTATTATTATTATTATTATTATTATTATTATTAATTAGATTTTTATACCGCCCCCTCGCCCGAAGGACTCAGGGAGGCGAATAGCCAAGATTAAAAACATACAATATAAACATTAAAATACGTTTAAAACAGAATTAAATCCAAAATGGCTCCCCAATTTAAAACGCCTTACCCATGACCCTATAATTAAAAAAAAATTAAAATTTTCACATTTAAAAAGGGGGAAGATTTAGGCCAGGCCAGCTTGATGAAATAGAAAAGTTTTAAGCGCGCGGCGGAAGGTGCGCAGATCCGGGCTCCTCCGTATCTCCGGGGGGAGCTCATTCCAGATCGTAGGTGCCCCACAAAGAAGGCTCTCCCCTTAGGGGCCATCAGCTGACATTGTTCGGCCGATGGCACCCGGAGGAGCCCCTCTCTATGGGAGCGTACTGGCCAGTGGGAGGCTATTGGTGGTAGCAAGCGGTCCCGTAAATAACCAGGTCCTAAGCCATGCAGTGCTTTAAAGATGAGAACCAATATCTTGAAGCGCACCCGGAAGACCACCGGGAGCCAGTGCAGCTCGCGCAGGAGAGGTGTTACATGGGAACTCCATGTCGCTCCCATTACCACCCGCGCGGCCGCACTCTGCACCAGTTGAAGCCTCCGAGCGCACCTCAAGGGGAGCCCCATGTAGAGAGCGTGGCAATAGTCCAGACAAGAGGTAACGAGGGCATGAGTGACTGTGTGTAGGGAGTCCCAATCTAGATAGGAACGCAACTGGCGGATCAGGTGAACCTGATGAAAAATCCTCCCGGTCATGGCCGTTAAGTGCTCTTCTAAAGACAGCCGTGAATCCAGGAGGACACCCAAGTTGCGAGCTCTATCCGTGGGGGCCAATGATTTGCCCCCAATAGTCAGCGATGGCACCAGCTGACTATATCGGGACGTTGGAAACCACAGCCACTCGGTCTTGGATGGGTTGAGCCTGAGCCTGTTCCTCCCCATCCAGATCCGTACGGCCTCCAGGCACCGGGACATCACTTCAAGGGCATCGTTGGGGTGGTCCGGGGTGGAGATGTACAGCTGGGTGTCATCCACGTACTGATGCTACTTCATCCCAAAACCACGGATGATCTCGCCCAGCGGCTTTACATAAATGTTGAACAAAAGGGGCGAGAGGACTGATCCCTGCGGCACCCCACATATGAGGGGCAATAGGGGTCGACCTCTGCCCCCCTGTCAACACAGACTGCGACCGGTCAGAGAGAAAGGAGGAGAACCACCTTAGTATGGTGCCTCCCACCCCCAACTCTTCCAACTGGTGCAGCATGATACCATGGTCGATGGTATCTAAAGCCGCTGAGAGATCTAACAGGATCAGGACAGAGGAGCAACTCCTGGCCTGAGCCCTCCAGAGATCATCAACCAATGCGAGATAGATAGATAGATAGATAGATAGATAGATAGATAGATAGATAGATACCATGTTTTCCTGAAAATAAGACCCTGTCTTATATTTTATTGAACCCTGAAATAAGCACTTGGCCTTATTGTCATTGGCTCAAAAGCCTGATTGGGCTTATTATCAGGGGATGTCTTATTTTGGGGGAAACAGGGTAGGTTAGGTAGAAATAATAAATAGAAATGATAGATACTGTAGATCAGCGGTTCTCAACCTGGGGGTCGCAACCCCTTTGGGGGTCAAACGGCCATTTCACAGGGGTCACCAAAGCCCTCTCTCGCCCCCCCCCACGCCTTCATTCACCCTCATTCTCTGCTCTGTTGGATTGCCGGCCGTTTGCTTACCCCGCCCACTCCCAATCTATTGCTGCCTCCTGAGTCCCAGCTGATGGCTAGAGGGAAAAAAACTGTTTAAATTCTCTTCGCAGGGCTTCAAAGGGCCACCCTACAGCTGATCAGTGTTAAATGAAAACAAATGAGTAGACTGGTGCCTGCAAAAATAGAAAAAACAGCCCCTTTCAGCTTCAGGATAGGTTAATTAGCACAAGTTGATTAGATCAGCCTCAACTCTCAGCTGATTTGCTCTCAGCTATTTTGCGGAGGGCTCTGTTGCTAGCTGCAAAAAAATCTGGAGCAGATTTTTTCCCCCCAACTATGCTGAAAAAACAAAACTGAAAGTAAAGCAGGGTCTTTGCTGCAACGTGACAAAATGAGGCAGACAGAGATTTCTTTTTCTTTTTCCTCACCAAAAAAAGGTAGGTGCAAACAATGGGAAATTTAGGGCAAAACAGGAGAGTTCAAGATTTTAAAACACAAAAGAAAATTTTCTTTTAACACCAGCTGTCTGCAATTAAAGTAAGTTCGAATCTTGCCAGGCTCAAGGTTGACTCAGCCTTCCATCCTTTCTAAGGTAGGTAAATTGAGGACCCAGTTTGTGGGGGCAATAAGCTGACTTTGTATAAATATACAAAAGGATGAAGGCTATTGCTTAACGCACTGTAAGCCGCCATGAGTCTCCGGAGAAGGGCGGCATATAAATCAAATTAAAAAAAAAAGCTCTATTTAACTGGGGAATTGTAATAATTGAGATACTATTAATTGTATATTGTGTTGAAAGCAGAAATGGTTAAATTGTGGTTTGGAGGAATATATGGGGGAAATTATTTGGTTTATTATTATTGGTAAATATAATTAATTGATTTGTAAGAAATTGGATTGTATGGAAATAATTGGAATATTCATGTTCATATTGATTAATATACAAAAGATAGTAATATAACTAATTGATTTATATTAAAATGTTGAATTTGTATTAAACAACTGTATTACATAATTACATAATTAACCAATGTGAGGATATAAAAATAGATGACAATGGGAAGGGCTATAATATAGAATAGAAGGGAAAAATTGAATTTGATTAAGATTAGAGATGAGGATGAAGGGTAATATTGGTTTTTTTAAAAAGTAGGTGAGGAATAAATATGGCAAAAAGGAAATATAGAAATTATAAATTTAATTGAAATGACTAAACACTGTTTAAATTTGTGAACTGGCCAAATACTCTGTTCAAAGAAAATACATTGTATGTTTGTATGTGTGTTTCTAATTATTGCTATTTATTCATATTTGTTCCCTTTTATTCTTTAAAGTTTAACAATTCATTCTTTATCTTAATATCTTGATATTTGTTTGGGATTGGTTTTTTTCCCTTTCATCTTTTTTATTGTACAGCAATCTTTCTCCTCAAACCTACCACCTCTCTCTTTTCTTTCCTTCTTACTTTCTCTTCCCCCCTCCTCCTCCCTACTTTCTCTTTCTTTCTCCTTCTCCTCCTCTCTTCCTCCCTCTCTTACCCTCACTCCTACTCTAATTTCCCTTCCCTTCCTTCATCCCTCTCTATTGCTGTATCCTTTTATGCATATAGACTACTCAGAGGGCTGAAAAAGTTATTTTTGACTGGTCCTCGCACTTTTGACCCGTCCTCGAATTTACGACTGTCCTCACATTTTATGTTTTTTGCCCTATCTTATCACCATGGTGAAGAGAAGCAGTTGTGAAAAGAGTGACATGGTTAATAAGAATGCTGCATGGGCATAAATGTGACGATGGTCATAAGTGTAAGGACCAGTCAAAAGTGCGAGGACCTATCAGAAATGACTTTTCAGCCCTCTGAGTAGTCCGTCTACACATCGCCATGGCTACCCGGTCACATGACCAGCTAGCCACGACTACCCAGTCACATGACCTCCAAGCCACGCCCACAAAATAAGCCACGCCCACAGAACCGGTAGTAAAAAAAATTAGAACCCACCCCTGGTTGGGGGTCAGCACAACACGAGGAATTGTATTAAAGGGTTGCGGCATTAGGAAGGTTGAGAATCGCTGCTGTAGATAGATAGACAGACAGATAGACAGACAGACAGACCGACTGACAGAGACAGACAGATAAAGAAATAATACATAGATAATACATAGATAACAGAGAGAGAGAAGAGAGAGAGAAGAAATAATTGGTGGATAGAAAGACAAATAGCAGAAAAGAACTTGCAGCAAAACCCAGGAGATAAGGCGGCAAAAGAAAGCTGGACGATATTAAGACACCAATTGAATATTCTAGATCAGGAAGAATTGGCCTACAAGATAAAACGATCCAAGCAATATTACTTTGAAAATGTAAACAAACTGGGCAGATGGCTGTCTTACAAATTAAAAAAGGAGAATGAGAAAGGGATCATCTACCAATTGGAAGATATAGAGGGACGTATAGTGAATAAAGAAGAGGATAAGCTTGAAATTGCTCGAGAATATTATGCTGCACTATACAAGGAGGAAGAAATTCCAAGGAAAAAAATTGAACAATATCTGACAGAGGAAAAACTTCCATTGATAGGAGAGGAAGAGAGAGAAATGCTGAATAGGGAAATCACAATAACGGAATTAAAGACGGCAATATCCAAACTTAAAAACAATAAATCACCAGGCCCAGATGGATTCCCAGGAGAATTGCATAAAAATTTGGACTTGGAGGAAATATTTTTTACCGAAATGATTGGAAATTTGTAATGAGGCCCTGATAAGATCTAAAATTCCAGATTCATGGAGGGTGGCATACATCACTTATTGCAAAAAGAAGGTGCTGATTCAAAACAGATAAAAAATTACAGGCCAATCTCCCTTTTAAATACAGATTACAAAATTTTTATGAGTGAAATAGCAGAAAGAGTGAAGAAGATACTAAACAATTTGATACATACCGACCAAAATGGTTTTCTCCCCGGAAGACAGATAAGGAATACAAGAGTAGTGATTGATATCCTAGTATACCATGAAGCCCACCTGGACAAGCAAATGGCACTTGTTTTCTTAGACGCCCAGAAAGCGTTTGACAATTTGAATTGGGAGTTCATGGTTCAGCAGATTAAAATGATGAAATTTGGAGTAAATTTCGAGAATATGATAACAACTATCTATGACAAACGAAGAGCGAACATTTTATTAAATGGGGATATGACAAAAATCTTTCAAATCAGAAAGGGAGTAAGACAAGGATGCCCGTTGTCACTATTATTGTTTATATTGGCCCTAGAAGCCCTATTAAGAAGAATTAGGAATAATAATGAAATTAAAGGATTGAAAATTAGGAAAGAAGTATACAAGGTCCAGGCATTTGCCGATGATGTAACCTTAATTATGGAGGAACTCTTAGAAACGGGTCAAAAAAATTTGGAGGAATTGGGAAAGTATGGAGTAGTGTCCGGATTTAAATTAAATAAAACCAAAACTAAAATGCTGACCAAAATCCTGTCGGAAGAGCAAAAGAAAGCACTAGAAGAATCCCTGGGTCTGCAAATAGTTAAGAAAATAAAATATCTGGGAGTATGGATAACGGCAAGATATTCGGCCCTAAAGGAAGATAATTACGTTCCCCTGATTAAAAGCATTAAACAAGATCTGGAAAGATAGGGGAAATTATAAATATAACTTAGGCAGGATAGCATCAATAAAGATGAGTGTCCTGCTTAAGCTGTTATATCTGTTCCAAACTACACCAGTCAGCCTAGATAAAAAAAATTCTTAGAATTGAACACCATCATCAGGAAATTCATCTGGGGAGGGAAAAAACCTAGGATCGCGATCCGAACACTACAGGATAAAAGGAATAGGGGCGGATTTGGACTCCCAACATGGGAAGTGTACTATAAAGCAGCCAATTTGGTGTGGCTAAGGTAATGGGCTATCTTGGAAAACAAAAGAATTTTGGCTTTGGAAGGGCATGACCTGCAGAAGGGCTGGCATGCCTATCTATGGGACATAGGCAAAAGGATAAGGACATATTTTCACAGGCATAAAATAAGAGACACGTTAATGCAGACCTGGAGGGAAATAAGGCAAAAGCAATATACGAAAGTCCCGAAATGGCTCTCCACAATGGAGGCCATAATATATCCTAATGCCTTAGAAAATGGGAAAATGCTCAAATATAAGGATATCTTAGATGGTGGTGGGAACCTTAAAATGAATGAGGCATTAAAAAAACAAGGCATTCATATCGATTGGTGGCCGTATGTACAAATAAAGTCCCGATACCAAAAAGACAAGGAGGAGTTTGGTACAGAAACAGGAGCCAATGGATTTGACAAGATATGGATGGGAACCGAAAATAAATTATTAGCTAAATTATATAATTATTTGTTCGAATATGATAGAGTAGAAGAGATAGTCAAAGACCAAATGATCGCATGGGCTAAAAACATTGGACAAACTTAAATGAATGGGAAACAATCTGGAACAGCAACCTTAAATTGACAAGGGCAGTAGTGTATAAAGAAAACCAATATAAAATGCTATACAGGTAGCATTTAGCCCCTGCTAGGATAGCAAAAATTTACCCTAACGCGAGCTCAAACTGTTGGAAATGCAGTCATCATCAAGGCACCTTCTACCATATGTGGTGGACATGCCCCGAAGCAACGAAATTTTGGAAAATGGTTCGAAGATGGATTCAAGAAATAATAGAGGAAAATATTGATTTGGAATCCGAAACTTTTCTCCTGGGAATACTGAAAAAGGCCTATGAGAAAAAAAAGAGATACCTAATTATACATGTCATAACAGCTGCCAGAATAATATACACACAGTATTGGAAAGAGAAAGGGCTACCACCGGAAGAACATGTAATTAGAAAAATACTAGAATGCGCCGAGATGAATAAGTTAACATATGTGATAAACGAAAAAGAGAATTTGGAATATTATTGTGGTATAAGTGGATGGAAGAAAAAAGTATAAGGTAGAATAAGAGAGGGTGCTACTATCAATAATAATCAATTAATTATGGAACTTCATGTATATAATCTGTATATATTTATGAACACCGCTAAACCGAAAATTGTATTTTTACATATTTCAATAAAAATTTAATTAAAAAAAAAAGAAAGACAGATAGATAGATAGAGATAGACAGGTACAGATATGAATTTATATGAATGGAAAGAGAAAGACGTGGAGAATGAGAGATGTATGAATAGACAGAATATAAACAGATAACTAAACAAATACAAGACAGAACTGGTGGAAAAAAACACAAACATCATCAAGGGGGCCAGAGGGAGTTTGGGAGAAAGCTGATGGTGTAAAATGCCCCTCAATCCCCTGGCAAAGACTATCTTAAGTTTTGGGGAGATTTTTAAGGGTGAAATCCCTTCAGGCAGCATAAGGAGAGATAATTTTTCCTTCCCTAAATCTCCTCTACGTTCCCATTTTTGGACCCACAATTTCTGAGGGGTGCAGAAGGGGTGACAGGTTGCAGCCTTCTTTGATCCTGGGGTGCAAAGGGGAAGGAAACCATCTTTTACCTGCTTTCCTTATGGTGCAGGAGGTAGAAACGGCACCGTGGGAACTGGTAGCCTTACAGGTGTACACGCCAAAGTCTGCTATCGTAGCCGATAACACGGTTAAAAGCTGGAACCGTTTTAGAGTCGACGAAATCAGGATCCGATCCGTGCTGCAAATCGCTGCTCCGTCTGTAAGGCGATAAAAAGAAAGTTGCTAGGAATTTGGTGACTGCCTAAAATTTCTTTGGAACGCCTGGAATCAGGAGTCCCACAAATTATAGGTAGTCCTCGACTTATGGCCACAATGGGGACCAAAACCTCTGTTGCTAAGTGAGGTCATTAAGTGAGCCATGCCCGATTTCATGACCTCTTTTTTTGCTAAGGTTGTTAAGTGAATTGCAGCAGTTCTTAAGTGAATCTCACGATTGTTAAGCGAATCTGGCATCACCCATTGACTTTACTTGTCGGAAACCGGCTGGGAAGGTTACAAATGGTGATCACATGACCCTAGGACACTGCAACTGTCACAAATACATGACGGCTGATTGGCTGAATTTTGATCATGTGACCACGAGGATGCTGCAATAGTTGTGTTAGGACCAGTTGCAAGTCACTTTTTTCAATGCTGTTGTAACTTTGAACTTCCTTCCTTCCTCCTCTCCCTCCTTCCCCTTTTTTCTTCCTTCCTTCCTTTTTTCCTTCCTCCTCTCCCTCCCTCCTTCCACTTTTTCCTTCCTTCTTTCCTTCCTTCCTTCCTCCTTCCCTCTCCCTCCTTCCACTTTTTCCTTCCTTCTTTCCTTCCTTCCTTCCTCCTTCCCTCTTCCGCCTTCCATTTTTTCTTTCCTTCCTTCCTCCTTCCCTTCACTTTTTTCTTCCTTCTTCCCTTCCCTCCTTCCTCCCTTCCTTCTTTCCTTCCTTCCCTTCCATCCTTCCTCCCTGCACTTTTTCCTCCCTTTCTTCCTCCCTCCCTCTCCCTCCTTCCACTTTTTCCTTCCTTCCTTCCTTTTTTCCTTCCTTCCTCCCTTCCTCCTTCCACTTTTTCCTCCCTGCCTCCCTCTTCCTCCTTCCACTTTTTCCTTCCTTCCTTCCTTTTTTCCTCCCTTCCTCCCTTCCTCCCTCCACTTTTTCCTCCCTCCCTCTTCCTTCTTCCACTTTTTCCTTCCTTCCTTCCACTTTTTCCTTCCTTCCTTCCTTTTTTCCTTCCTCCCTCCCTCCCTCCCTCCACTTTTTCCTCCCTCCCTCCCTCCTTCCACTTTTTCCTCCCTCCCTCCCTCTTCCTCCTTCCACTTTTTCCTTCCTTCCTTCCTTCCTTCCTTCCTTCCTTCCTTCCTTCCTTCCTTCCTTCCTTCCTTCCTTCCTTTTCCTGATTGCTAAATGAATGGCTGTAAATTGAGGACTACTTATATAAGGAATATAGCTTGGAAATATCACTGGACAAAAGAGGATTTTGGGGGATAAAAGGGCTCCATTTAGAGGAATGATCAGCATTTGGTTTCCAAGCAGAGTTTCAAAGCACGCAGAGGAACACCTGCAGCACTCACCTGCAAGACCTTAAACCAAATGCATCTTTTCTCAGGGTCAAGGGGCACTTGGCACAGGACTGTGACTCCACTCTGGGTGAAAATACCCCTGGCTTTGAGGAGCTGCAAAACGTTGTTTGAGCATCGTTGCGTGTGCCAAAGCCCCCTTTTGTCTGTGATCCAAAGCACACCACAACCCTCAAAACCCCAGAAAGCTTTAAAGTAAGCAGGCAAGGTCAATTGATAGCAAAATGTGTCACCTGTTCAACGGTTGAGCACTTACTAGCACTGATGATATTACCTAGATTGGTAATGAAACGTCTGGAAGAAAAACAATCCGGTTCAGGGAGCACCAAGGACCCCACAGTCTTCCTTCCCTTCCTTCCTTCCTTCCTTCCTTCCTTCCTTCCTTCCTTCCTTCCTTCCTTCCTTCCTCCCTCCCTCCCTCCCTCCCTCCCTCCCTCCCTCCCTGCAAACCCCACTCTCTTCTATTACTGATGATATGATTTAGTTTGGTAACGAAACGCCTGCAATTAAAACAACCCAGCTCAGGGAGCTTCAAAGACCCCAGGTTATGTTGTTGTCAACCTGCAGGAAGGAGTTTGAAAAAGGAGCCAGGAGATGAAGAGGGACCTGCCTGAAAGAAGGGAAGATCCTGTCAACCTGCCCACCCCTGATATGAGCAACTATGGTACCTTTGAACCATTCAATGCCAGAGGAGGAATGGGAAGAGGTCCGGCAGGAGAGGGTCAGAGATTGTCCGATGGCAACGGTCTGATCGGTGAGCTCTTCTGTGAAAGAAGGTCCTGGAAAGGAGAAGGGATGGTTTTATATCATGGGCTTGTGAGTAAATATCTTGATTCTGAAAATATACTAGTTTTGCTTCTGGGGAAATCATCCAACCCATTACTGACCAAACCCAATCGAACTAAGGAAGTTCACTTGGACTTTCCAAACTAATGTCAAAAATTAGGAACGAAGTCCAGAAGTGTGAGAACTGAAAGAGGAATTTTCCAGCCCTCTTTTAGAAGTTGTGGCTAGACTACTATAACATTTGCTACATGAGGTGGCCCTTGAAGACTCTTCAGAACTATTTCTGGGGCAAAATGCAGCAGACCATGGATTTTTTTGGTTGGTTTTATTATTGCTATTCCTTCCTTCCTTTCAGTTTCCTTCTTTCCTATTTCCCCTCCCTCCCTCCTTCCCAAATATTTATTTATTATTCAATGCATTTCTAAACCAAAGACCCCACTGTTGGGTGTTAATGGTTAAAAATAAGAGCCTTGGTAGTACAGTGGTCTAAAGCACTCTGTTATTAAGACCAGCTGCCTGCAATTACTGTAAGTTCGAATCTCGCCAGGCTCAAGGTTGACTCAGCCTTCCATCCTTTCTAAGGTGGGTAAATTGAGGACCCAGTTTGTGGGGGCAATAAGCTGACTTTGTATAAATATACAAAAGTATGAAGGCTATTGCTTAACGCATTGTAAGCCGCCCTGAGTCTCCGGAGAAGGGCGGCATATAAATCAAATTAAAAAAAAAAAAAGGCAGAAGGCAGAGATCAAACCCAGGACCCAAATCCTCCACTTCAACCTTCCTTCAGTTTCCCCCTCCCTCGGTTGCTATACCTTTGTCCTTGGTCTTGAGGCTTGGCAAGGTGAATGACGAGAACATCCGTTTCTTTTTGGAAGTTGGGGAAGGCTCTGTCAAGGAAGTCCTCTCAGCTTGCTCACTCTTGACTTCCTCAGAGGCTAGAAAATAGAGGACCACCGAAAAGGTAAGGGAGTGTGGCAGCCAGGAGATCCGAAGCTCCATTCTGTTTTGCAGAAATCTCCAAAATTAGCAACTTGTGAACTTCAACTCCCAGCTTCCTCAGCCAGCCAATCTTCCCCTTTTCTTCTGCATTTCAACTCCTAGAATTCTTACAATTCTTACAATAACAGAGTTGGAAGGGACCTTGGAGGTCTTCTAGTCCAGCCCTTTGCTCAGGCAGGAAACCCTACACCACTTCAGACAAATGGTTTTCCAATCTCTTCTTAAAAACTTCCAGTGTTAGAGCTTTCACAACTTCTGGAGGCAAAGTTGTTCCACTTATTAATTGTTCTCCCTGTCAGGAATTTTCTCCTTAGTTATAGGTTGCTTCTCTCCTTGATTAGTTTCCACCCATTGCTTTCTTGATTTTGGTTCTCTAACATATAATGCAAAACTCCTCTTTTGTTAGGTCTTTTTCTTTTGAATAATTTGTTCCTTCTATTAATACATTCCAGTCATGAGTTTCATTCCACCAAGTTTCTGTAATGGCAACTATATCATATCTAACCTCGTGTATTAGTACTTCAAGTTCATCCTGTTTGTTCCCTAAACTTTGAGTGTTCATGTGTAAGCATTTAAATTCTTAGAATCATGCTGGTTGGGGGAATACTGGAGTTGAAGTTCACAAGTCTTAAAATTACAAATTTTGGAGACTGCTGCTTTTTTGGACCTCTCTTAACCAGGATGTCCTTCACAAATATCTTTTTAGTACTTTTTAGAAGCTGGATTAAGACCAGACCTGTCAACCCTTTGAGGAGGATCTTGAAATAGACCCCACAAAAATTCCAGAAATAATACTTTATTGTTGTAGGATGTGACAACGATCTCTTAAAAACATCCCAGGTGATCTCTGTATCCAGAATCCAGCCAGGTTATTTTGAGGTTCTCCTTCACTGTTTCTACATTTGATATATAAATAAATATATTTCCCCTTTCCCACTATTGAGTTATGGCTTGGCTTACCCTAACATCCATTTCTGCACCCAGGATATCTCTACTTCTGTAATGATCCTGAGGACATCTCTGGTGGAGGATATTTCTGTTTTAGTGTTGGAGGTTTGGTTATGAGGAGACACCTAAAGTAGGCTGGGGCACCTAAAACACCTTACATTTTCTTTGGCTCATGTCAGCCAAGGAAGATAATCATTACCTGTTCTGGTGTCTTCACTGGACAGTTTTCTGGTCAACATCTTCGAGAACTGAGCTACAGATGCCTTCATCCTCTTCCTCAGACTGAGTTCCACCTGCTCCATGGACTGAGAGCGGACAACAGGCTTGAAAAGTCCTAAGGCACTCTGGAGAGAACTCTTCCTCTTCCTCATTGGATCTGATGGGAGATCATACTGGGACCCAATCGGTAGATCACCTTCCGAGTCAGACCTCTTCCCTATCCGTAGTGCTATGGCTGGTTCAGGACCCACCTCCATTTTGAGGGCATCTGTTTCTTCTTCTCCAGAAGGTTCCTTGAGGCCCAAATTATCCTCCCTGAGACATATTTTTTTCTCCTGCTGAGAAGGGAGTTTGGATCCAGGTGGCCTTTTGCTGGGCAAATTCTCAGGAGCTTTCCTGAAACTCAGGAACTCAAATGGAGAATAGACAATGTCATAGAGTTCATGAAGGTTGAGGAAAGCTGGTTCCACCTCCGTGATATCAAATTTGGAGGTCTTGCTGTCGGGACGGGGCATCTCTGAGAGATCCTGGATCTGCACAAGGGCAATTTCATACATTCGGCTACCTCCTGGATAATCCAAGCCTTCATAAGAAGAAGACATCCTGGCTTTCTTGCTCAGGTAAGACTGAAGACTGAAATAGTCTTCTTCTCCAGGATAGATAATATCAGCTTCTGAAGGATCTGCTAGGCCAATGCCACCTTCTCTCTTGCCTCTGCGCACCAGATACCTACTTTTCGGTCTCACCGCTTGGCCAGGTGACGTTTGATGGAGCATCTCATCTTGGGGTGACTCTGACCAAGAAAGTGTTGCTTTCGAACGGTAAGCCATCTTCTCCGTTAAGTTCTCCAGAACGTAAGCCTCTGGGTCACTGTAAAGTCTCTGCTCGTGGCTTCTGCCTTCTCCAATAGAATATGGTCTTTTCATTTGAGTTATGGAGCCTTTTTCTCCAGAGGTTGCAAACTGTCTCATTTTTGCTTGAGAATAGCCTGCTACGGTGGGTATTTGGCCCTTGAGGGCCTCACTAGGAGCAGATGGCAGGTGGTGGTAGAGCTCATATTTTTCAGCTTCAAAGAAGGACATCAGATCTGCTTGGGCTTGAGGAGTACGCTGAACCTCTCTGAGAAGAGACTCTCTTTCTGGGTAAGCAGAGGACTTTGGAAGTGAGGCCATCTGGATTTCTCCAGGAAGTATGGGTACTGAGGTGGACCCTGGTTGGCAAGATGCTTGCATCTGAGCAGCAGCACTTCTTGGGGTAGTAGGAGACGGTCTTCTGTAAAGAGGAGACTCTCGTTGTGATGGTTGCTGGCTTCTTCCCAGAGCAACAATCTCTGGATGAACAGGACCTTCAGTTTTTGCAACAGGTAGCTTCCTTTCCAGGTGTGCAACAGGGAACTGATGTAAAGGTTTCTGGCCTTCAAGCACTGGGACAGTCTGTAGGTCTTTGGGACTCTTGTCTGGAGCACCAGCAAGCTGTTTCTCAGCCTGAACATGGGAGATGTGCAAAGGAACAGCTTTCAGAAGATGAAGATTTTCTCCTTGTTGAAGTTGACGTCCTTCAATATTCTTGGGAGAAGTTGGGGTTGCCTCACGGGGCAGTTTTTCCTCCTTGCTATCCTGAGACACCAAATGTGGGCTCCCTGATGGTGGCACTCTCAAAACAGAGGTTTTCCCCTTTGGAAAAACAATTTGTCCATCCCTGTGAGGAGAAGACATGGATGTCTGCTCCTCCTCAATGTCACTTTTTGAAACCAACCCTGAAGCAAAACCAGATTGCTGAGCTTCTAGACTCAGATCTTCTCTGCCTTGAGGAGATCTTCCCAGAAAATGTGGCACCTTCATTTTCTGAGGTAAATCCTCCTCTTTTTCAGAGCCCTGTGCCAAAATCAAGGTCTTCTTGTCCTGCTGAAGGCCCAACTTGGATCTTTCCTTGTCATCCAGTGGGACTAACATTGGGTGTTCTTCAGAAAAACCCTCCCTAACTTTTGCTGCTGACGTTTTTTCATCCTTCACATGAGTTCCTTCTGCTAGACCACCCTGCACCATGGTGTCCAGGTCTTCGTCTGCAATCTCCTGCTCCTCAGCGAAGCTCCCAGCTCTTATTCTGTAGTCATCCAAAGAACGGCTCCTGGCGGATACCTGGAAAGTCACTTTGGGCGATTTCTGAGCAGTATCAAAAGAAGCTGATTTGGTGATTAGGGGTCCATAACTTCCTTCTCGTTCCTTCCCCAATTCTGCATCTGCCAATGGTCCTCCTTCTCCACCAAGTTCAAACCGTTCTAGCAAGGGTTCCCGTAGACCTGTTAAAGCGGACTTTGAGTATCCAGCTTTTCTGTAAGATCTCTTAGCTTTTTCTAATTGTTTCCTTTGCCCTTTTCCTGGCGAGGAGGGAAAATCAGTAAGATTTTCTGACGGGTGGCTGTAAAAAGTGCTTTTGATGACGCTATGTCTCGGGACACAACCTGGAGACCGTTCTATTCTTTTTTCTTCTGGAGACAATAATCCAGTTTGATCTTGTAATGAAGCCAGCTCAAACACTGTTCTTCCATGGGGGTCAACTTCGGAGATTTCTGGTTCTCGGACAGGATGTCCTTTTGCTGAAGGTTCCTTCAACCTTCTGGTTTTGATGGGTGGCATGGAGTCATCAGGAAGTTTGAACTCATCTTCAAATACTTCATCATCTTGATTGTTTGAGTCTTCCAGCACAGATAGACGAACTTCTGGGATGGGTCCAAAAGGCTTTTTTCCAGAGGAGACCAAAATTTCGTTGTCTGAAGATGACCCACTCATGCTGGAGGAACTGCTTTCTTCGACCAGTTGTCGGGAGACTCCAAGCGACGTGTTCTTGTGATGCTTTTCCATAATTTCTGGGATCGGTCTCATCACAAGCAACGACTTGTAGCTCATAAGAGACCGCTGGGCATGAAAGGAATGACAGGAAGGTTAAAAGAGCGGAAAAGAGAAAACTGAGGCCAGCCCAAACATAATATGATAGAACCTAGAATCATGGGGTTGGAAGGGACCTAGGAGGTCATCTAGTCCAACCCCCTGTTCAAGAGGGAGACCCTATACATTCCGGACAAATGGCTGTTCAATCTAGTAATGATGCATCCCCATATGCTGCTACCATATCACCATGGTCAAAATGATGATTATATAACAAATAATTTCACAAAAAACATCTCCAATATAAGTAGTCCTCGACTTACAACTATTCGTTTACTGACCATTCAGCATTACAACAGCCCTGAAAAAGGTGACTTATGACCATTTTTCACACTTATAACTGTTGCAGAATCCCCATGGTCGCTTGATACAAATTCAGAGACTTGAGCAACTGACTCATATTTATGACCTTTTCGGTGTCCCGGGGTCACATGATCCCCTTTTGTGACTGTCTGACAAGTGAAGTCAATGGGGAAGCCAGATTCACTTAACAACCGTGTTACTAACTTAACAACTGCAGTGATTATTTTGCAACTGTGGCCACAATGGTCGTAGAATGGGAGAAAACTCATTTAACAACTCTCTCGCTTAGCAACAGAAATTTTGGGCTCAATTGTGGTCCTTAGTTGAGAACTGTTTGTATTCTATTTCTTTACAAAGGCGCTGTGAATCAGGAATTAATAGGAAATCACATTTGATTTTTGCAATCTATTTTTGAAAGTTGTTTCATGAGTTTAAAAAATATGGCTAGCAGATACAGATAGTCCTAGACTTACGGCCATTCGTTTAGAGTTTCAAAGTTACAGCAGCACTGAAAAAAATGATTTGTGACCGGTTTTCACATTTACAGCTGTTGGAGGTCACAGGATCCAAATTCAGGTGCTTGGCAACTGACACGTATTTATGACGGTTACAGTGTCCTGGGGTCACGCGATCCCCTTTTGCAAACTTCTGACAAGCAAAATCAATGAGCCTTGGTAGTACAGTGGTCTAAAGCACCCTGTTATTAACCAGCTGCCTGCAATTACTGCAGGTTCGAATCTCACCAGGCTCAAGGTTGACTCAGCCTTCCGTCCTTTCTAAGGTAGGTGAAATGAGGACCCAGATTGTGGGGGCAATAAGCTGACTTTGTATAAATATACATAAGTATCAAGGCTATTGCTTAACGCATTGTAAGCCGCCCTGAGTCTCCGGAGGAGGGCGGCATATAAATCAAATTAAAAAAAAAATGAGGAAGCCAGATTCTCTTCACAACTGCGGGACTAATTTAACAACCGCAATGATTCACTTAACAACTGTGACAAGGAAATTTGCCAAATGGGATAGAACTCACATCACAAGTATCTGGTTTAGCAACAGAAGTTTTGGGCTTAATTGTGGTCGCATGTCAAGGACTACTTATATTAATGAAATGGGCAGCAGATAAATCCAATCGTAAAATAAACAGCAGCTCTTTAGAAGCCACACATCTCAACCTCAGCAATATTAAAGATATCTGGATTACAATCTCCCAGAATTCTCCAACCAACCATGCTAGCTGGGGAATTTTGGGAGTTGAAGTCTACATCTCTTTAAAGATGCCAACATTGAGAAATGCTACCTTTGGGCTTGTTGTTAATAGAGGTACATGGGACAAGGAACCTTGGAACAACATTTAAGCTATTTAAATGTCCATTTAAATGTCCATTTAAAATCTAAATTATTATTTTTCCAAGTTTGCCAGCTTCCTTAGGAATAAACAGGAGGGTCTGTATTGGATATATTCTATCTCTAAAGTAAAAATTAGAAAATATGCGTAACAATGCATATAACAGATCCCAAAACACCGACACAAGTGAAGCCAAAATAATTGTGCATCGGGGTAAAACTTCTTACTAACCTGCCATTTGCTTCGGGATACAAAAAAGTTGAGTGGTTTTGTCTCAATAAAATGACCCTCTTCAGGTGGTGATTTGTGCTGTAAAGGAATATTATCAGTTTGAAAATAAATTCTGGGTCACATATCTTCAAACACCCAGCAAATATCCTGATTTATTTGAAAACCAGAGCTTCTACTATTCGTCTGGATTTGTTCATGTTTAGAAAAAAACCAAGCTACCAGGTCAAAAGACACTGTTATTCCTTTATATTCCTGCTGTAAATTACACATTTTGAGAGAAGCCCACAGTTTGACAAAGACAGTCTTAGCAAAGGCATCCTCCAAATTGGGGAGGTTACAAAATGAATATGGAAATTGCAACTGAGCAATCTGATCCCTGTCCCGTTGGGTTGCCATCTTGACTTTTTTGACCTCTCTGCCCTCACAGACATCCCTGCAGTCCAGATTAGGGGGAAAGGGGGATGAGAATCAAAATCTGATTCTTCCAGGCCTTCAACAGCGATCAAAACTTACAGAAAACCAGGGATGAGAGAGGCACTCCATCGCACTTGGCCTGGTTCTGTAAAGAGAAACAATAAACCAGGTTTTACTTGATAATTCAAGGTACAGCTATGTATTCAAAGAATTTTTCAATGACTCTGGTGTGTCTGGGCCTATTGTCCACTTCTAAAAAATATCCACCCCAATGTTGCATTATCACACATTTCAAATTTTTAAATCTTAAATTATTTGGTTTTTAATGTTTTATTCTATTGATTAAAATGTTACCTAGCTGGGTTGTGAAAACTTCTGCAAGAAAACCACCAAGCTCGGAGAGCACCAAGAACTTCAGAGACTGGTGGCTTTTCCAGAGACAATCTCTCCCTCAAGTCTATCCTAAAATCCTGAAGAAAAAGACTTGATATTTAGAAATACCTCGTTCCTTTGCTATCTCTCTGAAATGAAAATGAGAAGTGTGTATTCATCCAACTCACCCAGGAGCTGACTGAAGGATCTTTTCGATAAAACCCTTGGCTTCTTTGCTCAAATGATCCCAATCAGAGCTATTCCAAGAAACGATTCCATTCTGGATATTAAGCAGGGTTGCTCGGTCATTTTCCCCAGCAAAGGGAGACTTGCAGGTCAAGCTGATTGTTTGAGAAAAAAAAGACAATTTTTGGTGATAAGGCCTACAGGTAATCCTCAATTTAGAACCATTTGTTTAGTGACTGTTTAAAGTTGCGACGGCATTTAAAAGGTGACTTGTGACCGTTTTTCACACTTACGACCATTGCCACATTTCCATGGTCACATGATTAAAATTCAAATGCTTGGCAACTGGCTTGTATTTATGACAGTTGCAATGTCCCAGGATCACGTGATCCTATTTTGTGACCTTCTGACAAACAAAGTCAATGGGAAGCCCGATTAATTTAATATCCATGTGACTCATTTAACAACTGCATTGATTCACTTAACAACTGTGGCGAGAAAGATCGTAAAATGAAGCAAAACTCTTTTAATAACTGTCTTCCTTAGCAATGGAAATGTTGGGCTAGATTGGGGTTGCAGGTCAAGGGTTTATGTGTAGTACAACAATGTTTTAAGGTCTCATATGCTTACCTTAAATAGCTAATAACCCCAACTGGCCTAAAAGAAAAGAAACAAATATTAGAAAAGAATTTCAGTTCCCATAAAGCCTTGATAGACCAACATTCCCTGGTTCTGGTGCCCTGAAACAGAGTTTCTCAACTTGGCAAACTTAAGATGGGTGGTCAGAATCTTAAAAGTTGCCATGGTTGAGAAACTCTACCATGAAGGATAAGCTGGTTTCTTCTACCGTCAGAAGAATCTTCCATTGTTCCTTTGTTTCTCAACGATACGGAGCCATGAGCCAGTAAATTCTGGAGATCAATTCCAAAACACAAAAGATTAGAACCTAGAACAATGATGGAAGGACTTCTGAAGTCTTCTAGTCCAGCCCTTTGCTCAAGGCAGGAGAGAAGACCTTATACCATCCTGGTCAAATAGTTGTCCAGTCTCTTCTTGAAAACCTCCAGTGATGGATTATCTAACTTGAGAAAAGTTGTTCCGTTGGATAATTGTGCTCACTGTCAGGAAATTTCTTCTTATTTCCAAGTTGGATCTTCCTCTGATGAGCTTCCACCCATTACTTCTTATGCCCTCTGGTGTTTTGGGTAATAGGTTGACCCCGTTTTCTCTTGACAAGTGCTGGAAGAAAGTGACCAAGTCTCCCCTGAATCTTCTCTTCGATATGCTAGACGTACCTAGGTCACTCAACCATTCATCATACGAATTTAGCTTCTAGACTCTTCATCATCTTTGTTGCTCTTCTCTGCACTCTTTCTGGAGGATCAACATCCTTTTTGTATTATGGTGACACAATATTCAAAGTGTGGCCTCACCAGTGCAGAATAATATGGTACTATTACTTCTTGTGATCTTGATGTTATCCCTCTGATGATGCAGCTTTGGGCTGCATTGGTGCTTTTGGCAGCTGCAACACACTGCTGCCTCATACTTAAGTGGTTGTCCACGGGTACACCTGGATTCCTCTCACAGTTGCAACTATCGAGCCAGATACCACCTATACTATAACTGTGCATTTAGTTCTTTCTGCCTAAGGGCAGGACCATACTTTTCTCAGCACTGTAATGCATCTTGTTGGATAGGACCCAATGTTCAAGTCTGAAGTTTCCTGACAGAGAACAATTAATCGGTGGAAAGACTTGCCTCCAGAAGTTGTGAATGCTTCAACACTGGAGATTCTTAAGAAGAGATTGGACAGCCATTTGTCTGAAATGGTATTTTTTACCTGAGCACTGGGTTGGACTAGAAGGCCTCCAAGGTCCCTCCCAGCTCTGTTATTCTCTTCTGTTATTGTTATTCTAAATCTTTAGCCTATCTCCTAAAGTGTTGGCTGTTCCTTACAGTTTGCTGTCATCTGCAAATTTGAGGAGTTCCCTTTCTATCCCGTTGTCTAGATCATTTATGAAGATGTTGGATAACCATTTGTCTGAAGTGGTGTAGGGTTCCGTGCCTAAGCAGGGGGTTGGACTAGAAGACCTCCAAGGTCCCTTCCAACTCCTGTCATTCTATTCTATGTTGAAGTATACTGGGCCCAAGATTGAACCTTGTGGCACCCCACTGCATGCTTCCCTCCATGTAGATGTATTCCACTGAAGACTATACTTTAAGTGTGGTTGGTCAGCCAGTTTTGAATCCATCTGGTGGTGATGCTATCTATCCCACATTGTTCTATCTTACCAAGAAGGAGGTTATGGTCTACTTCATTAAATGCCTTATTGAAGTCTAAGCATATTACGCCCAGAGCATTTTGCACGCCTACTAATTTACGGTTAACCTTCCTGATTCTCCACATCTTCAAGAAGGTTCTCCATTGATCTTCAAGAAGACTCACCAAAAGCAGCAAGGAAGATTAGAGCAAAACTGAAAGGAACAAGAAGAGAAAGGATTCATTTACCAGATGTCCGATGCCGTTGACACTGGGGACCTGGACAGTACTTCTGGTGGGACAAATTCTGGAGATCCGTAAGTGCTGTGCTGAGGTTCCGATGGATTTATCCTTTGGGCAAAGCCAAAATCACAGATCTTAATGTCATCCCTGTCGGGGTGGACCATCAAAATGTTTGAGGGCTGTAGAAATAGATACAGGAGGAACGTCAGTATGGAAAAGAATTGAGGCATTAAACCTGTTGGCAAAAAGGGAACTCAAACTGGTTTTCCTTGCTGAAATTCTGAGATACAGATAGTCCTCAATTTACAACCACAATTGAGCCCCAAATTTCTGTTGCTCAGACATTTGTTAAGTGAGTTTTCCCTGTTTTATGACCTTTCTTGAGTCTGTCATTTGCACCTCTATAACTGTCTGGTTTGGCACAGCAACCAAATAGGACAAACACAGATTTCTAGGGATAGTTAGGATTGCAGAAAAAATAATGGCAACCAGCCCGCCTTCCATGGAGGACCTGCCTACTCTGCGGGTTACAAAGAGAGCTGAGAAAATATCTACAGACCCCTGACATAAGACATCCCAGATATCCCAGACATAAACTGTTTCAACTTCTTCCCTCAAGACGACACAATAGGGGCATTGCACTTCAGAACAACTAGACACAAGGACAGTTTCCCCACATGCCATCTCTCTATTAAACAACTAATTCCCATAGCAATGTCTTATGTCCTAGGATGTCAAACCAGATAGTAGGGCTGTATTACTATTTTCTTTTTCATCTGTCCTATTACCTATCCCTTTAGCATCTTATGACTATCACTTTGCTGTTTGTATCTGTTTGTATCATTTTAAGTAGACCGCTTTTATTTAGTATCCTATTATGATTTATCTTGATTGCTTTAATGACTATTGATAGACTATGACTATCACCCAGCCAACCTTCATGCCTAAGGCAGGACTAGAAAGCACTGTCTCCTGGTGATTGGCCCAAAATTACCTAGTCAGCTTTCATGCCTAAAGTAGGACTAGAACTCAGAGCCTTCTGGTGTTTGGCCCAAAGTCACCCAGCTGGCTTTCATGCCTAAAATGAGACTAGAAATTAGATAGGTGTGAGCTTCTAACATTCATAAAAAATTACCTTGATGTCCAAATGTAATATTTCATTGCTGTGAAGATACAGGATCCCTTCTAGAAGTTGCTTGATGTAGAATTTGACCTATTTCAGGAGGAGGAAAATGAAGTTATTGAAGTCACATGGAAAAAAGTCTGTAGAGATTCTCAGGTCATGGTTGTCCCAAAGGTGCTTTTTTAAGGAGGCAACTGGACTTCCTTGTTTTTTCTTTGAAGATGTTTTGCTTCTCGTGCAAGAAGCTTCTTCAGCTTCAGGATAGTGGGGAATGGAAGGACTTATACTCCTTGCAGACAGCTGATCATTTGAATTCTTTGTCTTCAAAGAAAAAACAAGAAAGCCCAGTTGCATCCTGACAAAAAGCACCTTTGGGAGTCACATAGAGAAGCATTATGGAACAGGTTGGTCTAGACTTTGCAACCATTTTCCTTCCAAAATTCAATCTGCCCCCCTCCCCCAACTTGATTGACTCTCTTTTTAATGCTATTAAAAAATGAACTTTTTACTTCATTTACATCTTTTACTAATTTACTTTATTCCATTGAATTTCACTGGAGGTTTCTAAGAAGAAATGGGACAGCCGATTTCCTGGAATGCTACAGGATCTCCTGCATGAACAAGGGGTTGGACTACCAGACCTCAAGGTCCCTTCCAACTCTCTTGTCCTGCAATTCTAATTCTGAAGTTCTTTGTATTACCTGTATTATGCTTGCCTTCCTCAGACAGTAAAGTGTCCAGTGACTGAAAATTATGGGGTCCTTGATGCTTTTGGGGCTTGGTTGTTTTCTTGCAGACATTTCATGACCTAACTAGGTAACATCATCAGTGGTAGAAGGGAGAAGTGTTTGCTTTCTGTTAAACATAGAACCTTCTAGCACTGATGAGGTTACCTAGTTTGGTCATGAAATTTCTGCAGGAAAGCCAGCAAGCTTAGAGAGCATCAAGGACCCCACAATTCAACTCTGAGCTACAAATAATATCGGCATTGAGAATTATATTTGGACTGGCCAGGGATAATGGAAACTAAGTCTATAACACTGGAAAAGAATTGAGCTGGGGAAGGAATTGAACTGAATTCAACTATCCTTGTTTGTGTCAAAATCTTTGGTCCTCTCCCTAAAATACAGGAGGAAGGATTCTCACCTCTGTTTCTGTCACCATGTTCTTCTTGTACAAGCGATCCAGAAGGTCTTCGTTGGAACATCTAATCCGTTAAGGATAGTGGACCAAGCCATCAAGAGGGTTAAACAAATACATAGATTGTTTTCAAAGAATCAATTAACTCTCTCCATCTGGCCAAACAATTCAGGCTGAGAAAGAGGGACTAGCCTAAGACATTCAACATCCCTGTGGTTGCAAAATGGGACTTGAAGAATTGATAGAAGAGAATACCTGTAGCTCAGGGTTGAACTGTTGGGTTTTTGGCACTTTTGTGCTTGGTGGTTTTCTTGCAGACGTTTTACAGCTCAAGTAGATAACACCTTCGGTGCTACAGTGGAGTGGGGTTCTAACATCAGCACTGATGATGTTACCTAGTTTGGTAATGAAACATCTGTCAGAATACTATCAACATCAGAGAGCACCAAGGACCCCACAATTTCTCTCCTTCTCCCTCTTCTCTTTCTCCTTTCTCCTCTTCCTTTCCACAAACCCCACTCTCTTCTAGCACTAATGATGTTCCCTAGCTGGGTCATGAAATGTCTGCAAGAAAACTACCAAGCTCAGAGATCACCAAGAACCCCACAATCCTTTTCCTCCACCTCCTCTCCACATTCCTCTCCCTGCAAGCGCTGATGATGTTCCCTAATTGGGTCATGAAATGTGTTCAGGAAAACTACCCCATCAGGGAGCACCGAGGACCCTACTATTCAACGCTGAGCTACAAATATTCTCTTCTATCAGCTTACACCATATTGAGAAACAGAGGCATGTGAGAAAGAAACTTAAAATAATGCCACTTTGACCGTTTTTAGGGCAAGATGGGATAGAAACCAACTTGGAGAAGCTTTCAAGATTCTTACAAACAGTGAAGGAGCATTTCTGATGCCTGTTTCTTGACCTAGCCCACCTTGGCAAGGAAGGAACGCTGAGGACTAGTGTCTTAATGCCATCTCTTTTCACATCTTTCTTTATTCCTCTCTCAGGGGCAAAAAGGATACAGTTCCAAAATAAGAATTAAAGTTTTCTGTGTTTCAAACTGGTCCAGTAATTGAGTAATTCGATCATGGGAAAGTTGGACTAGAATATCTCTTTCCCGATAAGCCTGTTCTCTCGTTCGACTTCGCAATGGGATGAATTTCGCAGCACAAGCTACACGGTTAGCTTTATGGATGACTCTCTTGAGAACGCTGAAGGAGCCCCTGAAAACCATTAAATATTCAGAGAATAAAGTGATAAGTTCAAAACTTTGGGCAAAAAAAGTTTCCCCAGTGTTATATTTCTCCCCAAAATAATAGTGGATGGATGCTAAGGGGGGTGGGGACATCATTTTTACCTTCCTATTTCCTGTTTAACCTCGTAGAAAGAATGAAGTTTCCTTCGTGAGCTTTGCTTCTTCGCCTCTTGACTTTTCTTGTCTACAATAATCAGAATAAGAATCAAAGTGGTGACAATGATAGAAATGCTATTTGCCTTCCAAGCAAGAACTGGTGGGACCATCAAATACAGGTAGTCCTCGGCTTACGACCACAGTGGAGCCCCAAATTTCTGTTGCTAAGCAGACAGTTGTTAAGTGAGTTTTGCACCTTTTTACAAGCTTTCTTGCCATACTTGTTAAGTGAATTGTTGCAGTTGTTAAATTAGTGACATGGTTGTTAAGTAAGCCTGGCTTCCCCATCAAGAGGCCTCAAAAGGGGATCACAGGACCCCAGGACAACCGTCATAAATACAAGTCAGTATTTATGAGGAACTGATTCATAATATGACATATGAGATAAACTGACTTATAAATATGAGTCATTCAGTGGAAGTGAAAAGCTTTTCAAAGAAAAAAATCAAGGAAGTCCAATTGCTTTTTAGAAAAAGCACCTTTGGGAGAACTGCTTGAGAATCTACCTAGACCTTTAACGAAGGAGCTGGAGAAAAAAGACAAAATACAAAGAACTACAAATAGAAAGAGAATGCCTGTAAGGGACCGCAGAGGTCTTCTAGTCTAAACCCTTGCCCAGCCTGGAGACTATCCTAGTCCAGACAAATGGCATCCTCTTCTTGAAAACCTCCAGTGATGGACCAACTCACAGCTGTTCCATTGATTAATTGTTATCACTGTTAGGAAATTGCTCCTTGCTTCTACATTGGTCTTTCTTTCATAAAGAGCCTTGGTAGTACTGTGGTCTAAAGGACCCTGTTATTAAGACCAGCTGCCTGCAATTACTGCAGGTTCGAATCTCACCAGGCTCAAGGTTGACTCAGCCTTCTATCCTTTCTAAGGTAGGTGAAATGAGGACCTGGATTGTGGGGGCAATAAGCTGACTTTGTATAAATATACATAAGTATGAAGGCTATTGCTTAACGCATTGTAAGCCGCCCTGAGTCTCCGAAGAAGGGCGGCATATAAATCAAATAAAAAAAAATGTCATCCGTTTCTTTTTGTCCTGACCTTGGGTGCTTTGGAGAATAGGTTGCTCCCCCTCTTCTCTGTGATAGACCCTCCCCCCCAATCCTTCTCTTCTTTATTAGACATACCTAGTTCCCCCAACCATTCATTGTACAATTTTGTCTGCAGAGGGAAAGAAGGAAGGGGTGGAGGGAGGGAGGGAGGGAGGGAGGGAGGGAGGAAGCAGGAAGGGAGGAAAGGAAAGGAAAGGAAAGGAAAGGAAAGGAAAGGAAAGGAAAGGGGGTCAAGGAAGGGAGGGAGGAAGGAAGGACAGGAAAGAAAGAATAAATGAGAAGAAAACCATCAAGTCAACATACCTTCCTGTACCACCAGCTCCGCTTTGCAGACCACCTCCCCTCCAGGGTTTTTAGCCATGCAAGCGTAGACCCCTCCATCTTCGGCCCGAGCGTTGTAGAGGATCAGAGAGTAGCTAGTCCCTTCGTTCAACTGGTAGATCCTTTCGCTGTCCAGCAACAAGGAAATTCCCTAGAAGGAAGCAAGGGAAGCACGCAAAATGAGGTAGGTAGCCATACTTTCAGCCCTTCACTTGGACTTCAGCCAGGGGCAGCCCCATCTAAACTCTTGGTTTAAGCATAATCTCTGGGGAGGGTTTGCACCAAGATAGAAGGACTTAGGATACGATATTTATAAACAGAGCTTGTCTTTGATTTACAACAGCTCATTTAGTGAATGTTTGAAGTTACAATGACACTAAAAAAGTAATTTAGGACTATTTTTCAGATTTTCAGATTGACCATTGCAGCATCTCCATGGTCACCTGATCAAAATTCGGACACGGGGCAACTGAGTCATATTTGTGACAGTTACAGTGTCCCGGTTGGGGTGTGTGTGTGTCATGTGATCTCCTTTTATGACCTTCTGACAAGCAAAGTCAATGGGGAAGCCAGATTCCACTAATTATCATGTTATTAGCTTAGCAGTGGTTCATTCAAAAAATGTGGCAAGAAAGTAGGTAAAATGGGTCAAAATTCATTTAACAACTGTCTCATGGCTACAGAAATGTTGGGCTCAATTGTGGGTCATAAGTTAAGGACTATCTGTATTATAATATTTATGACCGTCGCAGTGTCCCGGGGTCACATGATCCCCTTTTGCAGGTTTCTGAGAAGCAAAATCAATGGGAAAGCCAGATTCACTTAACAACCCTGTGACTAACTTAACAACTGCCATGATTTGCTTAAAAAGTGTGGCAAGAAAAGTTGCAAAATGAAGCAAAATTCACTTAACAACTGCCCCCAGTGGAAATTTGGGGCTCAGTGGTGGCCATAAGTTGAAGACTATCTGTCATTATTTTTTTCTAAATCAACACAGCATAATTTTTCTACCCACAAAGGGATATGTGGCCATTTCTTTTTTTTTTTTATTCCGACCCAAGTTTGGGGGTGTCTTTGACATACCTTAAACCATCCAACAACCGGCTGAGGATTGCCTTCAATGATGGCCTGGAACTTGGCCATTTCCCCACACCGAACCTGGACATCCTCAAGGGGCACCTGCATGTATGGTGGACCTAATAAAAGAAAAATATGAAGTGCAGTTGGACAGATCTAGATCTTGGTTATTTTCTTGCAGACGTTTCATGATCTAACTAAGCAACGTCATCAGTGCTAGAGGGGAGTAGGGTTTGCTCTCAGTGGTTTAAGCAGAACTATTCTTTTCAGAAGGAGAAAGGAGAAAGCAATCAGAGCCATGATAAAACTTGTACCATGAGCTTGTTAAACAATGTTTGGGTTCCGGGGGCTCTCCTTGTATCTTATCTGTGAGGTCCTTGGTGCTCTCAGAGCTTGGTGGTTTGCTTGCAGAAGGGAGTAGGGTCTTTGTAGAGACGAAGTGGGGGAGGGGGAGGAGGAGGACTACAAAAACTGTGGGATCCTTGGTGCTCTCTGTTTCATGTCCCAAAAGTGTTTTTTTAAAGAGACAACTGGATTTTCTTGCTTTTTTTTGTTTTGTTTTTGTTTTGAAGCTTCTTGAGAAGTTTCTTCTCATCAGCTTCTTCAGCTCTGACTGGATGGTGGAGAATGGAAAGATTGATACTCCTTGCAGACAAAGGTGATCATTTGCATCCTTTTAGAGAGTCATTGAGGCCACCTGGGAGTTTATCTGTGTCCTCAGGCTCACTTGAGTGGTGCAAATGGGTGTGGAGCCTTCTTGGAGCTGCTGAAAGAGCTTGTGTTGTAGACTGGAGATAAATGAAGTCGTATCCCTTCCCCTCTGTTCAAAGAGGAAAGGGAGGAGGAAGAGGGGGAGGGGTCCTTCATGCTCTCTGAGTTTGGTTGTTTTGCTGCAGGCATGTCAAGACCCAAATATGTAACATCATCAGTGCTAGATGGGAGAAGAGTTTGCTCTCATATAATAGACTAAGCAGCCCAGCATTAAAAGCATGGTATTGATCCGGCTGCCTCCGTAGCTGCCACAAGGTGATTTATCTCATGACATCATTGCACAGATGCTGTTTTGTGTCTTTCATTGTGTCCTTGATTCCAAAAGGCAGCGCAACCCACATTCTCCCGCTCCCTTCGCAGATGCTAATGGGGGTTTCAACTAAGGTAGCCCTATAATCTTGAAAAAAATCTGAATATCTAGAAACACTGATCAACCTAAGCCTTGTAGCTTTCGCTTTACTTTGGTCTACAGAGAGTCATAGAATGTGGACTAATAGAGTTGAAAGGGTCCCTGGAGGTCATCTAGTCCAACCCCTCACCTTGAGGCCACATCAACAGATAAGAATCTCTTACTTGTGACACTCTTTTCTCCCTTTTTATCGACACGGGTTCTCTCCGCGATGCCCTCACCGGCTAAATCCAAAATGTCCTCTGTTCTTTCAGTCCTGAACCATGGCACTTCCGCTATCATTTCGACGACCCTTGACGATCAAAACCAAGAAGCAGAATTACAGCCAGGAATAACCAAACCTCAAGAGACAGGTAGTCCTTGATTTACAACCAAATGGAGCCCGAAGTTTCCATTGCTATGTGAAAGGGGTGTGAAGTGAGTTTTATCCCCATTTTATGAACTTTATCGACACAGTTTTTAAGTGAATCACTGCAGCTGTTAAGTGAGTCATAAGGTTGTTAAGTGAATCTTGCTTCCCCACTGATTTTGCTTGTCAGAAGGTTGCAAAAGGGGATCACCTGACCCTGGGACTCTGCAACCGTCATAAATATAAGTCAGTTGCCAAGTGTCTTAATTTTGAATACATAACCATGGGGATGCTGTAATAGTCATAAGTGTGAAAAACTCTCATAATTCACTTTTTCCAATGCCATTGTAACTTCAAACAGTCACTAAATGAGCTGTTGTAAATTGAGATTTAAAGAAATTCAATAAACTTACTTGGCAGGGAGAACAGCACGTTCACACATGCTTTTGTCTTGGGGAATGATGTCTGCTTCCCTAGACAACGTGTCACTTTCTCTGGTTTTGCCAGCAGGCGCCTGCAGTTCAGCTAGTCCCAAACATAGAAATATTTAGATTAGTTGTTGCTAGAAATAGAATGTTTTATCGGTTACTATCTCAACCCTACGGAAAAAATACTGCACTGTTTTTGAACGGAATGCAGCTAATCTTCTGTCCTCCATTCTCTTTTGTTCTCCACTTTAAAAAAAAAAATCAGGGTTTTCTCTTATTTCGGTTTTAAATTCTACAGTATTTGCATTTTTATTGTCTTTTATTTCTTTTTAATTACTTTGCTGCTTGCTGATCACAGAGCATATTTGCTGGTAGGTTAAAATAGTTCCGTAAACCAAAACTATCTTTAAAAAAAGGATTAAAATAAAATAAATTAATAAATTAGAAGTGCATTTAAGTTTGGTCCACTGGTTAAGGCACCTGAGTAGATGGAGGCAGTGAGTTCTAGTCTCGCCTTAATCATAAAAACCGGCTGGGTGACTTTGGGCCAATCAACAGGAGACTGAGTTCTAATCTTGCCTTAATTGTGGGCCAAAGTATTTAATCTGGTTTTAAATTGTTTTTAATTTTTATATTTATGTATTTGATCTTGGCTGTTCATCGCCCTGAGTCCTTCGGGAGAAGGGCGGTATATAAATTAATTAATTAATTAATTAATTAATTAAATAAATAAATAAATAAATAAATAAATAAATAAATAAATAATTTAGTTTCCTAGCGCGATTTATGTTGATTGCTTATTTAGTATCCTATGACTATCACTAAGTGTTGTATCTTATGATTTATGATGAATGTATTTTTATGATGACTATAATCATAATTTATAGCTTTTATGTACACTGAGAGCTTCTGCACCGGAATCACACTTGGCCAATAAAAATTCTATTCTATTCTATTCTATTCTATTCTATTCTATTCTATTCTATTCTATTCTATTCTATTCTATTCTATTCTATTCTATTCTATTCTAATCTAGCCACAGAGTAAGAATTATGCAGTTTTCCATTGGGAAAATAGCTGATTTATAAAGAACATTCATGGGATTTTCTTGTGTGTCACACAGAGTTATCACCAAGTTGGGCGGCCTACACATAGTCCTCAACTTATGACAATTGAGCCTAAAATTTCCATTGTTAAGCAAGACAGTTGAGTTTTGCCCCATTTTATGACATTTCTTGCGACGATCGTTAACTGTGATTCACCACAGTTCTTAAGTTAGTCACCTGATTTGTTAACTGAATCCGTTTTCCCCATTAACCTTACTTGTCAGACGGTCACAAGAGGGATCACATGACCACAGGACACCGCAACTCTCATAAATATGAGACAGTTGCCAAACACAGAATTTTGATCACATGACCCTTGGGATGATGCAATGGTTGTAAGTGTGAAAAACGATCATAAGTCACTAAATTCAATGTTGCTGTAACTCCAAACGGTCATTAAATGAACTGTTATAAGTAGAGGACTTCCTGTACTTTCTCTAATGGCTTTTGATTTATATTCCTTACTTGCAATGCCCTGCTATTTATTTATTTATTGCTTGTTAATTAATTAATTAACTGACTTGTCTCTTAGCAATTGGATGGTTCACTTAATGAATGCATGAATCTGAGAATGACCATGATCAATATAGTGCAGGTAGTCCTTGCTTAGTGACCAGTCGCTTAGCAGCCATTCCGCATTATGATCCACTTCCCCAGAGTGACTTACCACCCAAATTGGAAATTCACACAAGCTCACACGCACAGAGACATATACACATACTGTAGTCATCCAATTGTATTTTTTGTGTGTCTGGCAAACTACATTTTACAGCGTCTTGCAATCACATGACTTTATTTTTAGCTGTTTTTCCCAGTTTTTGGTTTTTACTTCTGGCAAAAAAAAAAAACCATCCCAGGGGATATACTGCACTCATTTAATAACCACTGCATTTACTTAATGTCTGCGGTGTTGGCTTAACGACTGCCACAAAAAAGATTGGGTCGTAAAGTTAAAGAGTGGTCAGGCGGTTTACCCACTTAAGTATTGCTTTGATTTATGACTATAATTCTAGGCTCAATTCCCATCATAAGTCGAGGACTACCAGTATGGATCAATTCCTATAAATTTTGTACATTTTATACAGTTCAGTGGCAAAACGCTCTTTGCAATCTGACCTATTTTCATTTATTTATTTCTCCACAACAGCCAGAAGTAAAATAATTTTTTGTTGCTTAAGATCAAGGAGTGTCTTTGGACAGAGCCAGGATAATAAGCAATGTTGTACAGCATAATTTCCAATAATTTTGGATATCAATTTTCCTGCTGAAAATTATGGCAATGGCCAATTTTGGAAACTGGCTTGAACGACCCTCTGAAGTGGAAGAAAACTAGAGCTAGTCCTCAACTTACAACCACAATGGAGATCAGCATTTCAGTTGCTAACCAAGGCAGTTGTAATGCGAGTGGTGCCCAATTTTACAATCACCAGATTGTGATCACGTGACTGTGGGGATGCAGTAATGTCATAAGTGCAAGGACTGATCGTAAGTCCCTTTTTTCAGTGCCGTTGGGACGTCCAATGGTTAGTTTAAAGAACAGTCATTAAGTCGAGGACTACCTGTATAGTGTCAAGCCTGAATCTGACCCGGCTGTGGGATTGTTTGTATCCTACATTATTCTCTCATGAATTCTCATGAAGGGGGACCTTTGCACAGGTTCGCCTGGTGCACCAATTGCGACCCTACTTGGATCGGGAGGCTCTCCTCACAGTCACTCATGCCCTTGTCACCTCACAGTTAGATTATTGCAACACGCTCTACATGTGACTACCCTTGGTTAGTCTTGGTAGAGAGCCTTGGTAGTACAGGGGTTTAAGGCACCCTGTTATTAAGCTGGTTATTAAGACCAGCTGCCTGCAATTACTGCAGGGTTCGAATCTCGCCAAGGCTCAAGGTTGACTCAGCCTTCCATCCTTTCTAAGGTAGGTGAAATGAGGACCCAGTTGTGGGGGCAATAAGCTGACTTTGTATAAATATACAAAAGGATGAAGGCTATTGCTGAGCACATTGTAAGCCGCCCTGAGTCTTCGGAGAAGGGCGGCATATAAATCAAATTATAAAAAAAAAAAAAAAAGTGTTCAGAAACTACAGTTGGTCCAGAACGCAGCCGTGCGAGCTGTCATGGGTGCACCTAGGTACACCCACATTACACCAATTCTCCGCGAGCTGCACTGGCATCCTGTTGGTCTCCAGTCACAATTCAAGGTGTTGGTTATTACCTTTAAAGCCCTACATGGCTCAGGGCCAGGACCGCCTTCTGCCGCATAGCTCCCAGCGACCGGTAAGATCCCACAGAGTTGGTCTCCTCTGGGTCCCGTCAGCTAACCAATGTCGGCTGGCAGGCCCACGGGGGAGGGCCTTCTCTGTGGCTGCCCCAGCTCTCTGGAACCAGTTACCTCCTGAGGTCCGGACCATCCCCACCCTATTGGCCTTCCGAAAAGTGGTGAAGACCTGGTTTTTCCGGCAGGTCTGAGGCCATTGATCTCGCTCTTGTGATTTGGCAAGATCCGGCCATGAATGGTGTGAATGAGTTTTTTTTTTTTTTTTTTATTGCAAAAGTTTTACAATTACATTTTCATCCCTTCCCCCCCCCTCAAACCACCCCAAACTTCCCAACCTCCCTAACCCACCCTAACCCTCCCCTCCCCCCGGACTTCCTTACAGTATACTCATGTCAAATAAAGGGAAAAACCCTCCTTTATATATAAAACTTGAACCCCTCCCTCCCCCTTACAAGTTTTCATCTTCATTACATTAACCTATTTCTATCTTAATATAACATTTTCAAATAGATTTTCATCCTAATTGCCTTAAAAATATTTCTATCTTAATATAACATTTTCTAATAAATTTTCATCCTTAACCTTAAAAAATTTCTATCTTAATATAACATTTTCAAATAAAAGCTATTTGATACTTCCTAGTTTGATATTTGTTCTGAACATAATCTATCCACTTCTTCCATTCCCATTCATAAGTCTCTTGTGAACAATCTTTTAGATATGCTGAGATCTTCACCATCTCTGCAAAACTGGCCATCTTCAAAGTCCATTCCTCAATCATAGGCAGCGCTTCATTTTTCCAATATTTACCTATCAACAATCTTGCTGCTGTTATCATATACAATATCAATTTTGTTTCACCCGATGTAAAACCCTTAACTATACCCAATAAAAACAGTTGTGGAGAAAATTGAATTTTTTTCTTCAAAACGTTCTGCATGACCCACCAAATTTTTATCCAAAAAGCCTTAACTTTCTTACAGGTCCACCAAACATGATAATATGTAGCATCTAAACAATCACATCTCCAACATTTAGGCTGCACATTAGGGTACATACACGACAATTTTTTAGGGTCTAGATGCCATCTATAAAACATTTTATAAAAATTTTCCCTCAGATTCTGCGACTGTGTAAATTTAACATTCTGAACCCAAATTTTTTCCCATGTTTCCAACATCACTGGTTCCTCAAAATTTTGTGCCCACTTAATCATGCAGTCTTTAACTAGTTCAGTTTCTGAATCCCTTTCTAACAAAACATTATAAAGTCTTTTGATATGCATTGGGCCTTTCTCTTTTATGTGTCTAACTAATTCTTCCTCATACATCATAATACCAGTTTTTTGGTCCTCTTTCCATCTCAATTGCAATTGATTATATTGTAACCAAGTTAGATTAATCCCTTCAGCCAACAATGTCTGTAATGTCTTCAGCTGCCATCTGCCCGCATCTGTAAAAAGAACCTCTTTGTATAAAAACCCCCCGAGTGACATTATATTTGTATTCCACAAAGTATGACCAAGATCCAGCCATAACGGTATTTTATAATCCCAATTGTTTCGGTGCTTCTTCCAAACTCTCAACAAAGAATCTCTAAGTATATGGCTTTTGAATACTTTATCCACTTTACTGTCATAAAATAAGTAAGCGTGCCATCCAAATTCCAAATCAAAACTTTCTGCGTTTAGTATTCCAGTCTTTTTTCCTCCAAACCAGTCACTTAGTAAAGTCAAAGCTGCTGCATCATAATATAACTGTAGGTTTGGAAGTTTAAGACCTCCACTTTCTGGAACGTCTTGCATGATTTTCATTTTTACTCTTGGTTTTTTCTCGTTCCAAACAAACTTATTCACACCAGTTTGCCATACTTTTAATTGTTTATCATTTTTGAGCACCGGAATCATTTGAAACAAAAAAAGAAATCTTGGCAAAATGTTCATCTTAACTGCTGCTATTCTACCAAGTAGAGACAGCTGCAGTTTTTTCCAAGTCTCTATATCTTTTTGCACCTCTCGCCACAACACCTCATAGTTATTTTGAAACAATTTCATATTTGATTCTGCAACCTGAACTCCTAGATATTTTACCTTTGGTACAATCTCAAAACCTGCCCTCCTTTCAAGCTCAAGTTTGCGATCTTGTGTCATATTTTTAACTACCATCTTAGTTTTTTTCTGGTTCAATCTAAAACCTGAAACTTTACCATAGTCTTGTATAATGTCCTTCATCTGGATTATTGATTCCATTGGCTGTGTTAGGGTAACAACCAGATCGTCTGCAAATGCCTTTATTCTGTAATCCTCTTGCCTTATCATTATACCTTTCAAAGTATTAGAGTCCCTTATTGTGTTTAACAAGACTTCTAGTGTTAAAATAAACAACAGTGGGGACAACGGACATCCCTGTCTTGTTCCTTTTTCGATTTTAAACTCTGTTGTCAAACTTCCATTAATAATAATCTGTGCCTTTTGTTCTTGATAGATTGCTGAGACCGCCTGAATAAATTGGTCCCCAAAGTCCATCCTTTTTAAAGTCTTTAATAAAAAATTCCAGTCCACCTTATCAAAGGCCTTCTCTGCATCCAGAAAAACCAGCACTGCAGGGATCTGTTTATTCTTCTCAAGATATTCCAATAAATCTATTACTTGCCTTACATTATCATTCATGTGCCTACCCTCAATAAATCCCGCTTGATCATCATGAATCACCTTTTGAATTACTGGCATCAATCTGTTGGCTAATACTTTTGCGTAAATTTTATAATCCGTATTCAAGAGAGATATTGGTCTATAGTTCTCTGGTTTTTTGGGACCTGCTTGTTCTTTTGGTATCAAAGAAATATAAGCTGTAGTCCATGATGGGGGTACTTTTCCCCCTTGTTGTATATTACAAAATAAGTCTCTAAGTTGTTCCACCATTTCTGCCTGCAGAGTTTTATAGTACACTGCAGTCAGACCATCCGTTCCAGGAGCTTTAGCTGTTTTTAATTGTTTTATTGCTACTATTATCTCGTCCTCTGTTATAGGATAATTCATTCTTTCCTTTTGTTGCTTAGTGATTTTTGTAACTCTTTTGTTGTCTAAATATTTTTCTGTAAGTCCATTCTGCACCTCCTCTCTGGCATATAGTTTAGTGTAATATTCAAGAAAAGCTTCTTTTATTAATTTCTGTTGAAAAACTTCTTTCCCTCCAATATCAATACTATCAATAGTCCGTATGCTCTGTTTCTTCCTCAATGTGTAAGCCAACCACCTGCCCGGTTTATTGGCGTTGCAGAATGTATTATGCTTTGCATATTGTAAATTTGTTGCAACTTGTTCCGCTATAAGCATTTGGAATTGGTCTTTCAAAAGTTTTATGACACCAAGTTTTCTTTCATCTGTTGGGTTTTTAATAAGTAACTGTTCTTTGTTCTTTATTTCTGCTTCCAATTCAAGTCTTTTCTTTTGTCGAATCAATCTATGTTTAGAGTTCATATATATAAGCACCCCTCTCATATAAGCTTTGCTTGCGTCCCACACAATTTCCATTGGGGTGCCTTTATTCGAATTCATTTCAAAAAACTCTTTCAAATACTTTTTAAGTTCTACTATATTTTTTTCATATCTGAATAAGTTTTCATTTAATCTCCAAGAGCGTCTCTCAATCTTGTGTGTCTCAATTTCTATCCACACTGGGCTATGATCAGTCAAAGTTCTTGGCAGAATCTTTGTTCTTTTTGTCCTGACAAGTAAATCATCAGACAGCAAGATGAAGTCAATCCTGGAAAAAGATCTATGTCTGTCAGAGAAGAAAGTATAATCCAGTTCTTTTGGGTTATGTATTCTCCAAATATCTTTTAATTCCAGATCTTCTTTCATATCAAAAAAAGTCTGTGGTAATCTAATCCTTGACTTCGCCAAAGTCTTTTTATCTAATTTAGAATCAATTACTCCATTCCAATCTCCCATAATTAAGATAGATCTGTAATCCCATTGAAGTATTTTCGTATGCAACATTTTATAAAAATAGTCCTGTTGTTGGTTAGGAGCATAAATTCCTATCAAAAGAATTTGATTATTAGCAGAAAGTAATTCAATTGCTACAAACCTGCCATCTTGATCAGCTTCTATAAGTTTGGCTGTTAATTTTTTATTTATGTAAATAACCACACCATTCTTTTTTTTGGTTAGTTGAAGATATAAAATGTGTTCCTAGTTTGGAATTTTTCAAATAGTTTTGATCTTGAGCTGTAATATGCGTTTCTTGTAAACAAATTATATCATTGTTATGTTGTTTTAAATATGCAAATACTTTCTTCCTTTTTTGTGTTACCTTCAACCCATTCACATTCCAAGATAAACATTTAATCATCGTTATTCTCCTTCTGGAGCAAAGAGCAGAACATTCGGATTTCATCCGAAATCTTCTGTCCTGCATTCCCCACGGCTCCAGCCTTTTCATCTTGTCTTTCCTGCTGTAACTTTTCTTTAAGTTGCTTGGCTTTTGCTCGGGTTATACGCTGGTCCTTGACTTCAGCCATCCAAGCCGGCTCCAAGATTGGAGAAGGTTCCAGCAAAGGCTCATCCAGAAAACCTCCTTCAGCGCCCTTCAACTCCTCTGATTCCTGCTTAGATTGTTGTTGCGATTCTTGAAGTTGCTTCTTATCACTCTCTTTAGTCTCCAAAACTGTAGATGTACGTGGGGATGGTGTTCTTTCTTTAAAGATATGAGTATAAAATTGCTCCGCCTTCTCCACAGTATTCAAACGATGTTTCTCTCCCTTATATCTCAAAATTATGCCAGTTGGAGCGTCCCAACGAAATGGGATTTGATTATTCTGCAATTCTTTAACAAGAAAGCCAAAATCTTTTCTGGATTTCAACATCTTAGGTGGAAGCTCCTTATAGACTGTAATCTTGGATCCGCTCACTTGCACAGAAGTAAGAAAAGATTTTTGCAGGATATCATTTCTTATTGCTCTGTCTGTAAAATATATGACCACATCTCTAGGCAATTGTCTTTGTCTAGCCACCCTAGAGTTGACTCTGTAAATTTTATCTATTTTACAAAAGACCATATCAGGATCAGTTTTTAAGATCACAGCTAGGGCTTCAGCACAGATCTGTCTCAAATCTTGTCTCTCCTCTTCTCTAATTCCTCGAAGCCGTATAGCAAATTCCATTGCCCGGAATTGCATCATAACAATCTCGTTCTCAACTCTCTGCATCTTGTCATCAACATCAAAAAATTTATGATCATTATTTTTCATCTTAGCATTAACTTCTAATTTGAATTCATCCACTTTTGACTCAACTTTCATAATAAATCCTGCCAGGCTAGACGCCACATCTGTTATTTTTTTGGTCACCTTCTTTTGGTTCTGTTGCATCTCCTGCATAATTTCCTGTTGAGACTTTTGAATTTTATCATCTATTTTATTTATTTTATCATCTATTTCCTGTTGAGCTTTTTGAAATTTGTCATCCAGGATATTTGAAATGAATTCTTTTAAATCTCCCATATCAAAATCTTTTTTCTGGACTTGTGATTGCGTGTCCTGTTTGCGTGTGGGGGATCCCCCCCCGTTTTGCCTTCCTGCTTCTTTGAAGTCATCCTGCCACGAAGGCTAGCTTTTCTAAAAAAGGAGGTTCCGCTTCTTCTGCCACCTCCACAAAGCCTTCTAAAAAAGTCCCCCAGATTTATTCAAAGCAAAGCTATAATGCAGCAAAGTCAAGTAAAAGGGAGAGATTTTCTTCTTGTTTCTGTTACAGCCGGAGCAACTTTATAGCAACTTTTTTTAACTTTGTAACAAAGCAAGATGACTTCACCAATCCACACCCGCTGATACATTTACTCTAATGCTGAGCGCCATATTTTTTCCAGTCACTTTCACTCATTCAGAAACTTTCACTTCAGTATAAAAAATCAGCAAAGAGCTAATACTTGCAGTTCAAAACTTCAGGGTTCAAGTAGATTTCAAGTGTTTATTTGGGTTATTTCCTCGCTCTTTAAAAGTTTCCTGCAGCCGGCTTGTTCTGCGGAAGCAGAGACGTCCCACGCCGCCCGGAGTCTCAGCAGGTTGAAAGGGAGCCGCCCTGTTTCCTCCCCAGAAACAATTCCCTGGGGGGGTTGCAGGGGCTCAACCTGTACCCTGCTGCCTCTTCTTCATAAATCCTAAAGATTTTGAAGATTTCAAGCCGCTTCGCAATCGAGAAGCGGCTCTACGAGTGGCGGGGCTGGCGGCGCTTAAAAAGGCACCGTCGCCGCCGAAGACGAGGAAACCGGAAGTCCGGTGTGAATGAGTTTTTAATGTTTTTAATTTTTCAATGTCTTTTTATAATGATTTTTTAAATGTATTGTGAGCCGCCCTGAGTCTTCGGAGAGGGGCGGCATATAAATTTAATTAAATTAAATTAAATTAAATTAAATTCAGTTTGACACAGTTTGGAGCTGAAGGGGGGAGAGCTGAGATGGATGGAGTCTTCAGCCAAACTAACAGCTGGCCCATGAGTCAGAGACATTCCAACAGCTGGCTGGCCAGAGGAGGAGAAGAGAAGTCGCCAAGCAACCAACTCTCATCTCGGTTGGACAGTGTGACATATTGTTTTGAAAAATTGAGAAATGATTATAGTGGGGTGGAAAGCCCAGAAACTTTTAGTACTGGCTTTCCATCAGTTAGTGCCAAGATGGTGTATCTAAATAAATTTGTTATTTGAGGAAATAGAATGCCTCGGAGTTCGATTTGTGTTGGGTGCATTACTTGGAATCTGACATTAAGCCGGTACTCCAAAAAACTTCGCTCCAATCGGAGCTACATTCCGGGGTCCTGAGCCCTGGCCGCTCTCTGGGCACCCCAGGGAGTTGAAAGACTCAGTGAAGACGGAGGAAGGGAGAGAACCAGACGGATATGGGGGGCTGCCTGAACAAGCGGCAGGCCCCTGAGAGTGCCCGGTGGCCAGCCGAAGTGGCGGTGGAGAACGCTCTGCCGAAAAGCAGGCCACCGGTGCCCAGCATCCAGGCACCGACTGGGAAGAGCCCAGGCCAAGAGGAGGACAACATCCTGCCCCATGTGTTGTGACCCAGGCCCCCGTAGTTGATATTAAATAGAAAACAGTTCCAAAAAACTAACAAATTTTATTAAAACAGTTGAGAATTAACTCATTCTCAGCGTATTCTAAATGAAATGAAAGCCAAGTCCTTAAAACACCAGTCTTTAGTTTATCTCTGACCTTGGGATAATTAGGCAAACTGCCAAAGGCTTTTCTTGGCAACAGTTCAGGAACAGTAGAAATAACTACAGCAAAACAAGAAGCAATTCTCTCAATGGTTGTTTTCCGGCAAAGAGGCCAAGAGCCGTTGCTGGTCTTTTAAGCTTTATGGGAGGGACCCATCATCTCTTGGCCCTACTCCCGAGTCGTCCTCTCTGCTTTATCTGCTCCTGCCTTCTGGCAGCTCTTCTCATACGTGCACTAGGAACAGGCTCCTCCTGTTCCTCTGCCTCTCTACTGTCAGCCTCTGGAGGCTCTGAAGTCTGCACATCACTCCCCGATGGCCCTGGCCCCATCTCTGCCTCCGATGCAGAGCCCTCATCTGGGCCTTCCCCAGCCTCCAGGACTGGCCCATGTTCTTCCTCAGCCTCATTGCTGTCCGACTCTGCTGCCAGCTCCGCAGGCTGCTGGTAGACCACAACACCATGATTTGTCCTGGAGTTTGGTGGGAAACCGGCCGGAGGCTTCGCTGAAGGAACTGATGGCTGTTGCCCGTGGGAGAGAGTCGGGTCCGTCAACTCCAGGTGAGTCGAGGCCATATGATTCCTTGGCGACAACCCATGAGCAGGACCTGAGGACCCTCCCGAAGGGCCTCAGCGGGGCGAGCCACAACTGCCAAGGGCCACAGCTGAGCCTGGCAAGGTGCCGAGGAGACCGCTCTCCTGACCGCCCACAGCCCCAGCTGGCAGTGCCAGGGCAGCCCAGTGGGAGCTACAATCCAGGTTGCAGCTGGTCCTACGCCTCATGGGCCCTTGCCCTCTACCCGCTGCAGTTGCTGGGGCCAAAACATCCTCCCCACCGGCCTACCGCCCTGCCGGAGAGCAGCTGCCGGCCTCCAAAATGCCACCTTGGCCGGGGTTCCTTCTGCGGCCGGGAGAAGCTTCTGCACGCCTGTAGAGGATTCTGGTAGCAGCCACCAAAGCCTGGGACAGCAGGACTCAGACAAGTTGAGGCCTGGGGAATGGAGGACTGTACCGCCCAACAAGGGAGCAGCCTCATCCCCTTCAGCTACTCATCCGCCCCACCGACCTGCAGACCCTCCATGGATCCGGAGCCAGTTTCTGAAGTGCCGCCTTGGCCGTCGGCCCCCTCCACAGCCAAAAGAAGCCCTTGCTGGATTTGTGGAAGCTTCCAGCAGCGCTCATCAGGACCCGAATCAGCAACATCTGGGTGAGTCGGGGCCTGGGGAATGGAGGACAGTGCCACCTGGTCTGACCCTGGGAGAGCCGCTAGAGCAACCCAATGAGGAAGGAGGCTCATCACCCAGCCACCCAAGGTCCTCCCTGAAGGGCTGGAGACCGCCCAACTTGGAGCACCAACCTGGCAATGGCTGGACCTCCACTTCAGACCCATCCAACCCACTGGTCAACAGTCCAAGCACAAGCCAAGGCCCAATCAAAAAGGTATTTGCTGAGTGGATGGAATTGCTGAAGAAAGCATGGAAAAATATAAAGCAAGCCCTAAGCAAGGCAGTGAAGGCTTATAAAAAACAGGCCGACAAGCACCAGTCTCTCCAACCTGAGTTTAAGGTGGGGGGTACATTTTACTTGTCCATGAAATATCTGAGATTAAAACTAGCCTCAAAAATGCTTAGTCCTTAGTTCATAGGATTGTTCCCTATAGTGAAAGTGATCAACCTGTTTACAGTAGAACTTCAACTTCCCCTGTTGCTGGGGAAGGTACATCCGGTGTTCCACAGTAATCTGTTGAAACCGGCAGTGAGTTCACAAGTCCGACCAATAGATCGGGCACCCCCTAAGCCCATGGTGATCGAGGGTCAGACTCATTATGAGATAATCTTGGATTCGAGGGTGCAGAAGGGTCAATTGGAATACTTAATATACTGGATGTTCTGACCTAAGCTTCCTTAAAAAACATGAAGCAGAGTCTTGGTCCCGGCAAAACCCCTTTTATTTACACGACTGCGAATTCCTTTTATTCACAGTCAGCAAGACCTATCCAAACAGTTTTTCAAAGGAATATTTATCAACACAGACCTTATCTCACTTGGCAAGCTGCCAGGTAACTTGTTTCCAAACACAGTGCAAGGCAAAACTTGATAGAGTCTCTTAGAGTCCTGAACACTCTTGCAACGACCAAACGAATGAAATGTTTCCTGCAAAAGCCCACTCCCCGTTCGCTCCTCTTTTGTTTCCTATGGGAAGGGCCAATCACCTCCAAGGTGTGGCTTTACTCCCAAGTCGACCCTGCTTTCTTAGTTGTTCTTGTCTTCTGTTAGCTCTGTGCATGTGCACACTGGGAACAGGCTCCAGCTGTTCCTCTGTCTCACTGCTGTCTAGCTCCCTCTCTGCCTCTGACGCATTGCCCTCATCCCAGCCCCCAGGACTGGCCCATGTTCCTCCCCAACCTCCTCACTGTCTTACTCTGCTGCCAGCTCTGCTGGCCATTGGAGGGCCACAACACTGGAAGCAGTGTGGGATTCTACCAGTTTGCACCGGTTTGGTAGAATCGGTTGTTAAGTAGTTAAGCAATTCTGACTTTTGGTCTAAAACTGGTTTTTGGTGAAGTTTAATTCTGTGCTTGGTGATGTTTAATCCTGTGTTTAGTGATGAGATAATTTTCCCTATTCAGCTTTGTTTGGAAGGAAAAATGTTAATCTCTGTTCCTGAAAAGAAGCAGCTTTGGAAATCTGATTAGTTCCTCTGTCTATTTGTTCTGGTAATTGGTTTAACAAGCAACAGATACTCTGTTTGCTCCTTTGTTTCATTCTGGAGAGCTTAAATGACCTCTCTGCTAAAGGGTTTCACTTTATGAGCAAGAGTTGGCTGCTGATAGTTATCATTGCATTTTAACTATTTTAATTCCTCCATGTGCTCTGGCACCCTGCCTGATTTGTAACTCCTGCCTGCAGGTATTTCTAATTAATGATTGGTATTTAGGGCAGCTTTTTGCAAGCAAAGAAGCTTTTTGTATTTTTGTACAGGTAATCCTTGATTTACAAGGATCCTTGAGTTACAATGACACTGAAAAAAGTGACTTATGATCATTTTTCACACTTACGACCATTGCAGCAAACTGTCATTAGGGCAAAGAAGCGATGCCACATGACCAATTGGCCATGCCCACCCAGTCACGTGAAGCACTGCAGTTGTGAAATGAGTGACATGGTTGTTAAGAATGCTGCAACAGACATAAATAATGAGCGGTCATAAGTGCGAGGACCTGTCAGAAATCACTTTTTTCAGCCCTCTGGGTAGTCCCTATGTGCATAGGATTACTCAGAGGGCTGAAAAAAAAATTTTTTTGACTGGTCCTCTCACTTTTGACCAGTCCTCGCACTTACGACTGTACTCACATTTTACATTTTGTGCCCTATCTTGTCACCGTGGTGAAGAGAAGCAGTTGTGAAATGAGTGACATGGTTAAGAATGCTGCAACAGGCATAAATGTGAGGATGGTCATAAGTGTGAGGACCGGTCATAAGTGCAAGGACCGGTCAGAAATGACTTTTTTCAGCCCTCTGACTAGTCCCTATGCACATAGCCATGCCCACCCAGTCACATGACCAGCTAGCCACGCCCACCCAGTCACATGACCAAGATACGCCCACCCGGTCACATGCCCACCAAGCCACGCTCCTAGATAAGCCACGCCCCCAGAACCAGTTGTTAAAAAAATTGAATCCCACCACTGACTGCTTTCCGAGGCCACCTGGGTGAAGAGTTGGAAGGTGAGTGCAGTTAGGTTGGTAAAGCAGTTTCATTTTTTTTTTTATTGCAAAAGTTTTACAGTTACATTTTCACCCCCTTTCCCCCCCCCCACTACCCCCCCCCAGACTTCCCAACCTCCCCAGCCCACCCTAACCCTCCCCTCCCCCCAGACTTCCTAGTATGCTCATGTCAGATAAAAGGAAAAAACCCTCCTTTGTATATAAAACTTGAACCCCTCCCTCCCCCTTACAAATTTTCATCTTCATTACATTAACCTATTTCTATCTTGGTATAACATTTTCAGATAAATTTTCATCCTGATTACCTTAAAAATATTTCTATCATAATATAACATTTTCTAACAAATTTTCATCCTCAACCTTAAAATATTTCTATCTTAATATAACATTTTCTAGCAAGTTTTTATCCTCAACCCTAAAATGTTTCTATCTTGATATAACATTTTTATATAAAGGCTATTTGATACTTCCTAGTTTGATATTTATGCTGAACATAATTTATCCACTTCTTCCATTCCCATTCATAGGTCTCTTGAGAACAGTCTTTTAGATATGCTGAAATCTTCGCCATCTCTGCAAAACTGGCCATCTTCAAAGTCCATTCCTCAATCGTAGGCAGCGCTTCATTTTTCCAGTATTTACCTATCAACAATCTTGCTGCAGTTATCATGTACAATATCAATTTTGTTTCCCCCAGTGTAAAACCCTTAACTATACCCAATAAAAACAGTTGTGGAGAAAATTGAATTTTTTTCTTCAAAACATTCTGCATGACCCACCAAATTTTTATCCAAAAAGCCTTAACTTTCTTACAGGTCCACCAAACATGATAATATGTAGCGTCTAAGCAATCACATCTCCAACATTTAGGCTGGACATTAGGGTACATACACGACAATTTTTTAGGATCTAAATGCCATCTATAAAACATTTTATAGAAATTTTCCCGCAGATTCTGCGACTGTGTAAATTTAACATTCTGAACCCAAATTTTTTCCCATGTTTCCAACATCACTGGTTCCTCAAAATTTTGTGCCCACTTAACCATGCAGTCTTTAACTAGTTCAGTTTCTGAATCCCTTTCTAACAAGACATTATAAAGTCTTTTAATATGCATTGGGCCTTTCTCTTTTATATGTCTAACTAATTCTTCCTCATACATCATAATACCAGTTTTTTGGTCCTCTTTCCATCTCAATTGCAGTTGATTATATTGTAACCAAGTTAAATTAATCCCTTCAGCCAACAATGTCTGTAATGTCTTCAGCTGCCATCTGCCCGCATCTGTAAAAAGAACCTCTTTATATAAAAACCCCCCGAGTGACATTATATTTGTATTCCACAAAGTATGACCAAGATCCAGCCATAGCGGTATTTTATAATTCCAGTTGTTTCGGTGCTTCTTCCAAACTCTCAGCAAAGAATCTCTAAGTATATGGCTTTTAAATACTTTATCCACTTTGCTGTCATAAAATAAGTAAGCGTGCCATCCAAATTCCAGATCAAAACTTTCTGCATTCAATATTCCAGTCTTTTTTCCTCCAAACCAATCACTTACTAAAGTCAAAGCTGTTGCATCATAATATAATTGTAGGTTTGGAAGTTTGAGACCTCCCCTTTCTGGAATGTCTTGCATAATTTTCATTTTTACTCTTGGTTTTTTCTCGTTCCAGACAAATTTGTTGACACCAGTTTGCCATACTTTTAGTTGTTTATCATTTTTGAGCACCGGAATCATTTGAAACAAAAAAAGAAATCTTGGCAAAATGTTCATCTTAACTGCTGCTATTCTTCCAAGTAAAGACAGCTGCAGTTTTTTCCAAGTCTCCATATCTTTTTGCACCTCTCGCCACAACACCTCATAGTTATTTTGAAACAATTTCATATTTGATTCTGCAACCTGAACTCCTAGATATTTTACCTTTGGTACAATCTCAAAACCTGCCCTCCTTTCTAACTCCAGTTTACGATCTTGTGTCATATTTTTAACTACCATCTTAGTTTTTCTCTGATTCAATCTGAAACCTGAAACTTTACCAAAGTCTTGTATAATGTCCTTCATCTGGATTATCGATTCCATTGGTTGTGTTAGGGTAACAACCAGATCGTCTGCAAATGCCTTTATTCTGTAATCCTCTTGCCTTATCATTATACCTTTCAAAGTGTTAGAATCCCTTATTGTATTTAACAAGACTTCTAGTGTTAAAATGAACAACAATGGGGACAGTGGACATCCCTGTCTTGTTCCTTTTTCAATTTTAAACTCTGTTGTCAAACTTCCATTGATAATGATCTGTGCCTTTTGCTCTTGATAAATTGCTGAGACCGCCTGTATATATTGGTCCCCAAAGTCCATCTTTTTTAAGGTCTTTAATAGAAAATTCCAATCCACTCTATCAAAGGCCTTCTCTGCATCCGGTAAAGCAGTTTCATGACAAGTACCCCAGAAACCAAAGGGGTTCCTGGTGGAGGGAGGGGGGGGGCTAGTGGTATTGATAACCCTACTGTGCTTTGTCTCTTGCACAGATGTTCCTTCAATTGAGGCTGAATTTGACCGAATTGTGGGATTGTTTGTATCCTGGGTTATTCTCATGAATTCAGTTTGACACAGTTTGGAGCTGAAGGGGGGAGAGCTGAGGTGGATGGAGTCTTCAGCCAAACCAACACAGCTGGCCCATAAGTCAGAGACATTCCAACAGCTGGCTGGCCAGAGGAGGAGGAGAGAAGTCGCCAAGCAACCAACTCTCATCCCGGCTGGAGAGTGTGACATATTGTTTTGAAAAATTGAGAAATGTTTACTTATAGTGGGGTGGAAAGCCCGGGAATTTTTAATACTGGCTTTCTACCAGTTAGTGCCAAGTTGGTGTATCTAAATAAATTTGTTCTTTGAGGAAACGGAATGCCTCAGAGTTCGATTTTTGATAGTTGCATTACTTGGAACCTGACAGATAGAAGAAACACAGAACTTCCTTCCTGAAGGGATGCTAAGTGTTGAGGAACTGTTTCATAAATTTCCCATTGCATTTTATTCCTCTATAGAGACACCGAAAATACATTTGGTGCAAATGCAGCGCAAATGACAATTAAAAGATGAAAAAATATATTTTGGAAAAAAACCACAACAAAAGAAATACGATGCTATTGATTCTTTATTGATAGAAAATTGAGTGTCGTTCCAGTTGACATCTTGTCTCTCAATTTGTTTGATCTCTGCAACAAACTGTTCACTTTGCACTAAGAATATCTAATGCAACTGGTTCACCAACACAAAAGTTACTCAGTATAAATTCTTATTATTTCTTTATAAGAAACCCCAACATTTATCTACAGATTGTAAATCCCATACGGGCAAGAATTTTTTTTCCCTAGGATAGACCGTAACATTTCAAAAAGTTATTTTTTTTAAAAAGTCCCAAATATCCAGTGGTTGAAAATTCAAAAAAATTAGCTGATCAAGAGAAATGTAAGTTATTTTTTCATTAGTTATTTCTCACCCAAATTGTTAATGAACATTTTGTGTTTCTAAACATAGACTGATGGATTGCATAATTTTCTGCAGAGAGGCGGTTGCAGAGCTTAAAATTTTGGTAACTGGCAAAATTAAAAATGCACAGACACCACAAAGTAAACATGTAAAGAATAATCAAAAAGGGGGTTTTGCAAAATGAAGAGGACTCTATGAATGAAATTCAAAGCCTTCTAAAACACTTCATGGCATGATGTTTGCAGGTAGTCCTCAACTTATGATCACAATTGAGCCCAAAATTTCTGTTGTTAAGCAAGACATTTGTGGAGGGAGTTTTGCTCCATTTTACGACCCTTCTTGTCACAGTTAAGTGAGTCACTGCAGTTGTTAATTTAGTAACATGGCTATAAACTGAATCTGGCTTCCCCATTGATTTTGCTTGTCATAAAGTGACAAAAAGTGATCACATGACCCCAGTACACTGCAGCCATCATAAGTACATGCCAGTTGCTTAAGCATCTGAATTTTGATCACATGATCATGGGGACGCTGCAACGGTTGTAAGTGTGAAGAACGGTCACAAGTCACTCTTTTCAGTGGTGTTGTAACTTTGATCATTAAACCAATGGCTGTAAGTCAAGGACTACCTGTATTCAAGACAAAAATGCTTGCCATAATGAAAATGACAAATGTTGGGTGATCTTCAGAAGGATCCCATTTTTGATTGGAGAAGACCTACTCAGCATGATGAGAATGCTCTATTCTCCATTTATGGTTCAGATAAATGTGTCAATGAAGTATGAATTATGAAGAATTATTCAGCAATGCATTTAAACTCACTCATCCATAAATTGGTATTGTTTTTATCTGTGTTAAGAATTTGCCCAATCAGATGGTATTTTAAAGACAACTTCAAAAATAATTGAAGATACTGTTTGTGAGAGCAGGCTATAAGAAAACATAGTTATCCAATGCAATCTTCATTTTAATAAAAGGAAGTATATCTATCAAGAAAGATTGGAGAGAACAAAGTATTCGGTCAACATTTTGGCACCAACCCTTGTGTTTTGGAATTGGCAAGAAATTAGCAAAAATCAAAATACAAGTCAGAGGTCCCTTAAATAGATTTATTGTCTGCATTTAAGCTGATGGAAGTGTCACTTCTGTCAGTGGGATTAAGATGGATTCAATAAAATAATTTCCGTAACTCCTGCAATAGAATATAGGTAGTCCTTGACTTATGACTACAAATGAGCCCAAAATTTCTGTTGCTAAGCAAGAAATTTTGTTAAGTGAATTTTACCTAATTTTATGACCTGTCTGGCCACCGCTATTAAGTGAATCACTGCAGTTGTTAAATTAGTAACACTGTTGTTAGGCAAATCTGACTTCCCCATTGTCTTTGTTTGTTAGAAGGTCACAAAAGGGGATCACGTGATTCCAGGATACGCCAACCATCATAAATGTGAACCAGGTGCCAAGTATCCGAATTTTGATCATATGACCGTGGCAATGTTGCAATGGTCATAAGTGGGAAAAACATTGAATGATCACTAAATGAGCTGTTGTAAGTCAAGGACTACCTGTGCTAGATCTTATTAAATCTCTTTAGAAGTTGCAAAAGAAATGAATTAGAATTGTTAAATTCTGAATTGCCTTTTTGGTAACATAAAGAAAAAAAAATCGGCCGTTTCCTATCACCGTTTTAAGAGAAAGTAACCATGATTTAATCTTGTTTCACTAATGATGTTCTGGTTCTACTGCACCTCAATGCCTTACAATGGAATGGTGTACTTTTTTTTTTAATACAAAAAGGAAAAAAAATATATAAATCAAAGATTACATTCTATAGATCGTACTGACAGAAGTGTTCCCTTGCAAAAGATCAATTTTATGGTACATCACCATTTATCTCGGATTTTATTTTTTTAATTGTTGTTTCTCCGTTCGTATTCTCATTTTTCCCTTCCATAAAGGCACTGATTTTTGTTGAGGTCGATGGCAATGTTTTTTTTTAAATTGTTTATCATGGTTAAGAGATCTGGCCTTAATTTTTTGTTAACTTTGGGAAGGATCGTCCTTCTTGATGTGGAACGTGACCGTTTCTCCGACGGCGGTGCTGTAGCTTCGGGTGGACACTTCGGTTTTGAAATTGGATGCGCCACTGTCTGGTGACAATTGGACCTGCGTGCAGAAAGTTGGTCGGTGGGACTCGCCAATCTGGAAAGAAACGTTGGTGGGATCTCTAGGTTGCATCTCGGTCACTCTGGACGCCGACATGAAGATACTTCCAGGGTGACGGCCTTCAAATTTGCTAAAGAAGGTTTGCCTGGGTTTAGAAGCCACAGGCCTACCGACATTCAATAATACTGGTTTGCCAATGGTGGGTTTGTTGATCTCGGTCTGGAGAACAGCTATCTCACATGGTTTATCTTCTTCGGAATTAAGACAGCTGCATCTGTAAGTCTCTCCTTCTTCAGGGATGTAATCTTCAAGGTCCTCCAAAGTTAATGCTTTCCCGTTCCGGGTAAGGATTTTTACTTCGCGGTTGCCAAGATTGGAGAGGTCTCCCCGATCGGAGTCATCTACTGTCATTTTTTGATCTGGAAGAGTCTCATCTTCTGGAGAAGACTCCTCCACAACATAGTTCTCAACCTGGGGATGCTGAAGGCCCATCTGAGATGTTTCAACCGTGGTGGTCCCAGATGAGTCAATCCAGCTTCTGGATTCATGAAGATGTGCCTTTCCTTCTAGCTCCACATGAGAACTTTCATTTTGGTTCCCCGATGGTTCTCCAGATCTGTGAACATCTTGGGAGATGGGAGATTCAACCTGCTCAACTTGTTTGTTGTTGGAATTATTCACGTTTGGGTCATCTTCAGAGGAAGACCTGGGTCTCGTGCTGGGCCGAGAATAACTTGATGCAAATTCCTCCTTCTCGGATCGTGCGGGGGATGCGCCTCTCTTCCTTGACATCTGGGTTGGTTTCTGCACGTTAAACTCAATTATTTCTTCCACTTCCACCCATTTACGCTGTTCTTCCAGAGGGGTTTCTACACTGATGCCCCTGCCTGCAACTCCTTGCCTCTCTTGAGGGTCTGTCACAAAAAGAGTAGGAATGGCGGTCTTCCCTACTCCTTCGGGGTCGTGCCTGGGACCTGGTTGCCTAATCTTGCTGACATAAATTGGTTCCGATGTTGCAAATTCCGAGCCCGGAGAGTGAGGAGTGTAACTGGAAGACGGACGGGCAGGAGATGGCTTCCGTTTGGTTCTTGGGTTTTTCACAACGGTGGTGATGGTTTCCTCTCTGATGGTGAAAATGTTGGAGATTGGGATTGGGTGAGAAAGGTCAGGGTTGAACTGGGGGATCCTTGGTACTCTCTTGGCTTGGGGATTTTCTTGCAGACATTTCATGACCCAACCAGGAGGAGGAAGAGGAGGAAGAGAAGTGGGAGGGGAAGGAAGGAAACTGTGTGGTCCTTGGTGCTTTCTGAGCTTTCTTGAAAACATTTAATGATCAAATCAGGTAATAACATCAGTGCTAGAAGACAGAACCCAAGTCCCTTCTTGCACTGATGATGTTACCTAGTTTGGTCATGAAACATCTATAAGAAAATAACTGAACTCAGAGAGCACCAAGGACTCCATAGTCATTCCTCCTCCTTGTCCTCCTCCTCCTCCTCTTGTTCTCCTCCTCCTCTCCACAACCCCACCCTCCCTTCTAGTACTGATGACTTTCCCTAAGAAGGGTCATGAAACGTCTGCAAGAAAGCCACCGAGTTCAAAGAGGATCGAGGATCCTACCCTTTAAAATGTTCCCTGATTCTCAAACCATGGGAATGCACGCTACAGGTTAATGCAAAAATGAAGCACAGCAGGGTTAGTTTTGTGAGCTTTGGGTGCATGCAGAAATTAATGTTTGAAAGGGGTTTATTTATTTATTTTTTATTCTTACCACCAGCTTGTCTCTATTTTGGAAGTCTCAATTCCCTTCAACTCCCTGAATTTTTTTTCAGTGTAAAAAAAATAAATCTGTTTGAACTATTTCAACAGATGGAAGAGTATATTTTTAGCTCAGGGTTGGACTGTGGAGTCCTTGGTGCTCTTTGAACTTGGTTGTTTTCTTGCAGACATTCCATGACCTAACTAGGTTGCATCCTGAGGATGCAACCTAGTTTGGTCATGAAATATCTACAAGGAAACAACCCAGCTTGTATTTCAATACAGTATTTTCCTAAATTGGAGACAGGAAGAAGGAAAAGTAATATAATTCCTCAAGTCTCATGCAGGCCATTTGGGGCGTGAATTCAGTAAACAAGAGGAGGACGCTTTGCTGTAATCTCAAGAACTACAGGTAGTCCTCAATTTATGACCCCAACTGGGTGCAAAATTCCTGCTGTCAAGAGAGACAGTTATTAAGTGAATTTTACCCCATTTGATGACCTATCTTGCCACAGTTGTTAAATGAATAACTGCAGTTGTTAAGTTAATAACACAGTTGTTAAGAGAATCTGACTTCCTCATTGACTTTGCTTGTCAGGTGGCAAAAGGGGATCACATGATCTTGGAATGCTGCAAACCTCATAAATACAAGCCATTTGCTAATGTCTGAATTTTAATCACGTGACTACAGGGATGCTGCGTTGGTTGTAAGTGTGAAAAACGGTCTTAAGTCACTTTTTTCAGTGCTGTTGTAAATTTTGCTCGTATAGTGCAACTCAAAATATTCTCAATAAAAAGGGGGTTTCCTTTCTGCAATCAAAGTAGCATTTGTGTTGGCAGGGAAGCAAAAAAAAAAGCATCAAGACAAGGATTGAGAAGTTCAAACAATCCTTGTTGAAAGTTAATTGTGATGAAGAGACATTCTTGATCTTTCTCCTATCTTAAGCCTAAGGGCAATTCCAGAGCTTCTTTGCTTCCAACGAACTTGCCAGCACGACAAGAGAAGGACAGGTTGTGTTAAAAGCTGCATCTGAGGTCTAGACATCTGGAGGTTAGGAACAGAAGAAGTCAAGAGGGCAAACTGCAACTATATTTTTAATGCATATCCTAAACAGCTTCAAGTTCAACTGCATGCTTACAGACGGCATCTTGACTCTTTTGACTCCCAGCTACAAGAAGGTCCTGGGTCTTCTTCCAGGAAGGAAGGAAAAATAGGAAGGAAGGAAGGAAGGAAGGAAGGAAGGAAGGAAGGAAGGAAGGAAGGAAGGAAGGAGTGAGTGAATGAGGAAGGAAAGAAGGAAGGAAAGAAGGAAAAGAAAGAAAGAAAAAGTGGAGGAAGGGAGGGAAGAAGATGGGCTGGCAGTTAGTAGATTATTAAGAGATTACTTTTAATTATCTTCAGAATGGGATTCTTCTCTTCCTTCAATTTAATGCAGTGAAACCGTTGTATACCAGGGAAGAAAAGGCAATTAGATTGCTAATTTCTCCTCAGGAACAGTTCCTTGATAAGATCGATTATGGTCAGTGATAAAGACAAGAAGACAAGATTGCTGGTTCAAAGGCAGCTTTGCACACAGCGTGTCTCGTGAATTAGTGCTGTGTGCCACATTGGATATCTGTGGTCGCTCCCTGATTTTGGCCTGCTCAGACCTCACAATTTGCATTTGGATCTATCTCACGAAGATTGCGAAATAGTCACACCTCAAATGGTTTTGTCCCCTGGCTTAAGTTTTATCCTAACTCCCCAAAATGCCACTAGACCTGATAGGATGGCAAGAAACACTTTTGCACAGCCAATAAATACATGTAGTCCTCGACTTACAACCACAATTGAGACTGGCACTTTGATTGCTAAGTGAGGCAGTTGCTCAGTGCGTCATGCCCAATTTTATGACCTTTACTTTTGCTGCAGTTGTAAACTACAACCTTTCTTTTGCCGTGGTTGTTAAGTGAATCACTACAGTTGTTAAGTGAACCAGCAGTTGTTAAGGGAATCCAGCTTCCCCCTCACTGACTTGGCCTATTGGAAAGTTGCAGATGGGAATCATGTGACCTGGGATGCTGCAACCATCGTAACTACATGCCAATTACCAAGTCCCCAAATTTTGATCACGTGATCATGGGGATGCTGCAACGGTCATCAGTGCGAGGAATGTTCATAAGTCACTTTTTTCAGTGATGTTGTAACTTAAAATGAAGGGTTATATGGAGGGGTGTAAGTCGAGGACCTCCTGTATAGGTTGATTATGGAGACATGCAGAGAGGCAGCACAGCACAACACAAATGCTGATTTATGTATATATATAGATATATATGCATATAGATGACTTACATGATGATGGTTTTCTTAGGCACTTTAGTTTCTTGTTCAGTGACTACAAAGAAAACAGTATGAACAGCATGGTGTTAAAAAAAAGGCAGAAGCTCACAATCACATTAAATTTGTTATGCAAATAAAAGAAATTTAAAAACCTTGAGTGGAAAGAATTGAGAGGAAAAATAAAAATTAACACCATCCCACGGTTGTTTTTTCTGAGATTGCAACCAATTTTAGCAATGTGTAATAATTAAATCCACAAATCACTTAAGCTGACCACGGACAAACATTTGCCTAAATGTCTTAAGCCTGGTTAAAAGCTGATTTCCAACCTTAAAGGCTTAGTACGGCATAAATGGGCTAAATTTAATCAGGTTGGACTGAAAAGAAAACATTTTGAGTTATAAAGACAGGTAATCGTCAATTTATGACTGCAATTGGGACTGGAATGTCTGTCACTAAGTGAGGTGACTGTTAAGTGAGTGGCATCCAATTTTATGACCTTTTTTTGCTGGAGTTGGTAAGCGAATCACCACGGTTGTTAAGCAAATCACATGGTTGTTAAATTAATCTGACTTCCCCCATTGACTTTGCTTGCCAGAATGTTGCAAATGGTGATCATGTGACCCCAGGACACAGCAACCGTCATGAATATGAGTCAGTTGCTAAGTGTCCCAATTGTGATCATGTGAATTGGGTTACTGTGAGGGTCCTAGGAGTTATTATAAGTCACTTTTTTCAGAGCCCTTGTAACTTTGAACAGTTGCTAAGCAAATGGTCATAAATCAAGGACTATGTCCAGCTAGAGTGGAACACAGAGATTTGGCATCTGATCATCCCAACATTCTGCAGCTCCGTATTTCCCAAAAATGATGGAAATGGCTTATTTTAAGTACAAATGTTTTACACTCAAAATACAGGTAGTCCTCAATTTATGACAATTGTGCCCAAAATTTATGTTGCTAAGCAGGTAGATGCTAAGTGTTAAGTTGTTAAGGCAATGAGTTTTGTTCCATTTTATGACCGTTTTTGCCAGTTGTTAAGCAAACCATTGCAGTTTTTAAGTTAGTGACATGATTATTAAGTGAATCTGGCTTCCACTTTGCTTGTCAGAAGGTTGCAAAAAGGGATCACTCCACCTCAGCACAATGCAACCGTCGTAAATACAAGTCAGTTGCCAAGCAGCCAAATTTTGATCATGTGACCACAGGGATGCTGTAATGGTTGTGTGGAAAACAGTCATAAATTACTTTTTTCAGAGCTGTTGTAACTTTGAACAGTCACTAAACCAATGATCGTAAATTGAGGGCTACTTGTAATTATGTTGAATGTAAAATTGTTCAGATTGGAAACCTTGTGCTTGTTTCTTGACTCAGTATGCTGTATCCTGACCCCAAATTTGTAGTTTTCTTTCTTGTTGTACAAGTCTACTAGTTAAGGAAGCACAAAGTGGAGCAGGAAGGGAGGGAGGGAGGAAAGAAGGAAGGAAAGGTGGGTCACACTAAGCAAGAAATAAACAATAAATAATCAGCATCTTAAGTGATTTGTGGATCACAATACAAAGCTGCTTCACTAATACGTACAGCTCGGAATGTCAGGGCAGCTATATCACAATTGTTGATTTGGCATTCAGGTAATCCTCGACTTACAACCCACGATCTGAATTTCCTTTGCTGAGTTAGGTGGATATTGAGTGAGTCACGCCTGATTTTACAACCTTTTTTGCCACGGTTGCTAAGTGAATCACCGCAATTGTTAAGCAAATCGTGTGGTTGTTTAAGCGAACTCTGCTTTTCCCATTGACTTTGCAAATGGCAATCAGGTGATGCTGCAAAACTCTGTAAATACATGCCAGCTGCCTAGTGGCCAAATTTGGACGTGATCGTGAGGAGGCTGCGATGGTCATATGCGTGGGGACCTGTCGCTAAACCAACAGCTGTAAGTCGAGGACTACCTGTCGTTATATCCCGATTGCTTTCCACATTAGATTTTCATCTGCTTCGAGAGCATTTCCATCCAGACATTTGCCATTGTGAGAAAAGGTGTTGCGTTGTGTCTCTTCTAAACATGCCATTAGTATATTAATTGAGGGTTTTCTATCATGGTCTTTTCCATGTCTTTGCAATAAAGCCAAAGCAACAATTTTAACAAATGCTAGAATTATTTTTTCTGGAAAAAAGAAGAGAGCACGCTATAATACCTTTCAAAACGGGGGTTTATAGGTAGTCCTCAATTTACAACCAAAATTGAGCCCAAAATTTCTGTTGCTAAGCAAAACAATTCTTCCGTGAATTTTGCCTCCCTTTATGACCTTTCTTCCCACAGTTGTTAAGGGAATCAGTGCTGTTGTTAAGATAGTCACATGGTTGTTAAGTGAACCTAGCTTTCCCCATTGCCTTTGCTTGTCAGAAGGTGGCAAAAGAGGATCACATGACCCTGGGATAATGAAACCATCATAAATATAAACCATTTGCCAAGTGTCTGAATTTTGATCACATGATCCTGGGGATGCTGCAACAGTCATAAGGGTGAAAAACGGTCATATGTCACTTAATTTTAGTACCGTTCTAACTTCAAACAATCACTAAATGAACTGTTGTAAGTCAAGGACTACCTGTATGCAAATAATTTCTCTGTTTAAATCATGTTCAATAGGATATGTTCAAATTCTCCTGTTTTGGCCAGAAAGGCACTTAAAAACTGGGACATTTAGCAGGGGGAGAAAAAAATCAACTTATTGGTCATGACCATCTTACTGAAACCCTGCTCCTTTTTATCTTGCGTCACAGTAATTGCAAAATAAATAAAAATGCTTTGTTTGCCCTATCAGGGATACCATCTTGACTTTTTTTTACCTCTTCTGACAATGCTGGGTTTTAGGAAACAACATAAAACCTGTAACAAAATCTCAACAGTCCTGACATCATTTTAGATGAAAGCAAAACAGGTTGAATAAAATAGTCCAAATTTTTGTAAGGGTTGAAACTGGGCACTGATAATCTCTATTTTATTGTTTTATTATGCTTGATAGTCTATGTTTCTGAAACAGAAATTAAGCCAAGCCAAACACCAGGATTTAATGGATTAGTATGTTTATTAGGATGTGATTATTATTTTTTTTAAATGCTACATTTGAAATAACCTATTTCAAATTAACATTCCACTCATTGTTAAATATATTAGCCCTCAACATACGACCACAATTGAGATCAGAACATCCTTTGCCAAGTGAGGCAGTTGTTACGTGAATCGCACCCAATTTTATTATCTTTATTTTTGCTGCAATTATGAAGTGAATATCCATGGTTGTTAAGTGAATCTGGCTCCCCCATTGACTTTGCTTCTCGTAAGGTCGCAAATGGGGATCATGTGACGACCCCAGGACGCTGCAATCGTCATAAATACATACCAGTTGCCAAATTTTGATCACATGACTGTGAGGATGCTGTGAAGGATGTTAAGAGCGAGGGCCGGTTGTAAGTCACTTTCTTAAGTGACCTTGTAACTTAGAATGGTCACAAAATGAATGGTTGTAAACCTATGTGAGATGGGTCCTCCATGTACTTGCAGTCTGCCAAATCACAGATATGTGAGCAAAATTAACATTGTTAGAAAAATGCAATGTTTGAAAGGAATCAAACATTGTATAACTATCAGATCCATAAATAAGCTTGATTTCCTAAATTTTCTGGGCAAGATCTATTTAATTTGTACATACAGATAGTCCTCAACTTAGAACAGTTTATTTAGTGACCACTCAAAGTTACAACAGTACTGAAAAAAGTGACTTATGACCATTTTTCACACTTACGACCTTTGCAACATTTCTAAAGACCTGTGATCAAAATTCAGATTCTTGGCAACTGTCTCATATTTATGACGGCCGCAGTTCCTGGGGTCATGTGATCCTCTTTTGTGACCTTCTGACAAGCAAAGTCAATGGGGAAGCCAGATTCACTTAACAACTGTGGCAAGCAAGATCGTAAAATGGGACAAAACTCACTTAACGAATGTCTCACTTAGCAACATGAAATTATGGGTTCAACTGTGATTGTACTGTAAATCGAAGACTACCTGCATTTTAATCTTGTATTTTATATTTTAAAATTTATGTCATATAGTATGCCTTATTTTAATTGTGAGGCTTCTGACACAAATAAACAAAGTTAAGCAAACTTTGTCATTTAACAAATCAGCTCCAGAATTGCAGGAAATCTGAGCATTTGCATTCCTTCTCTATGAATTTCTTAAGTGCATTAAAATCAACCAGTTTGTAAATCTTGCTTTAATAAAACTGTTTTTCACATGTCCCAGGAGGAATAAAATTCACTTGATCATGCTGCAATTTTTAAATCTCATTTGCTTTCTAAAAGAAATAAAAAGTTTTATGTGGCATTGTAACACAGAACCTAGGGATTTACTCAGTCCGATTTATAACAAGAAGAAAAAATTAGGATTGTGGTAGCCATTTTTAAGAATTTTTAGAACCCCTTTCAAAAAAAAGAAATGATGCTTCTGATATTTTAACTTCATTGAGCATTGCAAAGCAGGTTAAAAGCTATGGAGTTTGATTGCTCACTAGAATTTGATTGACATTGCTTTAGCAATTAATATAATAGGTTAGCAAAATTCAAATAATATAGGCCAATGAGACGCAATAAAACAAAATTCAATTCTTCAATAGGCAGAGAAGATGGTATCCAACCGACTTTATTATCTTTTTTGTTCTTTTCCCCTTCAAAAGCAAAGTGCCATTTGCATGATACAGCGTTCAAATTACACCAATATTTATTGATTTCTTATTTGAAAAAGCCGCAGGTCACTTTTAAAAGAAATTTCAAATTAATTCCATCACAGGGTAGAAAGACAGGTGTCTTTCTAAAACACGGATAAGAAATTTACAACTAACTGTATTTTAAATTAAAATTAAATTATAATTTGTATAATATATAAATTAAATTAAATTAAAATTTCCAGTTTAGTCACTACAAGTGAAAAAGTCATGTTTTCATGGGTCAGACTTGCCATATAAAATAACGGAATAACAGGGTTGGAATGGACCTTGGAGGTTTTCTAGTCCAAACTCAAGCGGGAAACCCTATAAGATTTCAGACAAATGCTTGCCCAGTTCAAGCATAAACCACAGAAACAGACTCAGTTAAAAAGATTAATTTCCTAAACACAATGACCAAGAATTATTTTATCTAAAATAGTCAGGTATGACTCGCGATCACCAGACTAGAAAGCAGAAGATGATGAGTTCTAGTTCCTCCTTAGGCATGAAAGCCTGCCGAATGATTTTGGGTCAAGTCTTGAAAATGTCAAAACGATGCCATGTTGTGGTGCCATTGTATCACAACCTCTGCTGTACATTCTTAAGTCATGTCAAGTACATGACAATATCACAATTCAGGTGTCTTTCACCCTTTGCAAACACCCAAATTCACAATATCAAGAATGCTTTATCCTTCACAAATAATCCAATTCCATATTTATCCTAACACTCCCAAGCAAAGCCCCAGAATTAGAAACACATAGAACACTCTACTGTATCCGCTGCATGATTAGACTGTATGTAGTAGGTCTTACAAGTTGCATTTCACAATCTCTTTTAAAAAGTCATTGAAATACTCTCAATTCGGTAGGAAACCTGGTGGATGTTATCATCTGTATCTCTTGCTATCTATCTTCACATGGATGATGTTCCTCAGGGAGGGAGCCACCATGGAGAAGGCCCTTTTCCTTGGTTCTACCATATGGACCTCCCACAAAGAGGGGACCCATAACACACCTGGCCTCCCTGTTCTGGTGGGTTGGGTGGATATAACTGGGAGAAGATGGTCCTTCAAATAGCAGGGAGGAAGTCACCATGGAGAAGGCTTTTCTTCCGGGTCCCACCAGATGGATCTCCTTAAGAGAGGGAACCCATAACATCTGCTCTCCGCTCTGGTGGTTTGGGTGGATGTAACTGGGAAAAGATGGTCCTTCAAGTAACAGGGAGGGAGCCACCACAGAGAAGTCCCTTCTTCTCAGTCCGGCTGAGTGACTTCGTCCCTCTCTCTCAACTCAACCCATCTCACAGGGTTGTTGTTGAGGGGAAAATAGGAGGAGGAAAGTATGTTGGATACGTTCACTGCCTTGAGTTATTTGTAAAAATAATAAAGGCGGGGTATAAACAAGAAATACTGTATATACAAATTCCATTTCGTCCAACTTAAGATCGGAACAGAAGAGGAAACTTAGTTATTGCTAACCTCTGGAAGAGCAAATTTGTGGGATCATAAAATAAACCTTGAATAATTACAAGACGTTCTGCATCTGGTTCACACCACTGTTGCGGGTACTGATAGTATTCTTTTCAACCTGTATAATCTTACTAGGTGATTTTTCTGTGGAGGCACCATACTGAACTGGCCCACAATCAGCCTAAATAGAACTTAGAATTTCAGGGTCGGAAGGGACCTTGGAGATCTTTTAGTCCAATCCCTTGCTCGAGCAGGAGGCCATAGACCTGGGCTTCTTCTGCCACAAAACAACAACAATGACAACAAGGCAAACACAATCACTAAGCCAGTCCCAAGAACAAGCAGGAATGCCGCATCTTCTGAGAGGTAAGAGAATGCATCCATTCAGTCCTTAATTAGCCACCCTTAGCCATCTTGAATTAACCACATTGTGAGACAGCAGATCAAAAGGCCCTACCTTCTATTGTGATCGCTTGTTCAGGTCTCTTCTCTGGAGCCAAGGCTGTTGTGGTTTGACGATAAAGGTGGGCGCTTCCCTTCGCAGTCCCCAACCTGTTTATCAACTGAAGACAAGTTGACAACGCTAGTAAGAACGTGTGTGTGGATTTCAGATGAAGAAGAAAAACCAACTCCAGGTGGTTCTTCACAAATCTATACAGGCGTTTCTCAATTTACAACCACAATCGAGCCCAACATTTCTGTTGTTAACTTTGTTAAGTGAGTTTTGCCTCATTTTATGACCTTTCTTGCCACAGTTTTTTTTTTTTTTTAAATTTGATTTATATGCCGCCCTTCTCCGAAGACTCAGGGCGGCTTACAATGTGCTCAGCAATATTTACTAACAGTTGTTAGTAAATCTGGCTCCTCCATCGACTTTGCTTATCAGAAGGTTGCCAAAGATGGTCACGTGACCCTGGGACACTGCAACTGTCATAAATATGAGTCAGTTGCCAAGCATCTGAATTTTGATCACATGTCTGTGAGGATGCTGCAATGGTCATAAGGGTGAAAAACGGTCGTAAGTCACTTTTTTCAGTGCCCTTGTACGTTTGAACAGTTACTAAATGAACTGTTGTAAGTTGAGGACTTCCTGTACAAGGAACCACTTTGTGGAGGACGTAGAATCATGGCTCTGGAAGGGACCTCAGAGGTCTTCTAGTCCAATCCCCTGTTCAAAGCAGGTGAACTGAGCCATGGTGGCACAGTGGTTAGAATGCAGTACTGCAGGCTACTTCTGCTGACTGCTGGCAACCTGCAATTTGGCATTTCAAGTCTCACCAGCTCAAGGTTGACGCAGCCTTCCACCAGGTCGGTAAAATGAAGACCCAGATTGTTAGAGGCAATATGCTTAGAGAGGGCTGTGAAAGCACTGTAAAGTGATATAAAAGTCTAAGTGCTATTTCCTGGTCATATGGTTGTCCAATCTATTTTTGAAAACCTTCAGTGATGAAGCACCCACAATTCCAAGAGGCAAGCTATTCCATTAGTTAATTATTGATTAATTTCTCCTTAACTCTAGGTTGGATCTCACTTTAACTAGCTTTCACTAGTTACAGGTAGTCCTCGACTTACAACAGTTTGTTTATTGATTGTTCAAAGTTCTAATGGATATTGAAAAATATCACTCAGCTTGGTGGTTTACTTGCAGATGTTTCATAACCCAACTAAGTAACATCATCAGTGTTAGAAGGGAGGGCTCTCATTTTATACACTATGGCTTGCCCTGCGGGTGTTGATGGGAATGTTCTTGGTGATTCCTTAATTAGTTCAGGGGCGGGTTCCAAAACCCGTTGCTACCGGTTTGCTCGTGGGCGCAGGCGCACGTTCATGCGCGTACAACAGTTCTGCGCAGAAACAAGCAGGTGGGCGAAGCCTCCCGCCGCCGCCATTACCGGTTCGCAAACCAGTAGCAACCCACCACTGAATTAGTTGTTTTTTTGTTAGCTTGTGTAGAAAGTCAGCACCCCCTCCCTAGAAGAATGAAATATTTTGGGGAATATTAAATGAAGCAGAATATTATATTCCCCCAAAGGGAGAAATGGAGAAACATGCTCTTAAGGGAGACAGTAACCAGCCTCAGTCTCCAAGCAGAAACCGAGGAGGCCAGTTTTTAGAAATGCAGATTTGATAATCCATTCAGAAAAACTGGGGCAATTTATTCAAAAACACCTTTCGTAATTAAAATGGGAATTAAGAAAGGGCAGGACATAATCTTGATTCCATTTATTAAGAAAAGTGGAGACAATACTGGTCCATTAAGAAAGGCAGGCCAGAGGCAACAGGCAGAATGCTATAAAAATTGTATAAAAGCCCATGCACAAGAAAAACCAGTTGTTCAGCTGACCCAGAACTGCACGCTGTCTTTGTGTGGTTCTGTTCATCAAAAAAAAGAATCTTTCTTTCCAATCAGCCTCCAAATGGGTTTTCCTTCCAACACTTGTTTGTATAAGTTGGACTGAGACAACTCAGGATGTCTTAACGGAACAATTGAACGTGCCCAGCAGATGCGTGGCAGGTCTTTGGACCAGATATTTTATGGAAAAGTTCCTGTCTCATAACAATTTAAGAAGAAGAAGAAGAAGAAAGAGAGAAACTCACCTCACACTCATAGAAACCTTCATCATCCTCACAGGCATTTTTGATAACCAGGACAATCACGCCACTTCGTGGCTCACTGAAGCTCTGGTGTTTGTTCGGGTCAGTGAGGAGGTTCCCATCTTTATACCACCTGGAATGAGGAAGGGGATGAGGGGGAAGAAGAGGAAAGGAGAGAAGAGGAAGGGAGGGGAGAGGAGGGGAGGGAGGTGGGGAGGAAGGAAGGAAGGAAAAAGGAAAGAAAGAGAGAGAAAGGTAGGAAGGAAGGAAGGAAGGAAGGAAGGAAGGAAGGAAGGAATAATGGAGGGGAAGAGAGGGAAAGGAAGGGAATACAGATTTATAGAGGAAGGCCTTGGTATACCGGGGGCCAGTTTGGCCAAAGTCACCCAACTGGCTTTCATGCCTAAAACAGACTAGAACTCACCATTTCCCAGTGATTAGCCCAATACAGAGAATACAGATTTTTTCTCTTTCATGTCTTATCTATTCAGAGAGTAGGACACAACAAGACATGAAAAAGAAAAAACTGGAAGGAATAATAATTATTATATCTATATGGTTCTCCTCCTCTCTTGAAAACAGCTTTCAGAACGTACAGGTACATTCTGAAGTCCTTGATTTACAACGGTTCCTTTAGCAACCCTTTAAAGTTACAACGGCACTGAAAAAGGTAACTTACGACTAAATCCTCACCCTTATGAACATTGTAAAAGTTCTCATGGTCACGTGATCAAAATCCAGGCATTTGGCAACCGGCATGCTGATTATGACGGTTGCAGCACCTGGAGATCACATGATCGCCATTTGTGACCTTCCAACTTCCGACAAGCAAGTCAATGGAGGAAGTCAGATTTGCTTAACGACAGTATGATTCGCTTAGCAACCACAGTGATTCCTTTAACAACCTTGACAAAAAAGGTCGTAAAATCAGGCACAACAACCCTCTGGCCTAGCCACAAAAATTCAAGTCCCAATTGTGGTTGTAAAGTAGAAGACTCCCTGTAAAATAAGCTTTGTAGGCTAGAAAGTCCTATTCAAAAATGCTGTGGAGCATGGGCTTGATTATTCCCTTACCTGATTTGGGGGTATGGTGCCCCTTCGATGGTGCAAGTAAACTGTGCATCTTCGCCATTGGTGTAATAGGCATGTTTCATCTTGTTCACAAACCGAGGAGGCACTGGAAATTAAAATATACCATGAGTAAAGTGTAAGCTTTGTAAAAAGAGAGAGGAGTAAGTCAAATACTCTTCTAAACCCACATTGCATCCAGAAACATGGTGCATCCATGTTTCTGACATTTGTTTGTTTGGTTGTTTATATCCTGCCTTTATTGTTTTTACAAATAACTCAAGGAACAGAACATATCCAACACAGCTTCCTCCTCCTGTTTTCTCCACAACAGTCTTGTGAGTTGGGTTGGATCTGAGAGAGAAAGCAAACAGACTAAAGTCACCCAGCCAGCTTTTCTGCCTGAGACGGGACTAGAATTCCCAGGTTGCTGGTGACTGGCCCATAGTCACCCAGCTGGCTTTCATGGCTAAGGTGGACTAGAACTCCTACTCTAGCCTGGAACCTTCATCACTAGACCAAACTGGCCCTCACCTTCTCCACCAACCTTAGAGAGCACACAATTCTCCCTTTCTTTTGGTCCCATTTTAAAAGTGGGTTTATTGTCCTTCCTTCCCTTCCTCTGCTTTGAGGGGACTCTCATGCTGTGTGTTTTGTTGTGTTTTGTAACTATCACCTCTTCCTTCCTTTTTCCATTACACCCCAAAAGTTCTACTAGCTGACTGGATGCCTTGTGGGAGCAGGATTAGTGTGTAGAACGATGAAAAACCTTAGATATTTCTCTCTGGGCCTTCAAGATTGCCTGTGTGTGTTTGTGGATCTGTGTGTGTCTTTGTGTAATGCTGTTACCTTGGACGAGAATTTTCCCAAGGGTGCTGGCACTGCCAGCTGGACTAGACGCATAGCACAGATATTGCCCTGAATCCACTCCGGTCAGATTATCAAGGATCAATGTGCAGGATCCATCAGGATCTTCTATGACGATGTGGTGAGGATCGACTTCGACTGGTTTCCCATCTGCAAAGCAAGAGGTAAAAAGATACCCTTTGGTGAACATGGGGCTGGACTCAGACTGTAAAATGAATTTCCTTTATTTATTTTGAAAATAAGTAGTCCTCGATTTATGACCTGAATGCACCTCGTTAAGGAATGTGATCGTTAAGAGAGTCGGGACCAATTTTACAACCTTTATTTCTTTGATCAATTGATTTCTATATTTCTTTTGCCACGAGGTTCAGTGAATCCCTGCCATCGTTAAGTGAATCACACGGCCGTTAAGCGAAGCAGGCTTCAATGGCGATTGTGTGACCCAGAGGTGGTACGGACTTACCTTCGTTACCGGTTTGCAAATGTGAGCGTGCACGCGTGTGCACTCGCTTCGCTTGCACGTGATACCTCTGTGCATACGCAGGACCTTCTGCACATGTGCAGAATGTCAAAAATGGGACGCGATGACGTCCGGGTGGATAGGCGGAGCCTCCCACAGCCGCCGCTACTGGTTCACCTGAACCAGATAGAACCAGCTGAATACCAGCACTGGTTGACCTCAGGACATTTCAGCCATTAAAAATGCAAGTTGGTTACCAAGTTTCCAAATTTTGACAATTTAATGCTGTGACACTTATAAATGTGACGACATGGCATAAATCACTTTTTTCTGCTACAACTTTTTCTGTTGTAACTTTGAATGGTCACTCAATGGTCAAGGATTGTCTATATATATATATATAATATTTGTTCTGAAGTCATTATTCCATTTTATTCCGAGTCGTTCTTAGCTTTAATTAATATCCTTAATATCCTTCAATTAACAGCTGACCAATGAGATACATTCATGTTAACATTAGCATACATGACAGTATTATATCTGGGAAACAAAGATGAGAAAAGGGAGATGAAGAATATACAGGCAGTCCTCGACTTACAACAATTTACTTAGCGACCAAAGTTATAATGGGGCCTGCAAAAAAAGAATTTATGACTGTTTTCACACTTATGACCATTGCAGTACCCCCATGGTCACTTGACCAAAATTCAGATGTTTGGCAACTGGTTCATATTTATATCGGTCGCTGTGTCCCACAAAGGGGGAGGGGTGTCACGCGATCCCCTTTTGCGACCTTCTGACAAGCAAATAAGGAAGATTTGCTTAACAACCGTGTTACTAGCTTAACAGCTGTGATGATTTGCTTAACATCTGTGGCAAGAGAGGTCGTAAAATGCAGCAAAACTCACTTAACAAATGTCTTGCTTAGCCACAGAAATTTTGGACTCAGTTGTGGTCATAAGTTGAGGACTACCAGTAGTGTCCCTGCTCAAAAATCTACCGCTTCTTTCTGACCTTAATTATGGGGAAACTGAGGCTGGTTGTACCTTTATACCAGGTGACGCCTGGTTTAGGGGTTCCTGTGACTCGGCATGCCAGCTTGACAGTTTCGCCCAGTTCTGCTGTACAGTCCGCCAGTTCCTCTTCAAAATCAGGTGCATCTGAAACAGGAAAAAAAATCAGATTTGATATTCGCTAGGAGACAATAGACTTCTAGTCAATCCCCACCCCCACACACACACTCTTAAACTGTCTTCAGAGAGAAGCACTGCGTGCAAAAGCAGCAAAAATTAAACTTGAGGAACTGAAGTCTTGAGTTCTACTCACCCCATACAGGGAGACTGATCCGTTGCTGAATACTACAGATCTCTTTCACCCATGAGTTTTTGATGATAACAGTGCGCGCCTGGAAGAGATACTTCCGGACCGAATCTTCCCGTTCGTGCCAGATCTCAAACGCCCGGTCATCTCCTTCGATCAGGTCATTCACATCGATGTGAGATAGCTGAACAACCAGAAACCAAGGTTATAAGTCAGCCAGGATCAGGTGCACATTTGCTATACATCTTACGTCTGTATAGAGGTAGTCCTCGAATTATAACCATTTGTTTAGTGACTGTCTAAAGTTACAACAGCAGTGAAAAAAGTGACCTAGGACCATTTTTCACATCTATGATCATTGCAGCATCCCTAGTTACACGATCAAAATTTAGTTGTTTGGCAACTGGCATGGATTCCTGACGGTTGCAGTGTCTCCTGGTCACATCATCCCCTTTGGTGACCTTCTGACACGCAAAATCAATGTGGATGCCAGATTCATTTAACAACTGTGTGATTTACTTAACAACAACAGGGATTCACTTAACAACTGTGGCAAGAAAGGTTGTAAAATGGGGCAAAACTCACTTAACAATTATCTTGATTAGCAATGGAAATTTGGGACTCAGTTGTGGTGGTAAATTGAGGACTACCTGTATAGTAGTTAGTCAGTGAGTCTGTTTGTCTGTCTATCTATCATCTGTCTCTGCCTGCCTGCCTGCCTGCCTGCCTCTATCTATCTATCTATCTATCTATCTATCTATCTATCTATCGCCTTTATTATTTTTACAAATATCTCAAGGCAGAAAACATACCTAATACTTCCACCTCCTATTTTCCCCACCACAACAATCCTTTGAGATGGGCTGAGCTGAGAGAGAGAGACTGACCTAAAGTCACCCTGCCAACTTTTATCCGTAAATTGGTAGTAGAACTCACTCCCTTCTGGCGATTCGCCCAAAGTCACCCACCCACTTTCATGCCTAAGGCAGGACTAGATGTCACAACCTCCCAGTTTCTAGCCTGATGCCTTAACCACCAGATCCAACTGGCTGCACTGCTCTGAGATGTGAACCTCTAAAGCTATATCAACGGATAATACAGTATTGTTCTGATTGCTTAACCTGGTTTTAGTTAGATACCAAAAAGTAGCCAGAGAAAGTCAACTATTAAGGAAGGACATATTCAACCTTCATCATGTTCTTGAACAGATAGCTGTAAGTATCCATCTTCGTGTCCCGTTTTGGTTTGCACACCAGCAGGTAACCTTTGAAGAGGAAGGCATGGCGCTTATGTCCCTTCCAAGCCATGCGCGCCCCCGGAGCACCTTCCCACACAATGAACTGTCCCTGAAAAAAAAAAAAGCAAAACATGTGGCAGGGAGTTTCACTGGCTTTATAAGTCACAGCATCAGAAAGATCTACTGTAATCTAGCAAGGGTTTTGACCTTTTGCTTCTGGATCTGCCCTTTGGAGCAACAGACTTTTTATCTCCAGTCATGATTAGAGTTGGAGTTATTTGTCTGAAACCTCTAACAAACTATTACCTGAAAAGAAAGTAAGGATTATTAAGCCTGATTTCCTCTTTGCAAAGGAGAAATAACTCACAGAGGTGAACATATGCAACACACCTTCTCCTCCTATTTTCCCTGTAACAATAATCCTGTGAGGTGGGTTGGGCTGAGAGAGAGGGATTGGCCCAAAGTTACCAAGCCAAGTTTCATACCTAAGGTAGGACTATAACTCACCATCTTTTTTTTTTTAATTTGATTTATATGCCGCCCTTCTCCGGAGACTCAGGGTGGCTTACAATGCGTTAAGCAATAGCCTTCATACTTTTGTATATTTTATACAAAGTCAGCTTATTGCCCCCCCAATCTGGGTCCTCATTTTACCTACCTTAGAAAGGATGGAAGGCTGAGTCAACCTTGAGCCTGGTGAGATTCGAACTTACAGTAATTGCAGGCAGCTGATGTTAATAACAGTGCTTTAGTCTGCTGCACTACCAGGGCTCTCCTGGTTATTGGCCCAAAGTCACGCAACTGGATTTCATGCCAGAGTTAGGACTAGAACTCATTGTCACCTGGTGACTGGCCCAAACTCGCCCAGCCATCTTTCGTGCTTAAGGTGGGACTAGGACTCACCACCTCCTGGTTATTGGGAAAAGTCACCCATCAAGTTTTCATGCCTAGGGCGGGACTAGAATTCATCAACTCCTGATGATTGGCCCAAGCTCACCAATTCCTGATGATAGGCCCAAAGTTGTGTCTAAAGTGGGACTAGAACTCCACGGTCTCTTTGTTTCTAGACTGGTGCCTTAACCACTAGACCAAACTAGCTTTTTAATTGCACAGTCATGTGACTTTGGGCAGCTGATTGCAATTTTATAAAAGAACATGTCCACTGAAAAGCACCAGGATCAAATTGAAAAACATATTTTGGGGTTCAGCAGAAAGAGCTAGAGACTTAGCAGGCAGGGGCTTCCGGTTGCGTCATGCTGAAATGGAGGACTAGGAATTGTATAGCTGCTTATCCTAGTTCTCCCTTTTCTGTGTCTGGCGGTTGTTCCTGCGCCATCATGAGCTGTGGAGAGGCTCGCTAAGAAGGGGAGGCATTGGGGCATGCGAGGAGGTGGCTCTCCCTCACGCCGGCAGATTTCTTCTCAGGGTACCAGCGCAGAAAGAGGGTGGCGTGGGATCACCCCGAAATCGTGACTATACCAATTGGAGAGGGAAGCCCACCAGCATGGTGTAAGAATTCTACTTTACTAAGTTAGCTCCAAGCTGACTGAACCTCCTGACTAAGAAACATAAGATTTGCCATTTACTGGGGGAGCGGCTGAAACGGAGAAACTGCTGTCTTGTAAACTTCTTGCTGCTAGCTGTTATTCCCCCCTCAGAAGCGGTTATTGATCTCCCTTTGAACTTTGATATTACCGAAACTTCATCTTCTCCCTTTTTTTATTTGATATTATTAAAAAATATTATTTTTATTATATTATTATATTATATTAATATTATTATATTATTAATTATAATATTATTATAAAATATTATTTATTTATCCATTGTCTGTTGGATGAGGAATAATTGATTGATCTTGTTGAAGACATAGTGAGATTTTCTCTGTTACTTCTCTCTTTGTCACATGATCAGAAGAGGTGAGCTTTTTGCTACATCCTGACTTGACACTTTTTTCTTTTTTCCCCATTGCTGAAGACAGTGACTGCCCTTGGTTGGTCTTGTACTGCCACCTAGTGGTGGATTTGGATATTACAACTAAAAGGAAAGGAAAGGAAAGGAAAAGAGGGGGGGGGGAGATATATATACACTGCCTCATAGTAAACATTGAAAATTGACTAAGTTGGATATATCAAGAGCTGATGGATTAACTTATTTGATTTAAAAGACTTGATTGACATATTTATTCAATAAAGAGTAGAGGAACAGTGGTTGTTTTCAGTTATGTCTACATCTTCAACTATTACCACAACAAATAAGAAACTCTCTGCCTACCTCTGCAACCCCAAGTTCAATGTATTTAGTTTCTAGAAGAACATTGGAAGATATGTCGGCGATGGGGAAGACGCCCTCTATGCAGGCTCTTCAAAATATGTTACAAGCCATCCAGGAATCGATGGCTAAAAACCAAGAGTCGACATCTAAGAATTTTGAGGACTTGGGAGCAGATGTGAAAGTGGAAATGAGAGGGGTTAAGGAAGAAATTAAATAGATGCGAACTGAACTGGGAGATATATGACAGACATTAATACAACAAGAGGAAAAAATGAAGGAGATAGAGAAGAAGACTGAGAAATGTGAAGGATGGATGGACAGTTGGGAGAAGAGACAAATAACGATAAATAGGGACGTAGAGGAAGAAATATTTTTTCTGGAAATGGAGAGATCTTCTTTTTTTCTTAGAATACAGAATGTGACGGAAGAGAAAGGGGAAAAACTGGATGACATTGTAGGAGAAATAGTTGCAGAAACTTTGGAGGCAGATAGATTCATAATCCAACGGGATATTGATTAGGCCTTTAGAGTATTCACTAGCTACGCAAAAAGGAACAATCTCCCTCGGGAAATTCACATTCGTTTTAACAAGAAAGCTTTGTGCGAAGAATTTTATAAATGAACAAGGGATCAAACTATTACATATAAAGGCCAACCGATAATAGTTTTGAAATAAATCCCACGTCGGGTAAGAGAACAGAGACACAGATACCAATTTTTGACGACTTTCCTGAGGAAAAATGCAATTTCGTATCGTTGGTTATTACCTGAAGGCTTATTGATGACATGGAGGGATAAGAAAGTGAGGATTCGGAGTCTTCAAGAAGCAAGAGAATTCATGGAACAACAATTTAATTTGTCAGAATTAGATGTTGAAGGAGAAGGGGAAAGTAGAAGTCTGGAGGAATCGCAAGAGGAAGAAGAGGTAGAGGAGAGAGAGAAGGAAAGGCGGGAAAGAAGGGTGGGGGAACACGAAAAGTTGAGGAATTAACAGTGCCTCAGAGGGAGACAAGACAAACAGCTAAGAAGGCTATAACAGCAGGAAAGTAAAAACTTAGGTGAGAAAAGGAAATGGGGGAATTAGTGCGTTTGATATCTGTAAATATTAACGGTTTAAATGCTCCTAATAAGCATAGTAGGATTTTGAATAAATTAAGAAAGGCTAAGTATGATATTGTCTGCATGCAGGAGACCCATATAAAAAAAGATCAAAACCATTTGTTGGAGTGCTGGGCGTTGGGTAAAACTTATACCTCATTAGCAGGTCAAAAAAAAAAGAGGGATAGTGGTATATGTATGACATCATTTGAAATCCCAACAGGTTTTTGCTGACCAGGAAGGCCGGGTTCTCATGCTCGAAATAGAAATTGCCGAATGGAAGTCTTTATTGGTTTGTATTTATGCCCCTAATGACAATCGGAGGACTTTTTATCAAAACTTATATGTTAAACTGGGGGAACTGGAATATGAACATGTCTGTTTAGTGGGGGATTTCAATGCTGTAACGGATAGAATGCAGGATTATGTCCCGGGAAACATACAAGGAAGATTGAAGGATATTAAGAGAACATTACCAAAAATATGTAATGATTTAAGGGAGGAATTTGGATTACAGGATATATGGAGGTTGAGAAATCCCAATAAAAATCAATATACTTATTTCTCTCCCAGACACCACTCGTGGACCTGAATAGATATGAAATGGATGTCTCTTGAGTTGAGGCGGTTGGTCTCGGAAGTGGAAATAGGGCCTAAACAGTGGGCAGACCATAACCCGCTAATGGTAACTTGGAAGATCCCACATTGTAGGAAAGGTAAATGGAGAATGAATATAGGTATTCTGAAAGATGAAGAATTTATGAGTAAATTTAAGAAGGAGTTACATCTTTTTTTCCAGGAAAATAAGAAAGAGGATACTTCAATATACAATACATGGGATATGGTTAAGGTGATGAGGGGATGGTTAATCAAATATATGATTGATAAACGTAGGGCGGGTAAGAAACACCGAGACAACCTCTTGAATAAATTATAATGGGTGGAAGAAAGGATGCAAAATGGATTAACCCAGACAACATTGATAGAGGAAAGGGATTACTGGCAACACCAGATTAAATTATTAGATCAAGAGGAATTAGCAAATAAAATAAAGTAGACTAAACAAAAAAATTTTTGAAAGGGCGAATAAAACAGGAAGATAGTTGGCTTACCGGCTTAGAAAGGAGCAGGAACAACGGACAATAGAAGGGCTGAAAGATGTAATTGGGAATCTTCCTTGAACTAAGGAAGGCAAGAGAATGGTAGCTCAGGATTTTTTCACACAGCTTTATCAGAAAGGAGAGGAAAATATTTGTGAAATTCAGAAATATTTGGAAAAGACAGACTTGCCTAAAGTCTCGGAAACAATGAAGGAAATTCTTAATGCGGCATTTACGATGGAGGAAGTAGAAACAGTTATGAAAGCACGGGCAAATGGCAAAACCCCGGGTAGAGATGGCCTTCCAGTTGAATTATACAAAATAGTGTTTGACGTGGTAGGAAGACACATGATGGATTTATTCAATGCGGTTATGAAAGAGGCTCAGGTTCCAGTATATTGGACTGAGGCTTATATTTCTATTATCCCAAAAGAAGGAACTGATCTATCTCTTATTAAGAATTATAGACCTATATCATTACTAAATTCCGATTATAAGATATTTGCGGGGGTTCTTGCAGCCAGGCTTAGCTGCTTCCTTAACCAATTCATTCATTCAGACCAAAACGGCTTCCTTCCTTAATAGATATATACGAGATAATCTTAGAATTATCATGAATACCCTAGAATTTTTTGAAAATCGCCCGGATAAACAATTAGCTTTAATTTTTGTTGACGCCCAAAAGGCGTTTGATAGAATCAGTTGGGAATTTATGATTTCTCAATTGGAATATATGGAGTTTGGTGGGAATTTGTGCAAGAGTTCTCATAGATGGAGAGGAGACAGAGAGAATTCAAATTCGTAGAGGTACAAGACAGGGATGTCCCCTTTCCCCATTGCTATTTGTATTAACTTTAGAACCCCTGCTTAGAGAAGTGAGAGGAAACACGGAAGTAAGAGGAATGAAGATTAGGCAGGAGGAAGTTAAAGTCCAGGCTTATGCAGACGATCTTGTATTTATCTTGGATCAACCACTGGACTCGGGCCTGAAATTATTACGCTTGATTAGAGAGTATGGGAAGGTAGCGGGATTACTGATGAATGAGGAAAAAACTAAAATCCTAGCAAAAAATATGACTCAGATGCAAAGGCAACAGCTGGAGCAGTTAATGGGTTTAAGAATAACAAATAAAATTAAGTATCTGGGTATATGGTTGACTGCCAGATGTTCCTCCATAAAGGAGGATAACTATCTTCCTCTTTACAGCCAGATGCTCAGAGACCTAGAAAGATGGAAAAATCTCCAGCTATCAATTTTGGGAAGGGTGGCAACCATTAAGATGTACGTGTTACCCAAATGGTTATTTCTATTCCAAACAGCCCCGGTAAGGTTGAATAAAGAGTTTTTTACAAATTTGGACAGGAGAATATCTAAATTTATCTGGCAGGGAAAGAGGCCGTGGATTAGACTTAAAATGTTACAAGAACCCAAAAATAGAGGAGGACTTGGACTCCCAAATTGGGAGCTCTATCACCAAGCAGTGAACTTGATTTGGGTGAAAGAATGGATGGTCCTACAAAAGAGACGACTTTTGACATTTGAAGGAGCCGGTCTTCAACATGGCTGGCACTATTCTCTATGGCCAGGAGCATCTGGTCATCATAGACACTTTGATGATCACTATTTATGTAGGACGCTTGGGTACACTTGGGAAAAGGTTAGAAGAAGAGTATATTCAAAAGTTCCATGTTGGATTTTGGCGCAGGAAGCTCAGATTTACCTGACATTGTATAAAGGGGAGAAAATCTTGACATATGAAGTTTTTTTGGATGTTCAGGATAATCCGAAGTCACGAGAATTATTAACTCTTCAAGGATATAAGATAGACTGGTGGTCTTATTCTCAAGTGCACTCCAGGTATAAAAAAGATTTATATAGTGAAGGAATCTACCGTAAAAGACAAGAATTGGATAAGATTTTATTAGAAGGAGGGAAAGGGATACTATCTAAATGTTATGCATATTTATTGTCTCTGCAGATAGGACAGGATGTAGTGAAGGATTGTATGATAGCGTGGGGGTGAAATTTTGGATATCCCCTTGACTTCCAGCAATGGGAACAGATTTGGTTGAAAAATATGAACTTAACCATGGCTTCTTCATACAAAGAAAACATAAAATAGTCTACCGGTGGCATCTCCCCCCTGCGAGATTAGCTAAAATGTTTCCCGGGACATCTGCCTGCTGTTGAAAGTGCAGTTACAGTAATGGAACTTATTTTCACCAATGGTGGGCCTGCCCGCAGGCGGTTAAATATTGGAAAAAAATATGGCAATGGATTTTGGAAATTACACAGATTAATTTGGAATTAAGGCCCGAGATTTTCCTATTGGGGGCAAAACCTTTGAATGTTAAATCAGATATATGGTTCTTGTTGATTCACATTATTATTGCAGCAAGATTAGTGTATGTGCAGGAGTGGAAAAATCAATACTTACCGATGGATTTGAAAATAATATATAAAATTAATGAGTGTGCGGAATCAGATCAATGAACTAGATTGATCAATGGTAAAAAAGATTCAGAATTTTATAACAGTTGGAAATTATGGTACGATTGGGTCCAGAAAAGGTGTATAGAATAGATATATGATGATGTATGTATATAATGGCAAATATGTATGTATAAAGGAATGACTTTATATTTATGGACAATGTAATCACATTATACCGTGGTGGCAGGATTGTATATTTTATTTGTGTATTGGTGTATAGAATATATTAATAAAAATTATTTTAAAAGAAAAAGAGAGAGACTTAGCAGACAGATGTATTGTCAGAATGAGATGCCTATCTTTCATTTACCTGCCGAATGGGTTCCCCTAATATTTCCAGGGTTCCAGGGTAGTTCTCAATGAGAGAAATATGAAGGTTGTTTTCTGCTCGTCTGTTGAGTGCAGAAACAATGGCGTAGGCCTGTTCCAGAAGGGCGCAGTTTTGAGTGTTCCTTGCTTTGTTTCGGATCATGTCCTGTGAACACAAGGAAAGGTACCATTTGCCCTCTTTGTGACAAGATGAATATTTGCAGCAGAAATATGGTTGAAGTGGAAAGGAAGGAAGGAAGGAAGGAAGGAAGGAAGGAAGGAAGGAAGGAAGGAAGGATAGGAGGGAGGGAGGAAGGAAGTAAGATTGTCAGTATTGACTATCAAGGAACTACTGATCACTTCCATCAACATTGACAGAGAAAACCACTCCCTTCTAGTATGATGATGTTACCTAGCTTGGTAACAAAATGTCTGCAAAAAAACCCACCAAGCTCAAAAAGTACCAAGGATCTCATAGTCCTCCTCCTCCTCCCTGCAAACCCCACTCCCTTTTAACATTGATATTATCAGATGGGTCATCAGACACCTGCAAAAAACCTGCCAAGCTCAGAGAGCACTAAGGACCCCACTGTTTTCTCTTACTCCTCCCTCCCTCCCATCTTCCCTTTTTCCTCCCTCTCTCATTTCCCCCTTCTTCCCCCTCATCTTTCCTCTCCTTTCTTCCTCCCTCCCTCCCTCCTTCTTCCTCCCTCCCTCCTTCCTTTCCTTCTCCTCCCTCTGTGGCTACTAACTGACCTGCCATCCCTCGCACCCACCAAGGGCATTCATGCACCACCCCCTTACATCTTATCCTGCATTGCTTAGTAATAACAACCCCAATCCCAATTGCCATTTTAACCTGGAGACAACCTGTACAAGTAATCCTCAATTTACAACCATTCATTTAGCAATAGTTCACTGTTCCAACCACACTGAAAAAAGCGAGTTATTACTCCTCACAGTTATGACCGTCATAGCATCCTCTCAGTGACATGATCAAAATTTGGCAAACGGCATGTATTTATGATGGTTGTAGCATCCTGGGGTCATGTGATCACCATTTGAGATCCCCAGCCTGCTTCTGACCAGCAAAATTCAAAGCAGGAAACTGGATTCACTTAACGACCACAGGATTCACATAGCAATTGCCATGACTCGCTTAACAACCATGGCAAAACTGGTTGTAAAATCGGGCGCCAGCCACTTAACAATCACCATGCTTAGCAATGGAAATTCTGGTTTCAATTGTGGTCATAATTCGAGGACTTCTTGTACTAACTTTCTCAGCACCGTGAGACCCGGTTTTGTTGCGCTACCAACCAACAAGTGACTAAAAGTTGTGCTCCTAACCTTGATTGCTGTTTGATATTTCTGGATCCGGTTTATGGGTCTCTCTAGATAGTGTTGCAGAGGGAACATCGGTGGCAGGGAAGGATCCTCACTAGCCAGTGTTCCCTCTGTGTATCGCTGGAGGGAGAGAAATATAATAGTAAGGGATTTATTCATTCAGTTTGCTTATCGTCCAGGAAAACCCTTCGTTCCATTACAGACCACACAATCATCCTACGTTCACACTGGATTTTTCTATTATTTGCTCTAATAAAGAAATGACTTTCTTCATTAGGATTTAGGCACTTGTTTAGTATTTCAGCACCATTACAAATAGAAGGATCTTATCCACATATTGCTCTGACTCACTACAAAGATGGATAATTCTTTATTTTTAATCCTGACTTTGTTTTTTTAAAAAAAATAAATAACTCAAGATGGCAAACATGTCGAATGATTCTTCTTCCACCTAATTTCCCCATAACAGTAACAAACATATGAGATGAGGATGGGCTGAGAGAGAGGGACTGGCTTAAAATCATCCAGTCGGCTTTCATGCCTAAGGATTACAATTCACCATTACCAAAGGTGAATTGACCCAAGGTCACCCAGGTAGCTTTCATGCCTAGGGCAGAACTAGAACTCACCGTCTCCTGTTATTGTCACAGAGGCAACCAGCCAGTTTTCATGCTTAAGGTGTGACTAGAACTCACCATCTCCTGATGATTGGTGCAAAATCAGCTGACTTTTATGCCTAAAATGGTACCATCTCCTGGTTTCTTGCATGATGCCTTCACCACTAGAGCAAACTGGTTCACCAATGTATGATACATGCTTGATGTACAAACGCAGGACTATTTCCAAAGAATTCTGGGTCATTAATTTTCACGCTGGTGAAAAATTCAGCAGAAAACCCCTTCAGTTGAGGGTGCCCTCACCTTATAAAACTCCTGGACCGCTTTGCTGACCACAATGGACTCGGCTTGAACCCGGCCTACCAAGTAGGTGATGTATTTGTCAAATTCGGCTTCATTTTTAAGGAAGCACATGGCCACATCGTCATCTGTGTCACACTTCTGAAGCTCTGGGAAGAAGGTGCTGTGGGAACAGCAGAAAGGAACATGAGAAGAGGATGTGGGCAGTGGGGTGGACTAAACGACCTCCCTTCCAGCCTTGTGACTGTATGATCTTCCAATTCCTGGCTTTCTTCTCCAGCTGAAACATCCTCTGTTAAACACAATCCAACCTGCCTTGTCAAAATGCCTTTTTAAAAAATCCTCAGGGTCATAAAAAGTCAAAATGGCAGACCTGAACTCAAAACTCAGCCTGTTTTTATTTCTGCCATTCGCATGAATCCTGAAGACAACCTGAAAACAAGTCCTTAAGACAACAGGGTGAGAGAAACGAAGAAAATTGTTTTTCCAGGAAACAAGATTCTGGGTGCCAACATTGAAAAGGCCCTACACTTAAAAAACCTCAGTGGAAGAAAGAATTAGGCCCAGTATCCCCACTACAGGTAGTCCTCCACTTACAACAGTTCATTTAGTGACAATTCAAAGTTAAAATGGCACTGAAAAAAGTGACTGATGACCATTTTTCACACTTATGACTGTTGTAGCACCCCCAGGGTCACATGATCAAAATTAAGAATGCTTGGCAACTGACTCATATTTATGGTGGCTGCAGTGTCCCGGGGTCACATGATCTCCTTTTGCAATCTTCTGACGAGCAAAATCAACGGGGAAGCCAGATTCACCAAACTACTGTGTTACTAACTGAACAACTGCAGTGATTTGCTTAACAACTGTGGCAAGAAAGGTCATAAAATGGGGCAAAACTCACTTAACAAATGTTTCACTGAGCATCAAAAATTTGGGGCTCAATGGTGGTCGTAAGTCGAGGACTATCTGTTAAGCAAAATAATGCTATTGTGGCTAATATATCAGAGGACATTTGCTTGAGTGGATAGTGGCACACAGGGTCGCAGGCATTCCTATTCAACTACTTTTTCTAGAATACTTTATTCTTTAAAAGCTGTTTGGCTGTTATATATCTGCCTCCCCTCTACGTACTTGGAATGAAAGTGCGTTATGTCAGTAATATTTCTGAAAATAACGGGCTTCTGGTTGGACACAGCAACAGGAACGGCAGGACAAGTTTCTGTGAACTGGATGTGGTGCGTTTGGAGGAACTGAAGATCCTTGACATACTCCTCTTCAGTGCCCAACAGGTCTTGAATGATAAGGCTAAAGAGGAAGCAGAAACAGAAAAACGAATGAAAATTCATGAAAACACATCCCACCCTTTAATGACCAGGGAAATTCATTCTAAATTTCAGCAGATAAACGTGAAAGTACAGATAGTCCTATGACCATAATCGCGTCCAAAATTTCCGTTGCTAAGTGAGGCAATTGTTAAGTGAAATTTGCCCCATTTTACAACCTTTCTAGCCATAGTTGTTAAGTGAATCTCTGCAATAACACGGTTGTGATGTGAATCTGGCTTCCTCTTTGATTTTGCTTGTCAAAAGGTTGCAAAAGGGGATCATGTGACCCCAGGACACTGCAACTGTCATAAATATGAGTAAGTTGCCAAGCGTTTGAATTTTGATCATGTGTCCATGGGGCTACTGCAACAGTTGTAAGTGTGATAAATGGTCATAAGTCACTTTTTTCAGTGCCATTGTAACTTTGAACAGTCACTAAATGAACTGAGGACTACCTGTATAGGGGGTGGCAAGTGGATGCTGTCATGTGCCAGAAATGCAAAGAGGCAGAGAGCCCCCTGCCCATGAGTCCCCTGTTAACCTGGGGGCTTCTGGGATAACAAAGAGGCAGGAGTGACTTACAGAAGTGACTCATGACACTCCCTGCTGGCTTCCGCAATGACTTCTCCAAAGATAACAAGATAAGATAATTTTTACTGTCATTTTTTTTACTGTGAGCACACTGGCATACATTAAAAATGAAATTATGTTGCTTGATCTCATAAGAAAGTATATATCTACCCATACATATACATAACACCCATATACATGCTATACACACACACACACACACACACACATACATCACTGTCCATTTTGAATATACAATGGAAAGAGGAAACTTAATAGTTCACAAAGTTGATGCTAGATGAAACAAAACTGTGACTGAATCTAGATATTCAGATACCACGAAGTCTCCTTCCAAACGCTCTAGTCTAGTAGATCCTCACATCATCATCTTCTTTTAACAACCCCATAATCCCTTGCAGGGTGGAGTCTGGGCAACTGAATGGAGCTGAGTGTTTACTGGCTGGATGCCCTTCCTGTCGCCAATGCGGAGTTTTCTTCAGCAAATACATTCTCATCTGGGCCCAGAGAGAGAAATACCTGCCTCTACATAGGATTGAATTCACAGCCTCCTGATTGTGAGGTGAGAGCTCCTCTAGGCCATCACACCACTCTAGTGGATCCTGCACACGATGGGGGTTATACACAACGACTTCTAAGTCCCTTCCTAAGCTGTGATTCTATGAAATTATTCTTATATATCATGAGCTATAAGAATAGGACACGGCCCTTTTGACAGAGAAGTAGTTTGCTCCAACAGGAAGGGTTTTCACCAAGCTCACCTTAATTTCTTCCGATATTCGTCCTCTGAAACAGATTCTCCATGGAACTCTGGAACATCGGGGATACCCCACTCCGCAGACAGCTAATATTAAAACAAAAAAACCTTAGAAGGATTTCTGCCTTGGGCAGGGGGTTGGGCTAGAAGACCTCCAAGGTCCCTTCCAGGTTTAGGATTTTATGATCTGGTATCTACCAGGAAGGGATGTCCTTAAAAGACAGATTTCAGGTCTTCCAACCAAGGTTATCACACAAGGTGCAAAGGATAGGAAGTAGCTGAGTTATAGCGGTAGCATGGGAGCCCCCATCTCAACTTAGGAGGCTCTCTAGCCCATATTGTGTGCAGATGCTCCTGTGCACAACTTTTTGCATTCAGTGTATGTTGGTCCTGCCCAGGGTTGGGTTCTAAAATTTTTTACTACCGGTTCTGTGGGCGTGGTTTATTTTGTGGGCATGGCTTGGGGGTAATGTGACTGGGTAGGCGTGGCCAACTTTTTTTTTTCCCTTTTACTTTTAAAAGCATTTTTTCTACAACCTTAAGAGGTTGAAGAAAAAAATGCTTTTAGAAGCCTCTGACGATCAGGCAAGTCATCTGGGATCGCCAGAGGCTTTTAAAGGGATTTATTTCCTCGGTTGAAGAGGTTGCAGAAAAAATGTTTTCAGAAGCCTCTGAAGATCCCAGCTGAGCTGCGCGATCATCAGAGGCTTTTTTTTTTAACTTTTAAAAGCATTTTTTCAGCCAAAGAGGTTGATGAGGTGGGCGGGGTAAGCAAGCAGCGACCGGGCTGGGGACTGGTTTGGGGGCGTGGCCAGCCAATGTTTTTACCGGTTCTCCAAACTAAAAATTTTTACTACCGGTTCTTGCGAACCGGTGCGAACCAGGAGCAACCCACCACTGGTCCTGCCTGAATCTTACATCACCCTGCCGCCATCTGTTAGATTGTCTCTGTGGCCTCTTTCCATAGTCTGCATATTAGGCCTGGTATAATGTGGTAGACACCCGCTCCCCACCACTTCTATGGACCTGGTGCTTAATGTCTAGGGAGATTCCTACACACACACACACACACACACACACACACACACACACACACACACACTTTGGAGATGAGACTATCTTCCTGCCCAACCCCTCCTGTTTTTAACCTGCTCTTGGTTTAGAACAACAAGCACTTCCTTTTTTCTCCCCTGCCCTCCCTACTTCTGAAATGGACCTTTCCTTTCTTTTCCTTCTTCTTCCACCTGGCGTGCATCAAAGAAGGTGCAAAAGGGACACCTGCACCCGGGACAATGCAACTATCATAAATATGAGCCAGTTGCTAAGCAACTGAATTTAGATCATGTGACCATGGGGATGCTGCCATGGTTGTAAGTATGAAAAACAGTCATAAGTCACTTTTCAGTGCTATTGTAACTTTGAATGGTCACTAAACAAATGGTTATAAGTTAAGGGCTTCTTGTACTTTGCATATTACTATATATGAACTATAGTAACTCTTTACTGAAACTGCTGGGTAGAAGTTGGCTTAATTATTCATGGTAACCTAGAGACCAGAGACATAAGATTAAGCAATTTTGGAAGAACACCCCCCCCCCCCAACAAGCTATTTATAAATCTCACCTTTAACTTTTTATCCAAGTAGGCTGGAGAAACCCAACCTTGTCTCGATGGGCTTGACTTGGTGGGTTTGGTCCTGACCAGCCACTTCAAAGGATGAGCGGAGTCTAAAACCTCCACGTATTGGCCTTCCTTCAGAGTGATGGTTTCACGGTCTGCCCCCATTGGGGTATAGTCAGCAATGACCATGTAGATGTCAAAAATCTATGAAGAGAAGGGTGGTTGAATTGAACTGAATAGAATATACCAAATAAATAGAGAATCCAGATGGGATGGGATGGGATGGAATGGAATAGAAAGAATAGAATAGAATAGAATAGAATAGAATAGAATAGAGTAGAGTAGAGTAGAGTAGAGTAGAGTAGAGTAGAGTAGAATAGAATAGAATAGAATAGAATAGAATAGAATAGAATAGAATAGAATAGAATAGAATAGAATAGAATACCAATACCAATACCAATACCAATACCAATACCAATAACATACCAATACAATAGAACAGGATAAATACTTTATTGGGCCAAGGGTCACTTTCTTAAATATTCTTGAGGTTAGCTCAGAAGCTGTTGTCAGGTGAGAACAACCAGACTCACCCAGGCAGAGTTCAAGCTGACTACTTTATTGTATTCTACCTATAGTACAGGAATCTACATAGACTGGCAGCTTTCACCTGGGAATGACCAGAAAAGGTATCAAGGCATTTAGGGAGGGTCATACTAAGCCTCTTGTGTTTGATGATGATGATAATAATAAATCCAGGCTAATTCCTTGCTTCATCCCTCCTCCCATTGGGAGGATTGCTCTCCAACAGCCATTCCATTAGATCATGGGTCAGGGTAGAAGGGAATATTTGTAGCTCAAGATTGAACCAGGGGTCCTCCCTCAGCCAGGGGCCACTACTGAGTTGTGGCCTTTTTGGAATCATACCACGTGAGTGGGAGCTGGCGCACATGACTGCACACATACGCATATATGCACCAGCCTGCACATTGAGCTGAACTGCACAAGTTGACTTCACTACTTAGGTGGCCCAGTGCCTCTCTCCCCACTCCACCCAGCTGCCGCAAAGGCTGTTCTCTGACTTGCTTTTTTTTTTTTTGGCAGACATTTCTAGGTAACATCATCAGTGCTAAAAGGGAGGAGGATTTTCAGGGAGGAGCAGGAGCAAGAAGGAGGAGGAGGACTGTTTGATCCTTGAAAATTGAGCTTAGTTGTTTTCATGAAGATGTTTCAAACTAGGTTATATCATCAGTGCTAGAAGAGGCTGTATATAACAGAGAGCAAACCCCTCTCCCTTCTAGCATTGATGATGCTATCTAATTTGATAATGATATGCCTGCAAGAAAACAACCAAGCTCAGAGAGGATCAAGGACTCCACGGTCCTTGTCCCTATCCTACTGTTCCTGCTTCTGCTGCTCCTCTTCCCCCTCCAATTCCCCTCCTGTCCAGCATTGATGATGTTCCCCAGTTGGGTCATGAAATGTCTGCAAGAAAACCACCGAGCTCAGAGAGCACTAAGGATCCCACCAATCATTTTTCCGATTCACCTCCAAAGAGTCTTATTTTTCTCCCTATGGGAAAACGTGCATATACGTTAATTTTGCAGATGCCCTACTTACCTCCCCCCTTGCATCCCCTTCATCGGATTCAGAGGAAGATTCCTGAGCAGTTGAGGAAGGTCTGGACCTGCCGTGCCGTGGAGATGCCGATGGTGTCTTTGATTCATCGTCACTGTCAGCTCCAGGAATTCGGAGGGAAGCTGAAATGGAAGGGAAAGTGAATAAAAAGTGTCATCAGTCAGAAATTCCATTCTTTTGAAGAAGAATTCCAATCTTAAAACATGCTCAGGTGTATTTTGTTCAGCCTTCCCAATCTGTGTCCTGTAGACACACCAGATTTTCTTCAGACTTAGAGGCAGTGGTGGGATTCAGCCAGTTTGCACCACTTTGGAAGAACTGGTTGTTAAGTTTCTGAGCAGTTTGGTGAACTAGTTGTTGGAAGAAATCATTAGGGCAAAGAACTGGTTGTTAAATTATTTGAATCCCACCACTGTTTATAGGCTATGGAGAAAGTTCTTAGCAAAGAATTAAGTAGAGAACACAGATAGTCCTGGACTTACAACAGTTCATTCAGTGACCATTCAAAGTTACAAAGCATCAGAAAGCAAGACAAGAAATCACGGATAGAAACTGATCAAGGAGAGAAGCAACCTGGAGTTAAGGAGAAACTTCCTAACAGTGAGAACAATTAACCAGTGGAACAGAAGTTGCCTTCAGAAGTTGTAGGTGCTGTAATACTGGAGGCTTTTAAGAAGAGACTGGATGGCCATTTTATCTGAAATGGCAGGGGGTTGGAGGAGAAGACTTCCAAGGTTCCTTCCAGTTCTATTCTGATTGCAACAGCAATGAAACAAGTGACTTATGACCATTTTTCACACTTACAACTGTTGCAACATCTCCTTGGTCATATGATCAAAACTTCAGATGCTTGGCAAATTATTCATATTTATGACGGTTGCAGTGTCCTGGGGTCATGTGATCCCCTTTTGCAACCTTCTGATAAGCAAAATCATGGGGGTAGACAGATTCACTTAACAACTGTGTTACTAACTTAACAATTGCAATACTTCACTTAACAACTATGGCAAGAAAAGCCGTAAAATGGGGCAAAATTCACAGCATCTGTTCTGTGTAGCAATGGAAATTTTGGACTCAATTGTGGTCTATATGTACAAAATACAGAATAAAGGGGTTAGAAGGGACCTTGGAGGTCTTCTAGTACAATCCCCTGTTCAAGTAGGAAGCCCTACACCAGTAATGGCTAACCTTTTCTGGACCGAGTACCCAAAGTGCACGCCTAACCCCCCAAATGCAATGCATGCACGGCCCCCATGCATGTGCCTCTCCCCGCACATCCCCCCGTGCATGCACGTGTGGCCCCCCGCATGACACCCCCCCCCCCCCGGGTGACAGAGTCTCATGTGGCAGATACTCAAAGACCAGCTGGCCAGCAGGAGGTGCTTGCACCTGTGTGGCAGAGCTGAACTGGGGTGATGGCTTGCGTGCCCACAGAAAGGGCACTGCATGACACCTCTGGCCCGCATGCCATAGGTTCGCCATCCTGGCCCTATACCATCTCAGACAAGTGGCTGTCCAATCTTTTCTTGAAAAACTCCAGTGATGCAGCACCCACAACTTCTGGAGATAAATCATTCCACTAATTAATTGTTTTCACTATCAGGAAATTTCTTCTTAATTCCAGGTTGCTTCTCTCCATGAATAGTTTCCATCTATTACTTCTTATCCTGCATTCAAATGCCTTGGAAAATAGGTTGGCCCCCTATTCTTTATGGCGGCCCCTCAAATATTGGATGATGCTGTCATGTCATCCCTGGTCCTTTTCTTCCTCTCTGACCGGTCGCAGTCCATGTTGACAGGGGGGCAGAGGTCGACCCCGAGGCCCCTTGTATGTGGGGTGCCGCAGGGATCGGTCCTCTCGCCCCTTCTGTTCAACATTTATGTGAAGCCGCTGGGTGAGATCATCCAAGGTTTCGGGGTGAAGTACCATCAGTACACTGATGATACTCAGCTGTACATCTCCACCCCGGATCACTCCAATGATGACCTTGACGTGATGTCCCAGTGTCTGGAGGCCGTACGGATCTGGATGGGGAGAAACAGGTTCAAACTCAACCCATCCAAGACCAAGTGGCTGTGGCTTCCGATGTCCCAATATAGTCAGTTGGTGCCATCTCTGACTGTTGGGGGCGAATCATTGGCCCCCACAGAGAGGGCTCGCAACGTAGGTGTCCTCCTGGACGCACGGCTGTCTTTAGAAGAGCATATGACGGCCGTGGCCAGAGGGGCTTTTTATCAGGTTCGCCTGATTCGCCAGTTGCATCCCTTTCTGGATCGGGACTCCTTACGCACGGTCACTCATGCCCTCGTCACTTCCCGCCTGGACTACTGCAATGCTCTCTACATGGGGCTTCCCTTGAAGAGCACCCAGAGGCTCCAGCTGGTCCAGAATGCAGCCGTGCAGGTGATTATGGGAGTGTCATGGCGCTTCCATGTAACACCTCTCCTGCGTGAGCTGCACTGGCTCCCGGTGGTCTTCTGGGTGCGCTTCAAGGTGTTGGTGACCACCTTTAGAGCGCTCCATGGCTTAGGACCGGGATATTTACGGGACCGCCTTCTGCCACCGAGAGCCTCCCACCGGGCCAGTACGCTCCCACAGAGAGGGGCTCCTCTGGATGCTGTTGGCCAAACAATGTCGATTTGCGGCCCCCAGGGGAGAGCTTTCTCTGTGGGAGCACCTGCCCTCTGGAACGAGCTCCCCCCCAGAGATACGGACGATTCCGGACTTACATACTTTCCGTCGGGCCCTTAAAACCTTTTTATTTCATCAAGTCGGGCTGGCCTAATCTCTCCAATTGTGTATTTTAATTTGGATTTTTAATGGGGGATTTTAACTGTCGGGCCAAATTGTTTAATTCATTTTAAAATTGTTTTTATATTTTGTATTTGATGTTTTTTATTTCTGGCTGTTCACCGCCCTGAGTCCTTCAGGAGAAAGGCAGTATATAAATTTAAATATTAAATTAAAGTAAAGTAAAGTAAAGTAGACATTCCCAGTTCCCTCAATTGTTGATCATATGGTTTAGCAGCCACACCCTTGATCATCTCTGTGTTTACAAGCAAACATTTCTCATTGCAAATCTAAGGGATTGTTCTAATGAGGCAACAAACTTTGGCCTTATATCTCTATCAACTTGATTTAATGCTCACTCAGGTAATTTTCCCCTTCCAAATAGTCCTATCTCAAACTGATAGCCCCAAATCCAATATTTTCAAGTGTTTTCCTGCATTTACCGTATTTTCCGGTGTATTAGACGACTGGGCGTATAAGACGACCCCCTACTTTTCCTGTTAAAATATAGAGTTTGGGCTATACTCGCCGTTTAAGACTACCCCTCTTCCAACGCACACCAAATAAACATTAAAAAATATCAGATTTGATTTCAATATGGTATTTCGTATCAGGTTTTTTTCCTGTCACCCTGTCCTGTCACCCATGCAGCCTTGATGAGATCAGTACAGCTTCCCCTCAATGTTGTTGGCACTCCCGTAGCGTCATCGGTCAGCGCCGGCAACTCAGATTTGGGAAGCTGTGCCGATCTCGTCAAGGCTGCATGCCGCTGAATGCTGGACCCATCTGGTTGCTGAGCGGAGCTTCCCCCAGGCATCCAGGTGGATATTACCGATGCTCTGACTTCCCCAGCTGACCCCCAGTGATGGCGAGCCCCAGCTGTCTGGGGAAATGCCCACCTTTGAGTGATTTTTAAAAAAAATTGTTTCCCGCTGGCTTTAAATTAGGATACTAGATGGACAGGCTTTGGGTTGGAAATTATGTCCATTTTTTAGTAGTATGTTTACATATTGTTGGTCTTTTATCTTGTGAAGAGACCCAACATTCTGGTCTAGGGTACATATAATAGATTTTTGCAATTAAGTTCCCTATAAATGAGAGGATCAGTGGAAATAAAGTTAGTTTTATTTAATAGGTAACAAAGGCTAATAAAGAGCATTCTAAATATAGTTTATTATTATCTAAACTAGGTTGTTTTATTTCACTGCAATGAAGAAGGTGAAACTAGTTTGCTGGGTTGAACATGTACTGTTTAATGTTGTGCTGGCTGGGGATTGCATGAATTGAAATCAAAAAACACCTGGAGGATTCAAGTTTGGAACATGCAATTGTAGAAAGTTACTCTCAGTGAAGGTCATCCCTAACTCTAGAAATGTGCATTTGAACGGCTTCTTTTGGAGCTACAATGCCTTTTTTCTCTTGTGGGATGGGCAAAGTTTTATGGAGTGCCTTATTTGGCGATGTGCTATATGAGCAATTGGATAACATTCTCCATACGGTCCTTTTTTAAAAGTACAGCAAGGTAGGCTGGAAGAGCCGAGGAGGACTTGCATGCACGATCGCCTCCCCAAAGTGCCCCACAGCAAGAAAGTTGAAACTGAAGTGAGGCATTTATCTGCTTTCGGTGAAGGCGCTTAGAACCGCTTCTAACGTGGAAGTTTGGAAGCTTGTTCCTTCAACGGATTTTGTTCCCCAATGTATTTCCCCAAGAAATTCTCAGCCTCCAGTGAAGGGTGGGGGGGATTGACTTTGAAACTGGATCCCCTCCTGCGTCTTCGCTTCTGCATTGGCCGATGCCGTGGCGAACTTAAAAGAGGCTTAATGAACTACGGCCAAGTCACGGGCTTCCCTTTTGACAGGGGATTTTTTTTCCTGGGGGGGGCGGGCGGGGAGAGTGGGAAGAAGCAGCTCCCCGAATAAAACAGAATTGCAGCGTCGACAAGCCTGCAGAGAAGTTTGCACCAGAGTGGCAGAGCACCGGGTTAGTTGCCCTTTGCCGAAAGGGAATTGCGCCGGAATGTGACCAAAGAAGAGGCCCTGCAACCGATGAAAAACCCAGGCAAGCCCCTGCGGGAGAATAACTTTTCTTCCCTCACCGCTGGGCCAATTGGCGGGCAGAGGCCAGTCCGGCTCCTTTGCACATCCGACCCTGCAGGTTTCAGTAGAGGCTGCGAATAGACGCGCGAGGGGCTGGGCAGGAAGCTCATCCTCCCTTCCCCCCTCCCTCCCGTGGCCCCACTCCTTTCTTCCCGCGGCTCCGGGTCTGCTGCCTGCTGTCATGAAGAGCCAGACTATCTGCAGCCGGGCAGCAGCCGGGGAGGGACGGGAAGGGGCGGAGGAGCCGGGAGCAGCAGACGCAGCCTCCGCGCGCAGGAGACAGACTGAAGGGAGGAGGAGGCGGAGGCAGCTGCTCTGCGAAAGGCAGCCCTCCGCCCTGGGGTGGGTGAGATGGAGGGGCTTTCGGAGGGAAGGTGAGTGCGGACAGCCTGGCGGGCTTCTCCAGCCGTTGCCTTTCCCCGCCAAGGCAGACAGGAGTTGCTACTCCAGGACAACGACCTAGACAGCTAGCAACTAAGTGTCGGGCAAACTGATGACGCTATGGGAGTGCCGGCAACATTAAGGGGAAGCTGTGCCAATATTGTCAAGGCTGCATGTAGCTGAATGCTTGACCCAGCTGGTTGCTGCGTGGAGCTTCCCCCACCGTCCCAGGCATCCAGGTGGATATTACCGACGCTCTGACTTCCCCAGCTGACCTCCAGTGAAGGCGAGCCCCAGCTGTCTGGGGAAGTCGGAACGTAGTAATATCCACCTGGATGCCTGGGACGGTGGGGGAAGCTCTGCTCAGCAACCAGCTGGGTCAAGCATTCAGCGGCATGCAGCCTTGACGAGATCGGCCCCTCAAAGTTGTCGGCGCTTCCGTAGCATCATCGGTCAGCGACGGCAACTCAGATTCGAGTTAGAAATCTCTAGCAATGACTAGAGATGGTAGTAGCTGCTCTTACCGCTTCCACCAGTCTGTCAAGGTAGATATCGTAGGCTTATACCTGGCGTATAAGACGACCCCCGACTTTTGAGAAGATTTTCCTGTGTTAAAAAGTCGTCTTATACGCCGGAAAATACGGTAGTTCACTTGAACCTCTGTTACCTTGACTTATCTTTGCAGATACAATTTCCGTGATCTGAGATGTCAGTTTCTGCAGAAATTCCTCGGTTCCCACTTCGGTTAGAGAAATCTGACTCCGAGCTGTTTCTCCTTCCATGTGCTCTCCTGATAAAAAAGAAAGAACATGGTGCTTGGTCTAGTAGTGAAGGCATCAGGCTAGAAAATGGGAGAGAGTATATTCTAGTCCCACATGATGCCTGAAAGCTGGCTACGTGACTGTGGGCCAATCAGCAGGAAACTGTGAGTTTCGACATGAAAGTCAGCTGGGTAAGCTGACTGGCGTTCAAGTCTAGTCTTAGGCATCAAAACCAAAACTTGGTGATTTTGGGTCAATCACCAAGAGACAGGGAGTTCTAATCCTGTCTGAAGCACGAAACCCTGTTGGGTGACCATGGACCAATCATCAGGAGTCGGTGAGATATAGTATTGCACGAAGGCATGAAAACTGGCTTGGTAACTTTGGGCCAGTCCCTCTCTCTCAGCCCAACCCATCTCACAGGGTTGTTGTTGTGGGGAAAATAGGAGGAGGAAAGCGTGTTAGATATGTTTGTCACCTTGAGTTAGTTGTAAAAATAATAAAGGCGGAACATAAATAAAAAGTTTGAGTCATTGATTTGATTCTGAAAAATGATTCTGTTTATTCCAATTCAGTTTATGTCCAAGGCCATATTGGGTTTAGGCTGTTGATCTGATTTAGAGATTCTGTAATATCATTTCTGAACAGACCTGAAATTTCAAATACTGTAGATCTGAACAAGCTTATTCAAGAAAAGTTAACATTTCAAACGTGCTCAAAGACCTTCAAAGATATTTCACCTCCACCATCAATTTTGTTTTATTATTACAAAATGAAAGCAGCTGAAGTGTGAGGGGAGAATTTTAAATTTATGTTTTTAATGGGAAATTGATCATTATTAGAAAAGACACTTTGAAATAGAAGCCAGAGTTACATAAAAAAACATTTGAAAGTTAGTAGATATAAAGTTTTGACAGTTTTCCCTACCTTTTCCGACTTCAGAAGCTTGAGCTCTGAAAAAAAGGAAAAACGAGTCACATTTTCCTATATAGATTTTTATTCTAACCGTTTTTCCTGACCAATATTGAATCTGGAAGCCAGAGCAGATAGAAGCCAATGGGGCTGTATGTAAGCCTTAATTGCTTATTGTAGAAGGAAGGAAGGAAGGAAGGAAGGAAGGAAGGAAGGAAGGAAGGAAGGAAGGAAGGAAGGAAGGAAGGAAGGGAGAATAGGAGGAAGGAAAGGGAGGAAGGAAAGAAAGGAGGAAGAAAGGAGAGAAAAAGATGGAAGAAGGGAGGGAAGGAAGAAACAAAAGAAGGAAGGAAAGGGAGGGAGGGAGGAGGGAAGGGAGGAAGGAGAGAAGAGAATAGGAATAAGAAAAGGAAAAGGGAGGAAGGAAGGAAACGAAGGAGGGAGGAGAGAGGGAGGGACGGAGCAAGGAAGGAAAGAAAGAAGGAAGAATAGAAAAGTAAAAAGGGAGGGAGGGAGGGAGGGAGGAAGGAAGGAAGGAAGGAAGGAAGGAAGGAAGGAAGGAAGGAATTCACAGGGCCTCTAAACAGATAGTTGAAGCAAACAGTTGTTCCAGCATACCATGGCAGAATTCATAAAAAAAACATTTAAGAACCTCAAATATATTTTTTTAAAAGACCATAACTTTCTTACAGTCTTTGAACAAGTGAAGCTTTCAATGTCAACCGAAATAGAGATACACTACGCATCTCTGCGCAACATTGACTAAAATGAGCAAAGAAATATTATTCATAGTCTTTTTCTTTCTTTGCTCTCTTCATAATTGCAATCAGCAAGTTAGTGTAAATATGTTTTTAAAGAAGCTTCAATAATAGTGCATTTTATATCCCATCAAGGTATATAAGAAAGGGTCCTCTCTCGCTTAGGTGTTGGTTCCCAGTAATTCAGTAATGTGAAGGATTGGGAACTCAAGATTATTGTACTGGAGTAATTAAAATAATATAATGTTATGAGTATCATATATTTTCATTAATATTTGGCCAGGCTATGACATACTTACCCAATTGATGTCATGATGGCCTCTGTCACCATCACCCGCTCCTGGGTCAGAGACTCAGCCTCTTTCACTGCAAGAGAATGGTAGTACTGATGATATTACCTAGTTTGGTAATGAAATGTCTGAAAGAAAACTACCAAGCTCAGAGAGCACCAAGGACCCCCTCTCCTTCTCCTCATTCCCACAAACCCCCTCCCTTTAGCACTGATGCTGTTAGCTAGTTGGGTCATGAAATGTCTGAAAGAAACAACCAAGCTCAGAGAGCACCAAGGAGCCTACAGTTATTGTCATCCTCCTCCTCCATACCCATTCTCTTCCTCCTCGCCATAAACCCTTCTGCTTCAATAGGTAGGACAAGATAGGTGTAGGTAGGTAGAGGGGTGGATAAGAGCGTTGGTGTTGCAGCAGACTAAAGTGCTATTAGGTAGCACCAGCTGCCTGCAATTACTGTGAGTTCAAATCTCACCAGGCTCAAGGTGGTCTCAGCCTTCCATCCTTTCGAGGTAGGTGAAATGAGGACCCGGATTGTGGGGGCAATAAGCTGACTTTGTATAAAAGAGAACACCGCTTGGGAGGGGGAGCGAAAGCCCTACTAAGCAGGTATATACAAAAGTATGAAGGCTATTGCTTAACGCATTGTAAGCCGCCCTGAGTCTCCAGAGAAGGGCAGCATATAAATCGAACCACTAAATAAATAAATAAATAAATAAATAAATAAATAAATAAATAAATAAATAAATAAATAAATGGAGTGGCTGGCTGACAAATAAAAGAGAGAGAGAGAGAGAGAGAGAGATGGGTAGGTGGGTAAATGGGTAGGTAGTTGATATGATAGGCAGATGTAGGTAGACAGGAGAAATAATGGATGGTTGGATGACAGATGAAATAGAAGAGATAGATAGATAGATAGATAGATAGATAGATAGATAGATAGATAAACAGATAGATAAATAGATAGGATAGACAGATAGACAGACAGACAGACAGACAGATGACATGATAGACAGATGAAGGTAGATCGGAGAAATGATGGGTGGGGGGATGACAGATAAAATAGATGATAGATATAGGTAGGTGGGTGGGTGGGTGGGTGGATGGATGGATGGATAGATAAGATAGGTAGGCAAGTAGGTAGAGATAGATAGATATGGTAGATGATAGACAGACGGATGGACTGACAGAGAAAGAGAGACTTACCATCCAAAACGTCCAATGAAGCACTGCAGATAGACTGACCAGCCTGATTGGAGGCGATACAAGTATAGTTTCCACTGTAGGTTTTTTCCACATCCAATAAGATCAGACTGTGCTGCATATTGGAACTGGCCAGTTTATAACCTGGAGTGTCCGACCTGATCCAGAGGATGTCTTCACCATGAGATTCTTCCTTCAACCATGTTACTGAGGGTGATGGAGTCCCTAAAAGAAAAGGGTGAAAAAAAGCAGTGAGGTTTGGGGGCAAAGATGCTACAGAAAGACTTTTTTTGGGTGTGTGTGAGGGATTGTTCATTTATACAGACACAAAATAATACGGATGAGAAAAATGACCGCAGTACAGGTCATCCTCAACTTACAACACTTCATTTAGTGACCATTCAAAATTACGACGATGCTGGAAAAAAGTGACTTGTGATCCATTTTCACACTTACGACCATGGCAGCATCCCCATGGTCACATGATCAAAATTCAGACACTTGGCAACTGATTCATATTGCAGTGTCCTGGGTTCATGTGATCCCCTTTTAAGACTTTCTAATGAGCAAATTCACTTAAAAATCGGGTGATTAATTTAACAACTGCAGTGATTCACTGAACAACTATGGGAAGAAAGGTCATACAATGGGGCACAAGTCACTTAATAAATGTTTCGCTTACAACAAAATTTTGTGCACAAAAGTCAAGGACTGCTGTAGTCAAAAGAAGTGGGTGGGATGGCCTTTAAGGTTATTTACCTTCCACCTTCACTGAAAGGGTGATGCTGACCCCTCTCCTCACTTTCTTGTTGGTAAATCTTTCCAGGAATCTTGGTGGCACTAGCTGCTCATAAATGTCTGAAAATTAAAATATATGAAGCAGAAGACAAATTTAGAGAGAGAGAAAAATAAGCCCCCAACTCAGACTAAGCTTGCTTGGTTTTGCATGGATCAAGCATCCAAACTGCTTTGATCTGGGCAAAGCAATCCTCAAGCAAAACACATGGAACTTTAGCCACAATTTACTTTGATATTTTACCTGTTGCATTTTCTTACCTTTTTCTGGTTTTCTGTCCTCACCAGCTCCTGCAAGAAGACAAAAAAGAGTGAAATTATTTCATTATACCTCTTTTTCCCTCTCTCTCTTTGTGTTCTTCTCTGTTTCTCTCTCTGTTTCTCTCTCTTTCAACTATCTACCCATCTATTCATCTATCCATCCATCCCTCTATCCCTCTATCTATATCTATCATCTCCCTGTAATCATTCATTCATTCATTCTATGTATCTATCTATGTATCTATCAATCATCTATTCATCCATCCATCCATCTCTCTCATCTATTTCTATCATCCATATATCTTTCATCTATCTATCATCTATATCTATCTTTCTATCTATCTATCTGCCATTTATTCGTCCATCTATCCCCCTCTCTCTTTTCTCATCTATTTCTATTTATCTATCATCCATATATCTTTTATCTGTCTATCTACCATCTATCCATCCCTCATCTATCTATCTGTCTGCTTGCCTGCCTGTCTGTCTCATCTCTCTCTCTCTCTTCCATCCATCCATCCGTCATTTCTGCATTACTGATAAATTGCCCCAATCCCACCAGATGCTAGGCAAGATACAATAGTCTTTAAAAAATGCATCATTACTAGTGTGTGGATAAAAGAATATCCAAGGCATCATTCCTTAACCAAATGACAACTGCCTGCTGGAACAATATTGCTTTAAACTGCCTCTGAAACATCTATTAGAGTAAGAAGTTGGGGATTTTTTTTTTCAAAAGACACCATAATATGAAAACTCCAGACTCTGTAGTTCTCCTGGGCAGATTTGACCTATCAAGGAATAACATTAACAACCATTTCAGCCTGTATGAACTCACCTTTGACTATGAGCCTGGCTGCCGAATAAGCAGACCCAGCAGAGTTAGTGATGAAGACAGAATACTGGCCATCATCTTCTTTGGTGACCTGGAGAATTTCCAGAGCGTGAAATTCACAGCTGTCTGTCCTTTGGAGACGATCGCTTGTGTGTAATGGCTGACCGTCTTTGAACCAGTAGAGACGGGGCTCGGGAAAACCTAGGCCGACATATGACAAATACAGAGAGAGATATATGAGCTATAAGACTAATCAAGGAATCCATCATTGTTCTACTTAACGCCCCATTCAGTTACTTGACTAACCACAGTGTGCCACTAACTCCTTTTGGTCATTCAATACTGAGAATCAGAGATTTTTTTGCAAATGGAGGCAAATATAGGTGTCCCAGGATAATGTTGCAGGATCCAACCTGAGTCAGTCAGCGGGACGAGAGGTTTTGTCTTCCAAGCTTTTGGACTCGTGTTGGAGCATAGACTCAGGAATGGTGGGTTTCACTTACCTTTGCTACCGCTTTGCTTGCGCACGTGCCACTTCTGCATATGCACAGAAGCTTCTGCACATGCGCAGATCATATTTGATGACATCCAGGTGGGTGGGTGGAGCCTCCTGCCACTGCTGCTACCAGTTCTCCCAAACCGGGGCAAACGGGTAGCAACCCACCATCGATCCTCAGGGAACTTCTCACTAGCAGAGGGTGTGTTTTGGGATATTCTGCATTTACATGGTGCTTGTTGTGTGTGGCTTTTTAGTTGTTGATTGGGGTGTTAATGGCTGTCTATTAAGTTAGCTATTGTTTCCTTGTGCTGCCAAGTCCTCGCCTCATAAGCTGTTGGTAAATCAGCATGCCTGTTGACTAACAAGGGGTCCATTTCATAGGCTTCAATCACTTCCTTGGCTGTTTTTGTCCCTGCTCATCCAATAACCTTAGTAGCTTCAAAATTGAATGTATGTCTTTCTTCATTGCAATGTGAGGCTACCAATGACTTTGGTCTCCTCACCTGATTGCTCACTTCTATTCTTGTAATCTCGTAATTACATTCCTCCCCATCTGCCCTACATAGTCACAGGGGCAATCCATGCAGGGGAGATTTCTTGAGTCAGAATTTGCCAGTCATTGGTGAAGACTTTCCTGCCTAAGTTGGGACTATAAACTCAGGGTCTCCCATTTCTAGCCTGGTGCCTTCACGACCACACCAAACTGATTCTCCTATTGCAATGCAAGCTCTACCCCTTTTGTATTGTAATGTTGGTTGCATACAAAAAGGTTGGAACTTGCATCACAATAATGAATAATGAATATTCAGGATAATGAAATTCTTTTTTAAAAAATCTGCTTAATGCTGCAATGCTTCAGAATCCCTCAGAGCACACAGTGGCTGGAACTGAACCCAGAACCCGAGGTGGTGCGAGATGAAACCAAAATCAAATTATACAATTTTCAACCCACAATGTCAGGCTCAACTTCAGGTGCCCGAACAACTCCGAAAACAAAGACCAGCATGCAAGAAGTGATTGTGTGAATGGGAACTACCCCAGTACCTTTCACTTTTAAATGGAATTTGGCAACAGGGGCTCCAGGCGCCACGTGAATATCGTGAAGTTCATCCGTGATTTGAGGCAACTGTTCCTCTTCTGTTGTTGACTCCACTCCATCTTGTTCCCGGCTGGTTCAAGAGATGGTAGGAAAGAGAGGGAGGGCAACACAAATGATTGACATACAAAGCCAACTTCCAAATATAATTAGAATTTAGAATAATAGGTTTGGAAGGGACCTTAGAGGTCTTCTAGTTCAACCCCCTGCTTAAACAGGAGGCATGCAGGAAAGGGATGTGTGCTCTCTGTTCTGATTCAGAAGTTAATACAGGTAGTCCTCGATTTATGACCACAACTGAGCCCAAAATTTCTGTTGCTAAATGAGATAGTTGTTAAGTAAATTTTGCCCCATTAGACGATCTTTCTTTGCCACACTTGTTAAGTGAGTAATTTTGGTTGTTAAGTTAGCTTATATATTTGCTATATAAATATGGCTTCCCCATTGTCTTTGCTTGTCAGAAAGTTGCAAAAGAGGATCATGTGATCCCAGGACATTGAAACTGTCATAAATGTGAGTCAGTTGTTAAGCATCCAAATGTAAATCACATGTCCATGGGAATGCTGCAATGGTTGTAGGCAGGGGTGGGTTCTACTTACCTTTACTACCGGTTTGCAATGAGGCCGCACGCTCTTCTGCGCATGTGCAGAAGCATTCTGATAACATCGGGGTTGGTGGGCGGAGCCTCCCTCTAGTTTTACTACCGGTTCTATAGAACCGGTCTGAACTGGGGGCAACCCACCACTGGTCATAAATCTGAAAAATGGTTGTGCTGATGTAACTTCAATTTTGATTGTAAATTGAGGACCACCCAGTAGTGGGTTTCTATCAGTTTGTCCGGTTCGGGAGAACCACCCGCCCAGATGTCATCACAGACGCTCTGCGCATGCTCCCAATTCTGAATCAGTACAAAGGTAAGTGGACTACTGGGACCACCAATATAGATTCAAATATTTGGAAATCTAGAGCTCATCTAGTCCTATTCCTAGCTCCATGCAGGATCCACTAAAGCATTCCCAGCAAAGTAGGAGAAGAAGTGGTAGAATCTAGGGGGAGGGTCAAAAGGGCAATCAGCCTAGAATTCCTACATAGTCACAAATGAACTAAATCCAACCTCCCTTGAGTGCCATTGACCCTTATCTAACTCCTAGCAGGCGCTAACCATGAGTTGAGAAGATTCCTGTGCATAGGTTCTTAGCAACCACTAAAAATCACCCAACTGGCTTTCATGTCTAAGGTAGAACTAGAACTCATTGTCTCCCAGTGATATGCCCAAAGTTATCCACTGGCTTTAATGCCCAAGGTAGGACTACAATTCATTGTCTCCTGGAGATTGGCCCATAGTCACCCAAATAATTTCCAGAATTAAAGTGGGGCTAAAAGTCACAGCCTCCCAGTGATTGGCCCAAAGTCAACCAGCTGGCTTTCATGCCTAAAACAGAATTAGAAATCCCTGCCTCCTGGTGATTGGTCCAAAGTTACCATTGGCTTTCATATCAAGGTAGAACTAGAACTCCCAATCTCCTGGTTTCTAGCTGATTCCTTAACCAGTAGGCCAAACTGGTTAGTTTAAAAAGCTAACAACCAAATCAGAAATTCTGCAACCACATGGAAGAGGGTGATATTCACCATCCTGGATTAGTTTAATAAATGTGTGTCGTTCAACAATACATCCAACTTGAAACATTTTGAAACTAGTCATGCTTTCAACATTGCAGAAATCTAACTTATTCCTGATCAACAATGAGTTATTGATCCTTTAACCTGCAACATTCAGGACATCAAATGAGTTAATCAGAAAAATTCCATGGTGCAAGATCCATTTAGTGCAAGAAAATTCTGCCACAACAAGGGAACTGTCTCAAAAATCGTGGAAGCAAACTAATCAGGGGAATAAATATACATCCGAAAATAATATTTGATAATAGATTTCCACCCAGAATCATTTTGATATGAGATGGATGGAAAATAAATTTAATAAATAAATAAATAATATTGCTTTTACCTGGACAGGTAACCTTTGGCGCTGTAGTACGAGGAGGTCTCCGTTGCATCTCCGGCTGTATCATAGTCTGTGCTGGTTACTAATGAATGGTAAAAAGAGGATTTTAGGGGCAATGCTTCTCAGTTTCACCCACTTTAAGATCAGTGGACTTCAACTCTCAGAATTCCATGGTCAAGTTGAGAAACACTGCTTTAGAGCAACACTTCTCAAAAACAACATAAGAGAAGGTGGACAATTGTGCAAGAATCAAGTAAGTTCAGATCAGTGATTTTTACAGAAGGGAGGGAGGGAGGGAGGGAGGGAGAATGGATGGATGGATGGATTATGCTCAGTTATGCTCAATTTTTGAACAAGTTTCCCATAGCCCAGCTTTAGACTCACAGTCTACTCGTAGCTCAGCTTTTGTTGAAGACACCCCCATGCTGTTTTCAGCCACACAGCGGTAGACCCCCATGTCAAGAGGGACCACCGCCGTGATGATCAGTTGATGACATCCTTCCTGGTCTTCATTGATCATGTAGTGGTCATCCTCTTCAAGAACACGGCCATCTTTAAACCACCGGACAGTCGGCATCGGCTTGCCAATCACCACACAATCGAAACTGACCGGGTAACCATCCTGCACCTCTTGATTTTGAAGCTCAGTGATGAAGATTGGAGCTAGAATGCATAAAGAACAATAAAAGCAAAACTATATGTCTGTCTCTTCCTTTTCTCCACAAACCTCACTCCTTTCTAGCACTAATGATGTTCTTTAGCTGGGTCATGAAACATCTACAAGAAAACAACTAAACTCAGAGAGCACCAAGAATCTCACAGTTCCTTCTCCTCTTCCTCCTCCTCATTTTCTTCCTTCTCCTTCTTGTCTATCTACTGCTCCTTCAGCTTTTCCTTCTCCTTTAACTTTTGGTCCAGCCCTCAAGAAGGTGGTCCTTATACCATTTCAGACAAATGACTGTTCTGTCTCTTCTTGAAAACCTCCATTAATGGAGCACCCACAACTTCTAGAGGCAAGCCGTTGTGCTGATGGATTGCTCTCATTGCTAGGAAGTTTCCCTGTAATTTAGGTTGGTTCTCTCCTTAATAAGTTTCCATCCATTACTTCTAATGTCCTGCCTTCAGGTGCTTTGGGAAATAGATTCACCCCTCTCTTATTTGTAACATTCCCTCAAGTATTGGAAGATTGCTATCACTCTTGGTCCTTCTCTTTATTAGACTTAACATACCTAGTTCCCTCAATTGTTCATCATGTTAGCCTCCAGATCTCTGATCTTTGTTGCTCTTCTCTGAATTCTTTCTATGGTCTCATCACCGTTTTTGTACAATGGTGACCAGAATTGGACACAGTATTCCAAATACGGTCTCATCGGTGCAATGTAAAGCGGTACTAACACTTCACCTTAAACTGATTTATTGGTACACGTGCCTATGTGCAGGAATCTTCTCAACTAACAGTTAGTACCTGCTAGGAGTTAGATAAGGGTCAACAGAATTCAAGGGCAATTGGATTTAGTTCACTTGTGATTACATAGGGATTCTAGGCTGATGCCTCTTTTGACACTGCCACTCTTCCTCCTACAAAACCTTGTGTACTTACCAGTATCAGAGGTCAGCAAAGTAGGTGGTGGCCGTTGAACCAAAGTCCGCAACTGTCCTGCAGGTGGTGAAGTGGCTTTCCCAATACGCAACTCTATCTTTTTAGGACCCTGGTCCAAAATGTCAATCTCAACAGGAATACCCATAGCAGCAAACATCTCTCGAAACCGGCCTGCAGCTGTTTTGGCCTCCATGTGAACTTCAAACTTAATGTAGATGTAGCGTTCGTCTTCCCGATAGGTCTGACGATCCACTGCCTCGATCTCTCCCTCGTCCGCGCTGACAAACAGTTCCTCATCGACATCGGAGATCTCGGTGGAGATTTTGGACTTGAATAGCTTGTGGAGTCTCCGTCCAGCTTTACGAAAAGCATCGTCTAATTCACTGCCGGACGAGCTCTCTGATTCACTGTCGGGAAGCTGCTTGGCGGGTTTCAGTTTGCGAGAAGGTGCTTGAGGTTGGATGGTCACCTTGGCACTGTGGGAGACCTTGCCAAATTTATTGGAGGCTTCGCAGGTGTACTTGCCCTTGTCGTTCATTTCCAAACCGGCGATAATTAAGGAACAGGTCCCATCGTTGTAATTGTCTATGTGATAATGCCGCCCATCCTTAATTTCATTCCCGTCTTTCAGCCAACTGACCGTCATGTCTGTTTTGCTGTGGACCATGCACTCCAGATGGAGGGTGTCTCCTATCTTGCCGACAAAGTCCTTGAAGGTCTCAGCAAAGACCGGACGTTCCTGCTGTTTGATTTCCTTTCTCACTTTGTAACCTTTGAAGGCAGCTTGGATTTTGACTGCAGCTTGAGATATAGAAGGGTCCTCCAAGTCACCTTCAGTGATCTCCATTTCAGTTGACTCTGCAGGAGGAGATGGTTCTTCACCGACCTTCTGCTGATCTTGAGGTACTTTCTCTATGGCTTTGCGACTGACAGTCACTGTGATTGATCCAGCCTTCTTAAGGTAGGTGATTAAGGAAGGTGTCCCGGCTCTGGATTCATCATCTGAACTTGTGATGGAGAAATCTGCTTCTCCAGCTTTTGCAGATTCATCGCAAGTAGAGTATTCCTCGGAGTAGTATTGGTTTATCTCCACTTCCTCCTTCTTCCTCTTCTGAAGCTTGTCGTCTTCTTCGGGCAGTTCACTAATTGAATCCAAGGTCGGCTCACGACTCATCCTCCGCTTCTTGGCCAGAGCTTCCCACAGAAGGTGGAGGTCACCTTCCTGAGCAGCTTCGGGTGGCAAGCTGGGTTGAACCTCTTCATCCACTACCTTCATTAGCTCTTTAGAGATTGGTGCTTCCTCAACAATTTCTTTCAACATGGACACTGGAGAATCTAAGAAATGAAATGGTGAGATTATTATTAGGAAGTCAGGACATGGCAACTTCTAGACATAAAAGAAGAGGAAGATCTACAGGACAATCTAAATTTTGCAAATTCCCATTCAACGGATTTTAGAATCAATTAATCAATAATCAACCAATCAATCTGGATTAATATAGTACAGGTAGTCCTCGATTTAAGGTCACAACTGAGCCAAATTTCCATTGCTAAGCAAGGCATTTAAGTGAGTCACACCTCATTTTACAACCTTTTTTGCAATGCTTCTTCTTCTCTCAGAATCACTGAAGCTGTTTAGCAAATCACATGGTTGTTAGTGAATCTGGCTTCCCCCATTGACTTTGCTTGTCAGAAGCTGGCTGGGAAGGTGATCACATGATCCCGGGATGCTGAGACTTGTAAAAACATACTGATTTTCAAGTGCCCGAATTTTGATCACATAAACATAGGGATGCTGTAACAGTCATGTGAGATCATTGATGCTGCAATGGTCGAAAGTGTGAGAACCAGTCATAAATCACTTGTTTCAGTAAAGGTAGTCATTGACTTACAACCATTCATGTAATGACCATTCAACGTTACAATAGCACTGAGAAAAAGTGACTTACAACTGCTTCTCACACTTTCAACCATTGCAGCATCCCCATAGTCAGGAACTCAATATTCTGGCTCTGAGCAGCCAGCTCATATATGTGACTGTTGCAGCATCCTGGGAATACATGATCTCCATTTATGACCTCCCAGGCAGTTTGGGACAAGCAAAGCTAATGGGGGAAACCAGATTCACTTAATGACATTATAATTCACTTAGCAACTGCAGTGATTTGCTTAACAACCCTAATAAAAGAGATCCTAAAATCGGACGAGACTCACTTAATAATCTTCTTGTTTAGCAACAGAAGTTCTAGTCCTAGTTGTGCTTGTCTCTGCTGGTTAATGACCCCGATACAACTACATGACTTGTGGTCGTAAGTCAAGAATTACCTGTATGGATTCTAACTTACCGTCAATCGAAAGAGTGGCAGAAGTTTTGATTTCAGGTGAGGCGATGCAGGTGTAGGATCCTTCATCTTCAGATTTAAAATCGTGTATGATGAGTGTCTGTTTTTTGCCTTCGGAGATGATTTCATATCGTCCTCCAGGTTGGATCGGTTCTTTCTCTTTGACCCAAATCACCTCTTGGGTCTCACTGGACAATTCGCACTGCAACTTGGCCTTCTCTCCTTGCGTGGCAGACTGGTTAACCAAAGGCTGAGTGACTTCAACAGGTTCTAAAATTCAAAACATGAAAACCAATTTACAGGTAGTCCTCAACTTTCAACCATTTGTTTAGTGACTCTTCAAAGTTACAACAGCACTGAAAAAAGTGACATATGACTGTTTTTTCACACTTATGACCACTGCAGTATCCCCACAGTCATGCGATCAAAATTCAGACACTTGGCAACTGGTTCATATCTCATACAAGGAAAATGTAAAAAGGTTACACGCACACATTTACAATAGTAAAATTAATGCAGCAAGAAAGAAAGAGAAAAAGAGAGAAAAGGACAAAGGACAAGATAAAAGAATAGAAAACAGAAAGCACAAAAAGTAAAGAAAGTAAAAGTATAGTGGAGATTGAAAATATATTTCAATAGTCATACAATACACTCTTTATCCTCTCTTGGTTTAAAACCAGTGATTTCTTCATTCCATATCCCATTTTTTAATCTATAGACAAATCCATAAAGCAATGTTTTTTGAGTCCTCGGTCAGCAGAAAATCCATTAAGGGTTACCAGAAATAACAACACATTTTATTTGAACCTTGGTCAAATAAACCAGCTCTATAAGCCTTCCTTTTACTTCTGAAAGTCTTAATCTTTAGTCCACTCAAGAATTGTTGTAGAATCTGATTTTTTTTTTTAATTTTTTCTAATCCAACCATCTTGTTTCAGAAGGAAGGTCCCTTCCGTTTTTCTGTTCTTCTGTACTGTTCTTCTGTTATTCTTCTTTGTCCTTTCTCACAAGATTATTCAAACCTGTAACAAGCTTGTTTTGTAAATCCAATATAAAAGAATTACCCAGGTTACTCTCTTGGTGAATTATTTGTATTTCCCCTTTGATTTTTAAAACATCAACTGAGTTAAAACAGCAAGTGTGACATCCTTTCCATGTCATTCTCATAACTGTCATTGCCACCTGTCATCTTTGTCTTGTTAAAAAATATTCTTAATCTGCCACTGTTTCCAAAATATTTTGGGACACTGTTTATCCTGTTTATCTATAGAAGCAAACCTCACTTCTGACATTTTTGTTACTAATTTATAAATTCCATTTTTCAAAAGTGCCCTTCAATATTTTCAATGTTATTTTTTGTTTGCATCATTTTATATGTTCCAATTAATTAGTTGCGAAGACGTGCAGTTTAGAAATGTGAAAAATAAATAAACAAGCAAACAAGCAAGCAAGCAAGCAAACAAACATACAAACAAACAAATGGTATTTAGCTCCCCCTGGTGTCCGATTTTTAAAATTGCTCTTCTTTTATTTTGTCTTGCAATAGTCAAAACAAATCTATTTCCCACCAGAAGGATTCTTTATAATTAATTCCAAAAACATATTCTAAATGCATTTGGTCCCTTAATCTGTTTATAATTTTCTAAGGAAAAAAAAAATCTCACTTAGCTGTTTGTGGTTTATTTCATTTTTTTTAAAAAAAATTATTAAGCTTGCCCGAGAGATTCTTAAGAAGCAGTCTAATCAGAAGACTCATAAAACTGGAAGGGACCTTGGAGGTCTTCTAGTCCAACCCCCTGCCTAAGGCAGGAGTCCTGATTCCGCCCGGTCAAATGGTTTTCCAACCTTTTCTTCTAAACCTCCAGTGATGGAACACCCACAGCTCCGAGAAACAAGCTGGTGCATGGATTTATTGTTCTCACTGTCAAGAAATTTCTCCTTAATTCCAGGTTGCTTCTCTCCTTGATAAGTTTCCATCTGTTGTTTCTTGTCCTGCTTTCAGGTGCTTTGGAGAATAAGTTGGCCCCCCTCTTCTCTGTGACAGCCCGTCAAATATTGGAACACTGCTATTATGTCACCCCATATCTTTCTTTTCTTTAGACTAGACCTGTGAGGGCGAACCTATGGCATGCGTACCATCGCCAGCTGCTCTTCTGGTTTCCGCCATGCACATGCACATGCATGGCCACCTGGTCTTTGGATTTCCGGTGCTCCGGCACATGTATGAAGATGCACGCACACATTCCGGTTTGGGAAAATGTTTGCCATTACTAGACTAGACATACATAGCTCCTTCAATCGTTCATTATAGGCTTAGTCTGCAGCCCCCTAATCATCTCTGTTGCTTTTCTCTGCACTATTTTTTAGGGTCTTAACATCTTTTTTGTATCATGGTAACCAGAATTGGATGTAGTACAGGTAGTTCTTGACGTACAACCACAATTAAGCCCAAGACTTCTGTTGCTAAGTGGGATGTTTGTTAAGTGAGTTTACCCCATTTTACGATCTTTCTTGCCACAGTTGTTTAGTGAATCACTGCAGTTGTTAATGTTAGTAACACAATTTTAAGCAAATTTGGCTTCCCCATTGTCTTTGCTCATCAGAAGATCGCAAAAGGGGAACCCCAGGACACTGCGACCATCACAAATATGAGTCAGTTGCCAAGCATCTGAATTTTGTTCATGTGACCATGGGGATGCTGCAACAATCATAAATGTGAGAAACAGTCATAAGTCATTTTTTCAGAGCCGTTGTAACTTTGAATAGTTATTAAATGAACTGTTGAAAGTCGAGGACTACCTGTATTCCAAGTGTGGCCTAACCAGTGCGGTATAAAGCAATACTATCATTTCTTCTGACCTTGATGCTATCCATTTGTTGATGCAGCCTAGGATTGCATTAGTTTTTTGGGCTGCTGCAGCACACTGCTGGCTCATACATAAGTGATGATCCACTAGGACTCCTAGATCCCTCTCACAGTTGCTATTGATGAGCCAGATATCACCAATTCTCTTCCTGTGCATTTGAATTTTCCTGCCTAGGTGCAGGACTTTACTTTCCTGACTACTGACTCTGATTGGATACAGCCCAATATTCACTAACTGTTCATTCTTTGTTGTGCTGAACAACTTTGCTTTTCATGCAAACTTCTCCTATGTCCATTTCTTCCTCTAGAAGGGATAATTTTGCATCCATCCTCAATTAAAGACTTAGCATATAGAACATAGTACATAGAATAATAATTATAATAATAATAGGAAGGACCTTGGAGGTTTTCTAGTCCAACTCCCTGCTTGAGAAAGAGACCCTAAATCATTCTAGACAAATGGTTGTCCAGTCATTTTTTGAAAGCCTTCAGTGATGGAGCATCCACAATTTCTGAAGGGACAATTTCTGACTTCTGAGTGGTTAATTGCTATCACCATTAGGAAATTTCTCCTTAGTTCTAGGTTGCTTCTCTCCTTGATTAGTTTCCACCCATTGCTTCTTGTCCTGCCTTCAAGTGCTTTGGAGAATAGCTTGACTCCCTCTTCTTTGTGAAAGCCCCTGAGATATTGGAACCCTGCTATCATGTTCTCCCAGCTCTTCTTTTCATTAAACAAGACATACCCAATTCCTGCAACCGTTCTTTGTATGCTTTAGCCTCCAGTCCCCTAATCCTCTTTGTTGCTCTTCTCTACATTCTTCCAAGAGTCTCAACATGTTCTTTATATTGTGGTGACCAAAACCATTTGGAATATTCCAAGTGTGGTCCTACTAAGGCTTTGTAAAGGCATACTAGAACTTCACGTGGACTTGATTGTATTCCTCTATTAATGCAACCTAGGATTTCATTGGCTTTCTTGGCTGCTGAAGTACACTGTTGGCTCATGTTTAAGTGATTGTCCACTAGGATGCTAAGATCCCTTTTGCAGTTACTGGCATTAACCCAAGTTTCACCTGTACAGTTGGTTTTTCTTACCTAATTGTAGAACCTTACTTTTATCTATCTTGAATTTAATTTTGATAGATAGGGCCCAGTGTTCAGTGTGATCATTTTGCATCAGTCCTATCCTGTACGTAAGTTGCAAGAAAACAGTTACCTGTTCCAACTTACCTATGATGGTCAGTTTTGCAGACACAATAGCATCTCTGGCAGCGAAGGTTATCTCCCCAGAGTGGAGAAGCTGAGCTTTCTTTAGGATGAGTTTGTAGGTATTTTCTTCAACTTCAGTTCTCCAATTTTCATCTGGCTGGATGTCTACGTCATTAAGATACCAGGCAATCTCATAGATGGGTACTGCTTCACTTAACACGCAGCTGAAGACGGCTTGTTCCCCAGCGCGGACAGTGACATCCTTCAGTGGCTGCAAGAATTCCAGTCTCCATCCTGAAACGATCAGAAATGACACCATCAATCCTTTCAAAGCAAGGAAGAAATTGAGAGGTTGGGAAATTTTGGGGATTTTTTTTTTAAATCCGAGAAATACAGGTAGTCCTCAACCTGCAACAGTTCTTTTAGTGACCATACGAAGTTATAACAGTGCTGAAAAAGGGACTTATGATCATTTTTCAAACTTATGACCATTGTAGCATCCACATGATCACATGATCAAATTCAGATGCTTGGCAACTAACTCATATTTATGACAGTCATAGGGTTCCAAGGTCAAAAAATGGGGTAAAAGTCAATTAACATGTCTTACTTAGCAACATAAATTTTGGGCTCACTTATGGTCGTAAGTTGAAGACTACCTGTACATGAAAATAGATCCTATTTCCTGGCTGTATTGCTAACTGGTAAAGTATCGTGGCTGCTATATATGTTTAATGTGGTTACTGCTGCTGTTTTTTATTATCTTAAAATGTTTTTAGTATTTTAATTGTGATTTTTTTTTAAATTGTAAGCTATCCACAGTTATTGACTGAGATGGATAGCTATAGAAAAGTAGTCCTCTACTTAAAGAGTTCATTTAATGACCACTTGAAATTACAATGGCACTGGAAAAAGGGAATTATAAAGACACAAGAACAGTTTTTTCCCAAACGCCATCACTTTGCTAAACAAATAATTCCCTCAACACTGTCAACTATTTACTAAGTCTGTATTACTATTAATCTTCTCATTCTTCCTATCACCCATCTCCTCCCACTTATGACTGTATGACTGTAACTTTGTTGCTGGTATCCTTAAGATTTATATTGACTGTTTCCCTATGACTATCATTAAGTGTTGTACCTTATGATTTTTAACGAATGTATCTTTTCTTTTATGTACTCCGAGAGCGTATGCACCAAAACAAATTCCTTGTGTGTCCAATCACACTTGGCCAATAAAGAATTCTATTCTATTCTATTCTATGACCATTTTTCACATTTAACAACCATTGCAGCATCCCCATGGTCATGTGATCAGAATGCTTGGCAACTGATTCATATTTATGACGGTTGCACTGTCCCGGAGTCACAGGATCCTCTTTTGTGACCTTCTGACAAGCAAACTCAATGGGGGAAACCAGATTCACTTAATAACAGTGTTATTAATTTAACAACTCTTAATTCTCTTAATAAATGTGGCAAGAAAGATGACAGAACTATCTCGCTTAGCAACAGGAATTTTGGGCCCAGTTGTGGCCGTAAGTTGAGGACTACCTGTATCTGATTGTCTCATGCAGCAAGATATTTGATCGTCACCTTTTACGGTCAAGAAAGCAGACGTGACCACATTGCTCGCTTGAAAGGTCACCCTGCAGCTGTCTTGGACTTTGAGGTTCTTCAGAAGCAGAAGATGGCGAAGCCCATTTTCAAAATAAACCAGTTCCACGTTTTCAGATGTTTTTGCCGGTACATCATCAATTAGCCAGTTATAATTGTAGATTTCTGGTTTGGAAAGATAACACTCAAAGAGGGCTTCCCCTCCTTCCATCGCATCCACGTTCTCGAGGCCCTGGATGACTGTGTTCTTGGCTGTTAGGACAAAAAAAAATAATGGAATTAATAATAAAAAAGGCCTCAATCCCTGATTTTCCCATCATATGGGTAGTCCTCGCCTTGCAACTGTTTGTTTAGTGACCATCTGAAGTTACAACAGCCCGAAAAATTGACTTAGGACTGGTTCTCACACTTACGACTGTTGCAGCATTCCCACGGTCACATGATCAAAATTCAGGTGCTTGGCAGCTGACTCATAGATATGACAGTTGCAATGTCCTGGGTTCATGTGATCACCCTTTGTGACTTTCTCAGACAGCTTCCGATTAGCAGAGTCAATGGAAGAAACCAGATTCATTTAACTGCAGTGTGATTACCTAACAACTGCAGTGATTCACTTAACAACCATGGCAAAAAAGGTCATAAAATGAGGCATGACTCATTTAAAACAGCCTTACTTAGCAACAGAAATGTTGGGCTCAACTGTAGTTGTAGATTGAGGACTACCTATATAGCATTTAAATTAGCTGCAAATAATAAGTATAAGTATTATATATTATATGTATAATATATATTTATATACATTTAATATAAATTATGCATATAGTTTATATATTATATATAAAAAGTATGAGTTACATATACACACACATACATATTATATATATAATGTATAATATTACATATAACATATATAACATAACTGGATATTATATTGATACAATATATAAAATATAACAATAATAAGACGTTAGATGGATTGCAAACTTGATTCGTTTGCAATGCTTTATATTCAAAAAATGAAGTGACCAACATCTTTAGCTGAAATTCAACTTTTATTTTGATATACCAGTAGGTTAAGTTTTGGAAAGGAGAAAGGGTTTTCATAGGAATAAGTTGTGATTTAGGAGATTCTACAGAGAGAATCAAACATGATATATTTTTTTTAATAAAGTGGAAATTTACTTGCATGGTTACATCCTCTGTGAATTTTTTAAACCTTCTTCTCTATGAAGTAGTCGCCAATTAGGATCGTAATATTGTAAGGAAGAATTAATTCCACACTAAGATTTGGCTCGGCTGGATTTCAACAAGGGCAAGAGAAGGGTTCAAATCATGCCAAAAACCTCCCAAAATTGTATGTGATAATAAATTAAAATAAAGGTGAACTCTGCAGGTGTCTTGTCTGGGACACAAGGAAGTGATAACAGGCTGCACATGTTGCTTTGGTACCCATGGTGATTTCCTCTTTAATTACAGGTAGTCCTTGACTTACAATCATTCATTTAGTGACTGTTCAAAGTTACAATGGCACTGAAAAAAGTGATTTATGACCTCTTTTCACATTTACAACCATTGCAGCCATGGTCTCATGATCAAAATTCAGGCACTTGGCCACTGACTCATATTTACGATGGTCGCAATGTCCTCAGGTTCCCCTTTTGCAATCTTCTGACAAGCAAAGGCAATGGGGAAATCTGATGCATCTAATAACTATGTTACTAATTTAACAACTGCAGTGATTTGCTTAGCAACTTTAAAAAGAAAGGTTATAAAATGAGGCAAAACTTATTTAACAAATATCTCGCTTAACCACATAAATTTCGTAGGTCAAGGACTGCCTGTATGTTTTTCAGATGCCATAGAAAACGTTTCTGTAAGGAACTGTGAATAATGCCAATGAAATTCAAGCCTACAACATTTATTTATTTATGTCCTACCTTCATTATTCTTTTATAAACAACTCAAAACAGTTAACATATTGTAATACTCCTTCTTCCTCCTTTTTTCCCCACATCAACAAGCCTGTGAAGTAAGGCGGAACTAGAACTCACAGCTTAATGGTGATTGGTCCAAAGATACCCACCCATCTTGTGTGCCTAATGCAGGACTAGAATTCACCATCTCCTGGGCTAAAGTTCCCCAGTTCCTCCCCTAAAGGAGGACTAAAACTCACAGTCTCCCAGTTTCTAACCTGGTTCCTTAACCTTTACTTGATCTTGGCTGGTGCAGAAACTGTAAGCATGCGGTACAGTTATGTTTTTTTAATGTCCATAATAAAAGACATAATTTGGTCTTTCTTTTTATTATCACAAAGCTTTACTCAAAATGACTTTATTTAAAAATGGGCAGATGTTTTTTTACAGAGTTCAAAAGAACCCGACAGCCAAGCATTAAAAAAATATAATGCAAATAATAAAATCATTAAAAATATTAAATAATCTCAGAACAGTAGACGAGCCAGATAATAAAGCATATTTCATAAAATATGCCTTTCAAAAGCTTCAGCTCCAAGTAACAGCAGATGACCATTAAGTTTGCAGTTTCACAGAGCAATTACAAAATGTTTTAGGCTGCTCAAATGCATTGCTGAGTTATCCTTACAACAGCCCTGTAAGGTAGGCCAGGATTCCTGTTCTCCTACTGTGTATAAAACAACTGAATTGCTGATGTTAACATGCGCTAAGAACATGCGTCACCTCAAAATTCTCATTGATCATCTGAATTTCTCTGCGAAAAGTAAGAGCCTAAAAATTTAATACGAATGCTTACCAATAGAAGAAAATATTTGTGGCTCGGGTTTGAACTGTGGGGTCTTTGGTGTTCTCAGGCTTTATTGTTTACTTGCAGACATTTCATGATCCAACTAGGTAATAGCATCAGTGTTAGAAGGGAGTGAGGTTCTAGCTTCTAGCAACTGATGATGTTATCTAGTTTGGTCGTGAAATGTCTGCAAGGAAACCACCAAGCCCAAAGAGCATCAAGGACCCCACAGTCCTCCTCTCTGCAAACTGACCTCCCTTCTAGCACTGATGATGTAATCAAATTGGTCATGAAACATCTGCATGAATGTTTATGTTCTTACAAGGTTTTCCTGTTCCCCAACACCGGCTATAAGTGTTAGCCAACCCCTTTGTAAAGATCAAATTTCCCCTTGCTCTTTGACCTCCAAAAGCCAGTCGCTTAACCGGTGGAACAACTTTGCCTCCAGAAGTTGCTCCAACACTGGAGGCTTTTAAGAAGAGATTGGACAACCATTTGTCTGAAATGGTATAGGATCTCCTGCTTGGGCAGGGGGTTGGGCTAGAAGACCTTCAAGGTCCCTTCCAACTCTGTTATTCTGGTATTAGTCACCAAAAGGAAGTTGGTTTGGCCCTCGTGTCAGCTGCGGCGTTCACATGATCATCTTCTTCCATTGTGGCTGATCTCACCTTGAACGTCAAGCATGGCCACCACTTTGGTGCCTCCAGCTTCACAAGAGTAAATCCCCGTGTCACAAGGAAAAGCCGGCTTGATTTTCAATTTGGCCACGTTCCAGTCCTGCTCAACCACAATTCTCTGGCCATCATCTCGAAGAGGTTGATCGTCCTTCTTCCAGATGGCCTGCACTGGCCGAGAATACTGGCAGATGAATTCCGCGGTCCCGTCTTCTTCCAGAGTTAGGTCCTGCATGGGGCTGACCACCTCAATGGTCGGATCTGTCAACCGATAGGTCAGGTGTTAGTGCAGGCTTGGGGGAATATTTATGGAAACTTTTTTGCTTTTAAAGAAGGACTCTCAGCGAGTTGTGTGAAAGCAGGGATCAGAAGCACTCTTTAGTTTGCTAAGATGGTTTAATGCTTGTTTGGCTCAGCGATGAAAATGATAAAAGCATGTAGGTTAGCTAAGGAGGCAGCAGATCATTGGTGACTGAATGACTGAAAGCAGGTTTGCCTAATTTAGAAACTCCTAATTTAGAAACTCTCCAGGGGTGTGGACTGCAACTCCCAGAATTCCTCAGCCAACCTGGAGATTGCAGAGAATTCTGGAAGCTGAACTATTGAGGAAGTTGGTCAGGTTAAGTCCTTTTTCCTAATATTATTGTCCTCAACTTACAACCATTTGTTTGGCAATCATCCAAAGTTACAACAGCACTGAAAAAAGTGACTTGACCGGTTTTCACACTTATGATCATTGCAGCATTGCAGTCATGTGATCAAAATTTAGGTGCTTGGTATTTATGATGGTTGCAGCATGCTGGGGTCACATGATCACCATTTGAGACCTTCCCAGTCAGCTTCTGACAAGCAAGGTCAATGGGGAAAGATTCAGTTAGCAACCACACGATTCATTTAACTGCAATGATTCGCTTAACAACCATGATAAATCGGTCATAAAATCGGTCAAGATTCACTCAATAATCACCTTTCTTAGCAATGGAAATTCTGGTCACAATTGTGGTTATAAACTGAGGATTATCTACAGACAAAGTTACATCTGTAGTAGTTACTGTGCTCAGATGGATATTTAAACATCTCTGAAAATCTCCCATTTGCATCACCTTGGCCTGTAGCTGTAGTTTATTATTAATTAAATTATTAAATATTATTAATTAAATTTGTATGCTGTCCATCTTGTATCAAGCGACCCTATTCGTGACTGGCTCACTTGCAGATGATAACCACCAAACAAGATTGAACTGAAAGCTATTTTGTTGGAATTGTTTCAGCTGCCCTACAAAAGATTGCAAAAGCACCTAAAACCAGATACGTATTTATTTTATTTATTAAACCTTTATGCCGCCAGTATTTATGACAGTTCAGCAGCTCCAACACAGGGAATCATCAGATGCTCCTAAATCTATTATATGCTGTTGTAAGTTTTCCAGGGTCACTTTAGATTAGCGAGACAGGCAGCATATAAATTTAAGAATAAATAAATACCTTCCAAGGACAGTGAGTGAGGTGCAGGATTGTGCTTAAGGTAGTGGTGCCTAGTGGTTAATGCATTCCTTCCAGGAGCTGTTTCGCAGGAATTGGTTAGGGGTCCAGTGACACAAGGAACAAGCGTAGCATGGTGGTCGCCTGACATGGAAAGCCTGAAATACCTTTGATTAATAATTTAGCCGAGGATATCAGAGAACCCACTCGGAAGGTCACTGTTCCTGAATCATTGAGACCCAAGTCTTTTAAGATCAGCTTGTGAATGGTCCCATCTTGCACCGAGATTTCATTTGCAGTGCTGTTGTGAAGAGGCGAGCCGTCTAACCACCACTGTGCATTTTGTGTTCCGGATCGGGAGAGCTCGCAGGTAAAAGTAGCTGATTCCCCGGCAAAAATATCCGTGTTCTTTAAACCAGAAACTATCTGTGTTTCCTCTTCTGTGTAACAGAGGAAGAGAACGCACGCAACGGAGGTGTAAAAATGGACCATCTTTGTGTTTCTACTCATCTGACAACATGAATCGTTTCTCCAGGAGAGACGTTGCAAAATTAGCACCCAAGATTAAAACTGTGCAAACTTTGCACTGAAACCTACAAGAGTACAGGAGTCCTTGACTTACACCCATTCGTTTTGCGGCCAAAGCTAACAATGGCACTGAAAAAAGGGACTTACAACTGGTCCTTGCACTTATGACCATTGCAGGATCCCTACAGTCATGTGTTTAAAATTCAGATGCTTGTAAACTAGTGTCCCAGCATCATGCAATTACCCTTTGTGATCTTCCCAGTTGGCTTCTGATAAGCAAAATCAATGGGAAAAGCTGGATTCACTTAATGACCGTGTGATTCACTTAACAATCATGGCAAAAAAAAATCACAAATCAGATGCACCTCATTTAACAACTTGCCTTGCTTAACAAAGGTATCAATTGTGGTTATAAGTCGAGGACTACCTGTCAGCATATCCCAGAAATTATCTTTTTTATTTCTATTCTGATTTTTCACATAGCTGGTAAGATACAGTTCTCAGCTAACTAATAGACTCAACCAAGAAATCAACTCGACAAGAAGACTAAAATTAATTTTATTCATGTTGATTTATAACAACAGGATCTTGAAAAATGCTTTACCACCGGTGTCCCCACCTTGGTTTCCATCCCCCCCGGCCATCAGGCGGTGTGAGTGGCTGGCCAGTGCATGCCTGTGTGCACGCGCACACACACACGCACACACTTGTGCTAATGCTGCCACGAGCGTCGTGTGGGCGCTAGTGTTGCCATGAACTTCATGTGGGTGCGAGCATTGCTGCAAGCGTCATGCAGGCGCTAGTGTCCTTGCAAACTGGCGGTCCCATTTGCGTTGCACGCAAGCAGACTTGTGGTCCTGTCTGCGCTTGCGCAGGCATGAGTAAAGGTGCCTGCCCCTTCCCCCCAGGCCACTAACCCGGAAAAGTTGGGGACTCTGCTTTGTGTCTCCCCTTATATTCATGTGAATTAGAGAGGGTGTCAACGTGAATCTTTTGCAAACATGTTCTTGTTTTCGACTGAAACTATATTTTCCTCCTTGCTGCTTTCCTAACAGATTTGGCCTAACTCTGTAATGGTCACCTTCCTTATTTTCCACAGCATCTCATCAGCTCCTTAAAACACTTTTAGCAAAAGTGGACTGCAATAAAATAATGAGAGTTTCCATTTGGTCATTCACTGAACAAATAAAATACACACATCCATGGATGCAATTTTTTTAGCCACAATATGGAATGTTCTTCCTTCTTTTTTTGCACTTTCCCGCCCTCCCAAATGCTAATCAGGCCTCATGCTGCTTAACTTTTCAAAATCATCCAAAATCATACATTAATCTTTTTTTAAAAGCAATCTCACACCAGAACTGCAGAAGTAAACTGCAGTAAGCATCCTACATATTAGTCATCTATACAAAAAGGTGACCTACACGCCAAAGAGATATTTTGTTTAGGATCATTCATTTTTTCAGATCCACTGAACTCCCTGGTGACAATGTTAGAAAGATTGATTTGCTTCCAAACCTTATTTAATAACAGGAAAAGGCACAAAACAGATGCATGAGTTCCGTTTTTATGTATAGAAATAACCTTAAAAGGAAACAACTTGAAAATAAAGAGGAATTCTCTGGTCTATGTAGCAATGGAATAGTCTGTCTTGAGGTCCACTGATTAATTGCTATCACTGACAGGAAATTTCTCCTTATTTCTAGGCTGGATATCTCGTTGATAATCTTCTACCCGTTGCTTCTAATCCTTTCCTCAGATGCTTAGGAGAATAGAATCATAGAGTAACTGAGTTGGAAGAGACCTTAGTCCAACCCTCTGCTCGAGCAGGAGATTCTATTCCATTTTGGAAAAATGGCTGTCCAATCTTACCTTAAAAACTGCAAGTGTTGGAGCACCCACAACTTCTGGAGACAAGCCATTCCACTGATTAATTGTTCTCACTGTCAGGAAATTTCTTTTTAGTTCTAATTTAACTGAATCTCTCCTTGATTAGTTTCAATTTGTTGCTCCTTATCCTGGCTTCAGATATTTTGGAGAATAGGTTGACCCTCTCTTCTTTCTCGCAGCCACTCAAATATTGGAAGATTGCTATCATGCCACCCCTAGTCATTCTCTTTGTGAGACAGTTCCTGCAACCATCCATCATATGCTTTACTCCCCTAAACAAAAATCATTATCTTTGTTGCTCTTCTCTGCACTTTCTAGTCTCAATCTTTTTTGTAATTTGGTGACCACAAAAAGACACAGCATTCCAACTGTGGTGTAACCAGTGCAGTATAAAGCAGCCTTAACACTTTCAGAGATCTTGATACTATCCCTCCGTTGACAAGTTTGACAACATAAAATCAACTGGCTGCAGCATTTACAAAATACAGATAAGAATTAGGAACGTACCTGGTATATATACCGAGGCTGTGGACAGCTCATCCCCAGTGCTGCATGTATACGATCCACAGTCCTCCGGTTCCAAGTCATGGATGATCAGCTCAACCGTGGGGCCTTTCTGCTTCATCTCGTACTTGGTACTGGGCTGCAGAATGAGGGATCCTTTCCGCCACTCGACAGGAGTGTTGGGACTTGAGATTTTGCCACACAGGACAGCTTTCCCTCCGGTTTCTGACTCAATGTTTTGCAACCCTTCTTCAAAGAAGACGGGTAACACTACCAGGGAGAAATGACACAAGTGTTATGATGCCTCTGATGCCCTTTACAGACATTTAAACAATACCTCTACAGGTATATATGCCTTATTTTGAGATGCTTCTGACATAAAAAACTCTAAAGGCATACTATAGGTGGTCCTCGACTTATGACCTCAACTCAGTCCCATATTTTTGTTGCTAAGTGAGACATATGAGTTTTGCCCCATTTTATGACTTTTTTGCCACAGTTATTAAATGAATCACCACAGTTGTTAAGTTAGTAACATGTTTGTCGAGTGAATCTGGCTTCCCCTTTGATTTCACTTGTCAGAAAGTCATAAAAGAGGGTCATATGACCATGGAACACTGCAATCATCATAAGTATGAGTCAGTTGCCAAGCGTCTGAATTTTGATCACGTGAATGCTGCAACAGTTATAAGTGTGAAAAATGGTCATAAGACATTTTTTTCAATAATGTAATGTTGAACTATCACTAAATGAACATAAAATTTAAAATATAAAATACAAGATTAAAATATGTACAAATTAAATAGATCTTTCCCAGAAGCTAGCAACATCAATTGTGTTCTGTTATGCTGCCATGAAGTCCTTAAGTCTACACCGATCAGGACCCAAAAGGCAAGTATATATATATGTGTTGTTGTCTGAATGTCACCACAATCGCAAAGAGCAGAAGCAACCAGATAGCCCCATTTGTGCAGAGTGTTTCTGAATCTTGAGGTACCTGTGTGCAGTCTACAGTTTACAACCATCTGCTTAGCACCAAAGTTAATAAAAGTTATAACAACACTGAAAGGAGTGATGAATGACTGGTTCCTGCACTTATGACAGTTGCAACATCCATACCAAATTTGTGTGCTTGGCAACAGGCAAGTATTTACAACGGTTGCAGCATCCCAGGGTCACGTGATCCCCATTTATGATCTTCCTAGCTGGCTTCCAACAAGCAAAATCGATGGGAGAAGTCACATTCATTTTAATGACTACTTGATTTACTTAACAGCCTCATTGGTTCACCTAACAGCCATGGCAAAAAAGATTATAGAATAGGTGTGACTCACTTAACAACTGCCAAGCTTAGCAATGAAAATCCTGGTACCATTTGTGGCTGTAAACTGTAATTCCCAGCTAATTCATACAATGGAGAGAATTATTCCAAGAAAGCAAATGCAGCTACACATAAAGGAGGAAGTCACTAAATGAAACATGGCCCCTCCCAAGGAAAAGTAAGAAGATAGAAGTGTGGGACCCTGGATGCTCTCTGAGCTTGGTTATTTTCTTGCAGATATTTTATGATCCAACTAAGTAACATCATCAGTGCTAGAAGGGAGTGGGGTTTGCAGAGAAGAGGAGGAGGAGGAGGACTGCGGGATCCTTAGTGGTCTTTGAGCTTGGTGGTTTTCTTGCAGACATTTCACGACCAAACTAGGTAACATTATCAGTGCTAGAAGCGAGAACCTTACTCCCTTCTTACACTGATGATGTTACCTAGTTGGGTTGTGAAATGTCTGCAAGAAAACAATCAAGCTCAAAGACCACCAAGGGTCCCGCAGTCCTCCTCCTTCCATTCTGCAACCCTCCCTTCCCTTCTATCACTGATGACAATACTTAGTTGGATCATGAGATGTCTGCAACAAAACCACCAAGCTCAGAGAGCACCAAGGACCCCATTGTTCAACCCCAAGCTACAATACTCTCTTCTATGGAAGACAGATGTCACTGGAACTCGCCCAGCTTTTCTTACCTTTGACCTTCACTGTGGCAATGGTCTGCTGGTCTCCTGAATCACAGGTATAGTCGCCATCGTCCTGAATTTCCAGATCATAAATGAGAAGCTCGGCAAAATTCCCTTCTTGTCTGATCTCGTACTTCTCACTCGACTGAAGCTTCTTGTTTCCTTTTCTCCACACCACAGGTGACATCGGCTTGGACAACTCACAACACAATGACACAGTGTTTCCTACTTCAACCTCCTTGTTCTGCAGATTTCGCTTGAAGAGTACTGGCAGAGCTGAAAGAGCAGGCAGACACTAAAAGAGACCTTGTTGAGTGAAAGCCCATCAAACACAATACAGAATAACAGAATGGGAAGGCACCTTGGAGGTCTTCTAGTCAGACCCGCTCCTCAGGCAGGAGACCCTATATCATTTCAAATAATTGTCCAATCTCTTGTTTAAAAGCTCCATTAATGGAGCATCCACAACTTCTGGAGGCAAGTCATTCCACTGATTAACTGTCCTCACTGTCAGGAAATTTCTCCTTAGTTCTAGGTTGCTTCTCTCCTTGATTAATTTCCATCCATTATTTCTTGCCCTGCTCTCAGGTGCTTTGAGAATAGAATCATAAAATAACAGAGTGGGAAGGTACCTTGGAGGTCATCTAGTTCAACCCCCTGCTCAAGCAGGAGACCCCATACCATTTCAGACAAATGACTGTCCAATTTCTTCTTGAGAACCTCCAGTGATGGAGCACCTCCAATTCTTCCCAAATGCAGAATAGTAGAAAATATTGTTTTTTTTCTTTTTTACCTATATGGGCAGTCCTCTGCTTACAATCACTCATTTTGTGAATGTTCAAAGTTACAACAGCACTGAAAAAAGGGACTTGCAATCAGTCCTCATGCTGACGATCATCTTGATAGGCCTCAACTACAATTGGAGCTAGAACTTCTGTTGCTAAGCAAGATTGTTGTTAAGTGAGTCAGGGCCAATTTTATGACCTTTTTACCATGGTTATAAAGCAAATCACTGCAGATGTTCAGTGAATCACACAGTTGTTAAGCGAATCAAGCTTCTGCCATTGACTTTGCCTGTCAGAAGCCACAAATGGAGATTATATGGCCTGGGACAGTGGGACATTGCAACCGTCAGTTGCCAAACATCTGAATTTTGATCACATGACCCTGGGGATGCTGCAACAGTCTTAAGTGTGAAAAATGGTCCTAAGTCGCTTTTTTTCAGGTTTATTGTAACTTCAAAAGATTGCTAAATGAATGGTTGTCATTCATGGAATACCTGTATAGTTTCCATATACATAAACGTGCTGAAAAAATACCATCAAGCAGTACGCTATCTTAAATCCTGAAATATTGAGCAAAATGGTAAAACAGTAAACCAGAATAAAATCTCCAAAGGTGAAATGGACGGATGAAGAGAGAGAAATAGGATCTACAATAAGTGGGGCAGGAGATGAGGTGAAGAAGAATGAAGTGACAAGTGAGAAGAATTAACCAGTGGAATGGCTTGCCACCAGAAGTTGTGGATGCTCCATTGCTGAAGGTTTTCAAAGACAAGATTGGGCAATCATTTTTCCAGGAGGATATCAGGACTCCTGCCTTGGGCAGAGGGTTAGACTAGAAGACCTCCAAGGTCCCTTCCATCCCTATAATTCTATTATTTAACTCAATAGTTCTCCAATGGCTACACTCACCTTTAACTTTTAGTTTGGCAGTGGTTTTCTTGTCAGCTGCACTGCAGATATATTCTCCTGAGTCTTCTGGGACCACATCATGGATGATCAAAATGTAGGCATTGCCTTCAGTCTTGACTTCAAACTTCTGGCTGGGCTGGATCATGGATGATCCCTTTCTCCACTCCACTGGGATCCCAGGTTTGGAAAGCTCACAGCGGAAGGTTGCCATGCTGTTTTCGGTTACTTCTGCATTCTCCAGCTTTTTTAGGAAGGTTACCGGTGCAGCTACAGAGAGGGAAAAGGGACTTCTGTTGAACATATAGACCATAAAAGTCATTTCCAATGTACAGATAGTCCTCAACTTGCAATAATTCATTTAGTGACCATTCAAAGTTACAACGGCTCAGAAAAAAGTTACTTATGACCATTTTGCATATTGCAGCATCCCTTAAGGTCACATGATCAAAATTCAGATGCTAGACAACTGCCTCCTATTTATGATGGTTGCAGAGTCTCAGGGTCATGTGATCACCTTTTGCAACCTTCTAACAAGCAAAGTCAATCGTGAAGCCTGATTCATTTAACAAATGTGCTACTAACCGAACAACTGCAGTGATTCCTTTAACAACTGTGCCAAGACAGGTCATAAAATGGAGCAAATCTCACTTAACAAATATCTCACTTAACAACAGAAATGTTGGGCTCAATTACGGTTGTAAGTTAAAGAGTACCAATACAATATACAGGACTGTGTGTATAAGGACTATAATTACTAACTAATAGATTAAGAGTTGAAAAGGACCTTGTAGGTCATCTAGTTCAACCCCCTGCCCAAGGAGGAGACCCTGTGCCATTTCTGACAAATTGCAGTCCAATTTCTTCTTGAAAGCTTCCAGTGATGAAGCTCCCACAACTTCCGAAGGCAACTTCTGTTCCATGGGTTGATTATTCTCACTGTCAGAAAATTTCTCCTTATTTCTAGGTTGCTGTTAATGGCCACTGAAGTTCGCAGAGAGCATCTATGAACACCATCAGGCCATCAGAAGATACAATGAAACTCCTTAATTGGACACAGTAATTGGAAAATTGACAGCATCCTAGAACAAGCCAAGTCCAATACCGCTAAACAGTTCCTGCAAGCCTGGCACTCAGACAAATGGGCCATCAACAGGCACATTGAAATGAAGAATGTTTACACACCATTCAAAATCAAAAATTAAAAAGGTAAAAGATCAGAACCCCTCCTTGCCAAAATCAACACCCAGATGAGCAGAGATTAACACCAAGACTGACACTAGACCAACAGTCAAGAAGTAAATAATACCCCAATCAAGAAACTACCAACTCAGGCAAACAAGCTAACAGTAAATAATAATCTAATCAAGGAATCACCAAAAACATTCCCACCAATACTGACAGGGCAATACTGCATATAGAGAGACAGCAAACCCCACTCCCTTCTAGAACTGATGATGATGGTACCTAGTTGGATCATAAAACATATGCAAGAAAACAACAAAACTTAGAGAGCACCAAGGACCCCATAGTTGTTCTTTTCCTGCTCCTGCTCCTCCTTTTCCTCCTCCTCCTCCTCTCTTGTGGTTGTCAACGCCATCTTAATATTTTTGACCTACATTTTCCCATGGATGTCCCTGTGGAAGATCAAGGTCCATCTGGACAATTGACTAACTTACTTTGCACCAATAACTGAGCCTGCGTTGAATTCTGACCAACTTGGAAACTGACAGTGCCAGAGTCTTCAAGGGTGACTTTTCGGAGAACAAGGGTGTGAATTTTGCCTTCCACGCCAATTTGGTTCATTTCATTGGATTGCAGAGGCACACCTGCCAAACTCCATTGCAGGTTTTTGGCCTTCTCGTGAGAAACCACACAGCGAAATGCAGCATTCTCTCCTTCCAGAACGGTGAGGTCTTTCAATTTTTCTTCTATAGTGGCCGGTATTTCTACAATTGAAAGAGAGAACTTTTTATTTCATTTGTTTCTCTATGAATTTACATCCCACTACATCCTGCTGTTACATCCCAGAGTTCATTTGTATTTTGCAGATATTTCATGACCCAACTAAATATCAACAGCAGGAGTGAAATGCTCCCAGTTTGGACCGTCCAGACAATCCAGTAGCGATGGTGGTGGGTGGTTCGGAGAATTGGTAGCGATGGTGGCGGGTGGTTCGGAGAACCGGTAGTGATGGCGGCGCAAGGCTCCGTTCATCCACCCTGTTGTCATTACTTCTTGGTTTTAACCAGGAAGTAATATGTTTTTTAAGTAATGTGTTTTTATTGTTTTACTACTGGTTCTCTGGAACCGGCAGTTAAAAATGCTTTAAAAAGTAAAAGAAAGGGAAGGAAAGAAAAGAAATGCACCTAGAAACACTTATAAACCGCTTTTGGAAAATAACTTAAAATGTGTTCTAAATGGAAAAACAGCAGCATGACTACTGATCTGAAAGCTGCTTTCTGAAATCCTACTATCACTTACAAGAGAACAATGCCATTATCAAGCGAACCTGGAAAAGTGAGACTTGCTCCGATTTCTATCAGTTGCATATAACTTTCCCTCTGGTCTTTTCCTGCCATTGGTTACAAGCCTACAACTTTCCCCTTTCTGGTGCAATTGATTTGCTCCTGGTGATCCCTCCCCCCCCCCCAAAGGTTAGAAAAGGGGCAGATTGGAAGACGCAGTTTCTTCCGATCCAAGACTTGCGGTAGAAGCTTGAAACCCCCAAACTTCTGTTGTTGTTCTTTCTTTGGGAAACACCATAATGAAGCCGCTTCTCAGAAGCCTCCTGCAGCTCCAGCCTCGAGGATTTGTTTCAGTGAATGTTACCCTCCGTTTAGCCACTTCTGCAAGACTTGATCATCTCCAGTTAGCTTTCCTTGTCAAGCGAGAATTTTCCCCCAAATGTTTGGTTTGCTCCAGTTCTCTTATATGCTCTTTCCAAACTCCCTTCCAGATATGTGGTGCAATCTTTGGGGAAAATTTTTCGAGGCAGAAGAAAACATCTCTTTTGCAACTTGGATTCTTTTTCCAAGGTAGTGTTTCTCAACCTTGTCCACTTTCAAGATGTGGGGACTTCAACTCCCAGAATTCCCTAGGGACTGGGAAACTCTGGGAGTTGGAGTCCATACATCTTAAAGTAGCTGAGGTTGAGAAGCCCGGTATTAAAAGGTCCAAATATGCCTGTAAAGCAGGGGTGAAATCAAGCAGGTTCTGAGAACCAGCAAATGCCACCTCTGGCTGGCCCCAGAGTGGAGTGGGAATGGAGATTTTGCAGGATCCTTCCCCCAAGAGTGGGTAGGGAATGGAGATTTTGCAGGATCCTTCCCCTGGAGTGGAGTGGGAATGGAGATTTTGCAGGATCCTTCCCCTGGAATGGGGTGGGAACGGAGATTTTGCAGGATCCTTCCCCTGGAGTGGGAGGGAATAGAGATTTTGCAGGATCCTTCCTCTGGAGTGGGGAGGGAATGGAGATTTTGCGGGATCCTTCCCCTGGAGTGGGGTGGGAATGGAGATTTTGCAGGATCCTTCCCCTGCCACGTCCACCAAGCCATACCATGCCCACCAAGCCATGCCCACAGAACCAGTAGTAAAAAAATTTGGATTTCACCACTGATCAACGGTGCTGTAAGGGAGTGGCGATTATGGAGAGGAGGAGGGGGGCGGTCCTTGATGCTTTTTCAGCTTGATGAGTTTCTTGCAGACATTTCATGACCCAACTAAATAATATCATCAGTCCTGCAAGAGAGTGCCAATTACGGAGAGGAGGAGGAGAAGTGTCCTTGATGCTTTTTCAGCTTGATGGTTTTCTTGCAGACGTGTCATGACCCAACTAGTTAAGATAATCAGTATTGCAAAGAGTGGTGATTGCGAGGAGGAGGGGGAGGAGGAGGAGAATTGTTGGTCCTTAGGGCTTTCTGAGCTTTGTTGTCTTCTTGCAGATGTTTCATAGTCCAACTAGGTAACATCATCACATCTGCAAGAAAACATCTGCAAAAAAACAATGAAGCTCAGAGAGCACCAAGAACTCACAAATGTCCTCTCCTCCTCCTCCATAAGCCCCACTCCCTTCTAGCACTAATGATATTACCTAGTCGGGTCATGTAATATCTGCAAGAAAACAACCAAGCTCAGAGAGTCCCAAGGACCCTACAAATAAGTATATAAAATAAAGAAGCTACTTTGAACCATTCACGTATGGGTCTGGTCATTCGCGTCTGATCTCAGGTGAGCAAAATTGACTCCCTCTGACCTTTGACAAGAACAGATGCGGAGGTCTGTTGATCCTCGGTTTGACAGGTATAGTGGCCTGCATCCTCCAGTTGCGCATCATGGATTAGCAGCTCAACATAAGATGCCTTTTGTCTCATCTCATACTTGTGACTTGGCTCCAGTTGGGCAGAGCCTTTCATCCACTGGACAGGCACGTCGGGTTTTGTGAGCGCAGTGGCCAGGGTGATCGTTGCCCCTTCCTTGACTTCTTGATTCTCCAGCTGGACTTGAAAAAGAGCTGGACGAGCTGAGAGAGCTACACCGGGGAAAGAAGAGAGAGGGGTGAGCTTTTGCCATAGATGTGATACATGTTATGGGTTTCTAATGCAAGGCAGGGAGGAGGAGGAGGCCCATAACTCACAAGTCTAACTTCAACTATCTTGAAAAATAAGAAAAATGACAGCCAGTTTGGTCTAGTGGTCAAGGAACCAAGCTAGAAATGGAGGTGGTGACATGAAAGCCCACTGGGTGACTTTCAACCAATTACTGGGAGACAGTGAGTTCTAATCCTGCCTTGGGCACAAAAGCCAGCTGAGTGACTGGGCAAATCACCAAGAGATGTGAGTTCTAGTGCAGCATTAGGCAAGAAAGCCAACTGCATGACTTTGGGCCAATCACCAGGAGATGGTAAATTCTAGCCCCAACCTAGGCATGAAAGCTAGTTGAATGACTTTGGACCAGTCACTAAAAGATGGTAAATTCTAGTCATGCCTTAAACAAATAAGTCAGCTGGAACCAGTCACTCTCCCTCAGCCAGAGCTACCTCACAGGGTGATTATTGTGTGGGAAATTGGGGAAACTGGAGGAGCAGTATGTTGAATATGTTTGCTGCCTTGAGTTACTTGAGTTACTAGTTAGGATTAGGATTAGGGTTAGGGTTAGGGTTAGGGAAACAGCAAAGGACCAGCCCAAGAGGCCTCTGTCAGCAAAAATGGGGCTTGGGTGGGTCATGTGTGACCCTCCCAAGCTCCGTTTTCATTGGCAGAGGGTTGCAGGAGGCCGTTGCAGCCAAAAATGGAGCTCAGGAGCCCGTTTTCGCTGGCAGAGCGCTCGGGCCACCACAGGTGCCCTCGACACGAGTGACAAACTGGCCACCTCCACCCTGGCCACGCCCACCACAGCCCCCCCAAGGTCAAACATAACCCTGATGCGGCCCTCAATGAAATCAAGTTTGCCACCCCTGGTCTAGGGTGTGACTAGAACTCCCAGTCTCCTGGCAATTGGCCCGATGTCACCCTTCCAGCTTTCATGCCTAATGCAGAACTAGAATTCACACTCTCCCAGTTTCTAGCCTGCTGCCTTAACCAAACTGGCTGTCTATGATAAAGAATGCTAAAAAGACATCATATTATGTCAAAAAGACATAAAAAAATGTAAATGTAAAATATCCATGCAGCACAAGCCCCCCGCTTTTTGCACACACGCATGACATTGTGCACATGTATGCTGAAGCAAAGTATACGGCTCAACCGCATAATGTTGCTTTCATTGTTATGAAGACAGCAGCTATATCTCACAGGCACCATCAAATACAAAACAATAATTAGGAAAAAATACACATAGTTCCCAACTTAGTTACAGTGTCCTGGAGGTCACGTGATCCCCTTTTCTGACCTTCTGACAAGCAAAGTCATTGCGGAAGCCAGATTCACTTAACAATCGTAACTTAACAATGGCAATGATTCATTTAACAACTGGGGCAAGAAAGATCATAAAGTGGGACAAAACTCACTTAAGAACCATCTTGCTTAGCAATGGATGTTTTGAGCTCAATCACCGTGTGCAAACTCCCTAGCCATCTTCCAAAATGGAAAACAAAGATTCGCTTAATGACCACATCACTCACTGAACGGCAGTGATTTGCTTTATCATAAAATCAGGCAGGACTCACTTAACAACAGAAATGCTGGACCCAATTGTGGTTGTAATTCAAGGGCTACCTTTAGGAGTGGCTGCGTAATTTAGAACGAAAACTTATTAACACAGATACCTGTAAGGATTAAAATTATAGATAGTCCTCGTTTTAACAACCATCACTGTGCACAAAATTTATGTTGCTAAGTGAGACATTTGTTAAGTGATTTTTGCCCCCTGTAACAAGCTTTCTTGCCACAGTTGGTAAGTAAATCAGTGCAGTTGTTAAGCTAGTATCATGGTTGTTAAGTGAATCTGGCTTCCCCATTGACTTTGCTTGTCAGAAGGTCGCAAAAGGGAATCACTTGACCCTGGAACACTGCAACTGTCCTAAATACGAATCAATTGCCAAGTGACTGAATTTTGATCACTAAATGGGAATGGTTGCAATGGTTGTAAGTGTGAAAAACGGTCCTAAGTCCCTTTTTTCAGTGCTATTGTAAATTTGAACAGTCACTTAATGAACTGTTGTAAGTCGAGGACTACCTGTATACTGAGTTTTGATTAATAAATCTTTTACCTTCCACTGATAACGTGCCCATGCTTCTCCCGTGGCCAATGTCGCAAATATATTTTCCAGAATCTCTTCGAGTTACACCGTAAATCTTTAAAATATGGGTTGTTCCCTGCTGACTGATTTCATACTTGGCGCTCGGAGTGATGACTTCTGAGCCCTTTTTCCAGATGGCAGAGACGTTAAGCATAGATACTTCGCATTTGAGGAAAGCTGCGCTGCCTTCTTGCAATTCTAGGTTGCTCAGTTCTTGTTGAAAGTCAGGATGTAGGGCTGGAATGGAAAGTGAAAAAATAAATAAAATTGCAAAAACTGGCAAAAAAACCCCAAAAACAAAATAGAGTCCACTTGCAAACTTCTTGTGTAGACAGGATTTAAACTGAAATCCTAATATGGAAGCGAGGTTTTAGATTTTAGGCAAGTGTGAATTTCAAAAAATAATTTAAGTCATCAGAGTTACACAGACAAACAGGCACAGACATACACATAAAACTCTTATCTGCCCAGAATTCAGTTACACAGAAACAGACAGACAGACAGACAGATACACATACACACACACACACACACACGTCTCTGTGTGTCTGTGTAACTCTTAATTCTTAATTTTTTTAAAATTCAGAGACAGAGAGATGAGAGAGAATGGATGGATGGACGGACAGAGATAGATAGATAGATAGATAGATAGATAGATAGATAGATAGATAGATAGATAGATAGATTTTATGTATCTAGAATTTGCATAGCTTTTTGAAAAATTTTAATAGTTTTTCTATTTATCTTTTGACAGTTTGTAAGCCACCCAGAATCACTTCATCAGGGTGATGGGCAGCATATACATTTACTAAATTACTAAATTAAATAAATAATAAATAAATGTTAAATAGATATGTGAGCACAGTTCATCTGTTGAGAGAATACAGAACAACGGAAGGGACCTTGGAGATGAACTAATCCAGCCCCCTTCTCAAGCAGGACACCCTGTACCCTTCCAGACAAATGGCTGTCCTGGCTCTTCTTAAAAGCTTCCAGTGATGGAGCACTGACAAATTCTTGGGGCAAGCTGTTCCACTAGTGAATTGATCTGGGATTAAGAATAACAGAATAACAAAGTTGGAAGGGACTTTGGAGGTCTTCTAGTCTAATCTCTTGCTCAAACATGAGACTCTATACCATTCTGGACAAATGGTTGTCCAATCTCTTCTTGAAAACCTCCAGTGATAGAGCACCCACAACTTCTGGAGGCAAGCTGTTCCACTGATTAATTGTTCTGTCATTTTCTTTACCTGTTTTTCTGACATTATCCCCTTCCGCATAACCCATCAACACAAGTGAGACGCTTAACCATTTCTGATCACAATTCTTTTGATAGAACTCGCCGTACCGTCCACTCTGAGCCTCGCTGTGGAGGTGTACGGTCCCACCCGGAAGGTGACCGTGCCAGAATCCTGCTGGGTGACGTTGCGGAGCGTCAACTTGTGCACCCGTCCTCTCTCGACTGAGATCTCGTTCATCTGGTTGCTTTGAAGCGACAAATCTTGCAATTTCCACTCCACATCTTTTGCGTTGTCGTGGGAGACTTCACACTCGAAGGTGATTTCTTCCTCTTCCAAAACCTCTGCGCTTTTCAGTCCCCGGATGATGGTGATGTCCACTTCTACAAGGGCCACCAGATGCATCAGTGACAGTGACAACATAGACCATAAACCACTGCCCAAAACCCATCACAAGTGGAATTCAGCTGTGGATTTGGTCCCAGTTAACTACAGCACATTCTTCGACTTATGACCACAATTGGGACAAGAATTTTCATTGCTAATAAGCAAGAAGGTTTTTAAGTGGGTCTTGCCCAAACCTATGACCTTTTTGACCATGGTTTTTAAGCAAATCATTGCAGTTTTAAAGTGAATCTCACGATTATTAAGTGAATCCAGATTCCCCCCATTGCTTGTCAGAAGGTGGCTGGGAAGATTTAAATGGCAATCACATGACCTCGGGAAGCTGCAGCCATCATAATAAATCCATGCCAGTTGCCAAGTGCCCAACCTTTGATCAACTGACTGTGGGAAATGGTGCGATGGTTATAAGTGCGAGAACCAGTCACAAGTCTCTTTTTTCAGTGCCATTTACCTTTGAATGGTCACAAAATGAATGGTTCTAACTCAAGGACTAGCTGTATCTTACCAGGATGTATTCTGCACTTTCCACAAGAAACAAAAATGTTGCATTTGGTGCAGATTTCATAGATATAATATAATATTCATCTAGAATATTATAAAAGGGAACACGAAATTCTCTAATTTCGTGTTCCCTTTTATAATATTCTAGATACAGGTTGATTTACAACAGTTCATTTAATGATGGTTCGAAGTTATAATGACACTGAAAAAAAAAGACTTATGAACGTTTTTCACATTTATGACCATTGCTGCAGCCCCATGGTCACGTGATCCAAATTCAGACTCTTGGCAACTGTCTCATATTTATGATGGTCATAGTGTCCTGGGGTGATCCCCTTTTGCAACCTTCTGACCAGCAAAATCAATGAGGGAAGCCAGATTCACTTAACAACCGGCTTACTAACTTAACAACTGCAGTGATTCACTTAACAAATGTGGCAAGAAAAGTTGTAAAATGGGACAAAATTTACTTAACAAACTTCTCACTTAACCTCAGCAATTGACCTCAGCAGAAAATTTGAGGTCAATTTTGGTCATAAGTTGATGACCACCTGTATTAAAGCTGCAGAGGTCAACTTGAAGGAAAAATCAAAAGCAAAGGACTTCTTGACTGAAACGGTGAGACTGGAAGTTCTAGTCTGCTTCAAAGAAAACGTACCATGCACAGATAACGTGGCAGATGTGGTTTGGTCACCAATGCTACACGAATATTCACCACTGTCTTGGAGTTGCAAGTTATGAATGAGTAACTCATGGATGCCCCCATCCTGTTGGATATCATATTTGGGGCTAGCATGGATTTCTGCACCGTCTTTGCGCCATTCCAAGGGGCCTTTAGTGACTGTGATCTCGCAGTGTAATCTGGCTGTGCTTCCCTCATCCGCTTTCTCATCCTTCAACCGTTGAGTGAATTCAGCTTTGAGGACTGTGTGGTCAAAAGGAATGGGAGAAAGTAAAACACTTGATCCTACTTCTATTAAGCTCAGAAATTAATAACTAAGCTTCCATCAAGTTCAGAGAGCACTCAGGACTCCACATTCCTCCACACAAAGCCCATTCTCTTCTATTCCTGATGAAGTTACCTAGTTGAGTAATGAAACATCTGCAAGAAAACTTCCAAGCTCACACAGCACCAAGGACCCCACAGTCCCCTTTCTCTTCTCCTTCTCCCTTTGTAATCGCAAGGGCCTCTCAACTCATATTTTTACTATACAGGTAGTTCTTGACTTATGACATTTGAGCCCAAAATTTCTATTGCTAAGTGAGACATTTGTTAAATGAATTTTGCCCCATTTTTCAATCTTTCTTGCCACGTGAGTGAATCATTGCACTTGTTAGGTTAGCAACATGGATGTAAAGTGAATCGGGCCTCCCCATTGATTTTGCTTGTAAGAAGATCGCAAAAGGGGACCACATAACCCTGGGACACTTAGCCGTCATAAATACGAGTCAGTTGCCAAGCATCTGAATTTTGATCACGTGGCCAAGGGGATGGTGCAATGATTTAAGTGTGAAAAACAGTCATAAGTGCCTTTGTTCAGAGCCATTGCAACTTCGAATGGTCACTAAATAAACGGATGTAAGAGCCTTGGTGGTACAGGGGTTTAAGGCACCCTGTTATTAAGCTGGTTATTAAGACCAGCTGCCTGCAATTACTGCAGGGTTCGAATCTCACCAAGGCTCAAGGTTGACTCAGCCTTCCATCCTTTCTAAGGTAGGTGAAATGAGGACCCAGTTGTGGGGGCAATAAGCTGACTTTGTATAAATATACAAAAGGATGAAGGCTATTGCTGAGCACATTGTAAGCCACCCTGAGTCTTCGGAGAAGGGCGGCATATAAATCAAATTAAAAAAAAAAAAAAAGTCAAGGACTACCTGTAATGACTTTCACTGCTGAAAGGGTTTCCAGAGAAAATTCCACAGATTGATCTGGAAATTTATATTATACAATGCTGCATTAAAAAAAAATGCAATTAAAAATTCAACTGTTTCTCTATCAAGCATTGTCCACTTAATTAAAGGCTGAAAAGCTAAGGGAGAACCAGACCTGCATGTCAATGAAATCCACACTAAACCATTAAAGTACAGGGACTCCTCAACTCCATTTAGTAATGGTCCAAAATTACAACAGCACTGAACAAAGCACCTTACAATCTGGTCCTTGTCTTACGACCATTGCAGCATCCCAGGGTCACATGATCAAAATTTGTGGTCTTGGTAACTAGCATGGATTTATAATGGTATCCCAGGTTCACGTAATCGCCATTTGCGATCTTCACAGACAGCTTCCCACAAGTAAAATTAATCGGGGAAACCAGAGTCACTTAACAACCACATGATTCACTTAACTGCAATGACTTACTTAATGACTATGGCAAAAATGAACAGAAATCACTTAACAACTGCCTTACTTAGTGACACACATTCTTGTCCCAATTGTGCTGATACGTTGAGGACTACCTATACGGCAGTGGTGGGTTTCAAAAAATTTTACTACCAGTTCTGTGGGCATGGCTTGGTGGGCATGGCATTACTTGGTGGGTGTGGCAGGAGAAGGTTACTGCAAAATCCCCATTTCCTCCCAATCAGCTGGGACTTGGGAGGCAGAGAATAGAAGGGGTGGGGCCAGTCAGAATTTTTACTACCAGTTCTCCAAATTACTCAAAATTTCCACTACCGGTTCTCCAGAACTGGTCAGAACCTGCTGAAACCCACCTCTGCTATAGGGTGCAAACCAGAGATGGGAAGCCCCCAGTTCAGACCAGTTCTATAGAACCAGTAGTAAAACCAGTGTGAGGCTCCGCCTACCGACCCCGATGTCATAAGGAAGCTTCTGCGCATGTACAGAATCGCACGGGAGAGCAAAGGGAGTGCGCGCGTGCAGCCCCGTTGTGAACTGGTAGTAAAAGTAAGTAGAACCTACCCCTGGTGCAAACCCTTTCAAAAAGAGATCTTACAGTCTTCCTCCTCCTCCTCTCTGCAAACTCCCCTCCCTACTACGGTAGCACTGATAATGTTTCCTAGTTGGGTCATGAAATGTCTGTAAAAAATCAACCACACTCAAAGAGCACTAAGGAATCCAGAGTTTACTTCCTCCTCCTCCTCTTTGAAATTGGGAAATTGGGAGTTCTAGTCTCGCCTTAGCCATGAAAGCTGGCTGGGTGACTTTGGGCCACCCAAAGTGATGGTAAATTCTAGTCTGCTTCAAAAAAACACATACCTTGCACAGATAACGTGGCAGACGTGGTTTGGTCTCCAACGATGCATGAATACTTGCCGCTGTCTTGGGGTTCCAGGTTATGAATGAGTAAATCATGGATGCCACCATCTTGTCTGATGTCATATTTGGGGCTAGCATGAATCCTTACACCATCTTTATGCCATTCTGCTGGGGCTTTAGGGACGGTCACTTCACACCGAAATCTGGCTGTGCTGCCTTCATCCACTTTTTCATCCTTCAGCCACTGCGTGAATTCAGGCTTGAGGGCTGAGGGGTCAAAATAATGGCAGAAATGGCAGATTTTTTTAAAAAAAAAATTACAATTCTTTCATCAAGTGGCAGTTCCCACCAATTTCTGAAAAATAAACACTAGGAAAAATTGGTTAAACAGGACCAATGGATGTTTGTCTGTCCCAGGAAGCAAAAACTGTTAGTGGCAAAATATTATACATTTCACAGACATTCCTGAAAGCAGTGGAGTTTAGGTGAGAGAGATTAGATTCATATATAAATCATAGAACAGGATATAATACGATTGGAAGGGACCTTGGAGATCTTCTAGTCCAACCCCCTGCTCAAGCAAGAATCCTATCTCATTCCAAATTTCTTGTTTAAAACCTCTAGAGGTGAAACTGACATATATTTGACAGTTACAGCATCCGAGGGACTTGTGATCACCATTTTTGATCTTCCTAGCCAGCCTCTGACAAGCAAAGTCAACAGGGAAAGCTGGATTCATTTAACAACCACCTGATTCATTTAGCAATTGCAGTGAATCACTTCACAAACATGACAAAAAAAATCTTAAGATTGGCCACAACTCACTTAACAACACTCTCTCCCTCTCCCTTTCTCTCTCTTTCTCTTTCTGTATTAACAAAATTACAGGGAGTCCTTGACTTACAAATATTCATTTAGAAACCATTTAAATTTATAACAACACAGAAAAAAGTGAATTATATACAGTCCGTGCACTTATGACCATTGCATTATCCCCATGATCATACAGAATGATCAAAATTTGGGTGCTTGACAATTAGCATGTATTTACGATGGTTGCAGTGTCTCGGGGTTATATGATCAGTCACCATTTGAGACCTTCCCAACCAGCTTCTGACCAGCAAAGTCAATGGGAGAAGCTAGAGTCAATTAACAACTGCATTATTCACAGTAAAAATGGTTCTAAAACTGTGTGCAGGTCAGTTAACAACAGCATTAAGCAATTTTGGGACCAAGTGTCGTTGTAAGTTGAGGATTCTCTGTAGGGTATGAACCTGTTGAGATGTTTAATTTAATAGCTGGAACAGTGAGCCAGAATAAAGAGTTGTGGTTGATTAGCTTAAGAGAGCTGGCCACTGCCTGAGGCAACCTGAGCTGTGATTGGTTGCTGTGAGTGAAAAGGGGGAGTGTCCTTGTTTCCCGCCTTTTTTCTTGTAGGTGCCCTGCATGCACTGTAATTTACCTCAGGATGGTCCTGCTGTGTTGATTTACCTCAGGATGCTCCTATGTTGATTTACCGCCTCAGGATCCTCCTGTTTGCCTGACAAACTAGTTGCTGAGTATATATTGATGTAAAATACATTCACGTATGTAAAACTACAAGTTCGTGCCAGCCTCTTTGACTCCATTTGGACACTGGTTGCGCAATTCCCTGACAGAACCCTTTTAAAAAACACATACCTTGCACAGATAATGTGGCAGACGTGGTTTGGTCTCCAACGATGCATGAATACTCTCCACTGTCTTGGGGTTCCAAGTCATGAATGAGCAAATCGTGGAGGCCACCATCTTGTTTGATGTCATATTTGGGACTAGCGTGGATTCTTGCACCGTCTTTGCGCCATTCTGCTGGGGCTTTAGGGACAGTCACTTCACAACGTAATCTGACCTTGCTGCCCTCATCTGCTTTCTCATCCTTCAGTTGCAGAGTGAATTCAGGTTTCAGGACTGCAGGATCAAAATGAATATAAGAAAAAAAAAAGTACAATTCTTTCATTAAGTGGCAGTTCCCACCAAATTCTGAAAAATAGAATATTGGAAAAAATTGATTGTACAGGACCAATGGATGTTTGACGTGTGTATCTCTATATACATGCACAATCTCCCGGTTCTTGGAGGAGGTAAACAGAGCAAAATTAAAAAATTTAAATATGACAGAAATGATAACATGAAAGCCGCACTTTAGCCATGAAAGGTGGCTGGGTGAATTTGAGCTAATCTCCAAGACACTGAGAGTTTAGGCATAAAAACTGGTGGGTGACTTTGGGCCGAGCACCAGGAGATTGTGAGTTCTAATTCAATTTTTAAAATGCATACCTTGCACAGTTAATATGGCAGATGTGGTTTGATCTCCAGCGATGCACGAATACTCTCCACTGTCTTGGGGTTCTAAGTTATGAATGAGTAAGTCACGGATGCCCCCATCCTGTCTGATGTCATATTTGGGACTAGCGTGGATTCTTGCACCATCTTTGCGCCATTCTACTAGAGCTTTAGGGACTGTCAGTTCACAACGTAATCTGACTGTGCTGCCCTCATCTGCTTTCTCATCCTTCAGCCGCTGTGTGAATTCAGGTTTCAGGACTGCAGGGTCAAAATGAACATAAGTAAAAAAAAAAAAAAAGTACAATTCTTTCATTAAGTGGCAGTTCCTACCAATTTCTGGAAAATAGAATATTGGAAAAAATTGGTTGTACAGGACCAATGGATGTTTGACGTGTGTATGTCGAACATACACGGTTCTCAGAGGAGATAAACAGAGCAAAATAAAAAAAATTAAATATGACAGAAATGATAAGATGAAAGAGATGAAATTCATGATTTTCATGCTCACAATATAATCCCTACTCCAAAAATAAGGCCTAGTTAAGAGTGTAATCAGTGGTGGGCATGGCCGCCTGATGTCACTCACATCATAGGGCGCATCATGTGGGGGAAGGAAGATTTCTTCACTCCCCTTACCTTCTTTTCTCCCCAAGCAATTGCCGCTTGGCTCTTTCAGCAACTGCAGAAGGGGCTGAAAGGGAAGAAGCCATCCATTCACCCCCAGATCGATTTCAGAAGCCACCACCATCATTGGCCACGAGGCCTGGCTGCTGGGCCTGCTGCACCTGCTGCTGCTGGGGGCCGGTGGCTCCCGGGCGAGCTGCTCTTCAGCCAGGCTGATGAGCAATGGCACGAGCATCGCCCTGCATTGTCCGTGCATCTTCTGTGCAACCTGCTGCTGCCCTTCTGAACTCAGCTCTGGCAGCCGCCCTGCTGCCACTCTTGCAGCACCTGCTGGCCAAGCTTTCATTGCGCCCTAGCTTCCACCTGCCCTGCCTGCTGTCCCTGCTGCTCCTGGGATGCTTCTTGGCCGCAGTGGGCCCTGTACAGGCCAACATGTGCGGCCGCTCTTTTATGCTGTGTTTATTGTGCAGCTTTCTGCCAAGGAAGGTCCACGCTTTCTCCTTCCCTTCTTTCCTCCCCCCCCCCATCTCCTCTGGCTGCTCTGTCTCAGCTTTCGCAGACGCCAGGGGTAGAGGCTCCCTTGCGGGGAACGATCGAACTTCCAACCCCAACGGCAGGCCAGGCTGGGTGAAAAGCAAGTGGTGGCAGAGCAGCTGCAGGTGAGGTAGATGCCGAAGGCAGCCAGGGCATGTTGGTATGAGTCTGCCAAAGGCAGGGCTTTTTGGCCGGCTCCCGCACTGGGGTGGTGCTACCACTTAAAGGAAGAAGCTGGTGAAGGTGTTTGCATAGCAACCTGACCATCAGTCCCTCACCATGTGACTCTTCCAACTCAGGATGAAAGGAGGCGGACACTTGGAGCTTCTTTTTGATGCCAGGCATACACACGCACCCCCGCACACACGGTTGGGTGGTACAGGCTAGCCTTTTTCTCCTAAGGTTGTAGATGTGGGCTGACTCGTCCCGCACCAGGCAGAAGCAGCCCAGCAGGCAGCTTAGAGCAGCACTGCCACGAGACCAGCAGTAGCACAGGCAGCTGCTCCATGGCCAGTATGGTGCCTGCCATGGCCGAGAAGTGTCCCAGCAGCAGCAGGGCCAGCAGGCAGGCAAGGCGGATGGAGGCTGGGGCAAGTCGAGAGTTTGGTCCATTGTGGCTGCTGCAAGCAGACAATGGGACTCCCCCTGTTGTCGGCCTCCACGCTCACTGTCTCTTGTACATTAAAAAAAAAAAGACATCCCCGAAAATTAGCCCTAGTGCTTATTTTGCAGCCCCCCAAAATATAAGACCCAGATCTTATTTTCAGGGAAACACGGGTATATATATTTGAATTTCATCTCTTTGATCTTATCGTCACTGACACATTTTATTTTATTTTTTTATTTTGCTCTGTTTACCTCCTCCTGGGAGGAAACTGGGAGATTGGGAGTTCTAGTCCCACTTTAGCCATGAAAGGTGGCTGGGTGAATTTGAGCTAATCTCCAAGACACTGGGAGTTTTAAACACCAGCATAAAAACTGGTGGGTGACTTTGGGCCGAGCACCAGGAGATTGTGAGCTCTAATTCAATTTTAAAAATTTATACCTTGCACAGATAATGTGGCAGACGTCGTTTGATCTCCAGCGATGCACGAATACTCTCCACTGTCTTGGGGTTCTAAGTTATGAATGAGTAAGTCACGGATGCCCCCATCCTGTCTGATGTCATATTTGGGACTAGCGTGGATTCTTGCACCGTCTTTGCGCCATTCTACTAGGGCTTTAGGGACTGTCACTTCACAACGTAATCTGACTGTGCTGCCCTCATCCGCTTTCTCATCCTTCAGTTGCTGCGTAAATTCAGGCTTGAGAGCTGTGGAGTCAAAAAGAATGGGAGTAAGTAAAACATTTAACTTGTCTTTCATTAAGTGAAATTCTGAGCAATTTCAGAAAAATAGAAGCCTGGGAATAAAGGTTCAGAGGACCAATGGATGTTTGATGTCCCCAGTAAAATTTGTCAGTGATAAAAACATTATTCAATAACAGAATAACAGTGTTGGGAGGGACCTTGGAGGAATCCCCTGCTCAAACAGGAGACCCTATACCATTTCATTCAAAGATTGTCTGAAATCTCTTCATGAAAACCTTCAGGGTTGGAGCATCCACAACTTCTGGAGGGAAGTCTTTCCTGATTCTCATGTCAGGAAATGTCTCCTTCTAAAAATTCTAAAATTTTCTAAAAATTTTTACTACAGGTTCTGTGGGCATGGCTTATTTTGTAGGCATGGCTTGATGGTCATGTGACAATTATTTAGGATTTAGCAGAGGTACTGGTCTACCAGGCTTTTAACTGTTTGCAGAGCTGTATTGATCTACTCATTTATTTTTGTAGGCACTGATCTACTCACTTGTTTTCTTTTAACACTGATCAGCTCTAGGGCCGCCCTTTGAAGCCCCATGGCAAGAGTTTAAACAGTTTTTTTCCTTCTAGCCATCAGCCGGGACTCAGGAGGCAGCAATAGGATGGGGTTGGGGCTAAATAAAAGGTAAGAATAACACGGGGGGATGCAGAGGGGGGCAGAACCGGTTTGGTGATGTCATATCATCACCGCTACCGGCTCGGGAGAATCAGGCCAAACCGGGAGGAACCCACCACTGGTTACGTCTCTTTTGATTGGTTTCCATCCATTGTTTCTTGTTTTTCCTTCAGATGCTTTGGAGAATAGGTTGACCCACTCTTCTTTCTGGCAGCCCCTCAAATATTGGAAGATGCTATCATGTCACCCAAGTCCTTCTTTTAATTAAAGTAGACATACCCAATTCTTGCAACCATTCTGTATATGTTTTATCTTCCCATCCCCTAATGATCTTTTTTTGCTTTTCTCTGCATGCTTTCTAGAGCCTCAACATTTTTTCTGTTTCACGGTGACCAAAATTGGATGCAATATTCCAAGTGTGGTTTTACTAAGGTATTTTAAAATGGTATTAACACTCCATGTGATTCTGACTTTATCCCTCTATTAATGAAACCAAGGACAGCATTGACCTTTCTGGCAGCTGGAACACACTGCTGGCTCATCTTTAAGTAATTGTCCACTAGGACGCCAAGATCCCTCTTGCAGTTACTAATATTGAGCCAGGTACTATCTATTCCAGTGACGGTGAACCTTTTCGGCACTCAGTGCCGAAACTGGAATGCGTGCACACTGGAGCCCAGAAACCTGAAGACCAGCTGGCTGGTGCGCATGCGTGCCCCGGCCAGCTGGTCTTCTGGTTTCCGGTGCACACATGAGCGCCGGTCAGATGGTCTTCAGATTTCTGGTGCTCTGGCATGCACGAAGACCAGCTGGCCGGCACACATGCCCATGCTGGAAACCAGAAGAGCAGCTGATGACAGCCGGTGTGCCCACAGAGAGGGCTCTGTGTGCCACCTCTGGCACACATGTCATAGGTTCGCCATCACAGATCTATCCTATACATGTGCATTTGGTTTTTTCTTCCTAAGTGTAAAACTTTACTTTTCTCACTATTGAATTGCTATGTTCAAGTCGGTCAAGATCCTTCTGGATCTTGAGCCTGTCTGCTGGGGTGTTGGTTATTCCTGCCAGTTTGGTGTCATCTACTAATTTGTTGAGATCCACATCTACCCCCTCATCTAAATCATTGATGAAATATATTGAGCAGCACTGGGCCTAAGACAGAGCCTTGTGGTTCACCACGGCATACTTCCCTCCATGTAGATCAGTGGTTCTCAACCTTCCTAATGCCGCGACCCTTTAATACAGTTCCTCATGTTGTGGTGACCCCCATCTATAAAATTATTCCTAAAACCATTGAAAATATGTGTTTTCCAATGGTCTTAGGCGACCCCTGTGAAAGGGTCATTCGACCACCAAAGAGGTCGCGACCCACAGGTTGAGAACCACTGATGTAGATGCAATTCCACTCAGGACCACACATTAAGTATAGTTGGTCAGCCAGCTACGAATCCATCTGGTGATGATGCTGTCTATCCCAAATTTTTCTACCTTATCAAGAAGTAGGTTGTGGTCTACTTTATCAAATGCCAAGTAAATTATATTCTCAGCTGTTCACTGGTCCACTAATTTTGTCAGATTGTCAAAAAATGCAATAAGGTTTGCCTGACATGCTGAATTTTTGAGAAACCCATGTTGGCTTAAAGTTATGACTTTGATTGGTTCTAGGTGTTTTCAGATCGCTTGCTTGCTTATTTTTTTCCAGGATCAGTACCTGGGAAGATCCTGGAAAAGATAATCAACCAACTGATCTGTGAACACCTAGAGACAAGCAAAGTTATAACCAGAAGCCAACATGGGTTTGTCAAAAGCAGATCATGCCAATCTTATTGCATTCTTTGACAAAATGTCTAAAGTTTTGTCCAAGAAAAATGTTCCTCTGCCAAATGCTACATACTTAATACAGGTAGTCCTTGACTCATGACCACAATTGAGCCCAAAATTTATTTTGCTGAGACATTTGTTAAGTGAATTTTGCCCTATTTTATGATGTAACTTGTCACAGTTGTTAAGTGAATCATTGCAGTTGCTAAATAATTAAGACAATTGTTAAGTAAATCTGGCTACCCTGTTGACTTTGGTTGTCAGAAGATTGCAAAAGGGGATCAGATGACCCTGGGACACTATAACCATCATAAATACAAGTCAGTTGTCAAGTGTCTGAATTTTGATCATGTGATCATGGGGATGTTGCATTGGTTGCAAGTGTGAAAAACGGTCATAGTCACTTCTTTCAGTGCCACTATAACTTTGAACAGTCACTAAATGAACTGTTGTGAGGACTACCTGTACATAAAAGCTAAGGGAAAAACAGATACGTATGTCAATAAACCCCTTAAAATATCTTTTAGTTTCTCCTCTAACAAAAGCTGTTGGATTCTTTATCTATTTATTTATTGTCTATCAATAAATTTGTGCAAGTTTTACCTTTAACAGTCAAAGCAGCTGAAGTTTTCTGGTCTCCACAAATACAGGTGTAACGTCCAGCATCCTCAACTTCTAAACCACAGATCACCAACTTGGCGACAGCTGCTTCCTGTCTGAATTGGTATTTGTCTCCTTTTAATTTGTTTCCTTCCTTCATCCATTCCACAGGAGCAGCTTTGGTGAGCTCACAATGCAATGTGGCTGTTTCATTTTCGGTGGCTGCCACATCCTTCAGTTCCTGTTTGAATTGGGGAGGTAGGGCTGGAGAACATAAGAGGAGGGTGTGAAAATTGTCAGGGGTAGATGGACTTTGGACAAAGTCAGAGATGGGGAAGAGGAGTTGGTATGACAACAAAATTGGATGTGTCCTGCCCTTCTTTTCTTTATATTTCTTTTCCTTCCTGCCTTTCTCACTTTTGTCCTTCCTTCCTTCCTTCCTTCCTTCCTTCCTTCCTTCCTACCTATCTACCTTCCTCCCTCCCTCCCTCCCTCCCATCTTCCCTGTCACTTTTCCTTCTTCCTTCCTTCCTTCCTTCCTTCCTTCCTTCCTTCCTTCCTTCCAACTTTGAAAGACAAACCACAAGACATTGACAAACAAAACAAAACGAACAAACAAAAACAAAAACAGATTTGCCAAATGCAGAACTCAAGATAAACTGATTTACCACGGACTGCCAGAGTCGCAGTGGTTTTCTGGTCACCGCAAACACAGGAGTATTCTCCGGCGTCTCCAAGATCAAGATTATGGATCACACACTCTGCCACAGGGCCTTCCTGCTTCAGGTTGTATTTGTCATTTGCTCGCAGTGTCTTGTGTTTCTTTTTCCACTCCACCGTAGCTGTTTTTGTCAGCTCACACCGGAGAGCAATAGTTCCACCTTCTGTAACTTCTTGGTCTTCCAGACCTTTCTTGAACTTCGCAGGAATGGCTGGAGGGGTTCAGAAGGAAGAAAGCAGGTGAATACCCAGATGTTGAAGAAAAGGATCTGGTTGTGGGCCCCATGGATCATTCTCCCCCTTTCCTTCCAAGCTCAACAGCAAGATCTGTTAGCTTGATGTGTCTTCTAGAAAATCTCCAAAGTCCCTTCCAAATTTATTACAGTAGTCCTTGACTTACAGTTCATTGACTGTTTGAAGTTACAACGGCACTGAAAAAAATAACTTATGGCTGATTTTCACACATATGAGTGTTGAAGCATCCCCATGGTCATGTGATTAAAATTCAGATGCTTGGCAACTGACTGTCAGGCCTTGAAGCCATCTTTTGCACTGGATCTTTAGGCCTGCCACATTTAATACTGTGAGAAACTAGGAGGTGGGATTGTATGGAGCAAGGGTGATATATAGTCATAATAATATTCCTTTCTCAGAGAGTCAAGGACATCTTGCCCTGCACCTGGAGGACTGGAACTGGGAGGCATCTCCAGTTGGGACGGTACATTGATTGGACCATGTGATGGACTTGTGTGTGCTGGACAGGGACTTGGACTTTCCTTTGGGTGGGGAAAACCTACAAGCTTTCAGATTTGGGTTTTCCCAGATGTGCCAATATGACATCTCTAAAAAAATGGAACTTTGAGGAACTTAAGGCCTCAGTCTTCTTTCGTTGAGGGTGTTACTTGGAACCCTGACATATATTTATGACCTGTGATGTGTCCTAGAATCATGTGATAACTTTTTGCAAACTTCTGACAAATAAGGTCAGATTCACTTAACAATCACATTACTAACTTAACAACTGTAGTGATTCACTTAAAAACTGTGGCAAGATTGGTTGTAAAATGGAGCAAAATTCACTTTACAAATGTCTCATTTAACAACAGAACTTTTGGGCTCAGTTCAGATTGTAAATCGAGGGCTACCTGTATTTTTTTATTCTGTCACGATTTGAAGCAGCAAGATAACTTACTATCTCTTTATTTATCCATAAGTAAGGATAGGTGCCTCACGTAAAAAAGAATCACTTTCTATACATAGTCATCAACTTGCGACCACAATTGAGCCCAAAATTTCTGTTACTAAACAGAATAGTTGGAAAGAGAATTTTGCTCCATTTTACAAACTTTCTTGCCAAAGTTAAGGGAATCACCATAGTTGTTAAGTTAGTAACACAGTTGTTAAGTGAATCTGGTTTCCCAATTGACTTTGTTTGTCAGAAGGTCACAAAAGATGACGCTGCAACCGTCATAAATATGAGTCAGTTGCCAACTATCTGAATTTTGATCATGTGATCAAAATAGGGATACTGCAGGGATACTGGTTATAAGTGAAAAACAGTCATAACTCATTTTTCAGTGATGCTGTAACTTTGAATGGTCATTAAACAAATGATCCTACGGTAAGGACTACTTATAATGAGGCATTATGTGTTGGCAGGTTATTAGAGTTCAAACCTTTGTATAATCCTTGTCTTTAACAGGTTTGAACTGGTTCTTATCAGAATTCATATTCCTCATAGAAAGCTTGCTGTGTTACTTCAAAGAACTGGAAACATTAATCAAAGGCACTCCTGTTTACCGAAGACATTAGTGAAAGAGGCCTCCCTCTTCAGTTCCCATCAGCTCCAAATTGTAAAACTGCATCAGACATAACTGTCATCTGGAACTTCTAAGCAAATTCCTTCACCATTGTCTACCTGGAGGATCCACAGCAAATGAATGAATGATTATTTGTACTTTATATATTGTGAAATATAAGGATATTTCTTAGCTATGGGGTCCTTGGTGCTCTCTGAGCTTGGTGGCTGTTTTGCAGATGTTTCATGACCTGACTAAGTAACATCATCGAGGCTAGAAGGGAGTAGGTCTAGCAAACCCCACTCCCTTTCTGAACTGATGACGTTATGTAGTTAGGTCGTAAAACCACCAAGTTCAGAGAGCACCAAGGACCCCACTGTTCTTGTTCTTCTCCTTCTCCTTCTCCCCCTTCCTCTTCCTCCTCTTCCTCCTCCTTTCAGCAACCCTATTCTGTTCTAGTACTGATGATGTTGCCTAGAATGAATTTGCTTAGAAGTTCTCCTCTCTCCCTCCCTCCCTTCTCCTCCTCCTCTCTGCAAACCCAACCCTTCTAGCACTGATGACATTACCTAGCTGGGTCATGAGACGTTTGCAAGAAAATCACCAAGCTCAGAAAGCACCAAGAACTCCACAGTTCAACTCGGTGCTACAAATATTCTTTTCTATCGATCTTACTCAGCCTCCAAGGACTGTAAAGATCTTTTGACTTCTTTCTTACATCTAAGATGACCAGAGGAAACCTAGATGTCCTCTTCACTTTCCCTCTATTGGATCTGACTATGGGAAACAAAACGTTTTATGTACCATTCACCCTTAAGAAAGCTGAAGTCTTTGAATCGCCAACGGTGCAACTGTAACCCCCAGTATCGGTTAGTTGCAAGCGGTGGACCACCAGTTCAGCAACCACACCTTCCAGTTTCATTTCGTATTTATCACTGGGCTTCAGAACCTCGCTGCCCTTCCACCACTTCACAAGGGCAGGAGTTTTGGTCAGCTCGCATCGCAAAGTGGCAGCACCATCTTCGGCAGCTTCGAGGTTCTTCAAGTCGACTTTGAAACATGGAGGTAAGGCTGGAGAGAGTAAATAGGACATTTGAGGTCATTCATCATCACAGCTGGAATAAATCCATGAGATTCCTCTTATGTACAGAATCACTTACAGGTAGTCCTCGACATATGACCACAATGAAGGCCCAAAATTTCTGTTGCTAAGCAACACAGATATTAAGTGAGTTCTGCCCCATTTGATGATCTTTTTTGCTGCAGTTGTTAAGTGAATCCCTGCAGTTGTTAAGCTAGTTACACGGTTGCTAAGTGAATCTAGCTTCCCCATTGTTACAAGGTCTCAAAAAGTGATCACATGACCCCAAGACACTGAAACCGTCATAAATATGAACCAGTTGCCAAGCATTTGGATTTTGATCACGTGATCATTGGGAATGCTGCAACAGTCGTAAGTGTGGAAAATGGTCATAAATCATTTTTTTCAGAGCATTTGCAATTTTGAATGGTTACTAAACAAATTGTTATAAATCGAGGACTATCTGTACTCTCCTAATCCACACTTCAACAGCAGACATAAATTTTCCTGCTTTTCTAGTAAAATGGTACAATTAAATGGACTAGATCAGTGTTTCTCAACCTTTGAAAGTTTAAGATGGGTAAACTTGAGCTCCCAGAATTCCCCGGGGGGACTGCTGGACAAGTTAATCTTAATAGTCCTCTTATAACTCTAAGATTCCAACTGAAAATTAAAAGAATGGGAGCTCAGGTTGTAACAGAAAGCAATAGATGTAGAAGCTGGAGAAAAAAATAAACCCACTCAAATTGTGGATTGTTTCCAAAAGTGGCCTAAAACTCTAAAGAAATACCAAAAATTATAGGGTCCTTGGTGCTTTCCTTGCAGCCGTTTCATGACTCAACTAGATCATCAGCCCTAGCACTGATTACTTATCACTCATCATTAGCACTGATGATGTTACTTACCTGTGTCATGAAATGTCTGCATGAAACAACCCAGCTCAGAGAGCACCAAGAACCCCATAGACTTCCTCATCTTCCTCCCCCTCCTCTTCCTCTTTTCCTCCACTCCTTTCTCCTCCTCTCCATAAATCTCATCCCTTCTAACATTGATGGTGTTACCTAGCTGTGTCATGAAATATCTTTAAAAAAACCATCAAGCTCAAAGAGCACCAAGAACCCCACAGTTTTCCTCCCTCTCCCACCTGCAAAGCCCCTCCCTTCCAGCACTGATGGTATTCCCTAGTTGGGTCATGAAATGTCTGCAAGAAAACCACTAAGCCATGGGTGTCAAAGTTGCTGTGTCATGTTGCCGTAACGTGACTTATTGTGACATTTTTCCCCTTCATAGAGCTGGGGTGGGCATGGCTTGCGCATGACGCATCCGGCCCATGGGCTGCCAGTTTGACACCCCTGTACTAAACTCAAAGAGTACCAAGGACCCACTGTCAGCGTTGTCCTCCTTCTCCTCCTCTCCACAAGCCCCACATTCCTTCCACCATTGATGACATTTCCTAGTTGAGTCATGAAACGTCTGCAAGAAAACAACCCAGCTCAGCAAGCACCAAGGACCCCACAATTCATCCCTAAGGAATAGATATTCTCAAAGAATATTACCAACACCTCCTTTTAATCAGAGAGAGAAAAAGAGATATGTCATATTTACCCTGCACTGTGACAGAAGCTGATGTGGTTTGATCTCCACAAATACAGGAATATTCTCCCGCATCCTCTTCGGTCACGTCCTGAATTGTGAGTTCTGCAACATTTTCTTTCTGTTTGATTTTGTATTTTGCACTAGGCTGGAGCATCTGTGCATCTTTTCTCCAATCCACCACAGCAGTTTTATTTAATGCACAGTGCAGAACAGCTGTTCTTCCTTCTAGGACCTCTTGGCTTTTGAGTTCTTCTTGGAAACGCACAGGTAGTGCTGTGGAGCATAACATCGACAGAGTATGGGTCGTTTTAAATTTCCAACAAGGGAGCTTTTGCAAGAATGCAACTTGAAAGGAACTCACCTGTGAGCATCTGAAGGGTAGGTTTGTGACACAATTTGCATAATACATGACATCATCACTGCTGTTTGCATGATGACATCATGGTGTAAATGACAATGACATCATTGTACAAATGCAATTTGCATTTGAAGCTGGTTGTCCATTTGTATGCTAAAAATCAACAACTTTTATTGTTTTTATTGCTATTATAGTTTTAGAATGGTTTTAATGTTTTAATCGTATTATATTTTTTGAATTGAAATAATGAAGGAAGGGGAAGAGGAAGGAAGGAAGGAAGGAAGGAAGGGTTGGAAGAAATATCCAGGTCCAGTTCCAAGCCAGGAGAAAGGCACTGGAGACAAAATGGAGGCTGGAGGCTGATTGGAAAGAGGGTTTAATGGTGAAGCAGAACCACCAAGTACATGGTTCTGGGTGGCTGGTCACATGGAGTTGAGAGTTGGGGGTATTTATATCTTCTCTTGGGCTCTGCACTTGAACTGTGCAAAAACATGTATTTTACTGGTTGTTGTCAGACTCCCAAAAAGGCCATGTACAAATCCTAGGAGTTTGTCTGATCTTAAGTTTGATTGAAGTTTGAACTCTGATGCAATGTTGTTAGGAGCTTGTGCAATGTAGTGAGCTCTGCTGCTAGTGGGTTAATCCTATTATGTCCTGGGCTGGAGGGTCATGTCTTAATCCCTTCACCCTGGAGCTGAAGGTCTTTTGTTTTGTAGATAGGCTGGCCCAATCTTTCTCAATGGACACAAAAATTGGCTGGGGGGAGGGAGATTGAGTCTGCTTTCTGTCTTTTAAGAAAAATATGTTTCTCCATTTCTCATTTAGGGAAGTATAATATTCTGCCCTTTTTTAATATTCCTCAAAATATTTCATTCTTCTAGGAGAGGTATGTGTGCTAACTTTCTACAGAAGGAAGGAAAAAAATGATAGAGAGGAAAGAAGGATAAACAGGAAGGGAGGGAGGGAGGGGGAAGGAATGATTGCACTTATACAGATATGGAATGGATAAATGAATAAATAAATAAATCAAAAATCCTAAGAGCACATTTTCAGCTGAGATGTCATCTTCTTATTTTAAAGATCAAAATAAATTTAAACCTGCAAATGTATATAGTGAAATACGATAGCCATGTTCTGCTTTTCTACACCATTTGGATTTCATCAAATATATTAGACAGAAAAAAACATTTAAGTATTATTCCTCCAGTTAGCGGAATTTACATTTTTTGCTGTTTTACCAAATGCTTTTCACAATGTGGATTTTTATAAAGCAGACAGGAAAGGCGTAGGCATTTTTCTCTGCACAAATAACTCAGTTGGAACTAGTGTACTAAATGAATCTAAAAATAGATATATATGCAAGCAACAACAGAACAGAAACAATTCAAAAATCAGAAGTTCAGGAAGGGAAATAAAATACTTCCAAAATGGGATATAAAAATAGCATTTCAATGGGTCCCTTGGGAAAAAAATCTTTAAGAAGAAAGAAAATTTAAAAAGGCAACAAACAGCTGATACAATAGAATTTTTAAAAAGGAAGAAAAGAAAGTTGCTTGGATACCTTTAGGAAGGAAAACAAAGAATTGGATTAAAATATTTTAAAAGGAACAAATGTAGAGATGCAAGGCAAAATATTCTTTGGAATTGGCTCAAATTCTGGACTAAGATGAAAGTTTAACATGGAATTTCCAATGTTAAATTTTGCAGTGTTTAGTTTCAGAATTTGGAAAGGAAGGTATAGGGTTAAAATATTGTATTAGGAGATCCAACTTTATGATCTCCTTTAGCCACAAAGATCATTCTGGAATTCTCCAAATGGAGAGGAGGTAGGATATAAAACTAATCAATCAATCAATCTATCAATAATGATTCATTTCTAAAATGTCAACATTCTTCTTAAAATGCAGGGCACAGAAATGAATATGTTAAAGATATGGTCTGCCCAATACAGACTAAAAAAGAATAATATTTTATACGCTAATGTTAAAATGCATTTAGAACTGAAAAATCAACATATTTTTGAAATGTGCCACATTAAAAAAAAGAATATATATTTCATTGCAAGAGATGTCTTACTTCTAATATAATAATTCTATGACATTTGTTTTGATTCAGAAGACATTAATAGGAGAGCCAGTAAGGTATAGTGATTAAGGTGCTGGGCTAGAAACCAAGAGATGGCAAATTCTAGCCCTGCCTTAGGCATGAAAGCCGACTAGCTGACTTTGGGCCAATCACCAGGAGATGGTGAGCTATAGTTCTCTCTTAGACACAAAAGCCAACTTGGTAACTTTGGGTCAAATCATCAAGGGATGGTGAGTTCTAGTTCCGTCTTAGGTATGAAAGCCAACTAAGTGACTCTCTTTCTCTCTCAGCCCAGCCCATCTCACATAGTTGTTATTGTGGGGAAAATAGGAGTAGGATGGTAATATTATTATGTATGCTTGCCACCTTGCTTACTTAAAAAATAATAACGGTGGGATAAAAAGTAATAAATAAATAAACTAAATAAATATAGAATGTAGAACACAATCAAAGAAATGCTTCAAAAATACAGAATAATTCTAGGCAAGTAGAATAAGGGATAAGAAAGAAGATAACTGAAAGAAATAGTTTTAAACAGTTGGAATATTTTATTAAGGGACTGTGATTTTTGCCCTGAAGAAATTAGTATGTCCCTGCATCAAAAAAGCACAAAAATTTTCTGGGAGAATGCACAGAATTGTATAATTAAGGAATCTTAGTATATTGTGATCAGTATTAGCAGAGATTGCATATTGTTAGGTGAGAGAAGGAGAAAAGTGATCACACTGGAGTTTTGCACAATCATTGTGCAAAACACAGAAGATTTTGTCTAGAGAGAAATATCTTAATGAAGATTTGCAGAAGATTTTAAGAGGAGAAATTTTAGCGTAATCTTAGGAAATTGTAAGAAAGAAAAAATTTTGTGGATGTGAAAAGATAAAAGTTCTCCTGACTTGAGCTATTTTCAAAGGCCAACGTTGTGGGAGATACCTTCAACCCATAAAAATTTGCCTTTACGACCTGAAAGTATTGTGCAGCTAGGATTTCCAACATGGATATGAAGTCTTCTCTCGCAAAGTAAATACCCATCATCAAATCAAGAACACAGAGTCTGAAGAAGTTGTAAAGTACGTAAGATGCTCCAGATGTGATGGGACCAAATCTTGCCTAGGAATTTTGGGACTGTAGTCTCAGCTCTTCTGGAGATCATCAAGTTGGAGAACATCATGTTGGAGAACATCATGGAACAAAGATTAATTCTAAGGGCCCTCTGAAGGTCTCAAGCAAAAAGCTCAAATTCTGATAAGAACTGACATTGCCAAAATAGTTCAACCACAATCAACCAAGTTATGAGACTCTTGTTAACTTTGGACACAAACAGGGTTACTTGACCAAATGACCAACATGGAGACAAGACATTGAGACATCACAATGCAAATCACACAAGATGATTAATACAAGAGACCATGGAACAACTGATTACCATGAACGGTCAAGACGGCTGTGGTCTTCTGATCTCCACACAAACAGGAGTAATCTCCTGTGTCTACCACCTTCAGATCTCGAATCAACAATTCGGCAACAGGACCCTCCTGCCTCATTCTGTATTTATCGCTTGACTTAAGAGTTTGTGATCCTTTCTTCCACTGTACCTCAGCCCCAGCTTTAGACATCTCACAATGGAGAGTAGTGGTGGCATCTTCAACAGCTTCCCGGTTCTTCAGCCCTTCTTTGAAAAGAACGGGCAGAGCTGAGAAGGTGGCAACAAGGACAGAGTTGAAAGGTAAGCATGAAGGACAAAGAAATGGAAACCACAGGACATCATACAAGCATGGAAGTCCTACCACTCAAACACAGCAAAACAAGAACTTATGGATTGGGAGAACATGGTGTGCTTTTTTTGTAAAATTATCTGGTAGGATGCACTGGGAAGACAAATAATGGTGTGATGTTTAAAGCATATGGACATTTCTGACATTCCAAGTTTACCCAAGAAAGATTCTGTTCTTGATTCCTTGAGGTCATTCTTTACTCAACGGTAGCGATTATTCCAAGCATTAAAAAAATGATTGAACATATATATATTAGATTTGGTAGTAGCTGTGTAGTTAACATTTGTTATGGATTTATCTGAACTATTTAAATAATTATATCTATAACTATATCTATATCTATCTATCTATCTATCTATCTATCTATCTATCTATCTATAGAGAGAGAGATAATATATATATATTCCTCACCCATAACTGAAGCCCTTTTGAAGGCCCTAAATTGAAGGAAGTTCTTATGAACACTACGACAGTCTCAACTCTTAACAAGATCTTCAGAAATAAGACAGGTGGCTTTTTTAATTAAAAGATAAAAATGTGATTGATAGACTAAGCTTTGCTGATATCTGCCTAAACTGGGTGATTCTAAGATGGTTGATGAAAGACTGTCAGCATATATATAGTCTGGCACAAAGATCAGGACTTCAGGAGAAACTAAAAGATTGAGAAAGACCAGGAGATCAAAGGAACCAATAGAAGAAATATATATATATATATATATATATATATATATATATATATATATATATATATATATATAGAGAGAGAGAGAGAGAGAGAGAGAGAGAGAGAGAGAGAGAGAGAGAGAGAGAGAGAGAGAGAGAGAGAGATAAAAGTTTACCCTTGACTTCTAAAGTTGCTGTGGTTTGCTGTTCTCCAGATATACAAGCATAGGTTCCAGAATCTGTTACTTCTAAGTTCTGGATCACCAGTTCAGCAATTTTTCCTTCGTGTTTCATTTTATACTTGCTTCCTGACTTAAGAATCTTGTGTCCTTTCTTCCACTCTATAGGAGCAGAGATTTTGTTCAGCTCACACTGGAAAGTGGCAACTTTGCCTTCCATAGCTTCTTCGTCTTTTAAGGATTTGGTGAAGAGGACCGGCAGGGCTGAAGAATGGAGAATGATACAATAGAAGTCCATCAGAGTTAGCTGGAAGCACCAACAACTCCTTCTTTAGCAAACAATTGGGTGGGTTAATTAATCACGAAGCATAATTTAACCTAATCATTTACCTTAATGGGTTATTGTATGAGGTCTGTCCGATCCCTGCTGATTCCCATCCTGTCAGACTACTTGGAAATTACCATTTTAACCTCCAATTTATGGAATTTGTAATCTGGAAATCTTGCAAGTGTGGCTTGACTTTATCGTTTGATGCAAAAATTGGAGCGGTCAATGGAAAGTGTATTGGTTTTGAGAATACAGGTAATCCTCAATTTACGACCACATTTCCAGCCAAACTTTGTTGCTGAGTTGTTCAGTGAGTTTCGCCCCATTTGATGATCTTTCTTGCCACAGTTGTTATGTGAATCTGGCTTCACCGTTGACTTTGATTGTTAGAAGATCACAAAAGGGGATCACATGACCCGGGACACTGAAACTGTCATAAATATCTGCCAATCCAATTTTTTATCATGTGACCATGGAGATGCTGCAATGGTCGTAAGTATAAAAATGACCTTTAGTTACTTTTTTCATGGTCTTGTAATGTTGGTTACTAAATAATGGTTGTAAGTCAAGGACTACCTGTACCAGTGATGGTCTCAATGCATAGAAAAGTGAGGGCTGATGGTTGAACTAAATCAGGCTTCCCCAACCTTGGCAATTTCCAGCAGTGTGGACTTCAACTCCCAGAATTCCATAGCCAGCAGGTGCGTTGATGAGAGTTCTGGGACTTGAAATACACACACCTAAAAATTTTTCAAGGTTGGGAAACACTAGATTAGACTACTGAGATAGGACTAGTTTTTTAGCTAGAATTTCTGTATAAATAATAACTAGTTCTTTTTTTTTTAAGAACTAGTAGACATTTGCCTAAAGTTTTAAATAGACTGCATAGAGAGGATTCCATTAATTGCAGCATCCCTAATTTCAGTTTAACAGATTTATGCTCATTTAGAACAAACATAGAATCATAGAGTTGGAAGGGGCCTTAGAGGTCATCTAACTCAAACTCCTGCTCAACCAGGAGATCCTACACCAATAATACCATTCTGGACAAATGACTGTCCAATCTCTTCTTGAAAATCTCAAGTGATGGAGCATCCATAATTTTGGAATTCCACTGATTAATTGTTCTCACTGTCAGGAAATTTCTCCTTAGTTCCAGGTTGGAGTTCTCCTTGATAGGTTTCTGTTATTCCTTGTCCTGCTTTCTGGTGCTTTGGAGAACAGGTTGACCCCCTCGTCTTCTTTGTGGCAGCCCCTCAAATACTGGAAGATTGCTATCATGTCCCTCCTGGTCCTTTTTTTCATTAAACTAGACATGCACAATTCCTGTAACCATTCTTCATATGTTTTAGCCTCCAGCCCCCTAATCATCCTTGTTGGTCTTCTCTGCACTCTTTCCAGAGTCTCAACATCTTTTTTACATCATGGATACAAATATTCCAAGTGTGGTCTTACCAAGATATTATAAAGTGGTATTAACACTCCATGTGATTTTGATTCTATCCAATCTCTGAATGCAGCCAAGGACTGGATTAGATTTTTGGCAGCTGCTGGCTCATATCTAAGTGGTGGTCTACTAGGACACCTATTAATCAAAGAGTTTAACACTTTAAAACTATTAACCATGCCATTAACAGGGATTAATAGAACATTATTCATCTATTATGTTGTTTGCGTTATTTTAATTTTTTCTCCCTCTTGTTACATTTCTACAGGGCATGTAGAAGTCTAGGAGGATCCAGCAACATTAAAGCTGGATAACTAACTACATAAATTCATAAATCAGATGCAGATATATTGTATCTTCATATCCACTAACAGAAGCTTGTAGCTGAATTTAGATTCAGGTCCCTCTTTCAACATATTATTCATCACACTAAACTTTGGAAGTTGCAACAAGGAGAAATACCTTATTTAAGTCATCTAACATGGAACTAAGACTATCCAACTGAAGTTATCTTGGTTGGGAGTTAAGAGCACTAGAGTCCATCAAAATAACCTCCATTCCTAGAAAATGATGTAGATAGAAACTCCTCAACATGGTATACCCCTCAAAGTAGGAAGGGTGAGATTAGGAGGAAGAGGACGAATACAAAATATGATTTTTCAAAATTATGAAAGATGCTGGAATGCCAAAGTATAGAATCATGTTTTCCTTGTTTTTCAAATACACTAGGTTTGGAGAAAACAAGAAGGGAACATGAAGTTGACAAAAGCGCCAATGCAATCCTGGGCTGCATCAACAGAGGGATAGAATCAAGATCATGTAAAGTGTTAATAACACTTTATAATGTCTTATTAAGACCACACTTGGAATATTACATCCAGTTTTGGTCACCACGATACTAAAAAGATGTTGAGACTCTAGAAAAAGTGCAAAGAAGAGCAACAAAGATGACTAGGGGACTGGAGGTTAAATCGGTTGCAGGAATTTGTTATGGCTAGTCTAGAGAAAGGAAGGTCTAGGGACAACATGAAACTGGAGCACCGGAAACCCAAAGACCAGCTGGCTGGCGCACACATGCACACCAGCCAGCTGGTCTTCAGGTTTCTGGCGCTCAGCACATGCGTGCACATGCATACACATGTTCTGCTTTGGGCACTCGATGCTGAAAAGGTTCGCCGTCACTAGTATAGGGGTTCCTGCCTGAGCAGGGGTTGAATTAGAAGACTACAAGGTCCCTTCAAACTTTGTTATTCTGCATTCTGAAATGCTCTGTTGCAGCTGATTTCCTGGACAAGTTTAAAGAAGGTCTTTTCCCTGTAGCTCCTACAAATTTTTTGATGTCCCCAAAGGAATGCTGAGGAAGAGGTATTTTGACCTTTTCCTTTGGAAATTGAAAGATTTTAAAGACACCATGTAGGAGACTGCAAGATTGATGATGACAAGTCAAAGACTGGTTTAAGAAGAAGAAGCAAGTTAGATGCAGGAAGATAAGCTGTGATGCTCAACTTCATTGGAGAACACTAGAAAATATAAGATTTTTATGATACAATGGTTTAAGGGTAATATGTATACTTTTTTTTACCATTTATGGTCAATTTAGCTGTAGTCTTCTGGGCTCCACATTTGCAAGTATAATCTCCAGAATCGGTGATGTCCAAGCCTTGGATCACCAGTTCAACACAAGAACCTTCCTGTTTTAATTGGAATTTTCCATCCGGTTTCAGCAGCCTAGATCCCTTGTACCATTCCACACTTGCTGCTTTATTCAGCTTACACTGGAAAGTGGTTGATTCCCCTTCGGTCACTTCCTTGTTTTTTAGGTCTTCTTGGAAAAACACAGGCAAGGCTGAAGGACGCGGCATGGAGAAAGAGAGGATCAAATTACTGAATGAATTAGATCTCAATGGATAAAACCCTTGCGACGTTTGAAACATACCATGGGGGGGGGGAATCAGGAAACTAAAATAAGGTTTATGAAACTAGGGAGAAGATCCTGCCTATGAAACTACATTAAAAGTGATTGCATTTCAGGCGATCGATGAAAGAATTTAACAGGAGCAACCAAGAAACCCAAAGAAGATCAGTTGCAAAGACTTATTACCATTCACTTTCAAAGTTGCTCTGGTCTTCTGATCCCCACACATGCAAGTGTAACTTCCAGCATCTGGGACTTCCAGATCTTGGATGGACAGCTCAGCAAAGCGTCCTTCTAACCTCATTCGGTACTTCTCACTTGGTTTCAGTACTTTTTCATCCTTCATCCACACAACCAAATCCACAGCTTTGGTCAACTCGCAATGCAGAGTGGCAGTTCCACTTTCGGTCACCTCCTGGTTCTTCAGTTGAGTTTTGAAATGAGCAGCCACGGCTGAGGGACACAAGAAGATACCACATCAACAGAAACAAGTTATGGGGAAGACTATCTCTCACATACATGATGTCCAAGCATGACACTCATGGATTACCATCTGGTCTGTTCTCAACAGTTGCTACCCATTCCAACTTTGGAAGGTGGTTCTCAAAGTAAGACAGAATTATTTGGAGAAACAGGATTCAGCCTTGCTTAAAGCGGACACGAGGACTACTTTCACCTGCTCTACTAATGCCAATGCTCAGAAACCATTTGCAAAGCAACATTTCCTGTCAAGCTGAAAAGGAAAGCAGAGATCTTGAGAGCAGAAGGGCGCAGGAGGTCAAGGCAAAAGAGAGTAGACCAGATGGTCAAACTTTGAAAGGACATAAATGGGGGTGGGGTGGGTAGGAATACCTCCACAAGATAAGCAAAGCTGTGCTTTGTTTTGGCTTTTTTTACCATTCACGGTTAAGACTGCAGTCGTCTGTTGGTCTCCAGAAATGCAAGTATAATCTCCAGCATCTTTCAGGTCCAGATCATGGATTGTCAACTCGACGATGGCACCTTCTTTCTTCATTCGGTATTTGCTGCCTGGCCGTAAAGTTTTTTGTCCTTTCACCCATTCCACCGGAGCGGGTTTATTTAACTCACAGTGGAGAGTAGCTATTCCACCTTCCAGAGCCTCAGCCTTCTTCAGTTTTTCTTTAAAACTGACGGGCGTAGCTGGAGAATGAAGGGTTAGAGACAGAGAAATGGATGCGTGCGAAAATAGAAGAAGATCACTTAACAATATTATATTTAAGTTATATTATAAATGAGGTCAAATCAGCAAATACATCAAATGTAAAGAAAACATGTAGAGCTTTGATTGCACCATTTGACCACCTCCTTTAGACACCCGTTTCTAGCCCAAGACACAGACAGATAGCCATGAGGAGCTGTTAGGACAATATGGGGTGGCAGAGAGATCTGTTTGAAGAAACTGACTTAAACAAGAGTACTTTAAACTGACTATGAGTTTAGACAGAGAGGGGGAGAGAGAGAGAAAGAGAGGGAGGGAGGGAGGGAGGGAGGAAGAGAAAGAAAGAAAGAGAGAGACTGAGAGGGAGGTGATAGATAGATAGATGATATAGATAGATAGATAGATAGATAGATAGATAGATAGATAGATAGATAGATAGATAGATAGATAGATAGAAGAGAAAGAGAGAGAGAAATGATATAATGGCATCCATGAATGAACTTAGGAGACAGGAGGGAGATCTGCAGATTGGAGAATCAGCAGGTAAAAGATATATTGACCCACCGAAAGAAAAGGGGAAGCAGTACAGAAGGGATTTTCCCTAGTTTTCCAGGTTGGGAGAAATATTTTCAGTTTTGCAAAATTCTGTTCACGTAATCTTACAATACAGGTAGTCCTTGATTTACAACCATTATTTTAGTGAGTCTTACAACAGCACTGAAAAATGGACTTAAAACGCACTTATGATCCTCACAGTATCCCCAAAGGGATGTGATCGAAATTCTGGCCCTTGGGCAACAGGCATATATTTTTGAGGGTCGCAGCATCCCAGGCTCACTTAATCGCCATTTGTGACCTTCTCACAAGAAATCAATGCAGGAAGCAAGATTTGCTTAATGATCATATGATTTACTTAACAACTCAGGTGATTTGCTTAATAACCCTGGCAAAAAAGGTTGTAAAATTGGGCATGGCTCCCTTAACAGCCGTCTTGCTTAGCAATGGAAATTCTGGACCCAATTGCAATTGTATGTCAAGGACTACCTGTTAAGATAGCCCTAGGGGGTGCTTCTTATCTGGACTACCTTGAAGGGCTAATGTCCTAATTTTTAGCAAAAAGCAAAGAAAATAAGAAAGCAAAAAATTAGATGAAGGAAGTCCCAAAGGTACTTTTTCAAGAGGCCACAGGACTTTCTTATTTTTCTTTGAAGACATTTCACTTCTCATTCAAGAAGCTTCTTCAATTCTGACTGAATTGTGGAGGATGGAAGGATTTATACAGGTTATCCTCAGCTTACAACAGCTCATTTAGTGACCAATGAAAAAAGTGACTTATGATCATTTTTCACAGTTACAACCTTAACTGTGATCCCCATGATCATGTGATCAAAATTCAAATGCTTGGCAACTGGTTCATACTTATGACTGTTGCTGTGTCCCAAGGGCATGTGATCACCTTTTGCAACCTTCTGACAAGCAAAGTCAATGGGGAAGCCAGATTCACTTAACAAACAAGTTATTAACTTATCCACTGATTCACTTAATAACTGTAGCAAGAAAGGTCATAAAATGCGGCAAAACTCACATAAAAATGTCTTACTTAACAACAGAAATTTTGGGCTCAATTGTGGTCATAAATCCAGGATTGCCTATATTCCTTGCAGTCATCTGGTCGTTAGCACTTTTTTTGAGAGTCATTGAGGCCACTTGGGGGTTTTTCTGTGCCCTCAACGTCACTTGAATAGTGCAAATGGTGTGGAACATTTTTGTTACTGCTGAAAGGACTCTGTTGTAAACAGGAGACAGATAGCATCGTATCCCTTCCACTCTGTTGAGTGGATGTAGATGGTCTCTTTGACCCCTCTTTCAAATAATCGGTCCTCTCTGTCCAGAATGTGGACTTTGCAGTGACCTTTGTTTTCCAAATGCAGATGAACTGCGGAATCTGGTCGTAATGGGTTTTTTCTCATAAAATGTGCCATGCATTTGTAAAGTTGTTGTTTTGTTTCCCTAATGTCCAGATCTGCATATGTCTCACTGCACTGTAAGCTCCACCACCCATTTGCACTATCCAGGTGACCCTGGGATAAACCCTCAAGTGGCCTCAGTGACTCTCAGAGAGAGCGCTAATGACCAGATGACTGCAAGGAATATAAATCCTTCCATCCTCCACCATTCAGTCAGAACTGAAGGAGCTTCTTGGAAAGGAAGTGAAATATCTTCAAAGAAAAAACAAGGTCCAGTTGCCTTTTGAAAATGCACCTTTGGGATAACCATGACCTGGGTGACTGAGAATCCCGACAGACATTTAGATGAGGAAAAGGCAAGAGAAGATGAGGAATGTATCCACCATCTTTCCCTACCGTGGACTTTGATCTGAGCTGTGCTCTGCTTCTCTCCCGCATCACAAGTATATTTTCCTGCATCCTCTGGTTGTGCATGGTGAATCAGCAGCTCAGCCACACAGCCGTCCTGTTTCATCTTGTACTTCTCGCTCACCCGAAGGAGAGTCGCACCTTTCTTCCATGCCACTGTGACCTCTGGCGTGGCGAGGACGCAGCGCAAAGTGACCGTCTCACCTTCTTTATTTTCCACATCCTTAAGCTCTTCCTTAAAAATGGCAGGGGCTGCTACAAGGCACGATCAGGATAAGGGGGACAAAGTAAGGTTTTGGAGGAAAACTTGCATGTGAGCTGATATGGCAACAGGAAACAAACTGGGTTTGTATGTGGAAACACGGTTTGGGCAGCAGCAGAGGGCAATAAATAAATCTTCTAACTAAATAAAGCACCTAGCACTGAGGATCTTATCTAGTTAGGTAATGGGACGTCTGCAAAGAAACAACCAAGTTCAAAAAGTACCAAGGACCTTAGAGTCCTTCTCCTCCTCCTCCTTCTCCTCCTCCTCTGTATAATCCTCCATCCCTTCGAGCACTGATGATGTTACCTAACTGGGTCACGAGATGTCTGAAAGAAAACAACCAACCTCACAGAGCACCAAGGACCAAGGAAATGAGATATGATGAAATGAAAGAAATATGAGATGATATGAGATATAGGATTGAGATATGACATACGAGATTGAAAAATAAGGTATGGGATATGAGGTATGAGATTGAGAAATGAGATATGAGGTATGTCATAGAGATATGAGGTAAGAGTATGAGGTATGAGATATGAAATTGAGAGGAGATATAAGTTATGAGACTTGATAGATGAGGTATGAGAAATAAGCTGTGAAATATGAGGTCTAAGATTGAATGATATGAGGTATGAGGTATGAGATATGAAACTGAGTGGAGATACAAAATATGACACATGAGATATGAAATACGAGTTATGAGGTATAAAATTGAGATATTTATTTATTTATTTATTTATTTTATCAAATTTGTATGCCGCCCTTCTCCCATAGGACTCGGGGCGGCTCACAGAATAGAAACAACATAACAATAAAATAGTGCTAAAACAAGCCAATTTAAAATCCCCAGACAATTAAAACCTCGCGGCAGATCAGGGAATTTGCTGAAAAAGTCATGTCTTCAGGTCGGCACGGAAAGTGCAGAGGTCGGGAGATATGACTTAGATGTGAGGTATGAGATGAGGTATAAAATATGAGACTGAGATTTGAGATGAGATTGAGATATATGAGATATGACATGAGATATGAGATTTGAGATACAAGATATGAGGTATGAGATGCAAGATATGAGAATCAGGTATCGGGTATGAGATATGAGATTCTGATGTGAGATAAGAGATGAATGTAAGCAATGCCCTGTTGGATTGGACCCATCTGGTCCAGCCCTCAGTTCTCACAGAGGTCCACCTTTGTCCAAGCAAATCATTTTGGCCTTTTCATAAAACCAAAAGAGACACCCACACCAGCATTTTCTCAACGCTGGAATCCCTCTTTCTCTTGAGACCCTGAGAACGTGATGGCAAACCTATGGCACATGTGCCAGAGGTGCCACGCAGAGCCCTCTCTGTGGGCATGAACGCCGTCGCCAGCTGGTGTTCTGGTTTCCGGCACAAACATGAACGCCGGCCAACTGATCTTCGCACATGCCAGAGCGCTGGCATGCATGCACCGGCCACCTGATCTTTGGGTTTCCAGCACTCCGGCACATACGAAGACCAGCTGGCCAGCGTGCACGCCCACACCGGAAACCAGACCAGGTGGGCAGTGCATGCATGTGCACAGGCCGGCTGGTCTTTGAGTTTCTGAGGCTGCGGCATGCACGCATTCACGCGCACGTGTGTTCCGGTTTGAGCACTCGGTGCGGAAAAGGTTCGCCATCACTGCCCTGAGATTATTCACCCAATTTTTCTCTATCCATCCCTGGGATGGAGAACTTCAGAAGACCATTAAGTCCAGAACTGCTTTCAATACTGGCAAATGTTAGCAAAGGTCTCCTACCTGTCACCTCCACCCGTGCAGAGGTCTTCAGGTCTCCACTTTTGCAAATATATTCCCCTGAATCTGATGTCTTTGCCTCCCGGATAACGAGCTCAGCCACAGGACCCCGTTGCTTGAATTCATATTTGTCCCCTGCTTCCAGGACTACATTGCCCTTCATCCACTGCACAGGCACATCTGGTTTGTTAAGCTCACAAGTCAGACGGACTTTATTCCCTTCCTGGGCTTCCTTGTTTTGCAGTTCTTGGTTAAAAACTACTGGCAGGCCTAAAATGCAAAAAGAAAAAAGATGGAATAGGACAGAAGAGAAATAAACCATTACTTTTTTTTTTTTTTTACACTAATCATATTGATGATTAGTAAAAAGGTAGCCCTTGACTTACAACAGTTCGTTTAGTGACCATTTGAAGATACAAGGGCACTGAAAAAAGTGACTTAGGACCATTTTTAACATTTATGACCATTGCAGCATCCCTGGGATCATGTGATTAAAATTTGGACACTTATGATGGTTGCAGTGTCCCAGGATCATGTGGTCCCCTTTTGTGACCTTCTGATAAGTAAAGTCAAAGAGGAAGCCCGATTCACTTAACAACCTTGTGACCAACTTAACAATAGCAATGATTCACCTAACAAGTATGCCATAATGGACGTAAAATGAGGCAAAACTAACAATTTGTCTTGCTTAGTGTTGGAAATTTGGGGATCAATTGTAGGCATAAGTCGAGGACCCCCTGTGACTTAATTAGTGACTTCCCTCTGATTTTATTTCTACATGATTGAAAACATCAGACGCCGGTCCTACCTTGCACCACTAGCTTTGCACTGGATTGGCTGTCACCAATGTCACAAGTGTAGATGTCACTATCGTTTTCTTTAAGGTCCTTCACGAGGAGTTGCAAGACAGTTCCTTTTTGGCTGATCTCATATTTCTGGCTGGCTTGAAGGTCAACAATGCCTTTTCTCCACGTCACAGAAGAAGTTGGTTTCTTGGTTTCACAAGTGAGGGTGGCATTCTTGTTCTCCTCCGCCTTCAAGTCCTCAAGATCCTTCACAAAGCAGTTTCCAGCTTCTGGAACAGATGAAAAGAAAGGCCCTAAGTAAAAGGAATAAATCCATTTATTTTATTTGCTTGTGTATAATAACCACTGGCCACATGCGTGAGTTCAGTATGTGGAGCTCAATGAATTGCCATCCAATTACAGGTAGTTCTCAAACTTGCAACTGTTTGTTTAGTAACCGTTTTTCATGCCAACAACTGTTGCAGCTTCCTTATGATTGTGTGATCAAAATTCAGATGCTTGGCAACTGATTCATATTTATGACAGTTGCAGTGCCCCAGAGTCATGTGATCAACTTTCACAAACTTCTGACAAGCAAACTCAATGGGGAAAGTCAGATTCACTTAACAACAGTGTGTTCTGCCCCAGCTACGGGTCCCAAGAAGTGTAGCACACACACACAGCTCCAAATACTCTGTTTAATACGAACAGACCACTTTTCAAAATGCAGGCTTTAACCACAAATGTCCTTATCAGCCTGCTATGAATTACAGAGATTAAACAAAATCCGAAAAGGGTTGGCAATCAGCCCAGAAATCAAGTTGTAGCAAAAAACTCAGTCTCAAAATGCTCTGAGTAGTATCAATGCTATCTGTGTGCGAACTTAAATAGGCTAAGGGAGTGGCCAATTAACTCCAAGCCTTACTCTCGAGGAGACCTCCTCCTGAGTAGCCACTCCTGCCTTTTGGCAGCCCTGCGTGCTCGAGCATTGAGAAGAGGCTCCTCCACTTCACTCTCTTCACTTAAAGGAGCCTCTGGAGGTTCTGAAGGCCCAGGCTGAGTCTCTGCCTCTGGCACCCCATCCACTTCAACCTCCTCGCTGTCTGACTCGAGCGCCAGCTGCACAGGCTGCTGGCGCCACACCACACCAGCCTCCTCGTCGGGATCAGCCACAATCCGCGCAGCCACTGGCGGACCACAACACCGTGTCACTAACTGAACAACTACAGGATTCACTTAACAACTGTGATAAGAAAGGTTCTAAAAAGGGACAAAATTCATTTAACAACTATCTCGCTTAGCAACGAAACGTTGGGCTCAGTTGTGATAAATTGAGGATTATCAGGTCAGGGTTAGAGTTTTTGTTGCTAAATCTTTGTGGTTAAGTGAGACAGTTGTTAAGTGAGTTTTGCCCCACTTCACAACCTTTCTTGCCACAGATGTTGAGTGACTAACTGCAGTTGTTCAGTTAGTAAAATGGTTGTTAAGTGAATCTGGCCTCCCCAGAAGATCGCAAAAGGGGATCACATGACCATAGGAAACAGCAACTGTCATAAGTACAGGTCAGTTGCCAAGGGTCTGAATTTTGTTCATTTGACCATGGAGATGCTGCAATGACCGTAAGTGTGAAAAATGGTCTTAAGTCACTTTTTTCAGTGCAGTTGTAACTTCAAACTGTCACTAAACAAACAGTTGTAAATTGAGGATTACATGCACCCTATCACTGACCTTCCACCGATAGCGTGGCTTTCGTTTTGGAGAATTCGGTCTCACAGGTATATTGTCCACCATCTTTCACTGTGGTGTCATGGATGATTAAAATCGCCCGGGAGCCTTCTTGACGCAGGTCGTATTTTTGACTCCTCCGAATCTCTTTGCCATCCTTCTTCCACTTCAGGTTGTTGTCCCATTTGGACAAATCACAACTCAGGCTGACTTCACATCCCACTAAGGTGGACTTGTCCTCCAACTGTTTTGTGAATTCAGCGGGCTTTTCTATGGGGAACAAAAGATTGGGAAACCAAGTCAGAGAAAAGACACAAGATTTGTCACTGACTGTTGCATGTCTGCAACAGTTACAGATGGAAAAGTAAGGCTGTATTTAGACTGTGATTATGAAATGGCTGCATAGTGCAGCCTCACATTGTAAAAATTATCTCAAGAGGTTCCTTGGCTCTCATGAGTTGGTCAGGTCTTTCTAGGACTTTGTGGGGACTTTGTGTTTAGATATGGTAAAATAACTAGATATGGATAATTAGATATGGGAAAATACAGCAGTTAAATATGCATATCTATGTCTGTCATCTATCTATCCAATAATCCAACCACCCATCCATCCACATCTCTCTCTCTCTCTCTCTCTCTCTCTCTCTTTCTGTGTGTGTGTGTGTGTGTGTGTGTGTGTGTCCCCTACCTATCCCTCTACCTAAGTACCTATCTTTATATCTATCATCTCTATCATGTCTCTCCCTCCCTCCCCCCTACTCTCTCTCTCTTACACACACACACACACACACACACACACACACTGATTTGACAAGTTTGTGATTCTTCCATTAAGAAAATATTCCTGAAACATGAAACGTCTGCAAGGAAACCTCCAAGCTCAGAGACACCGTCCCTCCCCCCCTCCCCCCGGACCCATCCCTGGTTGATGATTTCATGGGACTCTCTACTCCATCTGACTTATTTTAATACAATCATAGCTCCCTCCCCACTTCGCACCTTTCACCGCAAGAGATGCTTTGGATTTTAAATCACGGACGGAAAACACCACTTCACCGGCATCGGTAACTAAGGTTTTCTTGATTGTGAGGGTGTATTTTCTTCCTTTGTTGAAGGCTCGGAATCGGGCGTCATGGCTGACTTCGTTCCCATTGATCAGCCAGTGACAACCATCCAGACTCTCGTGTGAGAGGACACATTCAAAGCTACAACCCTCTCCTTCCTGCACCTCAATGCTCTTTAGACGCTTTGTAATACCGATATTCAGCTCTGTTGCAAAATAAGAAGTGGATTACATTAAAATAATTATCAGAAGTCCTCAATTTACAACAGCTCATTTAGTGACCGTTTGAAGTTACAATTGCACTAAAAAAAGTGATATGACTGTTTTTCACACCTATGACGGTTGCAGCATCCCCATGATCACGTGATCAACATTCAGACACTTGGCAACTGACTCATAGTTACAACAGTTGCAGTGTCCCAGGGTCATGGGATCCCCTTTTGTGACCTTCTGACAAAGCAGGTCAATGGGGAAGCCACTTAACAACTGTGGCAAGGAAGATCGTAAAACTCACTTAACAAATATCTCTCTTAACAACAGAAATTTTGGGCTCAATTGTGGTTGTAAATTGAGAACTATCTGTAGTTAAAATTAATTTAAACTTCATTTCATTTCATTTAGAATTTAACTTAAATTTAAAAATTAAAATAATTAAAATAAAATAGCATTAGGTAATTCTTGGCACCCTTAATCAATCAGATAGTCCTCAACTTACAACTGGGTCATTGTGACGACAATAACGTGCGCCACCATGGAAGTGTACCTGATTTGACAACCTTCTTTTCTTGTCTTCAGGTGCTTTGGGGAATAAGTGGACCCCTCTTCTTTGTGGCAGCCACTCAAATATTGGAAGACTGCTATCATGTCACCCCTAGTCCTTTTTTTCACTAGACTAGACATAACCCAGTTTCAGCAACCGTTCTTCATATGTTTTAGTCTCCAGTCCCCTCATCATATTTGTTGCTCTTCTCTGCACTCTTTCTAGGGTCATTTTACATTACTTTTTTACATTGTGGTGACCAAAACTGGATGCATTATTCTATGTGTGGTCTTACAAGCCATAATCATTTCTACAATCTTTCTAGAATCTCAACATCTCTTTTGTATCATGGTAGTCAAGCACTGAGTGGACATCACTGTGAAGATAAGACCTCTCCTACCTACACAATGCCCTAAAGTTGTATTGCTGGACCAACTCCCATAGTCCTTATCCTACACCAACTGTGGAATTCCAAGAGATCTGGAAGCTCACCACTGCAATAGAATGGAGAATGATGTTCTCCTGACTCAACCATTCTGAGTTTCCCAATTCTGCGTACCTTGAATGATGACTTTAGACTTGGCGACATCCGTCCCAAGGTCACACGTGTACCATCCAGCATCATCCTTGCCAAGATCTCGGATGGTGAGTCCCAGGGTCTTCCCAGATTGCAACATCTCAAATTTATCTCCTGGGGTCAGTTCCACCCCTTCCTTCTTCCACACCGGTTTCACTTTCGGTTTTGAGACTTCACACTCCAGTGTGATAGTGCTTCGTTCCTCAGCAACCACGTCGTCCAGAGATTTCATGAAGACAGCCGGCTTCTCTGCAGAAAATGGAGTCAAAGGTGTGTTTAGAAGTCATATTGTTTGTCAGGCTCACATAAGTAATCTTGATCAATGTTCCTCTGTTGAATTGTATGAATTGGGAGACAATTCATACCATTCAACAGAGTATGCAAAGATGGTGTCAGAGGTAGCAGAGATCACAATAAGTCTTTAAAAAGAAATTGCTCTGATCTCTCTGGAAATTACAATGATTTCTTGAAATAAAGTTTGCTGTAACTGTTGACTAACAAAAGGAAGTATAAGGATATTTTAGTACAGCCTTACAATCACAATTGAGCCTAAATTTCCATTGCTAAGTGGGACATTTGTTAAGTGAATTTTTCCCCATTTTATGACCTTCCTTGCCACAGTTGTAAGAGATTCACTGCAGTTGTTCTGTTAATCATATGGTGTATAACTTAAATCCGGCTGCCCATTGACTTTGCTCGTCAGAAGGGCTCAAAGGGGAATCACATGACCCCAGGACACTGCAACTATCATAAATATGAACCAGTTGCCAAGCATCCAAATTCTGAACATGTAACCAGAGGATGCTGCAATGGTCATAAGTATGAAAAACGTTCCTAAGCCACTTTTTTCAGTGTCGTTGTAAATGGTAACTAAATGAAGTGTTGTCCTCTGAGAACTACCTGTAAGTTCTTCATTCTACAGACAGTATGTGTTTCCTTCCTAATCAGCTTGTGTTTCCTTACTTTACACAACTAAATGAACACTGGCTAAAATATTGTACCTGGTCCTTTCCCAGGTTTAAGGGAAGATTCACATTTACTCAGATCCGAATAAACGTGTCACTTAGAGAGAACTGGGATCTGTTTCTTTGCCCATTCTGGGCCCAAACTTGACATTGTGCAAAACAATTTTTTACAAGTTCCAGATGTGGGATGAGTAACATGGTGTGTACCTGAATGGTTCCAGATTTATTCAGCAATGAACTGCCATTTGTTTACTGACCGTTTGAAGTTACAACAGTACTGAAAAAAGTGACTTATGACTGTTTTCACACTTACAACCATTGCAACATCACCCATGGTCATGTGATTAAAATTCAGACGCTTGGCAGCTGACATTTATGACTGTTGCAGTGTCCTGAGGTCACATGATCCCCTTTTGCAACCTTCTGACAAGCAAAGTCAATGGGGAAGCTGGATTCACTTAACAACCATGTGACTGACTTAATGACTGCAGTGATTTTTTTAACAACTGTGGCAAGAAATGTTGTAAAATGGGGCAAAATTCATTTAACAAATGTTTCAGTTAGCTACAGAACTTTGGAACTCAGTTGTGGTTGTAAATTGAGGACTGTTTGTGGTATATGTATGCATATTGACATATCTACAGAAGTGTGTATGCACACACGCAAACACAGAGTGATTTTAATAGATAATAAGCCATCCAGAGGATCTGAAATTTTTGGTTCTTCTAGATGGGGAAGAAGATATGAAAAAAACTGAGCTTGGGGCAGCGTGATAGGTCTGAAGCAGAGATTACAACCAAGATTATCACTAAAACCAACAACCAAACCATAAACAACAGCCCAATCAAGAAACTACTGACTCTAGAGGAGATGGCCAGGGTGCACATCTAATAAATAAACAAATAAACACAGACAAACAATCAAAGAGTAAACAACAGCCTAAGAAAGAAACTAACCAACACTGATAGGGCAAGCCACTTGAATAAATAAACAGAGAATAAACTCCACTCCCTTCTAGCACTGATGTTACATAGTTGGGTAATGAGATATCTTCAAGAAAACAAGAGAGCACCAAGAATCCCACAGTCCTTCTCTTTCTCCTCCTCCTTCTTCTCCCCTTCCCCTTCTCTTCCTCCTTATCCTCCACTCTGAAAACCCCACTCCCTTCTAACATTGATAATATTACCTAATTGGTAATACCTAATTTCCTAATTGGTAATACCTATTACCTAATGAAAGCAAGCTCAGAAAGCATTGAGGACCCCTCAAAAAGCATTGAGGACCCCACAGTCCTTTTCCTCCTCTCTCTAAATGCCACTCCCTTCTAGCAACGATGATGTTACCTAATTGGGTCATGAAACATCTTCAAGAAAACAACCAAACTCAGAGAGCACCAAGGACCCACCTGCCTGAAGCTCTCCCAAGATGTGCCCATAGATTTCATCTGCCAAGATGGAAACAGGCTATCTCAAGGCCACTAAGATGCCTCCTCAGACCTCAAAAACACTGGAAGAAATAGAAACTTACCTTTCACCTTCAGCCGGGTACTCTCAGAAATTTTCTTCTGAACCTTGATAGTCACTGTCCCACTGTCTTCTGGTGTGACATGCTTCAGCGTCAGGCTGTGAGAGTTGCCCAAATGTTTTATCTCATTGAAGTTGTTGGGGAAGAGGTGGGTATCATTGAGGAACCATTCAACATCCTCACAATCTTCAGACAACTCGCAGGAGAAGGTAGCCAAGCTCTCTTCGTCAACCTCCACATCCTGCAGATGTTTGGTGATCTCCACTTTGCGTTCTATGGCAAGGAAGGAGAAGTCAAGAGGACACTGCTCCATTCCGTACACAGCTTGGTCACTGCTTCCACACGTTGTAACACACATAGAGCCAGTTTGGTCTTGTGGTTAAGGCACCAGGCTAGAAAGCAGGAGACCATGAGTTCAAGTTCCAGCTTAGCCATGAAAGCCAGCTAGTTGACTTTGGGACAAACACCAGGAGATCCTGAGTTCTAGTCCCACCTTCGGCATGACAACCAGCTGGGAGACTTTGGGCCAATCACTAGGAGATGGTGAGTTCTAGTCCTACTTTAGACATGAAAGCCAGCTGGGTAACTTGGGTTAATCACGAGAAGAAGGTGAGTTCTAGTCCCACCTTAGGCATGAAAGTCAGCTGTGTGATTTTGGGCCAATCACCAGGAAAATGTGAGTTCCAGTTCCGCTTTAGGCATGAAACCAGCTGGGTGATTTTGGGCCAATCACTGGGAAAAGTGATTTTAATCCCTCTTTAGGCATGAAAGCCAGCTAGAGTCAATCTCCAGGAGACAGCGAGTTCTAGTCCACCCCTTTTGGCCTCCTACATAAGGTCTATCCTGAAAGGTCCCATTCCATCAACCTACCCAAAATGGTCAATGTAGCTTTCGTCTCTGCACTTCCGGCTTTGCATCGGTAGACACCTGAATCCCCAACAGTCAACCTCAGGATTTTGAGCTCAGCTGTGAACTTCTCCCTCTTCATCTTAAATTTCTCAGAAGGTTCCAGCAATGTGTGATTCCTATACCACTCAACCTCCTTTGGGGATGGCTTGAAGTCACAAGAGAGGACCACTGAATGGGTTTCTAGGACCGTCTTGTCTTCTAGAGGTCTGGTGAAAATCACTGGAATATCTGCAGAGAAAACAGGAAGAAAGTCACTTTCGAAACCAAGAGGACTCATGGGAAGACTGGGTTAAACTGTGAATCATTCTCTTTCAACGAGAATCATTGGGGTTCCTCAAAAGCTCCATAATTTTATGAACTTGGCACCTCCAAACATTTTTCAACTATAATTCCCAGAATTTCACCCAGTTTGAGGCCATGCAGGTTCATAATCTGAGAAATTATTGCCCGATTTGTGTAGTTGTATCCCTTCTCTACAACACTGTCAAGAGCCTTGATAGTACAGTGGTATACGCACCCTGTTATTAACACAGCTGCCTGCAATTTCTGCTGGTTCGAATCTCTCCAAGGCTCAAGGTTGACTCAGCCTTCCATCCTTTCTAAGGTAGGTGAAATGAGGACCCAGTTTGTGGGGGCAATAAGCTGACTTTGTATAAAATATACAAAAGAATGAAGGCTATTGCTTAACGCATTGTAAGCCGCCCTGAGTCTCCGGAGAAGGGCGGCATATAAATCAAATTTTTAAAAAAAAAAAAACACTTGTGAGGCACAGTTTTGAAGTGGATTTCTTTTTATTATATTACTTTCCATTGCTTCCCCTGTGGTTTCAAAGAAATGCATCTTCCAAAACTTGAAAAATCCTTGAAATTATCCACGGAAAACTTTGCCTAGTTGATGTCCTTCAAAGGAGTTACCATTGCTAATATTTTCCAGTTTGATAAAGCAAATAAGGCAGCTACCAAAATTTTGATCTGTTTCATTATTGAATCTTTTACCAAATCAAATCTGAACTGAGTCTATTTATTCTATTGATACAAGAGAATCTTTGTAGCTAAGGATTAAACTGTGGGATCCTCACGGGTGTCAAACTCGCGGCATCATGTTGCCGTCACACGATTGCCATGTTTTTTCCCTTCGCTGAGCTGGGATGGGCATGGCCTCCGTGTGACACATCTGGCTCATGGGCCACCAGTTTGACTCCCCTGCTGTAAATGGACTAGAAGAACTTCACAGTCATTTCCAACTTTATTACAGATAGTCCTTGACTTACAATGGTTCATTTAATGACTATTCAAAATTACAGTGGCACTGAAAAAAGTTACTTATGACCATTTTTCACACTTACAGCATCCCCATGGTCATGTGATCAAAATTCAGATACTTGGTAACTAACTCATATTTATGATGGTTGCAGTGTCCTGGGGTTGCGTGATCCTCTTTTGTGACCTTCTGACAGGCAAAGTCAGAAGGAGAAGCCTGGTTCACTTAACAATCACATTACTAACTTAACAACTGCAGTGATTCTCTTAACAACCGTGGCAAGAAAGGTAGTCAAATGGGGCAAAATTCATTTAACAAATGTTTCAGAAGTTTTTGAGTCAATTTTGGTCATGTTGAGGGTTACCTGTATTCTATTCTGTTCTGTTCTGTTCCGTTCTATTCTCTTCCTTTCCATTCCATTCTATTCAATAAATTCTGTTCTGTTCTATTCTATTCTATTCTATTCTATTCTATTCTATTCTATTCTATTCTACATTCTGTTCTTTTCTATCTCTCCTCTCCCATCCTAGCCACCCCACTCCACTCCACCCCTCCCCATCCCACCTGTTCCATTCTATTCAAAAAATTCTGTTCTATTCTATTCTTTTTATATTTTATTCTCTCTTCTCTTCTCTTCTCTTCTCTTCTCTTCTCTTCTCTTCTCTTCTCCTCTCGTCTCCTCTCGTCTCCCACCCCACCCCACCCACTCCATTCGGATCGATTCCGTTCCATTCCAAATAAGCACACCAGTCTAAGGACTACCATCACCCACAAAGTTTTCCATGGCTGTTTTAAACTTGGCAGGACTTCCCCCTTACCTTTGACCACCAGATCAGCCAAGGATTTGGACTTGCCAATGGCAAATTGGATGGTGCCTGTCATGTCCACATTGGTTTTCCTCAAGATCAGCCGGTGGATTTTCCCCTCTTGTTCTATGATTATATTTGGGCCATTCTGTAGCACTTCCCCATGGAGAGACCATTTGGGGGGCTTCACTGAGTGGATGGAGATTTCGCACTCAAAGCGGGCTTCGGCTGGTTCCATCACCTCCACGTCTCTCAGCTCCTTCACGATGTTGATGGTTTGTTCTGAAGAGAAATAATGGAAGACAGAGTCAATCGATAGGTCATCACTGTTGGAGCTTGGAGACTCGGTCATCCCCAAGTTCTTCAAGTCATCACTGTTGACCCAAAAAAAGTTTTCTAAGATACAAGTAGTCATTGACTTACAATCATTCATTTAGTGACCGTTACAACGGCAGCGAAAAAAGTGACTTCTGACCATTTTTAACACGACCATTACAGTATCCCCATGGTTACGTGATCAAAATTCAGATGTTTGGCAACCGACTCATATAAATATGAGTCGGTTGCATATGAGACGGTTGCAATGTCCTGGGGTCATGGGATCACTTTTTGCGAACTTCAGACTAACAAAATCAATGGAGAAGCCAGATTCACTTAACAACCATGTGACTAACTTAACAACTGCAGCAATTCACTTATCAACCATGGCAAGAAAGGTCCCAAAATGGGGCAAAAGTCTCTTAACAATTGTGCCACTTAGCAACAGAAACTTTGGGTTCAATTGTAGACGTAAATTGAGGACTATGTGTACAAGTGAGAGTAGGATATACCTTCTACGTAGAACTGAGCACTGCTCTTGTCATCCACGGCATCGCAGGTGTAAATCCCTTCATCCTCAAACTCGGTCTCGTTGATGATAAGTTTCCGGTAGATCCCATCGCTCACCATCTCATACTTCTGGCCAGAATGGAGTTCTAGGTCTCCTTTGAACCACTTAACAATGGCATTCGGACGAGAAACTTGGCACTCCATAAAACCTCGGTGTCTTTCGATGGCGATCTTCACCCGGAGGGGTTTAATGATCTTGACCGGTAGTTCTGAAGGAGGAGAACAGAAGAAGGTCATTGATGTAACTTTGCAGGGAATTCAATGTGGATAATTGAATACAGGTAGTTCTTGACTTATGATCATTTATTTAGGGACTATTAGAAGTTACAACGGCCCTGAAAAAAATGACTTATGGCCATTTTTCACATAGAACCATCGCAGCATCTCCATGATCACATGATCAAAATTCAGACGCTTAGCAATTGACTCATATTTATGATAGTTGCAGTGTCCCAGGGTAACGTGATCCCCTCTAGCAACCTTCTACAAGCAAATTCAATGGGGAATCCCTTGTTAAGATTCCCTTAACAACTGAGTGATTGTGTGATTATCTGTATGATTCCCTTAACAACTGTGGTGAGAAAGTTCATAAAATGGGACAAAACTCTCTTAGCAACTGTCTTGCTCTGCAACAGAAATTTGCAGCTCAGTTGTGGTCGTGAGGCAAGGGCTATCTGTAGTTAGTTTGAGGATATGCTTTCTGAAAAAAAAACTGAATTCATTGAATTATGAAGTCACTCCTTACCTTTGACTTTAAGTTGAGCTCGTGATTCTGCAGTTTCAGCCACAAATTTTATTTCTGCGGAATCCTGCAACTCCACACTGCGGTAAACCAGGGAGTGACTTTTCCCTGCACACAAAAAGAAGTCTCCAAGTTACAGGTCATCCATGATTCATCCATCAAACAAGTAAAAGTCATCTAAATTAAGACAAAAGCTCGCCACTCACTTTGACAGAACCATCTCCCCGTTTAAGGAACAGCCAAGATTACAGAATAACAGAGTTGGAAGGGACCTTGGAGGTCTTCTAGTCCAAACCCCGTTCAAGCAGGAGACTATTCTATTTCAGACAAATGTTTGTCCAATATCTTCTTGAAAACCTTCAGTGATGGAGAACCCACAACAGAATAACAAGATAACAGAATAGCAGAAAAACAGAATAAAAGAACAATAGAGTTGGAAGGAATCTTGGGGATCTTCTAGTCCAAACCCCTACTCAGAACCTATACTATTCCAAACAAATGATTGTCCAGTTTCTTCTTAAAAGCTTCTTATGCAGCAAGGAAGGAGAGGATTATGGTTATTGTTCCTTGCTTCTCTGGCAATGAGGGGTCAGGAGGTAAAAAGGACCCTTGAGCATAATTGCTGCTATTATAAAGGTAGTCCTCAAATTATAACAGTTCATTTAGTGACCATTTGAACTTATGACAGTGAAAAAATGATTTATGACCAATTTCACACCCTCCAACCATTGTAGAATCCCAAAGCTCACATGATCACAATTCAGACACTTGACAACGGACTCATATTTATGATGGTTGCAGTGTCATGGGTCATGTGATCATCTTTTGCGACCATGTGACAAGCAAAGTCTATGGAAAAGCCAGAATCACTTGACAACCTTGTGCCTATCTTAGCAACTGCAGTGATTCACATAATAATTGTGGCAAGAAAAGTTGTAAAATGGAACAAAACTCACTTAACAAATATCACACTTTGCAAGATAAATTTTGGGCTCAATTATGGTTGTAAACCAAGGACTACCTGTACTGCATGTTTGTGTAATATTGTCACCCAGTCAGTGAGATGTTCAGACTGGATTTGGTCTTCTTGTCCACCTATCAAATTCCTCCCAAGAAGCTGAGATAGGCAGATGTGTATGTTTGATGGTGTTAAAGTTTCTGTTGCAGATTGTAAGCTGTTCCAAGTCAAGCTGCCTTCTGCAATTGACTGATTGGGATGTTGTCAATGGCAATGATGTATTATTAATGTTGGTTGCACCATCAGCCAAATGTTCAGACTGGATTTTGTCTTGTGTCTTTCCCAAGGATCTGGGCTAGGTAGATGTTATTGTTCTTGTCATAGCATAGAAGCTATTCTGAATAAAGTTGCCTTTTGCAATTGACTGACAAGGATTTTGTCAATGCTCATCAGTCAATTGCAAATGGTGACTTAACGTGAATTAGCTTACACCCTTCAACGAGACCTTTAGCATCATCAACATAAACATCCTAATATTATTATGGATTATGAAATATGTGCAAGCAAACCATCAAACTCAGAGAATACCAAGAAAACCACAGAAAAAGAATCCCAAATAAACAGGGCTTAACCCAAGACAGTCAAGCAGAAAACAATATCTTAATCAAGGAACCACCAAAGAGAAAATCATACTTTCACCAACAGTGGCAAAGCAAGCTACTGTATATAATTAGGGAGCAAATCTATATTCCCTCACATAGATGATGTCATCTAGTTGGCTCATGCGATGTCTGCAAGCAAACGACCAAGCTCAGACAGCACAAAGGATCCCACACAAAGATAAGCATGGATTAACCCCAGACAAACAATCAAATAGAAAACAATACCCTAATCAAAAAGCTCCCAAGGAAATAAACAACCCATCAACCCTGCCAGGGGAAACAGCCATGTATAAAAAGGAAGCAAACTCCATCTTCCTTCACATGGATGGTGTTACCTAGTTGGGTCAGAAGATGTCTGCAAGCAAACATCCAAGCTCAGACAGCACCAAGGACTCCACAAAAGAGAAACCCAGATAAGCAGGGATTAACCACAGACAAGCAATCAAGCAGAAAACAATGCCCTGATCAAGAAACTACCAAGAAAAAAAAAACTCATACCCGACCAACACTGTTCTTTTTAGCAGCTGTAGATAAAAAGAGAGCAAACTCCACACTCCCTGACATGGATAACGTTATCTAGTTGGCTCATGCGATGTCTGCAAACAAACGACCAAGCTCAGAGACCACCACTTTTCAATTCTTCCTACCTTCCTGACGTAGTTTGATGTTCTCTCCAGCCCGGATTTTGTTTTTGTTACTGAACCACTGGGTTTGGACATCATCATGTGAAATCTCACAGAGGAAAGAAGCACTTTCTTTTTCGCTCACTTCCACATCTTCCAACGGTTTTACAATCTTGATGTCCCGGGCTAAGGAATCAAAATGAGACATTTTTGTTTAAGGTTAAGGAGTCTGTGTTCCTTGCAGTCATTAGTGTGTGGGGGAAATTATACACAGTTTTATTTTATATATTAGTAGAAAAAAAATTCTGGGGAAATAGTAAGGAGTGGATCTTGAGGTTTAGTTAGGTGGCCACCAGGAATGGCAGAGGAATTGTTAAGTTTATATTTGAATATGAACTTATTATATCTCTATAAGTAGTCCTCAACTTACGACCACAATTGAACCCAAAATTTCCATTGTTAAGCGAGGCAGCTATTAAGTGAGTTGCACCTCTTTCTATGAGCTTATTGCCATAGTTGCTAAGTGAAACTGTAATTGTTAAGTAAATCATATGTTCGTTAAATGAATCCGGCTTTCCTCATTGACTTTGCTTGTCAGAAGCAGGCTGGGAAGGTGATTCATTTAACAACCATGGCAAGATTGTTAAATCAGGCACAATTCACTTAACAACCATCTTATTCAGAAATTCTGTTCCCAATTATGGTCGTAAGTCAAGGACTATCACTGATTGCTTCAAGAAGAGTTGGAATGGAACTGGCTTTAAAAAAACAAAGACATAATGTCATTCTTAAGGTAAACTTGAATAATATATAATTATAGTAATTATAATAATTGAAATGGGAACATTCTCATATCTGACCTGCACTCCTTCACTTATATTAGACCCAACTTTCTACTACAAGTAGTCCTTGACTTATGACACCGAGCCCCAAATTTCTGTTGCTAAGTGAGATAGTTAAGAGAGTTTTGCCCCATTTTACAATCTTTCTTGCCATAGTAGTTAAGTGAAATCACTGCAGTTCTTAAGTTAGTTGCCATAGTTGTGAAGTGAATCAAGCTTCCCCTTTGACTCTGCTTGTCAGAAGGTTGCGAAAGGAGCTTCACATGAGCTCAGGACACGACAACTGTCATAAATGTAAGTCAGTTGCCAAGCATCTGAATTTCAATCATGTGACCATGGGGATGATGCAATGGTCAGAAGTGTGAACAACTGTCATAAGTCACTTTTTTCAGTGCCATTGTACCTTTGAAGCTAATGTTGTAAATCAAGGACTACCTGCATAATGAAACAAACATCTATATCCTGGCATTGTATATAAATAAATAGCTAGAAAATCTTGAAAGCTGGGGAAAAATATTTTCACACTGATACAAAGACCAGTGCTTGTCAGAACAATAAACAAGTGTAATTTATCCTGACTGCCCACAAAAAAGGCAACTTTCTCCATTCTGCATTGACAAAGAATAAATAAATGAAGAATTTTGCTTCCTGAAATTACATGTATTTATTTTATTCTTATCCTGACTTTATTACTTCATAAATACCTAAAGGTAGCAAACATACTTAATACTCCTTTCCAGTAGTGGGTTCCACTTATCTTCCCTACCGGTTCGGAACTATGAGAGCTCATGCACAGAACCTGTGAGAGCTCATGCACAGAACCTTCTGCACATGCACAGAGCATCCATGATAACATCCAGGTAGGTGGGCGGAGCCTCCCGCCGCCGCCTGAACTGGGGCGAACCAGGGCGAAGATAGAAACCCACCACTGCTCCTTTCTTCTCCTCTTTTCCCCACAACAACAACCCTCTTGGTGATTGGTCCAAAGCCAGCCAGCCAGCTTTCATGCCTAAGGCGGAACTAGGACTCATCATCTCCTAGTGATTGGCCCAAAATCACCCAACCAGCATTCATGTCAAAGGCAGAACTAGAACTCACCATTTCTAGGCCTGCACCTTGGACAACACTTTGGAATACATTTAGGAAGAACACAATGTCCCTGTGTGTCTAAAAGAAGTCTACTCTGATTCAATCTTCTTTTATATTAAATACTATTAATCAGAGCTCCTAAATTCTCATTCCTTGGATGACATTCCAAGAAGAGAAACCTGACTCCAACAAATTTAGGGATTTAGAGAGGGCATTTGTACCATGGATCTCCAAAACAGCTGAGCTCTTATCATCTACCGCATCACACATGTATGTTCCTTGGTCTTCGTATTCACATGTATGAATGATGAGGCTTCTCTTTGGTCCTCTGGAAGTGATGGCCATCTTTTTACTTGGCCGGATCTCTACTCCATTCTAAAATCAAGAAGTCCACAGAGGAGTTTATTGACAGAAAATGTTACTAGATCCAAGTTTTGAGATAGGTCCTGAGATACAAGTAGTCCTCGACTTACAACCACAATTGAGTGTAAAATTTCCACGACTAAGTGAGACACCATTAAATGAATTTTGTTCCATTTTACAACCTTCCTTGCCACACTTGTTAAGAAAATCACCACAGTCGTTAAACTAGCAACAGAGTTGATAAGTGAATCTGGCTTCTCCAATGACTTTGCCTTTCAGAAGGTCGCAAAAGGAGATCACGTGACCCCAGGACACTGCAACCGTCATAAATATGAGTCAGTTGCCAAGTGTGTGAATTTTGAAAACGTGACATGGAGATGCTGCAAAGGTTGTGTTAAAAACAATCATAAGTTACTTTTTTCAGTGCCCTTATAACTTTGAACAGTCACTAAATGAACTGTTGAAAGTCGAGGACTACCTGTATTCCCATGAACCTATGTAGATGCAATTTTATAAGACAGAGGTTCAAGCAACTTCAGACATTGAAGAGAAGCCCACAGCTTATATTTAATAAATTCAATACCTTGCGCCACTTAACTTCCACGTTGGGCCTGGAAAGTTCGCACTCAAAGGTTACGTCATCCTTGTTCTGAACTTTGAGGTCTTTTAAAGGCGTGATGATTTTCACAGGGGATTCTGCCAAGGAGAAATAACATGTAAGCAATTGAAATGCTAGCCATATATCAGGGTAAGTTTCTTAGCCTGGTCTGCCTCTGGCCAAAATAGCATCAGACGCAAAGAGAAATTAATATATTTTACTTGTGCATTAAGTAAAATATAGGTCACTCCCAGATATAAGGTGAGAAGATACTTAGAAAAGAGAGAAAGGATATTACAGGTAGCCCTCAACTTACAATCACTTGTTTAGTGACAATTCAAAGTTACAATTCATTAAAAATAGGGACTTGTGACCGTTTTTTACACTTACAATTGTTGTAGCATTTCCACACTTAAGTGATCAGAATTCAAGATCCATCATCAGTGTTAGAAGAAAGGGGGGTTGCGGGGAGGAGGAGGAAGAGAAGGGGAAGACTGGATCTTTGGTGTTTTCTAAACTTGCTTGTTTTCTTGCAGATGTTTCATGACCCAATTAGGCAACATCATCAGTGCTAGAAGTGAATGGGGTTGTGGAGTGGAGGAGGAGGAAGGCGGGAGGAGGGAGGGGGGACAACGACTGTGGGGTCCTTGGTGCTCTCTGAACTTGCTGGTTTTCTTGCAGACATTTCATGACCCAACTAGGTAACATCATCAGTACCGCTAAGGAGTGAGATTTGCTCTCATTTTATATACTAGTCACTGCCCCATCAATGGGAGTGTTTTGGTAGTTTCTTGATTAGGCTGTTCTTTATTGTGTTAGTAGTTCCTGTTTGGGATATTATTTACTGCTTGGTGTTAAACTTTGCTTATCTGGGAGTTTTTGTTTGTCAGGAAGTATTGTGATCTGTTAACTTTTTTATTGTCTCTTTTAAATGGTGTGTGGATGTTGTTTGTGTCTGTTGATGGCTGATTTGTCTGAATGCCAGGTTTCCTGCAATTCTCCAGCATTTATCTCTGGTTTATTTCTGCATTTGGATATGGTTTGTGTAACTACAGGTTTGAGGATTACCTGTAATTTAAAAGAGGTTGTCTGAACACCTACCTTTCACAATAAGCCTGCCTGTGGTGTGAATTCCTTCGGCCTTGAAGGAAATAAGAGCTGAATCTTCCAATGTCAAAGATGAGAGGGTCAGTGAATGCTTCTTTCCTTGGATGGATATCTGGCAGTTGTCCTGAGACTTGAGACGGAGACCATCCTTCATCCAAACTGCTTCCACATCTTCGTGGGACAATTCCACCTCAAAAGTGACCGATTCCTTCTCATGAACATCCGTCGGCTGCAAGCCTTTGATCAGTTTGATGGGTCTCACTAGGAAATGGAACAAGATGGATGAGATACGTTCGGGTCAAAAATCTCATATACCGATATATCACTCTTCAATTGAGAGGAACATAGGTTCTCCTGCTCCTCACCGTGAAACCAACCAAATTTGCATGCCATTTGACCTCGTTTGAAAACCACGTCCCGATCATGAATGCTAGAAGAGTTTGCTCTCTGTCTATACTCATTCATTCATTCATTCATTCATTCATTTTCAAAGATATGGAATCTTTGGTGCTTTCTAAGCTTGGCTATTTTCTCCCAGACGTCTCATAACCCAACTAGGTGATATCATCAGTTCTAGATCTAGCAAGAAAACCACCCAGCTCAAGAGAGCACCAAGAAGGAATTTCCCAATCATGAGAATTATGAAGGGGTGGAACAAACTTCCCTCTGAAATCATGGGGTCTCCACCCCTAAAGGTTTCCAAGCAAAAGTTGGACAACTATTGATCTGGGATGGTCCAAGGCTTCCTGGGCTGGTCTACAAGCTCTCCACTGTCCCTTCCAACATTCTACAATCCTCACAAGGGTTGCATTCCTCAGAATTGGTCCCAATGGATGACTTACTATCTACAGTGACCTTGGCTTGCGTCTTGTCATGGAGGGTCTCGCAGGAATAAAACCCACGATCGTCACAGGACGCGCTCTTGATCACCAGGCAGTGCTTTGTCCCCTGGGCCTGAATCTCCAGATTGGCTGTTGGGTGAAGGACACTTGCGTTCTTCATCCACTTCACCTCTGGGGTTGGCTTGGATAGCTCAACTTCGAGCACAATCGTCTGTTTCTCTTCTACAACTTTGGCCTCCAACTTCTTCACGAATAACACCGGCGCTTCTGATTATGAGAAAGACCAGGTAATTCAAAAACACAACAGTTACAGGTAGTCCTTGACTTAAGACCATTTGTTTAGCCACTATTTCTAATTACAACAGCACTGGAAAAAGTGACTTAAGACCAATTCTCACGCTTACAACTATCATAGCATGCCCACAGTGACCTGATCAAAATTTCTCCCCCCCACAGCATGTTTTTGCTCCCAGCGAGGTGCAGGAGGCCGAGTGCTGCCTGTCACACCCCCTGGCCATGCCCACCATGGCCACGCCCACCCACCCAGTTATTAGGGCAGAGAACCGGTTGTTAAATTATTTGAATCCCACCACTGAAGTCACCTCTCCCTTGTTAGATCCACCTGACTCACAAGGACAGGAAGGCAGGGTGTGTTGTGGGTCCTATCTATTAAGATTGTATATCTATGGAGAAACCATGAAAAAGGTCCTCCTCAGTTCTGGTCCCGTCTTTATGGAACAGCATTCATCCTGAGGGGTGGGGAGGCGCATGTTTTTTTAATATTATAAGCTGCCCAAAGTCATATTTCTGTGAGTTTGGCAGTCACATAGTTTATAAAATAATAAAATAAAATAAAAACAATGTAAAATAAAATAATAAAGTACAATAAATAAAAAATAAAACAAAGTAAAATATAAAAATGAAACAAACTAAAATAAAACATTAAAATACAATAAAATAAAAATAAACTAAAATCAAATTAAATAAGATTAAAAAATTAAAATACAATCAAATTGAATAAAATAAAAAGTTAAAATACAATAAATTAAAAAATAAACTGAATTAAAACAAAATTAAAAAGTAAAATAATAATATAAAATACAATATAAAATAAACAATAGTTGACACCAACGGGAGAGCATCCAGAAATGAGATCCCACACTTGGATGTTTCCTTCCATCCCTGATGGACCCCTGTTTCACCTTCCACTCGGAGGTGGGCCCGGCTCTCTTCTCCTTCGGCTTCAGCTGTGACTTCCCCACTGTCTTGGACGGTCAGTTCAGTGAGGGTGAGGCTATGATGGACATCCCGATGAGAAATGACATATTTCTTGCTGGCTCCAATCGGGGCGCCGCGGTGGCTCCACTTTACAGATGCGTCGCTGGGGGAGACAGTGCATTCAAAAACCGCCTCTTTGCCTTCTTCTGCCACAACCTTGGAGAGGCCCTTGACAAACTTCACAATGCGAGGTGCTGAAGAATAGACCAGGATACACATCACATAAAGGTGAGGGGGAATCTTCTTTTCTGGATGTTTGAGAGACCTCCTTAATGTGGTCTCTCAGCTACAGACTTGAGTTTGTTGGAAAGTGACAATTTCCCAATCAGTTATGCATTGCAACTAGCATTAGTGCTACCGTGTTTCCACGAAAATATGACCCGACTGGAAAATTAGTCCTAGCATGATTTTTCAAGATGCCCTGCCCCCAAAATAAGCCACAGTTAAGCTCATCAGCCAGATAGAAACTATTTGTACCATATTTTCCCCAAAATAAGACCAGAAAACCAGAAAATAAGCCCTAATGCATCTTTTGGAGCAAAAATTAATATAAGACCCAGCCTTATTTGGGGGGGGAAACATTGTAGATAGGAAGAATGCTATTATGTCTAAAGAGAACCCCTCTACTGAATCTCCCCTCCTACTTTCCCACACATGAGAAAGTGGCAGCATGGAAGCTTCCGGCCTAATATGGCTTCCAAAGCTGACACCCACTCCCTTGTAGCACTGATGATGTTACCTAGCTGGGTCATGAAACATTGCAAGTAAACAGCCAAGCTCAGAAAGCACCAAGGAACCCACAGTCATCCTTCTTTTCCTCCTCCCCCTTCTCACCTCCTCTTCTGTTTCCTCCTGCTCCTGCTCCTCTTCCTCCTACCCTCCTTCTCCACCTTTTCCTTCTCTTCCTCCTCCTCTTTCCCCTCCTCCTCCTCCCTTCTTCAAACCCTCACTCCCTTCTAATGCTGATGAAGTTCTGTAGTTCACAACAGCTGCTTCTTGTGGCACCACCACATACCCCATTACATCAGAAAGTACCTGTGGGGGTGACTTGAATGGTGCATTGGTCATTCCTTGCCTCACATGAATATTCTCCCTTGTCCTCAGCCCGCAAGCTGGAGATGATCAGCACTCTCTTGGCACCAATTTCTTGCATCAGGTAGCGCTTGCTGGCTTTGAGGATTGTTCCGTCCTTGCGCCACACAACTGTTCCTTCGGGCTGGCTGAGTTCACAACTCAAATTCAAAGCCTTTCCGAGCTCAGCTTTTATGGGCTCCAGCTTTTTGGCAAACTTAACCGGTACTTCTGCAGCAGAATTGGAAGATAGAAAGAAAATAGGTCAAAAGGAAGATTATATAGTATTTATTTAGATTTTTTTTATCCCGCCTTTATGCTACAATCTGGTACAAATGTCCAGTGGTATAAAATGTGCTGAACACAGAGGGTCTCATTGTCCAGTGATTTATCTGATGGATACATTTTTGGCTTAAGGAAGATATGTTTCTAAGCTTGGAACAGTATGTAAAGAAGAAGATATTTGTAACTCAGGGTTGAACTGTGGGATCCAATGGTGGTCTCTGAGCTGTGTTGGTTTCTTGCAGATATTTCATGACCTAACTAGGGAACATCATCAGTGCTAGAAGGGGTTTGAGGAGGAGGAGGAGGAGGAGGAGGAGGAGGAGGAGGAGGAGGAGGAGGAGGAGGAGGAGGAGGAGGAGGAGAATGATGACTGTGAGGTCCTTGGGGCTCTCTGAGCTTGGCTGATCTCTTGCAGACATTTCATGACACAACTAGGGAACATGATCAAGCCCCTCTCCCTTCTAGCGCTGATGTTGTTACCTAATTAGATCACGAAATGTCTGCAAGAATACAACCAAGCTCAGAGAGCCCCAAGGACCCCACAGTCCTCTTTCTCCTGCTCCTCTTTCCCCCCTCCCTGCAAATCCCCTCCTTTCTAGCATTAATGATGCTCCTGCAGAAATATCTACAAGAAACCAACCCAGCTCAGAGACAACCAAGGATCCCACCTCAGTTCAACCTCAAGCTACAAACATCTTCTTTTCTGCAAACCCTACTCCCTTCTAACACTGATGATGTTCCTTAGTTGAGTCAGGAAACGTCTGCAAGAAAGCCACCAAGCTCAGAGAACACTATAAATCCCACAATTCTCCTTCTCCTTCATTTTCTTTCCACAAACCCCATTCCTTTCTAGCACTGATGATGTCCCCTACTTGGATCATGAAACACCTGCAAGAAAGACCCCAAGCTCAGAGAACACCAAGGACTCCACAGAACTAGTAACTACTGACTCACACAGCTCTTGACGCCACATTATTCTGGGGCTGGAAAGAGCTTGAGATGATTTCTTTCAACTTTGACTGATTTGATGTTTCTGTCTCATGTTAGTTGGCCTTGCAACTTTCACCAAATTGCTGTGACATTTCAGGATGGCCAGCTCTGCTTGTCTCTTACCTTCCACCTTGAGTTGGAACTGCTGTTTCTCACTCTTAACTTCGCAGGTGTACAGACCAGCATCTTTGGTTTCGGCCATCTTCACAATCAAGGTCCTAGCCTCCTTGTCCTTCTTGACCTCATAGTTCTTACCATCCTGGATCTCAACTCCATCCTTGAACCACTTGACCTCAGCATCTTCAGGTGATACCACAGTGGAGAAAACAACCTCCTTGTGCTCCTGAGCAACAATGGTCTCCTCCTGAGCAGCTTTTCTTTGGAGTTTGACCTCCGGTTCTGGAAGAGCAATGGGAAAATAAGTACAGCTAAGTCCTCAACTTATGACAACACTTAGGATGGGAATGTCTGTTGCTAAGTGAGGTAACTGTTAAGTCAGTAGTGAATCCAACCCTCCCTCCCCTCAATACCTCATAGAACATAGAATGGTAACATAATAGAAGAGATCATTTGTCAAAGTAACTTAGGCATGTAAAAGATTTAGAATCCAGAATAACAGAGTTGGAAGGGACCTTGGAAGTCTTCTAGTCCAACCCCCTGTTCAAGCAGAGACCCTATACCATCCTGGACAAATGGCTGTCCAATCCCTTCTTGAAAACCTCCAGTGATGGAGCACCCATAGCCTCTGGAGGCAAGTCATTCCTTGTTCTCACTGCTTGGAAATTCCTCCTTAATTCTAGGTAGCTTCTCTCCTTGATTAGTTTCCATCCGTTGCTTTTGCCTTCAGATGCTTTGGAGAATAGATTGGCCCCCACTCTTTTTTGAGGTAGCCCTTCAAATATTGGAAGGCTGCTCTCATGTCATCCCTAGTTCTTTTCTTTGACTTACAATCCTTGACTTACAACCATTCATTTAGTGACCATTCGAAGTTACAACAGCACAGAAAAAACTGGCTTATGACTGTTTTTCACACGCCCCTTGCAGCATCCCTATGGTCACGTGATCAAAATTCAGAGGCTTGCCAACTCACTTAACAAATGTCTCACTTAACAACATAAATGTTGGTTCAATTGGGCTCATATGTGGAGGATTACCTATACTATACCCCCACGTGATCTTCAAACTATTCTTCTGATGATGCAACCTGGGACCACACTGGCCTTTTTAGCAGCTGCACGCACTATTAGAAAATGAGAAGAGATCTCACCTGTTATTTCCATCTTGAAGGTCACTTTCTGACCACCTGCTTCACAGGTATACTGTCCAACGTCCTTGATTGCCACTTGCTCCAGATACAGTTTGCGCATGGTTCCATCTGACTCCATCTTGATGTGTTTGCTAATGGGGATGGGTTGTCCATCTTTGTACCATTTCACCTGAGTGTCCGAAGTGGCCACCTGGCAGGTCAAAATGGCATTCTCCTTCAGGACTGCCTTGACTTCCTTCTTTATTTTGTCCTTATTGGTAAAGACTTCGGGAGCTTCTGTGATGTGGAAGAAAAGAGATGTTGTCGACTTGCATAAAAAGAATCAAGTTTTAATCTCTTTATTTTATTTCAATCTCTACCTACCTATCTATCCATTCCTTCATCATCTCATCCATTCAACTCCATCTGTGTTTGTCTGCCCATCTCTCTGTCTCTCTGTATCTATCTATGTACCTGCCCATTCATCATCTCATGTAACCATCCATCCATCCTTCTCTCTCTCTTTCTCTCTCTCGAACCTGCCGCACATCATATTCATTCACCTCTATGTATGTATGTCTTTCTTTCTGTCTGTATCATCTATCTATGTTTCTAAGTATCTCTCTGTCTATCTACCCACCCACCCACTCATCCACCCATCCATCCATCCATCTATTATCGCTATCACTTATCTCTATCAATCTATATCTATCTGTCTATCATTTGTGTCTGTCTGTCTATCTATCTATCATCTAGTTATCATCTCACTCTCTTTCCCTCTCTCTCCCCACCTCTCCTTTTCTTTCTCCCCCCTCTCCCTATTTCTCTCTGATTCAATACTTTTGTTAACCTAAGCATTAAAGGCTGTAACCCATTCAAAAGACTTCATAATTGCTTCTACATAATTTCCACTCTACTCACCTGGGATAGTGAGAGGGAGAAAGATTTCAAGAATGCCCAAATAGCACCCAAGACTAACAACACAGATCAAAAAGAGATTCATCCTTTCTGATTGGACAAACTTTATGATATTGACTCATTCTACATGGAGCAAAATTGTTATTCTCACCTTCAACAACAACTTTGTAGGTCAACTTCTGTTTTCCAGCTTCACAGGTGTATTCACCGGCATCTTTCTTCTCTACCTGTTGGACAACCAGACGCCGGGATCTGCCTTCAGCTTCCACCTTGAATTTCTTGTTGGAGGTGATCAATTTCCCATCCTTGAACCACTTGACATCTGTCTTGGCCTGGGCCACCTCACAGCTGAGAGAGATGTTCTCTGTAGCAACAACTTTGAAGTCCTTCTCAAACATCTCCTTGTTGGCAAACATCTCCTCAGCTTCTGGACCATGATCATAGCAGGGTTTTAAAAAGCAAACAAAGAAAATAGCAATAATTACTAAATACAGGGCTGTTCTTCTGTAGAATTAGGATCTTTTGCTAATTTTGTTTGACTCATTTTTTTCCTAGATTTGTACATAACCTGGAATTTTTTAGCTACGTGGAACTCTTTGGTAAAAAAAATAATAGAAGCTCATTCTGTTTCTAGAAAGCATAAAACAATTCAATCAAAATCTCTGAGCTACAGTATTTCAAATTTGTAGTGTGTCCCCAAAAAAGTATAATTTCCACAGATTTTTTTGCAATCAACATATATTTATTTCTATCATATATCTATCTGTCTGTCTGTCTGCCTGTCTGTCTGTCCATCTATCTATCTATCATCTATCTATACTTGTCAATTTACAAAGAATCTATCCTGCTTATATCCTGCAATATAACTAAAAATAAAGAAAAAGGCTGTGTATATTGTTACCTGTTACAGTGACTTTGAAAGTGAGCTTCTGGCCACCAGCTTCACAGATGTATTCACCTCCATCTTTCTTCTCCACCTGTTGTACAACCAGACGCCGGGATCTGCCTTCTGCTTCCACCTTGAATTTCTTGTTGGAGGTGATCAATTTTCCATCCTTGAACCATTTGACGTCTGTCTCGGCCTGGGCCACTTCACAGCTGAGGGAGACAGTCTCTGAAGCTACAACCTTGATATCCTTCTGGACCTTCTCCTTGTTGGTAAACATCTCCTCAGCTTTTCTATCTAATGTTGAAGGAATGGAGAAAGCTTCTTAATTCACTTTCTTCTTAGGACATTTTGACAGATAGATGGATAGATGGATGGATGGATAGATAGATAGATAGATAGATAGATAGATAGATAGATAGATGAGAGAGAGAGAGAGAGAGAAATATGTGTAATATAAAAGCATTTTACCTGCAACTGTGATTTTGAAAGTTAGTTTCTGGCCATCAGCTTTGCAGGTGTATTCTCCTGCATCTTTCTTCTCCACCTGTTGCACAACGAGACAACGGGATCCACCTTGTGCTTCTACTTTGAATTTCTTGCTCGCAGTGATCAGTTTCCCATCCTTGAACCATTTCACTTCTGCCTTGGACTGAGCCACCTCACAACTGAGAGAGACATTCTCTGAAGACACAGCCTTGATATCTTTCTGGATCTTCTCTTTGTTGACAAACACCTCCTTAACTTTTTCATCTAGATATGGGAACAGAGAACAAGACACATTTAACACTTGAAGTAATGAGCTTCAAAAAGGAGCTGTCATCCTCATATCTTGGTCATCCTCATTAAGTGACAATCGCCTATATATGAGCTCACAGTGTGCTACAGCTGCCAAAAAAGCCAATACAGTCCTAGGCTGCATTAACAGAGGGATAGAATCAACATAATGTGAAGTGTTAATGCCACTTTATAAAGCCTTGGCAAGACCACACTTGGAACACTGCATCCAGTTTTGGTCACTATATTATAAAAAAGATGTTGAGATTCTGGAAAAGTGCAGAGAAGAGCAACAAAGGTGATTAGGGGGCTGGAGGCTAAAATATACGAAGAAAGGTGCCAGGAATTAGGTATATCTAGTTTAAGGAAAAGAAGGACTAGGAGTGACATGAGACCAATGTTCCAATATTTGAGGGGCTGCCACAAAGAAGAGAAGGACAATTTATTCTCCAAAGCCCCTGAAGGCAGGATAAAAAGCAACGAATGGAAACTAATCAAGGAGAGAACTAAACTAGAACTAAGGAGAAATTTCCTGACAGTAAGAAGATTGAAGAAGATAGTAAGAGCTGAAGAAGCTTCTTGGATGAGAAGCAAAACATCTTCAAAGAAAAAGAAAAACCAGAAAGTCCAGTTGCCTCTTGAAAAAGCACTTTTAGGACAACCTTGACTTGGATGACTGAGAATCTCCATAGAGAACGAGAACAATTAATCAGTGGAACAGCTTCCCTCCAGAAATTGTGGGTGGTTTTTAAGAAGAAATTGGACAATGGTTTATCTGAAATAGTACAGGGTTTCCTGCTTGAGTAGAAGGTTGGACCTCCAAGTTCCTTTCCAATCCTGTTATTCTGTTATCCTCCATATGGTTGTCCTTTTCTTGCCAAACGTCTCCTGAAATTCTGAGCCCCCAATCAAATCAATCCAGATTTTCAAAATGCTACTTAAAAGGTAACCAACATCCTTATGTAGCTTTGATTTTCATGTTTTTACTGGTGTCTAATGCTCATCAATTTTGGAGGTGGTGTTGAAATCCATGTTCTTTGTAGTTGTAGTTTCCAACTACAAAGAACATGGATAATAAAACTATAGTTGCGCTATCTAAAACTGTTGGCCGAAGCAAACTTTCTCATTGACACAACTTGAAGATGTTCTCTTACACTTCTGAGAGCTCCACTGGTCAATGAACCAAAAATGGATTGGTCTGACCACTTTTATTGCTCTATATGTGAGATGTAGAGAATATAAAGCTGGTTGTACCTGCAATTGCGACTTTGAAGGTGAGTTTTTGGCCATCAGCTTCACAGGTGTATTCACCACCATCTTTCTTCTCCATCTGTTGAATAATCAGATGCCGGGATGTGCCATCTGCTTCCACCTTGAATTTCTTGCTAGAGGTGATCAATTTTCCATCCTTGAACCACTTAACATCTGTCTTGGCCTGGGCCACCTCACAGCTGAGAGAGACATTCTCTGAAGCTACAACCTTGATATCCTTTTGGACCTTCTCCTTGTTGACAAACATCTCCTCAGCTTTTGCATCTGAGTTGAAAAAGAAGACAATCAAAATTCAACTTTTCAACCTTTGTTTTAAATTGTAATCATCCTTTCTGGAATCATAGACAGTAGATCACATCCTCCATAAGGGAAATTACCTTATCATCCCTCTTCAGGGTTTTTATAAAGTATATACAGCTAGTCTTCAACTTACAATCATAATTGGGACCAGAATTTCTATTTTTAAGAAAGAGGCTTGTTAAGTGAGTTGTGCCTGATCTTTTTTGCCATGGTTGTTAAGCAAATCCCTACCGTTAAGTAAATCATGAGTTCATTAAGTGAATCAATAAATTTGCTTGTCGAACTTCCGGTGGCTCTGCGGACGTTGAGGACGGTCTCCATTGACCGCCAGCCACCCGATTTGTCAAAACTGCCCTGACAGCGCTAAACTGCTGTCCAGCGGTTTGAAAAAACTCTCCTTCGGGCAAAGAAGGAGAGGAGAGTCGGAGGGGGTGGGTAGAGCTCCCCGAAAGTCCCTGGATTAATCCCAGGGACTTGGAGGGTGAGAGCTCCCCAGTTCAGCCCTCCCATTGCTCCGGATCGCTGGTGCCTCTGCTAGCCAGAGCCAGACGTCGCATCCAATTCTGCCAGCAAACAGTGAGTTTTAATGATTTCTAACAAGGCAGACAGAGCGGAAGCAAGAGTGCAAGCCTTAAAAAGAAACAGAGCTTAACTCCGTGAATACATTGTTACAAACGGAACTTTCCTGAGCTGGAGGCTGGAGAGGAAGCCTTTGTTATGGGCGGAAGGGAAAGTGAAAGTTAAAGGGAAACTGCTTGTTAAGAGTCTTCTGCTTGAACGGAAAATTGCTGGGGACTGAGAACAGATTGGAGAGAGGATTGTTTATTTTGAAAAACTCTGAAATAAACACTGTAAGACTGTTTATAAGACTTTGTGGCTGTAAAAGGAAAAAACTCATTTTAAAATAAAATGGCTGCTAAACAACTAAAGCCACCAACTTCTAAAGGGGGAGGAGGCTCCCCTGTAGTGACTCAAAAACAACAACTTCTGGCTGATACACAGTCACAAGACCTTAAAGAATTTATAATGGGTGCCTTGAATAATCAGGCAGAAATGATGAAAGAATTCTCGGAGGAGTTAAAGAAAATTAAAGATGTGGTGGAGGAAAAACATGATGCAATAAGAGATGACATTGTCTTTGCAGTTTCAGGGCTGGCTAATCATATGTTAAAGATTGAGGAGAGAGTACGGGAAGTTGATGAAGCTAATTTGGAGCTAGCAACTAAATTAGGAGAGGTTATGATACAAACAGAGAAAGTGGATGATGAAATGGTTATGCTACAATACAGATCAATGGAATTTGCCCTGAGACTGAGAGGTTTGAAAGAAAAGAGTGGTAAAAACTTAAAAGACATTTGTTCCAATGCTTTAGCAGAGCTGATTTCAGAAAGGCCAGAGGATGTGGCAATTCAAATGGACAAAATCTATAGGGTTAATTCCTGGCTGGCAAAACAAAAGCAGCTACCAAGAGATGTGATCTATTTCACAACAAGGAGAATTAGAAATGATATTTTGCAAGCTTCTTACAGAAACAAGATTAAAGTGGATGGACAAGAGCTGGTGGTCCTGAAAGAGCTTCCTCCTAAAATGTTAAGAGACAGAAAGCAGTTTGGTTTTTTGGTGAACGAACTAAGAAACCAGCAGCTCCAGTACAGATGGGACGTCCCATTTGGGATAATAGTGACATACGCTGGGCAAAGATATCGCTTAAACACAGTTGGAAAGGCAAAAGATTTTTACGCCAATGTCTTAAAGGCTGGACGGCCACCCTCACCAGGGGGTGCTAGGAAGCAATTGGAAATGATACAACAGGAGAAAGATGGAGGGCAACCACAAACCTATGCTCAAGCTTTAGCTGGAGGAGCTAATTTGGAAGAAGATTTATTGTTGAGTGGGGGTCCACCACCAACCCTTGAGCCATTAAAGATGATAGAGCTGCCAAAAGATCAACGATTGACAAGAGCTACTTACAAACAACATTTGGCACGACAGCCTCAAGATTCAACCCAACAAGTCCAAAAAACACAAGCAGTGGGAGGAGCTAGGCCGAAGTCCAAAATGGTGGAGGAGGTTCAGCTGATGCTCTCAAAGCTCGGAGGACCCAGAGATGGCAAATAAATTTTTATCTTGGAATGTCAATGGTTTAAATTCTCCACAAAAAAGAAAGAAAATATTTCACTATTTGAAGCAATTTCAGAATGATGTTATTTGTTTGCAAGAAACGCATATTAAATCCTCAGATCAAAAGTACTTGATAAATTCGAAACTAGGTACACATTTTGTGGCATCAGCACCAGAGAAGAAAAATGGTCTAGTTATATATGTTAAAAGAGGCTTATTGGCCAATTTAATTGAGGCTGACACTCAAGGTAGATATATTGCAATTGAATTAACAACACAGAACGGGAAGCTGCTTGTAATTGGAGTATATGCACCTAATCAACAGCAAGACAAATTTTATAAACTTTTACATACCAAAATACTACAATGGGATTATAGATCTTTACTTTTAATGGGTGATTGGAATGGGGTAATAAATACCCAGAAAGATAAAAAAAATCTTTCCAAGATATCCATGCGTGTTAAATTGCCTAAATCTTTTTTTGATATTTTGGAGGATATGGAGCTGAGAGACATTTGGAGAGAAAGGAACGTATTGGAAAGTGATTTTACTTTTTTTTCAGACAGGCATCAATCTTTTTCTAGGATTGATTTTATATTAACCACAAATGATCTTTTTTCTAGGGTGAAGAAGACAAAGATATGTCCAAGAACTTTAACTGATCATAGCCCGGTTTGGGCGGAACTAGAACAGGAAAGAGGGGAAAGGAGGTCTTGGAGGTTAAATGAGAATTTATTTAGATATGAAGATAACTTGAGTGAACTTAAAAAACAAATGAAAGATTTTTTTGTTAACAATATGAATAAAGGTACCTCGATGGAAATGGTATGGGATGCAAGTAAGGCATATATGAGGGGAACATTAATCTTTCTGAACAATAAATATAGATTAAAACAACAAAACAGACGGAAAGAGATAGAGGAGGAAATTAAAAAGAAAGAACAATTGCTTATAACTAATCCGGGAGACAAAAAGGCAAAAGATATGATCAATATCTTAAGAGAGCAATTTAATATGTTAATGGATGGGCAAGTAGCAACCAGCATACAATATGCCAGACATAATACATTCTGTAATGCTAATAAACCTGGGAGATGGTTGGCTTACACGATGAGAAAAAAACAAAAATCACATGTTATAGACAAGATAGAATTTAGAGGTAAGGAGATTTACCAACAGAATTTAATAAAAAAGGCTTTTTTGGAGTTCTATTCAAAGCTATATGCTAAAGATGTAATTCAAGATGTTGATATTGATAGATATTTAAAGATAGATATTCCTGAACTAACGCTGGAACAGAGAGAAAGATTGAATCAGCCAATAACTTCCGAAGAAATTGTTGGGGTAATTAAACAATTAAAAATAGGTAAGGCTCTGGGAACAGATGGACTAACAGCTGTCTATTATAAACATTTACAATTTGAAATGTTAGAACCACTTAAAATCTTATTTAATAAAATACAGGTAGGAGGAGGAGTACCACCTTCCTGGAAAACAGCCTTTGTCTCACTAATTCCAAAGGAGGATCAAAATTCCATCAAACCTGAGAATTTTAGGCCAATTTCACTTTTGAATACCGATTACAAGATTTTTGCTAAAATACTAGCTAATAGATTAATGCCAGTTATGCAACAAATAATTCATAATGACCAATCAGGGTTTATAAAAGGGAGACAAATGAAATATAATGTTAGACAAATTGTAAACCTACTGGAATATTTGGAAAAAAATAATCAAGTCCCTGCAGCGTTTATATTTTTGGATGCAGAGAAGGCATTTGATTGCTTGAACTGGCAATTTTTGTTTAAAATAATAGAGAAAATGCATTTTGGCGAATATTTTACACAATCAATTAGAGCAATATACCAGCAGCAAACAGCACAAATAATAGTTAATGGAGGTTTAACAGAGGTTTTTAGAATTGAGAAAGGAACAAGGCAGGGGTGTCCTCTGTCCCCATTGTTGTTTATCTTGACTTTGGAAGTGCTATTGAATAAGATACGTGACTCAGAAAAATTGAAGGGTATTATAATTAGACATCAAGATTATAGATTAAGAGCATTTGCAGATGATTTGGTTGTTACCTTATCCCAACCTATAGAGTCGGCTCCATATATATTGGATATAATTGATCAATACGGGAAAGTATCAGGATTTAAAGTTAATTCACATAAGACAAAGATGATAATTAAAAATATGTCTGTATTTGAAAGAGATGAACTAGCAAGAATAACAGATTTTGAAATAGCTAAAAAGGTTAAATATCTAGGAGTGTATATAGCAGCTTCAAATACAAAATTATACAAAAGTAACTATGAGGATCTTTGGCAGAAGGTACAGAAGGATATGGAGAATTGAAAAAAATTACAGTTGTCTTTATTGGGAAGAATTGCAGCAATTAAAATGAATGTGTTACCTAGATTCTTATTTTTGTTCCAAATGATACTTGTGCTTAAGAAAGATGAAAATCTGAGAGAATGGCAGAAAGGTGTTAATACTTTCATTTGGGCTGGAAAAAAACCCAGAATAAAAATGAAAATTATACAAGATACACGTGAAAGAGGGGGTCTCAAAATGCCTAATTTAAGATTATATTACGAAGCAGCGGTCTTATCACAAATTAGTGACTGGTTTAACTTAACTGAGGGGAGAATTTTGAATCTAGAAGGTTATGATTTGTTATATGGATGGCATGCCTATTTGTTATATGACAAAAAAGTGGATAAAGTATTTAAGGCCCATATACTTAGAAATGCTTTGTTGAGGGTTTGGAAAAAATATCAATATAAGTTAAATTATAAGATACCTGTATGGGCAAATCCTAGACATGCAATAGAAAATATAAGTATAGAACAAAAACAGGAGGTAATTACCTATAAAGAGCTTCTTATTATGGAAAGGGGGGTAATGTATTTCAAACCTTTAGATACTTTGAGAGAAGAAGGTATAATTTATACATGGTTTCAGTACAGTCAACTTCAAGCTAGATGGAAGGAAGATCAAAAAACTGGCTTCGTGCAAAATGAGGAGAATTTGGTAAAACAAATTAGAGATCAAAAACAAATGCATATTAAAAGGTTGTATAATGCTTTATTGGAAATAGACTCTGAGACAGAACTGGTTAAAGATTGCATGATTAAATGGGCACAAAATTTTCAAGAGCCAGTAATGATGGAGACTTGGGAAAAGATTTGGACTAGAAATGTGAAATTTACACAAGCACAAAATTTAAGAGAAAACTTTTATAAAATGTTTTATAGATGGCACTTAGATCCCAAAAAATTATCATGTATGTATCCTAATGTGCAAGCTAAATGTTGGAGATGTGACTGTGATGATGCAACTTATTATCATATATGGTGGACTTGTAGAAAAATCAAAGCATTTTGGATAAAGATTTGGTGGGTGATGCAGAATATTTTTTTAAAAAGACTGAAATTTACTCCACAGTTGTTTTTACTGGGTATAACTACGGACTGTACAGTTGCAGAGACTAAACTGATTTTGAACTTGATAACAGCAGCAAGATTGTTGATAGCACAACATTGGAAGAAGGATTTTTTGCCTACTATTGATGATTGGATATTGAAAATAACTAATTTAGCTGAAAAGGCTAAGATTTCAGCATATTTGAAGGATCACACACAAGAAAGGTATATACAGGACTGGAGAAGATAGATTGGTTATATTCAAAATAAGTATCAGACTAAAAAATATCAAATAGCTTATGAATGATTTCTTTTAACTGTATAAGCGCTATATAAGTGATATTAGAAGTATTATGTCTAAGAAGTAGGATTTTATCTATGGGGGGTTAAGAATTTTTTTTTAGGGGGTGTTAGTTTAATGATTGGTTAAGCAATTTAGTTTATTGTTAAAAGTTAATAGAAATACCTTGTGTTCTGCTCTGGGAAGTTGGGGAGGGGGAGGGGGGGTTGGGTGGGAGGGTTGTGGGGAAATTGTGTTTGTTTTACTAATAAAACTTTTTCAATAAAAAAAATAAATAAAATAAATTTGCTTGTCAGAAGTCAGTTGGAAAGGTTACAAATGGTGATCACATGATCGCAACTATTGTAAATTCATGCCAGATGCCAAGTACCCTAATTTGGATCACGTGACCATAGGGATGCTGGGACAGTCATAATTGCAAGGACTAGCCATACGGTGTGTATGATTTTCTCTTTGGTTAGAGTATTATTTTTTTATTGATTGTTTGTCTGGGGTTAATCCTTGCTTATCTGGGTATCATATGCTGGAGAGGATGCATTCTGTTTTTTCTCCTTCCTTCTTAGCTTTTCTATTGTCTTTTCTGAATAGCGTGTAAATGTTGTTTATCTCTATGTATCTACTGGTGATTGATTAGCACAGATTATGTTACCTAGTCCTACCTGGACATTGAAACATCATCAAGAAAACCACTAAGTTCAAGAGAGCATCAAAGACTTCACAATTCAACCCTGACATATGAAAATTCTTCTCAGACCGGCCTCAGCTTGAGCCTCTAAGAAAGAACAATCATTAACTCCATGTGTTGGGAAAGGTATAGTTTATTAAAGGTCAAGTGAACTACAGTAGTGTGTAACCAAAACTGAAACTTGTGGCACAAATCCCAAAGTCTAACTTTTATCTCCTTCTGTTGCCTCCCATCTGCGCCCTCCCCCCCATGTCTAATCAAATTCAAATTAGATGTTTTCAGAGCAGTCACTTCTGAACGGTAGACTTGGTATGCAGTTGTGTTAAAGTTCCCAGCTGGTTGACCTTGAAGCCCACCTTGGACAGAGATAGTGAAGTTTCATTTCCTTTGAAGCCTCCTCCCTCCCATCTTGCTCCCGCCTTGAGTTCATTGCAGCTGACACTGAATGGTTACGAAGCAAGTGTGAGGTGGCAGCTGACAATTCTCTTCTATTAGCATGCAAAATCTTTTCCTACCTGCAACCGTGACTTTGAAGTTCAGTTTCTGGCCATCAGCTTCGCAGGTGTATTCACCGGCATCTTTCTTCTCCACCTGTTGAAGAACCAGACGCCGGGATCTACCGTCTGTTTCTACCTTGACTTTCTTGCTGGCAGTGATCAGTTTCCCATCCTTGAACCATTTGACATCTGTCTTGGCCTGGGCCACCTCACAGCTGAGAGAGACGGTCTCTGAAGGAACAGTCTTGATGTCCTCCTGGATCTTCTCCTTGTTGGCAAACACCTCTTCAGCTTCTTTATCTAGTAGTGAAAGGACAACCAAGACATGTTCATTCACTTTCTTTTCCAGGAATTTGGTCATTTCTCTTAATGACTAAAATCATGACCATCAGAAGGTGCAAATCGACTTTCGAACCGCTGCACCCCGCTGCAGAGAGGCGGAGCTGGTAAGATGGTTCCGCCCCAGGCGCCTGATGGAACCTGACAGATTCCAGACGGAGCTTGGGCCATTTCCTGAGGTTCTGGCACACGCCTCGACTGGAGATCTGGTGGCCGCCTGGGATAGGGCGGCTGCTGGAGCTCTGGATCGGGTCGTGCCTTTGCGGCCTCTGACTCGGCACCGATCTCAATTGGCTCCTTGGTTTACCGAGGAGCTGAGGGAGTTGAAGCGCCGGAAAAGACGCCTAGAGAGTAGTTGGAGGGCCAGTCTTTCTGAATCTGACCGGACACTAGTAAGATCCCACATTAGGAATTACTTGGTGGCGATAAAAGCAGCAAAATGTAGCTATTTTGCTGCTCTTATTGCGTCATCAGATAATCTCCCGGCCGCCCTCTTTAGGGTGACCCGCTCCCTGCTCCATCAGGAAGTGCGGGAGAACCCCTTGGAGGGTAGAGCCGAGGATTTTGTTCAGTATCTGTATGACAAAATCCTCAGATTCGGGAAGATTTGGACTCCGACTGGGTAGTCTCAGGGGGAGAGACAGGGGCAGGTCTTGAGAATGTTATCTGGGATGAGTTTGATCCTGTGACCCCTGAGGACGTGGACAGGATTCTGGGTAGACTGAACGCGACCACTTGTTTATTGGACCAGTGTCCTTCCTGGTTAGTACTGGCTTCTCGGGAGGTGACACAAGGCTGGCTCCAGGGGATTATAAACACTTCGCTGGGTGAGGGTGACTTTCCCGCCGCCTTGAAAGAGGCGCTGGTGAGGCCTCTCCTCAAGAAGTCTTCCCTGGACCCGGCAATGTTGGTAAATTATCATCCGGTCTCCAACCTTCGCTTCGTGGCGAAGGTTGTTGAGAGTGTGGTCGCCCAACAGCTCCCCCAGCACCTGGATGAAACGATGTATCTGGATCCGTTCCAGTCGGGCTTCAGGCCCGGTACAGCACGGAAACGGCATTGGTCGCGTTGGTTGATGATCTCTGGAGGGCTCGGGACAGGGGGTGCTCCTCTGTCCTGGTCCTGTTAGATCTCTCAGCGGCTTTTGATACCATCGACCATGGTATCATGCTGCACCGGTTGGAAGAGTTAGGGGTGGGAGGCACTGTGTTGCAGTGGTTCTCCTCCTTTCTCTCTGACCGGTCGCAGTCTGTGTTGACAGGGGGACAGAGGTCGACCCCGAGGCCCCTCATATGTGGGGTGCCGCAAGGGTCGGTCCTCTCGCCTCTCCTGTTCAACATTTATGTGAAGTCGCTGGGTGAGATCATCCGTGGTTTCAGGGTGGAGTACCATCAGTACGCTGATGACACCCAGCTGTACATCTCCACCCCGGATCACCCCAATGATGCCCTTGAAGTGATGTCCCGGTGCCTGGAGGCCGTACGGATCTGGATGGGGAGGAACAGGCTCAGGCTCAACCCATCCAAGACCAAGTGGCTGTGGTTTCCGACGTCCCGATATAGTCAGTTGACGCCATCACTGACTATTGGGGGTGAATCATTGGCCCCCACGGAGAGGGCTCGCAACTTGGGCGTCCTGGATTCACGGCTGTCTTTAGAAGAGCACTTGACAGCCATGACCAGGAGGATTTTTCATCAGGTTCACCTGATTCGCCAGTTGTGTCCCTTTCTGGATCGGGACTCGTTACGCATGGTCACTCATGCCCTTGTCACCTCCCACCTGGACTATTGCAACGCTCTCTACATGGGGCTCCCCTTGAGGAGCACCCGGAGGCTCCAACTGGCGCAGAGTGCGGCCGCGCGGGTGGTAATGGGAGTGACATGGCGTTCCCATGTAACACCCCTCCTGTGTGAGCTGCACTGGCTCCCGGTGGTCTTCCTGGTGCGCTTCAAGGTTTTGGTTACCACCTTTAAAGCACTCCATGGCTTAGGACCTGGGTACTTGCGGGACCGCCTACTACCACCAATAGCCTCCCACCGGCCGGTACGCTCCCATAGAGAGGGGCTCCTCCGGGTGCCGTCAGCCAAACAATGCCGACTGGCGGCCCCCAGGGGGAGAGCCTTCTCTGTGGGGGCACCTACTATCTGGAACGAGCTCCCCCCAGAGATACGGAGGATCCCGGATCTGCGCACCTTCCGCCGCGCTTTAAAGACCTTACTATTTCACCAGGCGGGCCTGGCTTAATTTTCCCCCTCTTTTATAAAAGATTTTTAATTTTTAAATATCTTTTAGTATTTTATACATTCAATTTTAAATTGGTTTTAAAAGTTTGGGGTTTTAAATTTGTCGGGGCCAAAATTATTTAATTTGATTTTATTCTACTTTTAAATTTTGTATGTGTGTTTTATTGTTTGGTTGTGAACTGCCCTGAGTCCTTCGGGAGTAGGGCGGTATAGAAATCAAATCAAATCAAATAAATAAATAAATAAATCCCATCTATTCATTCTACACATCGTCCCTCTGTGGGGTCCTTGGTGCTCTCTGAATCTGGTGGTTTTCTTGCAAACATTTCATTACCCATCTAAGTAACATCATCAGTGTTAGAAGGGAGTGGGGTTTGCAGAGAGCAGCAGGAGGAGGAAGACTGTGGGGCACTTGGTGCTCTCTGAGCTTGGTGGTTTGTTTGCAAACATTTCATAACCCATCTACAAAACACCATCAGTGCTAGGACTGGGGTTTGGTTTTTCCTGTCAGTTTTACTGGGAGAGATGTTTTCTCCTTGATAGTTCCTTCATTAAAATATTGTTTTCAAACAATCAAGGTATAGTTCAGCTACAGTTCAGCTTATTCAGCTATATTTATTATTTCTTTTCAAGCCCAACACTGATTAAATTTTGCTTCTGGATTCAATTTCTGCTAGATTCCCAGCTATATGTACTATGCATAATAGATCTATAGCACTGTGCTGTTTAAAGCTTCTTTTTTTTTTTGCATTGATCTAAGCTGTTCTCTTAGAACTCAATGGAACAATCAGCAAAAAAGAGGATTTTTTTTACCCCCTATCTTCACGTTTAGGAAAATGTAAAGGAAAATATAATGGTGTTCGTACCTGCAACTGTGACTTTGAAAGTGAGCTTCTCACCATCAGCTTCACAGGTGTATTTGCCTCCATCTTTCCTCTCCACCTGTTGAATAACCAGATGCCGGGATCTGCCTTCAGCTTCCACCTTGAATTTCTTGCTGGAGGTGATCAATTTTCCATCCTTGAACCACTTGACATCTGTCTTGGCCTGGGCCACCTCACAGCTGAGAGAGACGGTCTCTGAAGCCACAACCTTGATGTCCTTCTGGACCTTCTCCTTGCTGGTAAACATCTCTTCAGCTTCTCTATCTAATGTTGAAGGAATGGAGAAAGCTTCTTAATTCACTTTCTCTTAAGGACATTTTGTCATATTCCTTTACAGCTAAAATTCTGAGCTTCAAGAAGGTCCAACTTACATATTCTATACCATCTAATATATGTCATCCTACATCTGGATGTTTGTCTCACTGGCAAACCACTTCAGCTTCCAAATCTTGACCAAGACAAAAAAAAACTTTTAAAGGTAAAAAAAATCGTATTTAATTATTGCTCCAAGTATCCTTATTTAGTCTAACATTGAGATCTGCTGGATTTTCTCCTTGTTGACCAACTACTGGAGCATGATATAGAAAATATGACAAAGTCATCAAAGAAATTTAAAGTAGGATTTAGAAGTTAACAGCATCCTTATTCAGCTTTTGTTCTAATGATTCTTAGGGCTACCTGACACTGATGAAATTTGTCCGTTGTGTTCAAATTCTTAACAAATGTCCACCTACATGCAATAGGAAGAATAAAACGAAAATACAGGTAGTCCTTGACTTACACCCACAATTGAGCCCAAAATGCCTGTTGCTCAGCGAGACAGTTGTAATGTGAATTTTATCCCATTTTAGAACCTTTCTTGCACAGTTGTTAAGTGAATCGTTGCAGTTGTTAAGTTAGTAACACAGTTGTTAAGTGATTCTGGTTTCCCCATTAACTTTGCTTGTCCAAAGATCGCAAAAGGAGATCATATGATTCTGGGACACTGCAACCGTCATAAATATGAATCAGTTGCCAAGCAGCTGAATTTTGATCATGTGATCATAGGGATGCCACAATGGTTGTAAAAACAGGCATAAGTGACTTTTTTCAGTGCCGTTGTAACTTTGAATAGTCACTAAGTGAATTGTTGTAAGTCAAGGACTTCCTGTACATCCTTGCAGAAGGAAAAACTGTTTGCAGAAACATACATTCATGTGGACACAAGTTGAGGCTGCTCTGTTAGTGGTCTCTTGAATGATCAATAAAAAATAATATTGGTTTGGTCACTTTTATCTCTATATTTGGCAGGAAGTTATGGAAAAAATTGAAATGTTTGTACCTGTAACTATGACTTTGAAGTTCAGTTTCTGGCCATCAGCTTTGCAGGTGTATTCACCTGCATCTTTCTTCTCCACCTGTTGTACAACCAGACACCGGGATCTACCGTCTGTTTCTACCTTGATTTTCTTATTGCCAGTGATCAGTTTCCCATCCTTGAACCACTTGACGTCTGTCTTGGCCTGGGCCACTTCACAGCTGAGAGAGACGTTCTCTGAAGCTACAACCTTGATATCCTTCTGGACCTTCTCCTTGTTGGTAAACATCTCCTCAGCTTCTCTGTCTAATGGTTGAAGGAAGGTTCAAAACATCTTAATTCACTTTCTCTTTAGGACATTTTGACATTTTCCTTTACAGCTAAATTTCTGAGCTTCAAGAAGGTCCTACCTACATATTCTATGCCATCTAAGATAAGTCATCCTATATCTAGATGTTTGCCTCATTGGCAAATGCCACCTCAGCTTCTGGATCTTGGCTAAGACCAAAACAAAAAAATTAAAACACTAATTTTTAAAGGTAAGAAAAAAATATCAGTATTTGGGATTTAAGGATCTAAGGAACATTAGTATACGTCCTTCTGCTTGAGTAGGGGACTGGACTAGAAGACCTCCAAGGTTCCTTCCAGCTTGTTCTGTTCTGTTCTGTTCTGTTGTGTTCTAGTCTAGTTAGTCTAGTCTAGTCTAGTCTAGTCTAGTCTTCTAACCCTGATATCCTTCAGGACCTTTTCCTTGTTGATAAACATCTCCTCAGCTTCTCTGGAAGGAGAGGATAATATGCATTCACTCACTTTTTAGAGTATTTTATTATTTCCCCTAATTGCTAACATGATGAACATCAGGAAAATCCATACTGGATAGTCTACACAGATAGTCCTCGACTTATCACAATTGAGCCCAAAATTTCCATTGCTAAGCAGGACAGATTCTGAGTGAAGCTGGCCCTATTTTATGATCATTCTTGCCAGGGTTGTTAAGTGAATTGTGGCAGTTGTTGCAGTAAATACAGGTAGTCCTTGACTTACGGCCATAATTGAGCCCATAATATGTTTCTAAGTGAGACATTTGTTAAGTAAGTTTTGCCCTATTTTACTTGCCACCTTTGTTAAGTGAATCACTGTGGTTGTTATGTGAGTCACATGATTGTAAACTGAATTTGGCTTCCCCATTGACTTTGCTTATCAGAAGGTCTCAAAAAGTGATCATGTGACTCTGGGACACTGAAACCGTCATAAATATGAGTCAGTTGCCAAGCTTCTGAATTTTGATCACATGCCCATGGGGATGCTGCAATGGCCATAAGTGTGAAAAACAGTAGTAATTCACCTTTTCAGTGCCATTGTAACTTTCAATAGTCCCTAAGCGAAAGGTTGTAAGTTGAGGACTACCTGTACAACCCAACACCTATAAAATACTTATCCTGCATGTAGATTTTTGCCCTCTTGGTTAACACCACTTTGGTTTCTCAACCTTGACCAATAAAAACCAAACCAAAAAAAATTAAAGTATTGCTTACAAGATTAAAAGAATCCTTATTGCACTAATCATTCAAATTTTGCTTAATATTGAGGCAATTTGCCATTGTAATTGGTAATTGGAAACAGATTTCCAATTACCAGTGATCCTTGATTTAATCCGTTCTTTTAGCTACCGCTTGAAGTTAGAATATCACTGAAAAACGTGATTTGCAACCAGTCCCCGAACCTACGACCACTGCAGCATAACCAAGATTAAGTGAACAAAATTCAGGCTCTTGGCAACTAGCATGTATTTGTGATGGTTGCAGCATTTTGGGGTCATATGATCACCATTTGTGACCTTTCCAGCTGGCTTCTGACAAGTAAAGTTAACGGGAGAAAATGGATTCACTTAACAACCACATGATTCATTTAACAACTGCAGTGATTTGCTTACAAACAGCAGCAAAAAATGTTGCAAAATTGAGCATGTCTCATCTAATAACCCACTTAGAAATGGAAATTCTGGCCCAAATAGTGCTCATAACTCGAAGACTACATTCCAATGGAGCTTCTGAGAGATGATCAACTAAAGAAGTATTCTTAGGTCTGTTTTATCTTCTTATATGAGAAGATGTAGAAAATATAAAAGTGTTTGTACCTGCAACTGTAATTTTGAAGGCGAGTTTCTGACCATCTGCTTCACAGGTGTATTCGCCTCCATCTTTCTTCTCCACCTGTTGGACAACCAGATGCCGGGATCTGCCTTCAGCTTCCACCTTGAATTTCTTGCAGGAGGTGATCAATTTTCCATCCTTGAACCATTTGACTTCTGTCTTGGCCTGGGCCACCTCGCAGCTGAGAAAGACATTCTCTGAAGTCACAGCCTTGATGTCCTTCTGGACCTTCTCCTTGTTGGCAAACACCTCCTCAGTTTCTCTGTCTAATGGTGGAAGGAATTGACAAAGCACTTAATTCACTTTCTCTTTAGGTCAATTTCGCATTCTCCTTTACAGCTACAGTTCTGAGCTTCAAGAAGATCCAACTATATAATAGTCATTTTAAATGACTTCCTTGATATAGTTTCTACAAGACAAAAACACCCTTTTTATTTTTGTTAATGTGGTGACACCCTGATTACGTTTGTATCCTGAAACAGGATAAGAAATAAAACAAAAGGCAACATCTTCTCCTACCTGATACAGTTACTCTGAAGGTGAGCTTCTGGCCATCAGCTTCACAGGTGTATTTGCCGCCATCTTCCTTCTCCACCTGTTGAACAATCAGACGCCGGGATCTGCCATCTGTTTCCACCTTGAATTTCTTGTTGGAGGTAATCAATTTTCCATCCTTGAACCACTTGACGTCTGTCTTGGCCTGGGCCACCTCACAGATGAGAGAGACGTCCTCTGTAGCCACAGCCTTGATATCCTTCTGGACCTTCTCCTTGTTGATAAACATCTCCTGAACTTCTTTATCTGGTGAGGGAAGGAGAGAGGCAGAAATTTTCATTAACTGCTTCTTTCTGGTGGCAATTGATAGTTTCCATTAACTACTAAACATCTGTTCTTCAGAAACACTCAAGAGTGTATCCTACATAACCAATATCTCAACCTTCTCTTAGTTGGTACCAAGAACCCCACAGTCTTTCTTGTCCTCTGCCTCCTTCTCCTCCTCCTCCTCCTCTTCTTCTCTGCAAACATCACTCCCTTCTAGCACTGATAATGTTACATAATTGGATCATGAAACATTTGCAAGAAAATAACCAAGCTCAGAGAGCACCAAGGACCCAACAGTCCTCCTCCTCCCAAACCTTCCTCTGATGATGATGTAACTTCAATATCTGGACCGTGGTCCCATCCCATCCCAGGTGAAACATATCTAACCCCTAAAAACAGTTATTTATAATTAATGTTTGCTCTAATTAAGTGTGGCTTTCTTGAACCTCAATGTATTTTCTCTTAAGTAACCAACCATCTATGATCTGAAGCGAGCTGGACCATTTTTCTGGAGAAACGAACTTCATTGTCTCATTGCAGGAAGTAGGAAACAAGCAGATCCGAATCTGAATCATTTTAAGATATGTTGGCCAGATCCAGGAAGAAATGTTTGGTGGCCATGGATTTGTCAAATAATGGTTGATTGATGTAATTATTTATTTATTAAAGAACCTTTATATGGCCTACCATTTGTATTGACCCTGGGTGGTTTACAAACATGAAATCCCAGTACAGAAATCAATAAACCCCCATCCTTCTGGTGACAACAATCAGTCCAACCATTTGATGGATTCCATATCACCCTGGGATTCCTAGGCCCATTGGCCAAACCATGTTTTAAATGCCTTTCAGAAGACTCTCAAGGTGATGGCCATCTTAACTCTGCAAGATGATGTTTCCCAGGAAGGGAGCCATGAAAAAAGAAGGCCATACTTCTTGGTCCTACCAAATGGACCTCCTTAAGAGACAGCACCCATAACGTCTCTTGCCTCCTTGCTCTGGTGGGTCAGGTAGATATAAGTGAATAAAGATGGCCCTTCAAATAACAGGGAGGGAGCCACCATGGAAAAGGCCTGGGTCCCACCAGATGGACCTCCTTAAGAGAGGGAACCCATAATTTCCCCTGCTTCCCTGCTCTGGTGGTCAGGTAGATGTCACTGGGAAAAGACGGTCATTCAGATAATCTGGCTTTAAGCATGTAGGCTTTGAAGGTGACAGACAGCACCTTGAATTGGACCCAGAAGCAAATCTATTTGTGATAGATCAAAACATCAAAATATCTATTAATTTCTGTCATGATATTTGTTACTTATATCTGGAAATATAATGATAAAGGAAAAGACTAAGGGATTTTTTTCCTACCTGTTACGGTTACTTGGAAGTTCAGCAACTGATCATCCGCTTCACAAGTGTATTCACCTGCATCTTTCTTTTCCACTTGCAGGATAACCAGATGACGGGATCTGTTTTCTGCTTCTATCTTGAATTTTTTGTTGGAGGTGATTAATTTTCCATCCTTGAACCATTTGACTTCTGTCTTGGCCTGGGCCACCTCACAGCTGAGAGAAATGTTGTCTGAAGCGACAGCCTTGATGTCCTTCTGGACCTTCTCCTTGTTGACAAAAACTTCTTTAATTTTTTCATCTGGGGTAGAAGCAGAAGACAAGACACATTTATTCACATTAGAGCTTCTGAGTGTTCTTCTTAACAATCAACAAAAAATGGATTGATTTGACCACTTTTAACCATATGAGAAATGTGGAGAATATAAAGGTAGTTGTACCTGCAACTGTGATTTTGAAGGTGAGCTTCTGGCCATCAGCTTCACAGGTATATTCACCTGCATCTTTCTTCTCCACCTGCTGGACAACCAGATGACGGGATTCACCTTGTTCTTCTATTTTGAACTTCTTGGTGTCGGTGATCAGCTGCCCATCTTTGAACCACTTGACATCTGTCTCGGTCTGGGCCACCTCACAGCTGAGAGAGACATTCTCTGAAGCCACAGTCCTTATGTCCTTCTGGACTTTCTTCTGGTTGACAAAGACTTCCTTAATCTTTTCATCTAGGCGTAGAAGCAGAAAACATTTATTCACATTAGAACTTCTGAGTGCTCTTTTTAACAATCAACTAAAACTGGATTGATTTGACCACTTTCAACTCTATGGGAGATATAAAGATAGTTGTACCTGCAACCGTGACTTTGAAGGTGAGCTTTTGGCCATCAGCTTCGCAGGTATATTCACCTGCATCTTTCTTCTCCACCTGTTGAACAACCAGACAACGGGATTCACCTTTTTCTTCTATTTTGAACTTCTTGGTGTCGGTGATCAGCTGCCCATCTTTGAACCACTTGACATCTGTCTTGGTCTGGGCCACTTCACAGCTGAGAGAGACGTTCTCTGAAGCCACAGTCCTTATGTCCTTCTTGACCTTCTTCTGGTTGACAAATATCTCCTCAACCTCTCTATCTAATAGTGGAAGGAATGGACAAAACATTTTACTTCACTTTCTCTTTAGGACATTTGATTGTTTTTATTTAAAACCAAAGTTCTGAGCTTCAAAAAGATCCAACTGATAGATTGTATACCAACTAAGATAAGTCATCCTACATCTAGATGTTTGCCTCTTTGGCAAACACCACCCTCACTTCTGATTGTTGATCAAAACAACATCTAAAATCACGAAATTTAGGAAAATCCAAACATGATAATTTTTATTTCCTGGGGCCTGTACTTGTAAGATACAGTCATCTGTATTTTTGTCATCTTGCTGAAGTTCTCCTTAACATCTGGTAGACTTATGACCACAATTGAGTCCAACATTTCTGTTGCTAAGTGAGACAGTTTAAGTTAATTTTGCCCCACTTTACGGCCTTTCTTGCCACAGTTGTTAAGTGAATCACTGCAATTGTTAAGTTAACCACCCACTAGTTAAGTGAATCTGACTTCCCCCATTGACTTTGCTTGTCAGGAGGTCGCAAAAGGGGATCATGTGAATCTGGGGACATTGCAACTGTCATAAATACATGCCAGTTACCAAACATCTGAATTTTGATCACATGACCATGGAGATGCTGTGACAGTCATAAGTGTCAAAAATGGTCATAGGTCACTTTTTTAAGTAATGTTGCAACTTCGAATGGTCACTGAATGGACTGTTGTAAGTCAAGGACCACCTGTATTAACAGTACCATGGGAAAATCAAGATTTTTACCTGTTACAATCACTTTGAAGGCCAGTTTCTGGCCATCTGCTTCGCAGGTGTATTGACCTCCATCCTTCCTGTCAACTTGTCGGATAATCAGCCAGCGAGATTTCCCTTCTGTTTCAATCTTGAATTTCTTGCTTGGGGTGATGAGTTTCCCATCCTTGAACCATCTCACTTCCATTGTGGGCTGGGCTACTTCGCAGCTGAGAAAAGCGTTTTCGGAAAGAATAGCTCTGATTTCTTTCTGGACTTTCTCCTTGCCGAAAAAGACCTCTGCAGGCTCTGGGGTGAGGAATAACAGAAAAACAGAGTTGGAAGGGATCCTGGAGTTCTTCCAGTCTAACCTCCTGCTCAAGGAGGAGATAAATCATGTGAGTGCTTCAATTAAGACTCAGCTATTTATATGTATGTATGAATGAATGAATGTTTATATATACCAATATTCATCCATCCATCCATTCATTCATTTGTATTTTGCTTTTATTCTTTTTACGAATAACTCATGGCAGCAAAAATATCCAACACACCTTCTTCCTCCTATTTTTCACACAACAACAACCCTGTGAGGAAAGATGGGCTGAGAGAAAGGGACTGACTCAAGTCACCCAGCTGGCCTAAAGAAGGACTAGAACTCACAATCTCCTGGTGATTGGCCCAAGGTCACCTAGCCGGCTTTCACACCTAAGGCAGGACTAGAACTCACCATCTTCTGATAATTGGCCCAAAGTCCCACCCAGCTCACTTTCATGCTTAAGGCGGAATTGGAACTCACCATCTCCTAGTGATTGGAACCAAAGCCAGCAGGCTTTCATGGCTAAGGCGGGACTTGAATTCATGGCCTCTTGCTTTCTAGCCCTGTGTATTAACTACCATTTCTCTTATCCATTTTCCTTTCTTGATTTTATCCCTCTTGGAAGTCTCTGTTGACTTTCTGCCCTAAAATGCACTTCTTGCAAATTGTTGGTGTTGGTCAGCAAAGAGTGAAGCTTTGACTGATACATAGAGATCTGCAGGTTGTTTTAGCTAATAATAAAGCTTAAAATCCCTTTATTTACTGGATGGTTCATTGTTTCTAGATCAGTGATGGCGAACCTTTTAGACACCGAGTGCCCAAACTGCACACGCATGCCCAAACAGAAAGATGTGCAGGCGTGCACACATGCATGGACATGCGCGCATGTGCAGCAGAGACCCAAAGGCCAGCTGGCTGGTGGGAAGTGGGGCATCCCAACACTGGCAGCGCAGCAAGAGGTAAGATCTTTTTCTTTCATGACCTTCTGTTTCATTGTTTGCAGGGAAACAGAAGCTCACGAAAGGAATGCCATGGAGATCTGACCTGGGGCATCGGTGCACATGCCAGCAGAGAGGGCTCTACATGCCACCTTTGGCATGCATGCCATAGGTTTGCCATCATGGCTCTAGAACCACCCTCCCCCAAAACCCAATTGCCATGGCATCTGATCACTGCCTTGAAACTTGTCAAAGATCTGAGCTTGAAATTCAAAACCACAACAGCATCATGGTCAGCTGTTTCCATGCAATGGCTTAGGAAAATATATGCAGATGACAGTTAATATTACAGGTAGTCCTTGACTTACAACCGTTTGTTTTGTGACTATTCAAAGTTAAAACGATACTGAAAAAGGTAGCTTATGACAGTTTTTCCACACTTACGACCATTGCAGCATTCCCATGGTCACATGAATAAAATTCAGACGCCTGGCAACTAGCTTGTATTTATGACAGTTGCAGTGTCTCAGAGTTACATGATCCCCTTTTGTGACCTTCTGAAAGAAAGTCAGTGGGGAAGCCATTCACTTAACAACCATGTGACTAGTTTAACAACTGCAGGAATTCTTTTAACAACTGTAGCAAGAAAGGTCATAATAAGGGGTAAAACTCATTTAATAAATGTCTCACTTAGCAACAGCAATGTTGGGCTCAATTGCAGTCCTAAATCGAGAACTATCTGTAGAGACATATTTGAAAGTAAGCATTTGGACCGTTTCTTACCTTTGACCTCCACCTGGAAGGTTAGTCGATCATCTTTTGATTCGCAGGTATAAACCCCTTCATCTTCCTTGATGGCATTTTGGACAATAAGTTTTCGCTGTTTTCCCTGAACAGAAAATGTCACCCTTTGGTCTGGCTTGATATCCTTCTTCCCCTTTCGCCACAAGACTGCATCAGTGGCTGAGGACACTTCGCAAACCAGCTCAAACTTCTCATGAAGGTTGACTGAAATCCCAGGGGCTGAGTCATTGACAAATGTGGCCACTTCATCTAGAAAAGAGGGGTGAAACTCAGTGATCTGATACAAGCCACAATGACATCAAACATGTCCTGGTGTCATTGGTCAAAAGGACAGGAAGGGCAAATTATGTCATTTGTCCACTGACATTATGATACGTGATGTCATCATATCCTTTGTCTAATCCCAGCCAGCCCCAACATAGAGATACAGGGAGTCCTCCACTTACAACCATCCATTTAGTGACTGTTTAAAGTTACAATGACATTGCAGCATCCCTATGATCACGTGATTTACATTGAGATGTATGGCAACTGATTCATATTTATGATGGTTCCACTGTCCTGGGGTCATGCGGTCACTTTTTACAATCTTCTGACAAGTAAAGTCACTGGGAAAGCCAGATTCACTTTACAATTGTGTGACTCATGTAACAACCGCAGTGATTCACTTAATAAAAGTGGCAAGGAAAGTTGTAAAATGGGGCAAAACTTACTTAACAAATGTCTTGCTTAGCAACATAATTATGGGCTCAGTTATGGTCGTAAGTCAAGGACTACCTGTATTTATGACAGTTGCACTGTTCCAGGGTGATGTGATCATCATTTGTAAGCTGGCTTCTAATAAGCAAAGTCAAAAGGGGAAACCAGATTCACTTAATAACCACATGATTCACTTAACAACTGAAATGATACACTTAACTATGGCGAAAAGGTCATTAAATGAGGTACAATTCATTTAATAACTGTCCTGCTTAACAACAGAAAGTTGGGGCTCAATTGTGGTTGTAAGGCAAGGATTACCTGTACTTATTGAATCGATGCCTGATGCCTATGGCACATCTTGGGGAAATTGGAGAATGGATGTCCTTAGCATAATTTGCCTAACATAATCCCACAAATGATGAGAAGGCATCCAAATGGCATTGTCTCAATTATTTCATTGTACCGATGACACAATGCAAATTTGCATAAAGGAGATAAACTGCATCCCTAAATGGTACATTAAACGAATGCCAACTTAGAAAAATTCAGATTTTCTGGTCATCTTCTCTTTTTTCCCCATCTTTCCTTCTACTTCTTTCTATCTTTTCCAGTATTATGAAGTTACCAAAGGATCCTGGGTTTTTTTTCATTGATTAAATGAAAATGTTTCATTTTTGTTCCATCAAGTTGGGGTTGACTCTTGGCGACCATCTAGATATTCTCCAGGCTAATCTATACCCACCTTGGCCCTTCAAATCTTCCAATAGGGCATCCATGGTCACCATAACTGAGTCCATCGACCTTCTACTAGCCCTCCACTTCTACTTTTTCCTTCAACCTTTCTCATTATGATGGACTTCTCTAGAGAATTAGATCTTCACGCTGAATAATTACGTTCAAGTTGGTGAAGATTCTCAACAACCACATTGATAGACCTTCTCTAGAATGATCTGTCTCCAACTTGATCCTTCATGTTTTCTAATGTGCACCCAACATCACTGTAACTGAGTCAATTCACCTCACTCCTGGTCATCTTCTTCTTCTCTTTCCTTCTACCTTTAGTAGCATTGTGGACTTCTCAAGAGATCTTGGTGTTTTCATTGATGGTGTACCATCAACTTGGTGTCCAGCCTTAGTGTCCAGACAGATAGACCTTCTGCAGGAAGCTCTTTCCTTAACTTGGTTCTTCAGGTCTCCCAACAGTGCCTTCATCACCACCGTAATTGAGTCCCTCAATGTTGCTGCTGGTTGTCCTTCTCTTTCCTTCCATCTTTCTCAACATTGTGGACTTCTTAAGGGAGTTTCAAGTTTCAGCTGGTTGACTAATTGATTGATTACTGGCTATAAACTTGATGTCTAGCCTTAAGTATCCTGGATCTTCTCCAGGAAGATCCTTCTTTAACCTGGTTCTTCAGGTCTCCCAACAGTGCCTCCATAACTGAGTCTCTCAGTGTTGCTGCTCACTGTCCTCTTTCCTTCATCCTTTCTCAGCTTTGTGGACTTCTCAAGGGAGCTTGGTGTTCCCTTAACTTGCTTCTTCAGGTTTCACAACAGTGCCTCCATCACCGCTATGGCTGAGTCCTTCAACCTTTCTGCTGGTCATCCTCTGCTCTTTCCATCCACCTTCTCCAGCATTGTGGACTTCTCCAGACAACAGAGCCTTTCCACAATATATCCAATGTATGATAATTTGAGTCTCCTTATTTCTTTTACCCATTCCAAACAAAAAACTCAACAAGGTCAGCCACAACTAAATAATGAAAGAACAATTCCTGCACACAACCCATATATAAAGGCAGTGGAACTTCAGATTCATAGTGGTGGTTCTCATCTTCTCCATGGACATCCCAACCCTGTCCTTGCCAAACTAATATGTTGGCTTCATCTCCCAAGCTCTGGTTTTCCCATAATTATTTCTTAAGATGGGAAACTACAATTTAATTTCAGCTTCCTAAAGATCTCCCAAAACTATGGTTTGAAGATGATGCTCAGAAGAAGAAAAGAAATATATATTGCAAATACCTTTCAAGGTGACTCTTCCGATGCTTTCAATATCCTTGGTTACAAATTTCACCTCTGCCTCCTTGAAAGCACTGGTGACCCGCTTAATTATTAAACTGTGGCTTGCTTTGGTTCTCGTAATTATGTATTTGTCACTGTTCTGCACAAGGTTGCCATTGATGTACCACGAGCCGGGACTAGGGATGGTGAGGTCCACAGTGAAGGTTGCATCTCTCCCTGGTGCAACTTCGACATTTCTCAGAGGAGTTTTCACTGCCAGGGTAGGTTCTGTGGGATACAATGATGATGGGCAAAGATTAACAATTTTTTCTCAATGGAAGAGAATATTTGTAATCCAGGGTTGAACTGTGGGGTCCTTGGTGCTCACTGAGATTGGTGGTTACCTTCCAGACTTTAGATAACAGGAGGAAGAAGAGGAGGAGGAAGAGGAGGGGGAGGAGGAGGAAGAGGAGAAGAAGATGAAGAAGAAAAAGAAGAAGGAGGAGGAGGAGGAGGAGGAGGAGGAGGAGGAGGAGGAGGAGGAGGAGGAGGAGGAGGAAAGGAAGAAGATGATTCCGATCATTGGAATTAATGCAGCATATTATTCATATTCATAATACAAGATATTTGAGAATTTTAGGTATTGGCGGCTTAGAAAAGTCTAAATCCATCCATCACCCCCAATTTAGCCCATTGCTGAAAAAAACCAAACTTACCAAGATGCCAGACTCCAGGAAATTCCAGATAATCACTTTGGCCATACTTGTTTACTGCAGAAACTCGGAACTGGTAGTCAGCCTCTTCAGTCATGTTGTTGACCATCAACTCAGTTTGGGACACCAAAGCTTGGTGGCACCTCAGCCATGCGAATCCAGTCAGCTTCTTACGTTCAACAAGGTAGCCATCTATAGGGACAGGCCGGTCTGTCTTCCGAAGAGACCAGGCTAACGTCACTGAGGTTTCTGTTTTATTTTTCACCACTGGGTCAGTTGGAGGATGTGATGGGGGTTTCTTCGGAGCTGGTCAGGAGGGGAAACAGGGAAAGACCAAGTCAACATTTGGGGAGAAACCACAAGTTTTTTAAAAGGTGCGAATATAAAGATAGTTCAAAGGATGTGCAAGCGCCATCATTTTCCCATCATGTATTCCTTTGGCGGAGTCCTCTGAGATGGGTGGTTTTCTTGCAGACATTTCATGACCTGGGGTTTGTGGAGAGGAGGAGGAGGACGAGGAGGAGGAGGACGACGACGACTGTGGGATCTGTGGTACTCTCTGAACTTGGTTGTTTTCCTCCAGACATTTCATGATCCAACTAGGTAATATCATCAGTGCTGAACGGAATGGGGTTTACACTGTATATAAATAGAGAGCAAACCCCATTCCCATCTTCATCACTGCTGATGTTTCCTAGTTGGATCATGAAATGTTTTCAAGAAAACCATCAAGCTCTGAGAGCACCAAGGATACCCCAACCCCACTTCAACCCAGAGCTACAGAGATTCTTTTCTATCAGTACAGGTATGTTTAGTAACTGTTCAAAATTACAACAGCACTGAAAAAAGTGACTTATGACCATTACAGTATTCCCATGGTCACATGATCCAATTTCAGATTCTTTATAACTGACTCCTATTTATGATGGTTGCAGTGTCCCAGAATCACGTGATCCCCTTTTGCAGCCTTTTGACCAGTAAAGTCACTTAACAACTATGTTACTAATTTAACAACTGCAGTGATTCACTGAACGATGTCTGACTTAGCAAAAGAAATGTTGGGCTCAATTTGGACCCCTTCAAGAAACCTTAGTTTGATTAGAATCAGGCCGGGTCAGTTATTCAGATCAGTGGCGCATTAAAAATTTAAGAAAACCCCAAGGCATCTGCCCCATAGCGGTAAAGTCATTTGACCCAACTCAATCCCCAGAATATGCTTGAAGATCCGAAGCAGAACATAAGCATCAATCAATCGATCACCGTTAATTTCTTGCATGCAAGAAATGTGCTGTCATTTTCTACTCATCCTTAAAATAATATATGGAGCAGAGGTATACAGGTAGTCCTTGACTTACGACCACAATTGAGTCCAATATTTCTGTTGCTAAGTGAGACATTTGTTCAGTGAGTTTTGCCCCATTTGACGATCTTTCTTGCCACAATTGTTAAGCAAAACTGTGCGATTGTTAAATTAGTCAGAAGGTTGCAAAAAGGGGATCGCATGATTCCGGAACACTGCAACCGTCATAAATATGAGTAAGTTGCCACGCACCCAAATTTTGATCACATGATTGTGGAGATTCTATAATGGTTGTAAGTGTAAAAAGCAGTCACAAGTCACTTTTTCAGTGCTCTTGTAACTTCGAATAGTCACTAAATGAACTGTTGTAAGTCAAGGACTACCTATAGACCTTAAAATGGGGCATTTATAAACAAATGATCTGTCTAATGTAAGGAGCAATAGAGAGCATTTCTCCTGTAACTTTCTGTATCTCAGCCTCCTTTTCTTTTAAAACCACTTCTTGGTTTTTAGAGTCATAGGGCTGAAGGGAGCTCAGAGGTCTTCTAGTCCAACTTCCTGCTAGGCAGGAGCTTTATACCATCCCGCTCAAATAGTTGTCCAGCTTATTTTTGAAAACCTTTACTGATGAAGCACCCACAAGGCAATCTGTTCCACTAATCAATTGTTCTCACTGTCAGGAAATTCTATGTTGAATCTCTCCTTGATTAGTTTCCATCTGTTACTTCTTGTCCTGGCCTCTGGTGTCTAGCTACGATATAGTATGGACTCTGGTGAGAAAAAGTTATTTTTGCAAACAGGGTGCAGTGATGCTTACTTCAATTATGTTCTCTATGTAAGGTTTTCGTATTCTTTTCTTGGTATATGAGATGTTAGCTTAACATGCAATGGCTAAGACAGTGGGTTGGGCAGCCAACTTCAGATGGCAAATTAAAGAGATTAAATTAAAGAGATTTTTCCAACAAAGTCATTTTCCAATACGGCAAACAGGTTGGGTCAGACTCAGAAGCTGCTCTGCACTATGATTTCTGAATTTGATCTGATTACAGGTAAGTCCTCAACTTACCACCACAATGGAGGCCAGAATTTCCATTGTCAAGTAAGGTGGTTATTAAATCAGTCATATCCGATTTCATAACCTTTTTAGCCATGGTTGTTAAGTGAATCACTGCAATTGTTAAGTTGTACAGTTGGTCCTCGACTTACAACAGTTCATTTAGTGACTGTTTGGACTTACAACGGCACTGAAATAGACTTATGACTGTTTTTCACACTTATGACCATTGCAGCATCTCTGAAGTCACATGATCAAAATTGAGATGCTTGGCAACTGACTCATATTTATGATGGATACAGTGTCCTGGGGTCATGTGATCACATTTTATGACCTTCTGACAAGCAAAGTCAATAGGGAAGCCAGGCTCACTTAACAATCAGGTCACTAACTGAACAACACTTAACAACTGTGGCAAGAAAGGTCATAAAATGGGGTAACACTCATTTAACAATTGTCTCACTTAACAACAGAAATTTTTGGCTCCATTGTGGTCATAAATCGAGGACTTCTTGTATATCATTGTACTGTATCTTATTTTAAGGGTGGATAGTAAATGACGGCATGTTTCTTGAGTGCAAGAAATCAGTGGCAATTGACTCATGCGTGTGTTCCGCTTAGGATTTTCAAGCATGTTCTTGGGATCAAATTGGGTCAAATGACTTCATCACTACAGGGCTGACTTGCGCTTCTTTCATGGTTTGGCTGTGCCACTGATCTGGATAATTGACCCCACATGATCCTAAGAACCTTTTAAACCAGGTTTTTGTTTTAAGGAGTCAATCTTGGCTCCCAACATTTGATGGCACTATCATAGGCATTGTTCTTCTATACGGGTAGTCAAGACCACAACTGAGACCAGAATTTCCATGGGACAAAACTCTATCTAGCTACCAACACACCCTCCCTCCCTCCCTCCTTTTTTCATTAATCTACCCTCAGTACCCCATAATGACAAAACGAACAGAATTTTACAAATGTATGTAAATTTCAACAACTAGAATCAGGCTACAGCATAACAAAATTGACAGAAGTAAAAGGGGTCTGAATACTTTCTGAATGCACTGTATATCTATCATCTAACTATTGTCTGTCTGTCTGTCTGTCTGGATAGATAGATAGATAGATAGATATCATCTATCTATCTATCTATCTATCTATCTATCTATCATCTATCTATCTATTATCTATCTATCTCTATGTACCATCTCCTTATCATCTATCTACTGTATCTTTCTATCTATGAGCAAAACTCAGTTGTGGTCCTAAATCAAGGACTAACTGTATTTGCAAGCTGTTAAGCATCTAAGATCTTCAGAAGAAGTCTGCAATTTCTAAATAACAAATATGGAGGAACAAAACCCTCACACGCATAGGGGAAAAAATCACTCTCACCAGAGACAGTAAATTGCGTGGATGTTCTACACTCATCAGCCACAAAGACAATTTCTCCTCCATCTTCCATTTGACAATCCCGGATGATCATGGTGTATTCTCTATCTGCAGATGAGATTGAAATGCGACCACTGGGTTTTAATTCTTCTTTATTCTTCAACCATCGGAACTTCTCGCACTTCTGTTCCAGTTCCACGCAGAACACTGCAGTGTCTTTTATACTGACAGCTGTTTTCCTTGGCAGTTTCTTGATAATGTTGCCTAGGTTGATAAATAAAGATGTCATCATTAGCTTCAGTCAACTCACATTAAAAACTCCATACTTAGAAATACTCTGAATGATGAATGTGACTAGGTAGGGAGGTATATACAGATATAGATGGATAGGAAGATAGACAGACACAGATAGATAACTAAACAGAGCGACAGATATGTGAAAGGTCAGAAAGGAAGAAGAGAGAGAGGGAGGGAGAAATGATTAAAGATATACCGGTAGATAGATAGATAGATAGATAAGATAGGTAGGTAGGTAGATAGATAATGAGGGGTAGAGATAGAGATAGATAGATAGATTAGATAGGTAGATAGATAGATAGATAGATAGATAAATAGATAGATAGATAGATAGATAGATAGATAGATAGGTAGGTAGGTAGATAGGTAGGTAGGTAGATAGGTAGGTAGGTTGATAATGATGGGTAGAGATATAGATAGATAGAGAGAGATGGATAGATAGATAGATAGAGATAGATAATGATGGGTATAGATAGATAGATAGATAGATAGATAGATAGATAGATAGATATAGATAGATAATGATGGATAGAGAGATTAGATAGATAGATAGATAATGATGGGTAGAGAGAGACAGAGATGAGATACATAGATTAGATTAGATTAGATTAGATTAGATTAGATTAAATAGATAGATAGATAATGATGGGTAGAGAGAAGATAGATAGATAGATAGATAGATAGATAGATAGATAGATATGGGTAGATAGATAGATAGATAGATAGATAATGATGGGTAGAGAGAGATACATAGATAGATAGATAGATAGATAGATAGATAGATAGATAGATGATAGGTAGAGATAGATAGACAGACAGACAGACACATACCCACACACACACACATCGATGTGGATAGAGGGATAATTGGATAGATAATTATAGAGAGATACATGAATTGATAGAAAGAGATATTAGGGGGGAGAGAGAAATAGACAGATATATGAATGAATAGGTGAGGGGGTAGACAGATAAATGGATGGATGGATAGATGGATGATAGTTACATGAACTGATAAATAGGAAAAAAGAGACAGAGAGAAATTTAATTTAATTTAATTTCCAATTTAATTCATATATGAAGAGATATATGGGAGGAGAGAGAGATAATTGGATAAACAGAAGGTAAGAGGGAATAGATACATGAATTGACTGATAAGGGGGGAGATAGATACCTATCCCTTACATGCATTCTAACCATCCAGGTTAGAAGCCAGAGAGGCTGACATGAATTTTGTAGTTTTATATAAATAAATATGTTTCCCATCTCTATGTACCCCAAACAAGAAAATTCAGGCAAACAGGAGCAGCATGAGGTAAATTGCAGAGCACACCGAAGAAAAAGGCGGGAAAAAAGGGAAACGCCCCCTCCAGACCCATAGCAACCAATCACAGTGCAGATTGCCTCAGGCAGGAACCAGCCCTTTTCCCATCAATCAACTATAACTGTTTGTTCTGGCTCACAACAAAGGTCCCCTATTAAATTTAAACATCTCAACATACTCACAGTGGATGGAAACATACACTGAATTTATTGCATTTATGTGAGAAATTTGCTAAGTGACTTTTGCCCCATTTTACAAATTTTTCTCACCACATTTGTTAAGTGAATCCCTACTGTTGTTAAGTTAGTCACCCGGTCGTTAAGTGAAACTGGCTTCCCCACTGACTTTGCTCGTCAGACATTCGCAAAAGGGGATCATGTGACCCCGCGACACTGCAACCGTCATAAATATGAGTCAGTTGCCAAGCATCTGAATTTTGATCGTGTGACTCTGAGGGTGTTGCAACGGTCATAAATGTGAAAAATGGTCATAAGTCACTTCTTTCAGTACTGTTGTACTAAATGGACTGCCGAAGACTACCGGTATGTGCTGCAGAGTTCAAAGGCATCAACGTAAGTTATATGTCTGCAATCCATTCAATTGCTTGGCAAGCACCATGATCTGAACTCAGTTTACAGAAATCCCTCGGATGACCTCCTTCGACCTTAGATGCAAACAGGCATGAATTGACCCTCTTAGATAACTAGTGGTTTGCAATAGGGGTCTTGCATTTCACTCCTGGAATTATTGACTAAGAAAGCCTGATCTCTGTCTAAAAATTGTTAGCAGGTCAGAGCTGAATTGCCTTTAATGATTTTATTTATTAAACGGGTATTTAACAGATAGTCCTAGAATTATGACCACCATTGGGAGCACAATTTGCCCTGCTAAGCAAAAGGGTTATGAGGCGAGTTGTGACTGGTTTTGCAACCTTTTTCGCCACAGTTGTTAAGTGAATCACTGCAGTTAACCATTGTTAACACTTAATGGTGGTTAAACGAATCATACAGTCATTAAGTGAATCCAGCTTCCCCCTTTGCTTGTTGGAAACTGGCTGGGAAGGTCACAAATGGAGATCATGTGACCCCGAGATGCTGCAAGTATCATAAATGCAGACCAGTTGTCAAGCGCCCGAATTTTGATCATGTGACCTTGGGGATGCTGCAGTGGTCGTAAGTGCGAGGATCTGTGTATTGATTTTACTAATATGAGCACCCTTCATATGTGTAAATGCCAAATCTTAGGATTCTTAAGGGTGACTTGTAAATTTGGGCAGATGGTTTTGAACGATCACTAAGCGACCAGTCATAAGTTGAGGACTACCTGTAGAAGGAAGTCCTACCAAGAAAGATCAGATGGACTTCACTTACCTTGAACGCTCAATTCAGCAATGGTTCTGCTGCCTTCCTTCATCTCGCAAATATAGACTGCGTCATCATCCATGGTGACATTTTGGACTGTGAGCTTGCGGCATAGCCCATCTTCTTCAATCTTGTACTTGTCATTCTGTTGAAGTCTGGTCTCCTCTTTGAACCAAGTGGTCTCCACATCAGAATGGGGAACTTCGCACACGAAGATCGCGGAGTCCTTCTCCCGAACTTCCAAATCTTGGAGTTTTGTCTTGAAAGGTATTCTCGGTTCTGGGGAAGAACCAGATGGAGAAATGAACTTTGGTAAGACATAAGACTGAAGAACCATCAAACAGCAAGTGTGGATTCTTCTCAATGACGTTAAGATTGTGTAAAACATCAGTAGAACAATGTGATCTAGAATATCAGTAGAATATTAAGATCCAGTAGAACATCAGTACAATGTTATGATCAAGCAGAACATCAGTAAAACATTATGATCAATCGGAACATCACTAGAACCTTACAATCAAATGGAATATCAGTCTAAAATTACAATCAAGTGGAACATCAATAGAACATTATTATCAAGTAGAAAATCAGTAAAATGTTATGATCAAGGGGAACATCAGTAGAAAATTACGATCAAGTGGAACATTAACAGAACATTATGACCAAGTAGAACATCACTAGAACATTATAAATAGATCATCAGTAGTAAATTGCTGATCAAGTGGAAAATCAATAGAACGTTGGGATCAAGTAGAACATCAGTAGAACATTATGATCAAGGGGACCATCTGTAGAAAATTACGATCAAGTGGAACATCAATAGAACACTGTGATTAAGTAGTAAAACATCAGTAGAACATTAAGATCAAGTAGAACATGAGGAAATATTGTGATCAAGTAGAACATCATTAGAAAATTGTGATCAAGTGGAACATCAGTAGAACATTAAGATTAAGTGGTTCAGGTAGTCCTCGATTTACAACCACAACTAAGCTCAAAGTTTCCATTGCTAAGCAAGATAGTTGTTAAGTGAGTTCCCCCCCATTGTATGACCTTTTCTTGTGGGAAATGAAAACTCACTTAACAACTGTCTCAGTTAGCAAGTTAGCATTGGGTTCCATTGGGGGTCGTAAGTCAAGGACTACTTGTAGTCCTGTCTTCTGTGAATTAATTCAATCTCTTTCAAAGCCTTCAGTGTGACCAACCACCATCCCTTCTTATAATTTAGTTTTCTAGCTCCCGACACTGGAACATACAGGTAGTCCCCGACTTACGACCGTAAGTCTTAAAGCCATAAGTTGTGAAGTTTAAACAGGCCACTATGTAATCACACCAATTTTACAATATATCTAGGGTGGTCATTAAATCAATCCTACGGTTGTCAAGAGAATGCCACAGTCGTTAAGTGAATGCTACGCTTATAAAGTAAACTCAGTCCATTAAAGGTGTCTTTTTGCTCTAAAACAGATGTAAATGTTGATTTCCAGCAAAACCATCATAAATCACAAGCATGTGACCGCGGGATGCTGAAAACGGTCATAAAGCAGGCTGGTTGCCAAGCGCCCAAAATGCAGCCAGGTGACCAGGAGGGCGGACGTCAAAATTTTGAATCTGGGTTCAAAGTAGCTTTTTCAGAATCTATTGTAATTTCAGACTGTCGCTAAGTGACTGTTTGTAAGGAGGGGTGAAATGCTACCAGTTCCGACTGGTTCAGGAGGACTGGTAGCGGAGATTGGGGCTAATTTGCTGTACCAGTAGCAATTGCTGGCTGGCCACACCCCCGAACCGGACCACGGCCTGCAGCCCTGCCATGCTTCCCTGCCTTCCATGGGGCCTTCCCATGAGCAGCTTGCAAAGGCAGGCAAGCGGAAGGCCACATGGAAAGCAGGCAGGCATGGCAGGGATGCGGGGAAGGGAGCGAGCAGCTTACTCCCTTCCCTGCAGCCCTGCCATGCTTGCCTGCCTTCCATGCTGCCAAACTCATTGTTCGGAGCGTCAGCGATTTAAGGAAACATCTTCCAACTCTTCAAAATCAGCTTTAAGAGTGCTGAGAAGCCGACAGCAAAAAGTAGCGGCAGCGGGGGTGACGGGGACTGTGTCTGTGTCCCTCTGCGGTCCTCCTCTCCCAGGTGACAGCCAGGGCTTCACTGCCTCCTCTTTTCCTCAGAGGGGCAGTGTCTGCCTCCAAGGCCTTGCAGAGGGAGGGACACACATACATACACACACACCTGTTGCCCCCCCCCCGCCACTACTTTTGCTGTTGACGTAAAGAGCTGGAAGATGTTTTCTTAGATTGCCGCCAAATGCCAAATTCATTATTGGGAGCGTCAGCAATCTAAAGAAACATCTTCTTACACCTTCTTCTACCCATCCCCCCCCCGCTCCCCGTTTTTCCATTTCTGTACCTGGATTCTGCTAATTACACCTCCTCCTCCCCATTCCCCCCACCACCACTTTTTTTCCCATTTCTGTACCTGGATACTGCTTCTGCAAGAGAAGTCTCCGATGTTCGCTTAGGTGGCGGAAGGAAACTCAAAGCATTGGGGGGCTTCAGAAGGGTAGAATGTGCTTCAAAATGTGCAGCTCCTGGCTCTAACAGTGAGTGACGTCAAGTTGGCCACGCCCACCTGGTCACGTGACCATCAAGCCACACCCACAGAACCAGTAGCAAACATTTTTACATTTGACCCCTGGTTGTAAGTCAAGGACTACCTGTGCTTACTTGAAACTCAGGTGTCTTTAAGGGTCTTGATTCAGAAAATGTCACTGAATTATGGGGTTTGAGATCAAGGAATCCATTTTACACAGGATCAAATCACCATCCAACAAGTATGAAAATTGAATATCTGCACCCTGCTAATGTCAATCTCCTTGTAAAACTAGCCAAGAAACCTGTTTACTTCCTTGGCACCTACTACTGCAGAAGATATGCCTGAGATTAGATTTCTTCTGGTTTAAAAATACTTAACAGTCTTCTTTTAGTTGTGAAGCTAAATGTTCTTTGTTTTAAAACAAAACAAAACACTATTACAGATAGTCCTCGACTTACAACCATTTGTTTAGTGACCGTTCAAATTTACAACAGCATTGAAAAAAATGACTCCTGACCATTTTTCACAATAACAACCATTGTTCCCTCCCCGTGGTCACGTGATCGGAATTTGGCCGCTTGGCAACTGACTCGTAATTATGACGGTCGCAGTGTCCCCACATGATCCCCAAAGTCAATGAGGGAGTCAGATTCACTTAACAACTGTGTTACTAACTTAACAACCGCAGGAATTCACTTAACAACTGTGGCAAGAAAGGTCATAAAATGCGGGAGGAAAATCACTTGACAAACGTTTCGCTTAGCAACATAAATTTTGAGATCAATTGTGGTAGTAAATCGAGGATTGTCTATGTGTTGTAAATAGAAATAGAATAGAAATAGAATTATTCTATATCCTGCTTTTGTTGAATGAACTGCTCATCTGAGATTATTTTCTTACACCTTCTCTTCCAGTGTTTCTCAACCTTAATAACTTGAAGACAGGTGGAGCTACAGCTACTCACCTTTGACAATTACCAGGACAGAACTGTAGGTCTGTCGTGCCAATTTGTCTGGTCTTGAGCACACTGTGCTACGCAACAGAAGATTTACAGCTACTCACCTTTGACAATTACTGACACAGAACTGTAAAGTTTGTCCTGCCAAATTGTCTGGTCTGGAGCCCATTATGTGACATAATGGAGGATCTATGGCTACTCACCTTTGACGGTTACCAACACAGAACTGTAGGTCTGACCCGCCAAATTTGAAGCTGTGCAGGTGTAGAGGCCGTTATCGACCTGTTTGCAGAAGAGGATCTTCAAGACAAAATTCTCTTGCTCGTCCTCGTAAATTATGTGTCTCCGGCTCTCCAGGATCACCTCTCCGTCCTTCTTCCAAACCGTCTCCGGTTTGGGTTCTCCGGTTACGTAGCAGCTCATTTTGGCGTGCTTGCCCTCGGTGACAGTGAAGCTTCGAGTGGTGACCCGATAATATGAACCTCCATCACCTCGGAGTCCCTTGGAGGTCAAGCTAGAAGCCCGTTCATAATCCAAGGACAAGCTCAATCCGAGTTTGGACCGTCGTTCGGTGGAGATCAAGGACTCTACGTTGGACAAATCGGTCTTCCGGATTTCTTCTCGTCTTTTCTGCATGTGGGACAACAACGGAGAGGTCTTGCTGCCAATGTCATCTATACTGTGTCTCGTGCTGCCTGGGCTGTAGGAATCTGGAAGATCTACCATCAACGCAGCGGCTGCACTGGAGGATCCTAAAGGATTCTCTGCACGGCAAGTGTAGGTCCCACTGTCTCCCAAATGAGTACTTTGGATCTTCAGAGCGTTCTTCTCACCCTGGGATTCAATCCGGATCCGGTTGGAGTCAGATGATTTGCCCAGATGCTTCCCATCTTTCTCCCAGTTGATGGCGAGGGGAGGACTACCTTGGACGATGCACTTAAACATGGCATCTTCACCCATGATCACTCGGATGGATGTGGGTTTCTGGATGAAGTATGGGGCCGATTCCGTCACGGTGGTCTTCTCGCCGACTTTGATGCTGACGGCGGCGAAGGCTTCCCCGATGGTGTTCTTGGCCCGGCAAATGTACTGACCGCTGTCCTCCAAGCTCAAGTTGTAGATGGTGAGACGATAAAGGTCATCATCTTCTACCATCTTGAAGCGCCCTCCTGTCTGGATGGGGAGTTTGTCCTTCTCCCAGCTCACCAACGGGATGGGGTTGCCAATGATCTGGCAGCTCAGGGTGGCATCTTTGCCCATGGAGACCACGAAGGCTTTGGGCCTCGTCAAGAACCTCGGGACGCCGCTGTAGGAAATGTAATCCATCTTGTTGGCCTACAAGAAGGAGAACAACAATAAGCATGAGGAGCAAGAAAATGAGTTTTGTGGACACTAATGAAGGGTTGTACAGGTAGTCCTTGACTTATGACCATTCATTGAGTGACTGTTTGAAATTACAACAGCATGGGAAGAAGTGATTTATGAGCAGTCCTTGCACTTACGACTTTAGTATATTCCCTTGGTCACTAAACACATGTTTGTAAGTTGAGGAGAACCTGTAGAATGTTATGATCAAGTAGAACATCAGTAGAACATTACGATCAAGTAGAACATTATGATCCAGTAGAACACTGAGGTCCATTTTATCTCTACAACTAGGATCTGGAGTCATTCTTTTCCTAGCTTGGAGACAATACAGGTAGTCCTCGACTTACAACCGTTCGTTAAATGACCATTCAAAGTTACAACAGCACTGAAGAAAGTGACTTATAACTAATTGGTCCTCGTGTTTACAAGCATCACAACATCCCTACAGTGATATAATCCAAATTTCAGTGCTTGGCAACTGGCTGGTATTTATGACGATTGCAGCATCCCAGGGTCATGTGATCACATTTGCAACCTTCCGACAAGCAGTCAGTGCGGGGAAGTAAGACTTGCTTAATGACTGCAAGATGCATTTAACAGCTTCAGTAATTCGCTTAAGAACCATGATATAAGAGGTCGTAAAAGCAGCTGTGACTCACTTAACAATCACTTTGGTCCCAACTGTGGTTGTAAATCACGGACGACCTGTAATCAGCAGGGGTCACAGGAAGCATTTGGGTACAATAAACATGGATATTATCCACATCTCCATGAGCAGATAGTTCTCGACTTACGACTGGTTGCTTAGTGGCCCTTCAAAGTTATTGCGGATTTCCCTGGCAGTTCTTGTGACTCAGTTCTGAAAGCCACCATGGCTTTGGGCTCTCAGCCATCTAGACATATCTGGTCATTTCAACGTTCTATGATCACATGACCATGTTTTACCATGATGCACTTAGTGACCGCTGCAGAAAAGATCATAAAATCAGGTCAGTCATGTGGATGACCTGATTTACAATCATCATGATTTACTACCATGATGGGCAGGCTCTACTTCAGTCGTAACTCAAGGACTATCTGCAATTCAGCTCAAGAAAACCAAGAAGGCTTTGTGGAAAATATCCACTTTATTTGGCTACGGTTACAGGAGCTGGAAATAGGTTATAAATAGGAAGCTAAAAGAATTATTCTGCATGTTGTCTCTTGTTGAAAGGACTGCTAATTTTAGGTTAATTCCTTCCACCTTCCATTCCAATGTTTCTCAGAGTTGGAGATGGGTAGACTTCAATTCCCAGAATTCCCCAGCCAGCCAAGCTAGCTGAAGAATGGCGAGAGAGAGAATAGGTAGGTAGGTAGGTAGGTAGATAGATAGATAGATAGATAGATAGATAGATAGATAGATAGACAGACAGAAAGATAGATATGGAGATAGATAGATAGATATAGAGATTAAGGAAGGAAGGAAGGTTTTAATGTTTTAATTTTTAAATGTTTTTATAATGGTTTTCTAAATGTATTGTAAGCTGCCCTGAGTCTCCTGAGAAGGGCAGCATATAAATTGAAATAATAATAATAATAATAATAATAATAATAATAATAATAATAAGGAGGAGGAGGAGGAGGAGGAGGAAGGAAGGAAGGAAGGAAGGAAGGAAGGAAGGAAGGAAGGAAGGAAGGAAGGAAGGAAGGTTTTAATTTTTAAATGTTTTTATAATGGTTTTCTAAATGTATTGCAAGCCGCCCTGAGTCTCCTGAGGAAGGGAAGGGAAGGGAAGGGAAGGGAAGGGAAGGGAAGGGAAGGGAAGGGAAGGGAAGGGAAGGAAGGAAGGAAGGAAGGAAGGAAGGAAGGAAGGAAGGAAGGAAGGAAGGAAGGAAGGAAGACAGACAGACAGAAAGGCCAGCAATCTGGAGTGGAGGTGGAGTCAAAAAAGTCAGGATGGCAACCATCCCTATCAGCCTCATTGTTGTACTCCAGAGCTCAGTTCTATTTTCAACATGGGTTCAAACCTCTCAGCCTCATCCAAATTTCTCTCCCCCCATCTGCTAACGAGTTGTTATGCAAAGGGTGTGCCCCATGCGACTTCCTACAATCCTGATCAGTTGGTCCCAGCTGTCTTCTCCTCCTGACCAAACCCCCACCCTCCTTTCACGGTTCTTCGGGCCCCCCGCTGCATTTCATACCATCCAACCCATATGGTGTTTCCACCTGTCTGCAAACTTCAAACCCGCTTCCCACCAGTGACAGGTCTGGCCCGGATTCCTTGACTAAATTTATAATTCTTGCCTTACTTATTGAGTCAAATCCAGATTTAAGCCAGATTTAGCCACACTGGATTAAAAAGTCAATGGCCACCAAGGTCAAAATCTGCAAGATGGTGGACACTCCATGGCAATGGACGTTTGCAACATCAGGTCTGCTATCTTTGCAGATTTTGACTGCCTATATCAGCAGTCCTTTTTCCTTATCCTTCTTAAGCACGTTATTCACTTAGCAACTACAGTAATTCACTTAACAACTCTGGCAAAAAAGGTCATAAAATCAGTTGCTCTTCACCTCTGATAACTTTTAGGTAAATAAATAATGATGAGAGTTAGGAATTCAATACAGATAGCCCTCGACTTACGGCCACAAGCGAGCCCAAAATTTCAGTTGCAGTTTCAGGCATTTGTTAAATGAATTTTGCCCCGTTTTATGACCTTCCTTGCCACAGTTGTTAAGTGAATGACATGCTTATTAAGTGAATCTGGCTTCTCCGCTGATTTTGCTTGTCAGAAGGTCACAAAAGGGGATCACGTGACCAGTGGTGAAATCTAAAATTTGTTACTACCGGTTCCGGTGTGGCTTGGTGGGGTGGGGGGTAATGTGACTGGATGGGCGTGGCCTTCTTTTTTTTTACTATTAAAATAATTTTATCTACAACCTCTTCAGGGAAAATGCTTTCAAAAGACTCTGATGATCCCAGCTGAGTTGCCTGATCGTCAGAGGCTTTTTTTCTTTTAAATGCCTCTGCCGATCAGGCAACTCAGCTTGGATCGTCAGAGGCATTTAAAAGAAAAAAAGCCTCTGATGATCAGGCAACTCAGCTGGGATCGTCAGAGCCTTTTGAAAGCATTTTTTCTACAACCTCTGAAAAAATGCTTTTAAAAGCCTTTGCTTTTAAAATGCTTTTAAAAGCCTTTGACGATCCCAGCTGAGCCGCACGATCATCAGAGGCATTTTTCCTTTTTCTTTTACTTTTAAAAGCATTTTTTTTTTGACCGAAAAGGTTGTAGAAAAAATGCTTTTAAAAGTAAAAATAAAGCCTCTGATGATTGTGCGGCTCAGCTGGGCATGGGGGGGGGCAGGGATTTTTGCTACCGGTTCTCCGAACCACCTGCCTCCATCGCTACCGGATCGGGCGATCTGGTCCAAACTGGGAGCATTTCACCCCTCCATGTGACCCTGGGACTCTACAATAGTCATAAATATAAGACAGTTGCTAAGCGTCTGAATTTTGATCATTTGACTATGGGGATGCCAACAATCGCAAGCGTCGTAAGTCCCTTTTTTCAGTGCCGTTGCAACTTTGAACGGTCACTAAACAAACTGTTGTATGTCGAGGACTTACCTGAACAGGTAGTCCTCAACTTACAACCATTAGTTTAGGGACCGTTTGAAGCTGCAACGGCACTGAAAAAGGCAATTTACAATTGGTTATCTCACTTACAACGGTTGCCGCACCCCAGGGTTATGGTGATCACCATTTGAAACCTTCCCTGGTGGCTTCCAACAAGCAGAGCCAATGGGGATAGCCAGATTCACTTAACAACCACACAATTCACTTAGTGACTGCAGTGATTCACTTAACAACCATGGCAAAAGAACATTGTAAAATCAAGCACTATTTATTTAACAACTGCCTTCTGGTTGAAGCAATGAAACTTCTGGTCTCAACCTTGGTCGTAAATCAAGGACGGCCTATAGAGATTCAGGAAAAGTGGTCAGCTCTGATTATAATTCTTCCACTTTTATCAAGTGCAAGTTTTCCCTTGCTAAACAAAACAGAATGTTTGAGAATCCTACAAACATGAAATTATTTGTCTTGCAAACTGTCATAGCTTTTCTCAGAACCATCCAGCTACTTAGAGAAGAGGATATCTCTGAGCATATGAAGAGTATTTTTTCCTCATGGGATAAGCAACATGGACAAGCAACCAGCTTTTGGTCACGCAGAAATGCCACAAGCACTACACAAAACAAAATAGCGATGGTCATACAACATAATGGTTTGCTCAAGAGGTAGTCCTCGACACACGACCGTTCATTTAGTGACGGTTCAAAGTTAAGGCACTGAAAAAGTGACTTATGACCGTCCTTCAATTACATTTTCTGCAGCATCCCCAGGGTCATGTGATCAAAATTCAGACGCTTGGCAACTGACTCGTATTTATGACGGTCATAATGTCTCAGGGTCACATGATCTCTTTTTGCGACCTTCTGATAAGCAAAAAGGGGAAGCCAGATTCGCTTAACAACCATGTTACTAATTTAACAACTGCAGGGATTCGCTTAACAAAAAAAAAATCACAAAATGGGTATAATGCTCACTTAACAACTGCCTTCCTTAGCAACGTAAATTTTTGCCTCAGTTCTTTTGGTGGACAACTGCACTCAATAAAAACTTAATTCTTTTGAAAAAAATAATGCATGCTTAGCTTATGGGTCTGCATTCTGTAAACATCATTCAGAGATTATTCACACCTCAGGACTGCCAATCTTCCTTAGCCTAATATTCCTAAGGGTAGTCATCGACCTACGACCACAACTGAGATCAGAATTTCCACCACTAAGGAAGGCGGTTGTTAAGTGAGTCCCGTGCCTGCTCTTGCAACCTTTTTAACCCCTTTTGTTAAATAAATCACTGCAGTTGTTAAGTGAATCATTCAGCCATTAACTGAATCCAGCTTCCCCCATTGACTTCGATTTGGCTGGGAATGCCGCAAATAGCGATCTTGTGACCCGGGCACGATGCCAGGTGCCAAGCACCTGAATTTTAATCACATGACCATGGGGATACTGCCAACGGTCGTAAATGCGAGGACCAGTTGTAAGTCCCTTATTTCAGGGCTGTTGTAAGTCTGGTTACTAACAAATGGTTGTAAGTCATGGATGACGGATATTCAAGTAATCGTTTTTTAAGGTACAAAAAAATCAAGATCTCCAAATAAACACCCTTTATATCCAACAAATTTAAAACCATCATGATTACATACTACCACATTATAGGGCCACCCACAAAGCCTCTGCAGGGCAATCCAGATCAAATCTACCCTCAACCCCTAACAGTTGGAGTGACTGGGTGAGTCACACCCTTCCCCTTTCTTAGCCTGTCCTACCTCGCAGGGCTCCACTGTAACACTGAAATAATAATTAAAAATGAAGCTAGGCCAACTCCTTTCCCAATAGGAAAGTCAAATCGACATTTAGTACAGCCAAGTCCTCGACTTGCGACCACAATTGAGCCCAAGCTAGGCGAGACATTAAGTGGATTCTGCCTCATTTTACGATCTCCCTTCCCAAAGTTGTTAAGTGAATCACTGCAGTTGATACATTAGTCACATGGTTGTTAAGTGAATCTGGCTTCCCCGTTGACTTTGCTGGTCAGAAAGTCGCAAAAGGAGTCTCCAGGGCACTGCAACCGTCATAAGTACGTGCCAGTTGCCAAGCATCTGAATTTTGATCATGGGAAGGTGCAATGATTGTTAACTGTGGAAAAGGGGACATAAATCAATCTTTTCAGTGCCGTCGTAACTTTGAACAGTCGTTAAACGAATTGCTGTAAGTTGAGGTCTCCCTGCAAGTATATTTTTAGAAAAATAGAACTCTTCCATCTGCTTGGACAGTGTCAAAGGAATAATCTCGATTGCAATCAAATCTTACAAAGCAGATTCCACGCAATGTGGTGGTCTCTTCAGCTAAATAAATTGGGTTTTTTTGGGTTTTTTTTTTAAGGCATGCTTTTTGCCTATTGATCCCCAGGCTGTATATAACAGGCAAACACGACTCAGCCCCTCCATTCCAGCCAGGCCTGATCACTGACCGATGGCTCTTAAAATAGCCTCAGCTGTCCAGCTCTATCTTTTTTGCAAAGCTCCCCTGGAGAAATTCAAGATGAGAACTGGAGGCAGGAGAATAAGCAGAGAAGATTAATAGAATTGCTCACATGCTGAAATCTGGGTTTTCACCCGACGCAGAATTTTTGCAAGACGCTTCCTTATTTAGGAAGAAAAAGTCAAGCCAAAAAAAAAAAATCAGTGCTATATTTCCAACCCCGTGCGATTCGAAAAGAGCATTTTCCTGCTTAAACCCCCATGAAATCCAAGTTATTTTACTTTTAAACCGACATTTAAAATCCTGCCTGGGTTGAATTGGCCTCACCCAGGAAAACAAACAAACAAACCTGCTTTCCAGGTTCGGCCTGTGATTTGTCTGAAATGGTATAGGGTTTCCTGCCTAAGCAGCGGGTTGGGCTGAAAGATCTCCAAAATCCTTTCCAACTCTTTTATTGATATCCTGAGGTTGAAAATCAAAATTGATTTTTTTTTTGACTTTCAACCTTACAAACCAACATGGAAATGGGTAGGGAGAGGGAGGGGGGAAACCAGAGCTTTTTTTCTCAACAAGCCACCATTCTCTGGTCTGTCCTGTCCAGAGTGAAATTTAAGGACCTTACCTGGGGTCTTTTTTTCAAGCCTCTTTAATTGGGACGATGGACAGGTTCTTGGCAATTTCAGTAACCATCCAGAAGACGGTGGAGAGGAGGCTAGGAGGATTCAGGGCACCCCTTTTCCCCCTCCCAGCCCCGCCCCGGGAAGGAGAAAACAGAAACCCCAGTGAGGTTGGGGATGTGCAGAAGGCAAGCCCCCAGACTCGCTGTGATGACCCCTGGCTTTAGCTGAAACCCAGCTCCTCCCTTGAACTGTCTCCACCAGTCATGTTGGCTTGCTGACGTGATCCTCTCCCGGCTGTCCATCTCCAAAATAGTCCTAGGTGTCAGTTGGTAGGCAGATTAAATTTCATCTCTCTTGCGGTGCCTCAAAAGGCATCACGTCGGACGGGCTGCAGTGAGGAGTGGGCGTTGCTAGTTTGACTCAGTGTGGGACAAGATTGCTGGAGGGTAAACTTTACGATGAACAATTGCAGGAACTGGGACTCTCTAGACTAAAGAGAAGGACTAGCGAAAGGGACATGATGACATCTTCCAATATTTGTCACAGAGAAGAGGGGGACAGCCTGTTCTCCAAAGGACCTGAAGGCAGGACAAGAAGCAACAGATGGAAGATTATCAAAGAAAGATCCAATCTAGAATTACGGAGAAATTTCCTGGCAATGAGAACAATCAGAACGGCTTGCCTTCAGAAGTTGTGGTTGCTCCAACACTGGAGGTTTTCAAGAGAGCCATCTACCTGGAATGGTATAAGAATGCTCGAGCAGGGGGTTGGACTAGATGAGCTCCAAGGTCCCTTCTAATTCTGTTATTCTGTAATTCTGGTAACAAGGACATCGTGAAGTTAGGAAGGTTAAAAGATCCAGAAAAATCTGCTTGCTTGCACAAGTTGTTCTGCTTGCTTGTATGATGTGTGCAAAGAGACAGGTGGAGATTTTCATGATTGACAGGACCAGAAAGGACCTGAGCAGCAAATGCCAGAAAACCTTATTTCTCCCGTGTGGGTTTTTAAACTGCTTTGGCATGGAACCAAGATGATCCCATATATATTAGGGGAAAACAATAACTCGAGAGAGTAAGAAAAAAATCGCAAAGATCACTTCTGTGTTCCCTGCAACTTGCTAGGTTCCAGGATAAAATTTAATAACAAATGAAAATTAAAGTCTTAATTTAAAAAAAAAAATTAAAATTAGACTTCTAGGAAGCCCCCCTCCCTAGATTAAAATATTCTTTGTTCTTAACATTAAAAGAGACAGGATGGAATATTTCCTCAAAGGAGAACTGGGGAAAACATGTTCTTAAAGGCAGAAAGCAACCCGTCTTCCTACATAGTGAAACAGCCTCCAGCAGATGCCTGAAGTCTTTCGAGATTGATATTTTGTGCCCATTAAGAAATTTGGGTCAGCCTATTCATAAACAAAATGGCTTCAGCTCCAGCTGGTGGGATTAAAAAGAACAGGATGTAATTTTTAGGATTAACCCACCACCATTGAAATAGTAAAAGAAACAAGCTCACTACATTGCAGCACTACAAACCCCCTGGAGTATCTCAAACCCAAAACCCCAGAAACCTATAAAGATCCAACCACTCATTCAGCTATTTTGTCAGCTGTCCCAGAACTACATGCTGTTGTTGGTTCTGCTCATAAATAAACCTTCTACCTTAAACAGCCAGTCAGCCTCCATTTTATTTCCAGAGACTTTCTCCCGGCTTGGAACCCGACCAATTTTTTCTTCCTACAGATTCATGACCTCTCATTGTAGCACCATCATGTGCCAAGAACCCATTTTTCTTTCCTGACTTATAAAATTAATCCTCTTTATATCTTTTGTCTTCTCACATGGTTGGTGGCATAATTTATACCTCTTCGGCCATATGAATGCCGTGGCATGTAAGAAGATAAAGAGAATTTTAAAAGATCAAAAAAAAGAGACTATCTCAGTTACAAAGGATTTGTGGGTGTACAAAACAGATTGCAGATAAATGATAAAAACCTTCCTGTTGATTTTTTTTTTGGACCAGGTAGTCCTTGACTTATGACCACTACTGAGCCCCTAATTTCTGTTGCTAAGTGAGACATTTGTCGTTAGTTTTTCCCCATAGTATGACCTTTCTTGCCACAGTCTTAAGTGAATCACTGCAGCTGTTAAGTCATAAACATGCTTGCTAAGTGAATCCAGATTTCTCCTCGACTCTGCTTGACAGGTCACAAAAGGGGACTCCGGGACACTGCGACCGTCATAAATATGAGCCAGTTGTTACTTTTGATCACATGACCATGGGGATGCTACAACTGTCGTAAGTGTGAAAAACAGTCATGTCACTTTTTGAACCTTGGTCCCTAAATGAACTGTTGTTAAGTCAAAGACTTACCTGTACAAAACCATTTCCCAACCTTAATTTATTACAAGATAGAATTCCAGTCCTTTAGATATTAAATATTTTTTATTGTTTTAGTGTTTTCCAGCAACCATTTAGAATTACTCCAAAAGGGAAAAATAACTTTGCATGAAAAAAACAGCAGCTTAAATTTATAACACAAATAAACACTTGTAGTCTTCGCAAGGTGCATTTTAAAATGCATTATCAATTTTAATAATTTTTCAGGATTCACAATCAGTCTTCCTCATAATGGCAATCATATTATCATGTTGGATGATAACCAGGACAAAAAGCATATTGACCTGTTTTACGACTGTCCGCAAGGAGTCGTAACACGAGGACTACTTCTGTACACATAATTCAACCGTACCTGATCAACAGCTCAAGTTCAGGTTAGATAAAGGATATCTTGATTCCAATCAATACAATACAGGTAATTGCGACCCCAGTTTGAAATGCTGGGGTGCTGATGCAAATTCCCAAACTTTTTATGCAACATCATCCGTGGTTAATTTAACTTCAGTTTTAGCAACTTAGCTTCAGCTTCCGACCAACACATCCACCAAAGCGTGTCTTATTCATAATCAAGTTTAAAAGAAAGGAGAAATGCACCATGGTTACCGTTAAGTTTGGCACTGAAATATTAATCTTCCAAAAACTGGGGAAAAGAAAACAGGTTGCATTGCAAAAACTAACAAAGATGCTGCATGAGTTTTGCCACTTCCTTGTTCACGTCTTTGGATGGTGTCTTTAAGGCAAATAAATTAAATAATGCTTAATTAAGCATTAAGCCGGGCTGGCTTAAGAAGAAATTTTTAAATGTTCTAACTGGTAGTGAGTTTTAATTGGGCCAAATTTATATATCTTTTAATTGTTTTTTAATATTTGTATTACATGTTTTTTAATTTTGGCTGTACACCGCCCTGAGTCCTCAGGGAGAAGGGCGGTATAGAAATTTAATAATAAAATAAAATAAAATAATAAATTAAATAAATTAAATATTGCTTAATTGCATCGACTTTTCAGTGTTGCACTACCAAGATTTCGGCAATTATCTGGGCTTGAATGCCAGCAGGAGGGAAAAAAGGAAAAAGAAAAGGAAAAAGCAATTAAATTGGCTGCTTTTATGTGTGTGTGTGTATATATATATATATATTAAAAAAAAGAATAACCCATTTCATAACTGGTTTCAAATACTTCCTAATTCGCTCTTTTGTTTTTTTTTGTCTTTGCCTTTTATGCGGTTCTTGGTTTGTAAGGGGATGTTGGCTACATCCAAGGCATTCTGACCAGGAATGCTGGTCAAATTTCTGGGAAGGACGATGTGCTGGAAAGCACACCATAAAGCTGTGCGGGTTTTCCGCGTGGAGAACATGAGCTTGTTCACAGACGATGCCAAGGCCAGGGTATCTGCAACGAAGACAAAATTTCATTCATTCATATTCTGAATGGTGTATATTTCCCTGATAATTTTAAACCATCATCGATTAGACCGCCAATTCAGATTCTCCTTGCTAAATGTACATGTTTCAATTCATGGCTTAGCGTGAAAAAGATGTCTACAGGTAGTCCTCGACTCATGACCACAATTGGGCCCAAAATTTCAGTTGCTAAGCTAGACAGTTAAATGAGTTTTGCTCTTTTAGAACCTGCCTTGCCACACTTGTTAAGTGAATCACCGCAGCTGTTAAATTAGTCACACAGCCTAATTTAAATGAATCTGGCTTCCCCATTGACTTTGCTCGTTGGAAGGTCGCAAAAAGGGATCATGTGATCTTGAGAAAGTGGTAAGTATGAGCCGATTGCCAAGTGTCCAAATTTTGATCACACAACCACAGTGATGCCGCAACGGCCATTAGTGTGAAGAACAGTCATAAGTCACTTTTTTCAATGTGGTTGTAGCGGTCACTAAACGAAGAGTTGTAAATTGAGGACTACCTGTTGCATGTTAATGTTTTAATTTCAATGCTTAATGTTTTTCATGGTCTGTATTGCTGTTTGTGATATTGTCAGCCTGCCAGAATTGCTGGATACTGAGATGGGAGGCAAATAAATAAAAATATTAATTACTGATATATTATTTATTAATTAATTTATTAATTCAATTTGTATGCCGGCCCTCTCCGAAAACTCAGGGCGGCTCACAATGCATTTAAAATCATTATAAAAAACATTTAAAAATTAAAAACATTAAAACTCATTCACGCCATTCATGGCCGGATCTTGCCAGATCACAAGAGCGAGATCAATGGCCCCAGGCCTGTCAGAAAAGCCAGGTCTTCACCGCTTTTCGGAAGGCCAATACGGTGGGGATGGCCCGGACCTCAGGAGGTAACTGGTTCGAGAGCTGGGGCAGCCACAGAGAAGGCCCTCCCCCACGGGTCCGCCAGCTGGCATTGTTTAGCTGACGGGACCCGGAGGAGACCAACTCTGTGGGATCTTACCGGTCGTTGGGAGTTATGCGGTAGAAGGCGGTCTCGAAGATACCCTGGCCCTGAGCCATGTAGGGCTTTAAAGGTAATAACCAACACCTTCTTCATGTATCTTTTAGCCTCTACAGGAGTCTGCGACAAAGAATACAAGCATTTCTGCTGGTTACAGGTTCAGCAATTCGCCCTGGTTGGAAGTTTAAGTGGTGTTTCTCAACCTTCGCAACTTTTACATAAGTGGACTTCAACTCCCAGAATTTCCCAGCCAGCTTCTAAGAGCTCCAAGTCCACTTATCTGAAAATTGCCAGCATTGAGAAATGCAGGTTCAAGGCAATGTTTTTCAATCTTATTCAGCTTTTAAAATGCAGGGATTTCATCTCCCAGAATTCCCTAATAGGAAATCAAAAGGTGGTCCTTGACTTATGACTGTAACAGAGCCCAAAATTTCCGTTCCTAAGTGAGACGGTTAAGTGAGTTTTGCCCCATTTGATGACCTTTCCTGTCGCAGTTGTTAAGTGAATCGCTGCAGCTGTTAAGTTAGTCACCCGGTCGTTAAGTGAACCTGGATTTCCCATTGACTTTGCTGGTCAGAAGGTCACAAAAGGGGAATTCACATGACCCTGGGACACTGCGACCGTCATAAATACGAACCAGCCAAATTTTGACCAAGGGACCGTGGGGATGTTGCAAGTGTGAAAGATGTCCCAAGTCCCTTTCTTCAGCGCTGTTTTAACCTCGAACAGTCACTAAACCGATGGTTGTAAGTCAAGGATTACCTGTAATCAGGATCTGTATAACGACAGTGATTTTAAGCAGAAGTACTAATGAAAGAACGCGGCATTTGCCCATAAACTAAAGTCAAAGTACTTACCTTTTTTATTGGTGGTACGTGGCGCCCGTGATTTCCAGTGGGTAACTGCATTAAAAATCTCATTGTTTCGCTTGGCCTGGGTCATACGAATGGCTTCCAAGTGGCGCTCCAAAATAATCCATGTATGCTTGTGGATAGGAATGCCGAAAAAGCGTTCCAGTTTCTCAAGTAATAGGTAAACCTTTTTTAAAAAAAGTTAAAAAGCCAAGACTGAATTTTACTGGAAGGGTGGGGTGGGGGGGAAGAGTTTCATCTTTGAAAAATAAATATTTTGATTTTTCTACAGGTAATCTTTGACTGATGACAATTGAGAGCAGATGTTCTGTCTGGCCTGCCTCCGTTCAAAACTCAAGAAAGAAAATCCCCAACACTGAATCAGAGAAGAGGTACTTTTACTAAGTTTAAAATGACAGCAGCAAAAACAAGAGGGCAAGATCTGATTCAAAATGCGTAAAAGTTACACATTGAAAGTCACTCCAAATCTCTCCCTCCAGGATCCAGCACTGAGAGCCCAATCAACATCCCACATGATATTATGGGAAAGCTCCTCTTCAGGTATTTCTCTCATCTGGAGTCTCAGGACAGTTGGCCTTGAAGGAGTATAAGCAACTCGACTCAGCAGAGCCATAATTCAAACCTCCCTTCCATGGGACAACTACACACCAGCTCGCTTCCCCACCCCAAATGCCCATGGCTCCTTCCCATTTCTATGGCAGCCGATAGCAAGCATGCTGCAGAAACCCATGCTGGAAATCTGGCTGATACGTTCTATCGCTTAAGCAAGGCAGTCATTAAGTGAGTTGTGCTTGGTGTGTTATGATCTTTTATTAACAAATCACCACGGGCCTAAGGCAGGGGTGAAATGCTCCCCAATCTGGGAGCGATGGCAGCGGGTGGTTCGGAGAACCGGTAGCAAAAAACTCTGCCCTCCCCCATGTCCAGCTGAGCCGCGCGATCATCAGAGGCTTTTTTTTTAACCTTTAAAAGCATTTTTTTCTATAACCTCTTTGGCCGAAAAAATGCTTTTAAAAGTAAACAAAACAAAACAAAAAACGCCTCTGATGATCGCGCGGCTTATCTGTGATCGTCAGAGGCTTTTAAAAGCATTTTTTTTACAACCTCTTCAACCGAAGAGGTTGTAGAAAAATGCTTTTAAAAGCCTCTGACGATCCCAGCTGAGTTGCCTGATCGTCAGAGGTTTGAAGAGGTTGTAGAAAAAATTATTTTAAATTTTTTTTAAAAAAAGAAAAAGTTGGCCACGCCTACCCAGTCACATTACCTCCACCAAGCCACGCCCACAGAATCGGTAGTAACAAATTTTACATTTAATCACTGGCCTAAGGTTGTAAAGCAAATCCAGCTTTTCCCACCTGCTGGAAACAGGTTGGGAAGGTCGCAAGAGCTGATCAGGTGTCCCAGGGATGCCACAACCACTGAAAATACATGCTGGTTGCCAGGTGTCTGAATTGTGATCGCACTGCAATGGTGACACAGCTAATCCTCGACTTCCAACCATTCGCTTAGTAACTGTTCAAAGTTACAATACACTGAAAAGAGTGACATTTTTCTAAAAATGTATATCTACAAGCAGTGGTGAAATGTAAAATTTGTTACTACCAGTTCTGTGAGCGTGGCTTGGTGGTGGTGGTGGGGAGGGGTAATGTGACTTGGGGGGCATGGCCAAATTTTTTTTTTTCTACTTTTAAAACCATTTTTTCTACAACCTCTTTGGTGAAGAGGTGGTAAAAAAAATGCTTTCAAAAGGCTCTGACAATCCCAGCTGAGTTGCCTGATCAACAAAGGCTTTTTTAAAAACTCAGCTTGGATCGTCAGAGGCATTTAAAAGAAAAAAAGGGTTTTTTTTCTTTTAAAAGCCTCTGACGATCCCAGCTGAGCCGCGCAATCATCAGAGGCTTTTTTTTTTACTTTTAAAGGCATTTTTTTGGCCGAAGAGGTTATAGAAAAAATACTTTTAAAAATTAAAAGAAAAAGCCTCTGATGATTGTGCGGCTCAACAGGGCAATGGGGGGGGGGGGAATGCAGGGATTTTTGCTACCGGTTCTCTGAAACACCTGCCTCCATCGCTAATGGATCGGGTGATCCGGTCCAAACTGGGAGCATTTCACCCCTGTCTACAAGTAGTCCTCGACGTACAACAGCTCATTCAGTGACCGTTTGAAACCACAACAGCACTGATAAAAGAGACTTATGACCACCTTTCACACTTAGGACCATTGCAGCGTCCCCCTGGTCACTGGATCGAAATTCAGACGCTTGGCAACTGATAATGGTTGCAGGGTCCTGGGCTCATGTGACTCGCTTTTGCGACCTTCTGACAAAGAAAAGTCAATGGAGAAGCCAGATTCACTTAACAACCGTGTGACTCAATTAACAACTACAGTGATTCACTTAACTGTGACAAAAAAGATCATGGAAATGGGGCAAAACTCACTTAACTATCTCGCTTAGCGACAGAAATTTTTGCTCAATAGTGGTTGTAAATCAAGGACTATCTGTACTTCTTTCTATTCAGGGCCCCCCTCTATAATGAGGGTGCTGGTGTCCAGTCCTCCCATATTTCTCTGTTTTGCCTAATTCTAGAGCCTGGTTCTGGTTAGAAAACCAGAAAGCTGTGCATTCAAGTCCCACCTTAGGCATGGGTGAATCTGGGCCAATCAGAATGCAGTACTCACCTTTGCTTGCTCTTGAAACTGGATCCAAATCAGGCGATCCACTCGAGAGGGATTAGCTCGAAGCCGGAAATATGGAATCTCACCGGAGGTGGCAAAAGATTTCCTAGGAAAGCTCATTGCTAAATCAGCCTCCATCTGGAGGGAAAATAAAAAGGAATTTTCAGAGCATGCTCCAGTCTGAATAGCAATTTCCCTTTGATCCCAATTGGTATTTAAAAGGCAGACCTCTTCCTTGAATCTCCAGGGATCAACTACAACCTTACCTTCAGCTGGAATTTAATTCTCAGGCACTTACATAGATCCATCCAGGCATTTGGGTAGTACAATACCGAAGAATTTTGCTACAAGGAGTCGTCGACCTACGATCACAACTGAGCCCAAAATTTCTGTTATTAAGTCAGACATTTGTTAAGTGGGTTTAGACCAGGGCTGAAAAGTAAAATGTGTCACTACTGGTTCTGTGGGTGTGGTTTGGTGGGGGGAGGGGAGTAATGTGACTGGGTGGGCGTGGCCAACTTTAAAAAAAAAAAACTTTTCAAAGCATTTTTTCTAATGCTTTGAAAAGCCTCTGCCGATCAGGCAACTCAGCTGGGATCCTCAGAGACTTTTCAAAGCATTTTTTTCACCACCTCTTCAGCCAAGGGGTTGCAGAAAAAAAATGCTTTGAAAAGCCTCTGAGGATCCCAGCTGAGCCGCGTGATCATCAGAGGCTTTTTTTTTTTTACTTTTAAAAGGATTTTTTCAGCGGAAGAGGTTGTAGAAAAAATGCTTTTAAAAGTAAAAAAAAAAAAGCCTCTGATGATTGTGCGGCTCAGCTGGGCATGGTGGGGGGCGGGGGGGCGCAGGGATTTTTGCTACTGGTTCTCCGAACCACCCACCGCCATCGCTACCAGATCGGGCGATCCGGTCCGAACCGGAGCATTTCACCCCTGGTTTTGCCCCATTTTATGGCCTTTCTTGCCACAGTTCTTAAGTGAATCACTGTGGTTGTTAAATTAGTAACCTGGTTGTTAAGTGGAATCTGGCTTCCCCCTTGATTTTGCTTCTCAGGAAGCCGCAAAAGGGGATCATGTGACACACACACACCCCGGGACACTGCAACTGTCATATATATGAGTCAGCTGCCAAGTCTCCGAATTTTGATCACGTAGCCACGGGGAATGCTACAACGGTTGTTCAGTGTGAAAAAGTCATTTTTTTCCCCCAATGGCGTTTTTAACTTTGAACAGTCGCTAAACGAAATGTTTTCAAGGACTACCTGTGCTGTCTTTTTTTTCAAACCGTAGTCCTTGAGTTATGACCGCAATGGATCTGGCCTGTCACGGAAGTCAGTCATGACGGTCGTAAAATAGGTCATCCACGGCACCGGCTTGATTTTATGACCTTTTCTGCAGCTGGTGATAACCAGCTGTCTTTAAGTGAAACAATGGAGCTCTACTGTATGGGCTGGTCATATGGGCTCTACTGCAGGGGTCTCCAACCTTGGCCACTTTTAAGACTTGTGGACCTCAACTCCCAGAACAAGGTTGGAGACCCCTGGTTTAGAGGAAACCTGGAAATCAGGGCTGATTCTCAGCAAAAGCATCGCGAAATGAGATGTAATGCAGGCCAGCTGCCAAGCACGGGGAGGGGCTGTCAGAATCAGGTTGTAAAGACCCCAGCATTTCATGACCCAACTATATAACATATAGAGAGAGGGAGAGCAAACCCCGCCCCCCCTTCTAAAATGGATGACATTCCATAGTTGAGTCATGAGACGTCTGCAAGAACCACCAAGCTCAGGCAGCATCAATGACACACACACCCCCCGTCCTCCTTCTCCTCTCCTCTCCGCAAACCCCCTTCCCTTCTAGCACTGATGTTGTTACCTCCCTGGGTCGTGAAATGTCTGCCAGAAAACCAGGAACCCTTCAGAGAGCACCAAGGTTTCCACATTTAAATAGAAGTCTATCCTTCTCAATTTGGATGTTCTCCAGATGCATGTGCTTCCACCCCCCAGACCTTCCCCCTTCCATTCACAGGGAATTAATTCCAGCTCCTGAACCCCCCTCTTCCACCGGCCTGGAAGCTGTTCAGCCTGGAGACGTGTGTCACATAATAACCCCTCTCTCACCTTTGTTCGCTCTCTTTCTAACGCCCGCCACTGTTTGTAACAGTCCTCTAAGCGCAGGTAGAGTACGCGGGAAGGCCCAACATGATTAGTGATCAATCTGTCTTGGGGAATCAGTGGTGGGAGCATGTAATACGATGCAGAGGTGTCTCTGTTGATAACATGACTTAAATGGGGAATGTTGTCATACTGAAGATCAACCGAGAAAGATGGACATGACGATGAAAAAGGAGGCTGAGATGCAGGATAATTTGGAATTTGGCTGCAGCCCGTGTCTAACGGGAAGAGGTGAAGGAACGCTGGATTGAGGAAATCAAACAAATTGCCCATTTTTTTCTTGCTTCTCAGTGCATCCAGCTGAGTCCAGTCCGGATCTATGAAGGCTGGGTTCCTTTTAGCTCGTCTCTCACTTTCCCCTGTTTTCTGATCAGCATGGTTTCCATTTGGTGCACTGTCCAATCTGCGGAATTTTGCAAACCTGTTTGCAGAAAGATACCGTGGCCAACCACGGGGTGGAATGTTTCTCGAAATTTCGCCCAAGCGTTCCGGCCGAGGAGCTCGCAAATCAAGCCGGGAACATCCGACAGAATTGTGCGGCTTTAGATTTTCCTTGCAGTTGGAAAACCCGTAATTTTGCATTTTTCGTGGGGCCATCTGGAAACCGAAATGCTGGACGACAGAGCTGTTGACAAAAGACTCACATGGCAGGGTATTCATTTGATTTGGCTTTTTGTAAATTGCACATGATTCCCTTAAGGGATTTAAACTTCTGCTTTTGAGGCATTTATCTCCATTGTAAGATGAATTGTGTTGCTGGAAACCTGGGAGTGGAGATAAGAGATTTGAAGAATCTCGGAGGGGATACACAGAATTTTTACTTTTAACATTATTAAAGAGGGTGCTTGGATTATTGGGGCAATTTTGCTGCTGGTTTCGGTGCAGTTCGGTATTCACTCCTTCGGGGATGCTATTTAATTGCTGAAATGGGGATGTGAGGAGATAAATGAATTGGGGCAATTCGTAAGTGCATCTTGTAGCACATAACTGGCTCTCCAGAATCACCGGATACCATATCCCATCTGCTGCAGAATGAGGCAGCTGAATTGATTTTTCTGTGTTGCTGGCCCCAAGCACACCGCTTGCAATGCCCTCCTGATCTTCTCCATAACATTCAGGAGGGCAGATCGGTGATGAGAAGAAGTCCCTCCTGCTAACATCAACTTGTTTCTTACAGTTACTGCATTCAGGAACGATGTCGGATTGCTGATTTAAATCTTTATAGGTAAAATCCTTGTTTTGTGGATCAGAGGGGTTCAGAGCTTCATCAGATGGTGGAAAGCAAGGAGGACAAGGGTGTGGCGAGGAGCCAGTCGCCTGCAGATCACAGAGTTTCCTGCTTAACAGTTCAGTAGAAGACGCCTTTTCCAATTTTTCTTCGTAAGAGCTCCGTGATTCAATGAGATTAACTTGATTTTCATGATCCCAAATGTTCATAGGAAAAAGGCTTGAGAATCTGCTACTATTTTCCAAATCCATGGTCCAAGGTGGAGGGAATGAGTTTGACTGAGAGTCCCTGCAATGGACAAAATTTCATTTCTAAACATACTTTACCTTTATTAAAAGTTCCACAAAGAGGTACCCAGTTGGATCAGGCTGATGACCCATCATGGCAGAATATCTCCTGAATGTTAATAATATTTTAAAGTTTCCCATCTAAAATTCCACATAAAGGACTTTTTATACAGGTAATCCTTGACTTACGATCATAATTTAATATGATATATTATAAATATATAAATCATATATAAATATAAATCATATAAATCAAATTTTAAAAAAATAAAAAATAATAATTGAGCCTGCCATTACAGGTAGTCCCTGACTTACGACCGTAATTGAGCCTGCACTTACAGGTAGTCCTCAAATTATAACCATTCATTTAGCAACTGTTTGAAGTTACAACAGTACTGGAAAAAGTGACAATACTGGTCCTCATTGTCATAGCATCCCCACAGTCATGTGATCAAAATTTGGGTGTTTGGCATCTACAGGTCATACAACAGCTAGTTTAGTTGACTGTTCAAAGTTACAGCGGCACAGAAAAAGTGACTTGACTTATGACCATTTTCCACACTTATGACCGTTGCATCATCCCTGTGGTTACGTGATCAAAATTCAAATGCTTGACAACTGACTCATATTTATGACAGTTGCATTGTCCTGGGATCATGTGATCACAACCTTCTGGCAAGCTAAAGTCAATTGGGAAGTCAGATTCACTTAACCGGGTTACCAACTTAAGAACTGCAGTGATTCACTTAACAATTGTGGCAAGGAAGGTCGTAAATTTTGGGCTCAATTGTGGCCATAAGTCGAAGACTAAATGGTTCGGCATCCCGGGGTCATGCAATCACCATTTGCAAATCTTCCTAGCCAGCTTTTCCAACAGGCAAACTCAAGAAATTGGCTTTGCTTAATGATCTCCTAGCAGCTGCAGTGATTCTCCTAGCAGCTTACATGGTTGTAAGGCAGTGATTCGCCTTACAACCGTGGCAAAAAAGAAAGATCATAAAATCATTTCTTAACAAGCTCCTTCCTTGGCGTCAGAAATCCTGATCCCAATTGTGGTTTTAAGTCGAGGACTACCTGTACAGTATAATGCAGGCATTCACAAGATCGTTTATGATGTCACCTACCAATTTAGACTCTGCTAAAAGAGCAGCTGACACTGGAAAAAAATTGATCCCGTTCTCATCTTAATCTAAGCTGAATTGTCCAGCCAACTGATCCCACTTTGCACGCTCAGGAGGAGGCTGTTATTCTATTTTAACAAAGTTTTTAAAATATCTGCCGGGGGGAGAGGAGGCGGGGAGGGAGAAAAAAAAAAGCATTGTACCATTCTGTCATATCTTCTGATTCGATGGGCTGCTGCAAGATGCTGGTCACTAAGGCGAACATATCAGGACCGCTGGCAGAGTAAAAGAGATCGATCTGTGTCCTAAAAACAAGGATAAACAAATGCAAAATAAACCTGGTTTAGGATGTCATTTATTTATTTGCATCCAGCCTTTTATTGTTATTATTTTTTACAAATAACTCAAGACGGTGAACCTCTCCAGCACGTCTTCCTATTTTCCCACAACAACCACCCTGAGAGAGACAAACTTGCCCTAAAAGTCAACACAGCCAACTTTCATGTTTAAGGTGGAACTAAAACTCACTTGTTCCTCCTGGCGATTATCCCAAAAACACCCACACAGGTTTCATGCCTAAGGCAAGAACTAAAATTCACCCTTTCCCGCTTTCTTAAACACAAAACCAAACTTTTATCTCTTTGCATTTCTTCCGCAGTATTATTTAGGATCGGAGCTTAAAAGACTTGAAAATTCATAAAAGCAGACAAAACATATAGATAAAAGTGTCAAGGGATAGGTTATGTTTGAGTGTTTGTGGGAACACCAGCAGAAGATCCCCCCCTCCCCCGTTTGTATCATCCCTGAAAGGATCCCGGTTCATACCTTTGGTCTGAACATCCGTGCAGGGAAGTCCCCATCCTGGCGCCGTCTTTACATCTGGCTGAGCTATTGGATAATGGGGGATGTTCCACAGAGACGGCTGTATTTGTTCGTTCACCCAAAAGTTGGGGAAACATTTCTTGATTACTGAGGTTTCCCTGAGGAGCAATTGCAGGGGGAAAAAAAATTGTAGGCAGGATCCCAATAAGATATAAATCAGGTGTCAAGGTTCCAAGTTAACACCCCCAACGAAAGAAGACTCCGAGGCTCGAGATTCCTCAAAGCTCTATTTTGTTAGAGATGTCATATTGGCACATCTGGGAAAAGCTGAATCTGAAAGCTTCCAGGTTTTCCCCACTCAAAAGAAAGTCCAGCCCAGCATCCACAAGTCCATCACATGGCCCAATCATCCACCATCCAAACTGGAGACACCTCCCAGTCATCTGACTCCATGGGCCGGGGGACTGTGTCCTTGACTGTCTGAGAAAGGAATGCTATTTTGACTATAGACTTCATATCACCCACACTCTATGCAATCCCCCCCACCATTTCCCCACACAAGAATGTGTCACAGGCCTGAAGGCCCAAATGTAAAAGATGGCTTCCAGGTCTGACATCAGGGGTGCCAAACTTGATTTTGTTGAGGGCCACATCAGGGTTGTGTTTGGCCTCAGGGGGCCAGGATGGGCGTGGGGCAGGGCCAGCTCGATGTCACTCGGGTCGGGGGCGCCTGTGGTGGCCCCAGCGTTCTGCCGGTGAAAATGGGCTCCTGAGCTCCGTTTTCGGCTGCAATGGCTTCCTGCAACCCTCTGCCAATGAAAATGGAGCTTGGGAGGGCCACACACGGCCCACCCAAGCTCCGTGTTCGCTGGCAGAGACACCGTGGGCCAGTCCTTTGCTGTTTCCAGGGTGGCCCTATGGGCCAGATCTAAGCACTCCATGGGCCAGATCCAGGCCCCAGGCCTTGAGTTTCACACCCCTGCTTTAAATGATCAGAAAAAGATGATTTCCCGCAGATTTAAATCACAACACCGTGCGAGATATTTCACTGTATGAAAATATATTTGAAATTGCCACTCCATTTTCTCCATACATACTTGTATAGGTACAGGTAGTCCTCAACTTATGACCGCTCACTTAGTGACCATTCTATGATGAAGACCAAAAGGTACTTATGACCTAGATTTGAAGTACTGATGGTTACCTCCCCCCTCCTCTCCAGTGTGGTCAAATGACCTCCTCATGGGCACTCTGCGATTTATTTATTTTTTTTGCTGGAAATCAAAATTTGCATCCGGTTTCTGACAAAAGATGCCCATTATGAATGAGTTCGCTTAACAACTGCCACAATAAAATGGTGTCAAATTGGGTCTATCATTATGGGTGCCTCAACTTGTAATTGAAATTCCAGGCTGCATTACGGTCACAAATTGAGAACTATCTATATTATTCAAGGTAATGTGATTGTGTTTAGTACAGGTAGTCCTCAACTTATAACCACAACTGAGCCCAAAATTTCCATCTCTATGACCATGGGGATGTTGCAATGGTCATAAGTTTGAAAACAGTCATAACTCACCTTTTCAGTGTTGTAAACTTTGAACGGTCACTAAAGAAATTCAATCTGTGCAAAAGATGCCATAGGTGTAATAACCTACTGATTTACTCCTGACTCTGGTTACACAAGAATGGAGCCATGAAAAATAAATATTTGAAACCATCCATAATGCTCCTGATGAAACACTTGTGTAAATCCTCACACGATCTTTTCTCTGCTTTCCTTGAGCCCTACCTGACACAGATAGGCACAAAGAAACAAAGATTCAATCATGGTCCAGATCTTCCTCCTTTGGAATACAATTGTCCTCGACTTACAATCATTCGTTTAGTGACTGTTAGCGAAGTTGCAACAGAATTGAAAACACCACTGTGGCAACATCCCCAAATTTGGGGCATAGGCAATTGTGGCATTGTGCTGGGGTCGTGTGATTACCATGTGTAGCCTTCCCAGCTAGCTTCCGACAAGCAGTCAATGAGGGGAAAAACAGATTCACTTAACAAATGCAGTGATTTGCACAACAATTTCCTCCTCTTTTCTCCACTCTGGAAAACTCCACTCTCTCTTAGCCCTCAAGATTCCACATTTAGGCTAGAAAAACAAAATGCACAGGTACAGTATATGTGGTACCTTGCTCAATAGTGGTGACTGTGGGAGGGATCTTGGAGTCCCACTTAGATATGAGCCAGCCGTGGGCGGCGGCTGCCAAAAAAGCCAATGGAAGCCATCTTTTTACCTTTTGTGCCTTCAGGCCTGTCACAAATCCAACTGTGGGAAACTGGGAGGGGGGATTGCATAGAGCGAAGAAGATATGTAGCCACAACAAAATTCTTTATGGAAAGTCAAGGCCATTGCGTCCAGCAGCTGCGTTGAAAAGAATGAGGAGATATCTTCTGTTCCAGATGGTACCTAATTGGATGTGTGGTGGACATGTGGGTGAGGGGCAAGGTTTTGAACTTTCTTTTGGGTGTGGAAAACCCAGAGGCTCTCGGATTCCAGTTTTCCCAGCTGTGCCAATGTAACATCTCTTAATAAAAGTTAGCTTTGAGGAACTTCAAGCCTCAGAGTTTGATTTCGTTGGGGGTATTACTTGGAGCCCTGACACCAACACAGTCCTAGGCTGCATAAACAGAGGGATAGAATCACATGTAGTGTTAATACCACTTTATAATCCCTTGGCAAGACCACACTTGGAATAGTGCGTTCAGTTTTGGTTGCCACGATGTAAAAAAGATGTGGAGACTCTAGAAAGAGTGCAGAGAAGAGCAACAAAGAGGATTAGGGGACCGAATATATAAAGAACGGTTGCAGGAACTGGGTATATCTAGTCTTATGTAAAGAAGGACTAGGGGAGACATGATAGCAGCCTTCCAGTATCTCAGGGGCTGCCACAAAGAAGAGGGAGTCAAGCTATACTCCAAAGCACCTGAAGGCAGGACAAGAAGCAACGGTGGAAACTCATCAAGGAGAGAAGCAGCCTAAAACTAAGGAGAAATTTCCTGACCATTAGAACAATTAACCAGTGGAATGACTTGCTTTCAGAAGTTGTGAATGCTCCAGCACTGGAAGTTTTTAAGAAGAGATTGGACAACCATTTGTCTGAAGTGGTGTAGGTTTTCCTGCCTAAGCAGAGGGTTGGACTAGAAGACCTCCAAGGTCCCTTCCAACTCTGTTATTCTATTCTACTCTTTGTTGCAGCCCCTAAGATGGAGCACTGGTATCATGTCACTCCCACTCCTTCTTTTTATTAAAAAGGAGACATGATAGCAGCATTCCAACAGGAGTGCTCCTACAAAGGGGCTGCTACAAAGAAGGGGTGTGTGTGTTAAACTTATTTTCTAAAGCACCAGAAAGCAGGACTCCTGCATAAGAAAAGGGTTGGACTAGAAGACCTCCAAGGTCCCTTCCAGCTATGTTATTCTTTAATTCTATTCTCCAAAGCACCTGTAGGCAGTGCAAGAAGCAACAGATGGAAACTAATCAAGGAGAGAAGCAACTTAGAACTAAGGAGAATTTTCCTGACCGTTAGAACAATTAACCAGTGGAACAACTTGTCTCCAGAAGTTGTGAATGCTCCAACACTGGGAATTTTTAAGAAGATGTTGGACAGCCATTTGTCTGAAGTGGTGTAAGGTTTCCTGCCTAAGCTGGGGGCCGGACTACAAGACCTCCAAGGTCCCTTCCAACTCTGTTTATTCTATTCTATGATGTTATCTAGTAGGGTCATGAAACATCTGCAAGAAAGCAACCCAAATCAGACAGCTCCAAGGATTCCACATTCCTCCTCCTCCTTCTCTTCCTCTCTGCAACCCCATCTCCCTTGTAGTACTGATGTTACCGCAGTAGTTTGGTTATGAAACATCTGCAAGAAAAACACCAAGCTCAGAGAGCCCCAAGGACCATACAGAATAAACTCTGAGCTACAAATATTGTATTCTATTGGCTTTCAGAAATTACCCACTATTTTATCATTCCCAGTTAATATACCTCATTACATTTAATATCTCAAACATTAATGGTCTAAAAAACATATACATACCCTCAAACACCCTTCCAGACAGCAAAATAAAAGTCCAGTATAAAGATGCAACAGCTTTAAATGTCATTTAAATCATCAAAATTCTCATTTTACATCCTTCCTGCACTCATTCGAATTATAGGGAAGGGTCCACTTGTCTCCATTTTCTTTTACTTCACTCTAAACTTATTTGCCCAAGTGTGACAGCAGCTGATTCCTCTCTGCACTCAGGGGGATTAAAATCAGGTGAAATTTAGCAGATTTAACAGATAAAGGGATAATTGATATAATTATACCTTAGCAATTTGTCCTTCAACTGCCCTTCCAGCTGATTCTAGATACAAACTCAGTTATACCTGACAACTCACACACAGAAACAGTTGCCAAGTTATGGGATATTTTTCACCCCCACAATAAGCAAACATGTGGGAATTATCCATAGGTGTGATTTCCCCCTCAAAAAAAGGCTTAATTTGATTGAAAATCCTTCATCTTGCTGCAGGGTGGTATCTTTTGATGACTTTTCTGTGTTGATATAATAGATGAAGTCAAAGGAAAATATTCAGTGTAATAAATATTTAAGAGAGATTACTTTCACCAAATGTTAGGAGTAAAAAAAGGATCTAGGCAAGTATTTTAGAATAATTAAACAGCCAACAAACATATAGTATATTTTTATTCTTAAACAAGTAATCCTCGACTTGTAACCATTCATTTAACGACCAGTCAGTGACACTGAAACAAGTGACTTATGACCGGTCTTCACACTTACAATCATCAAAGCATCACCACAATCCTATGATCAAGGTTCAGTCGCTTGGCAACTCGCATTTATGACCTTCCCAGCTGAAAAGCAAAGTCAATGGGAAAAGCCAGATTTGCTTAACGATCACATGATTCGCTTAACAACGGGTGGGATTCATTTACCAACCATGGGAAAAAGGGTTGTAAAATTGGGCACGTCACTGAACAACTGTCCTGTTTTGTAACAGAAATTTAGGTCTAAAATGTGGTCGTAAATCAAGGATTGCATGTACTTGTCAATATTAAGGGAATCTGGCATCAACTTTGTAGATTAAATTCTACACGACCAGAAGGGGAAAAAACCCCCCACAATAATTCTCAATTTATAACCACAGTTGAGAATGGAACTTCTGTCACTAATCCAGCGGTTAAATGAGTCATGCCTGATTTTACTGCTTTTGCCACAGTTGTTCAGCAAATCACCTCCATCATTAAGTGAAATCTGGCTTCCCCTCTTAACTTTGCTTGTCAGAAGCCAGCTGGGAAGGTCGCAAAAGGTGATTACCAGACCTTTGGATGCTGAAAACATTGTAAATATAAACCAGTTGCCAAGTGCTCAAATTCTGACCAAATGACTACAGGGATGGTGTGACAGTCGTAACTGTGAGGGACCGGTCACAAGTCACTTTTGTCAGTGCCATCGTTAACTTTGAATGGTTATAAATCGAGAACTGGCTGATATAAGGTAGACCTCAACCACAATTGAGCCCAAAATTTGTTGCTAAGCGTGATTGTTGTTAAGTGAATTCAGTTAGTAACCCGGGTAAGTGACTCTGGCTTCTCCATTACTTTTGCCTGTCAGGAGGTCACAAAAAGGGATTACTTGACCCCGGAACATGGCAACCATCATAAATATGAGCCAGTTGCCAAGCATCCAAATTTTATTCCTGTGACCATGGGGGTGCTGCAACGGTCATAAGTGTGAAATATGGTCATCAGTCACTTTTTTAGCGTCCTTGTAATTTTGAATGGTCACTAAGCGAATGGCTGTAAGTCAAGGATTACATGTAGGAGGAAAATATGCTCAGTCACCTTGAATTTGATAAATAAATAAAAAATAAATCTCAAATGGTCGTTAAGTCGAGAACGACCTATATAGCAATTCTGGTAGTTTGGAAATTCAACACAAGGATTTATCATGTTCAGGAACCATTTTCCAAGCAATTGAAAAGGGGTTTTTTTCATGCAGACTGGGGAATTCTGGGAGCCGAAGTCCACCCATCGTAAGGGACACAAAGGTTGAGATTCACTGGGTGAATGTGTTGTGAGAATACAGCCATACCTTCCACCAATCCAGCCTTCTCTTCTTTTCATTTCTAGATTCCTTATTTAGCCTGAAGACTTCTGATGAACTCAACAAGTTTGCTTGCTCAAAATAAACTCTTAAATAATGATACAGTAGGCTTTTTAAAAAAAAATGCACTGTACCAAATAACATACTCTCATGGTGGCAAGTAACACTACCTACTGCTAAACCATACTTTGCAACCATACGGTACAGCTAAAACTTATTTAAATTAGTTGAGAGAATGGTTGGTTTAACAATGTTTTGTTGAAAGTAGGAATAAAAAGTACAAATAACCTTCAACTTACTACAACTGAGCCCAAAATTTATGCTGTTAAGTGAGACATTTGTCAAGTTTAGCTCCATTTTACAACCTGTCTTGCCACAGTTGTTAAGTAAATCATTGCAGTTGTTAAGTTAGTAACATGGTTGTTAAGTGAATCTGGATTTCCCATTGATTTTGCTTATCAGCAGATCGCAAAAGGGGATCACATGACCCCGGGACACTGAAACCGTCATAAGTATGAGTCATCTGCCAAGTGGCCTAATTTTAATCACATAACCGTAGGGATGTTGCAAAAGTCGTAAATGTGAAAAATGGTTATAAGTCACTTTTTTCAGTTCTGTTGTAACTTTGCCCACAAAACAAATATTTGTAAGTCGAGGACTACCTATTAACAAGAAAGTTCAGGATGCCTGCAAACAAAAGACCCCATCTGGATCTTTTTTATATATATAAAATTTCACCAGAATTTTCAAGAAATGCAAAATGAGAACTTCCTCTGGAAACACCCAAAACTGAATGGGAAAATCTGCTGAGCATGAGCCAGTCTAAAATAGAAGTTTGCAGATTTCGGCCCAGCTGTGCAAACGGAACGTAAATCGGATTTTATTTTATTAATAATGAAATATCATTCATATTAATTATTTACTTGATGCATAATTCAAGTTTGTTGCGCGTTAGGAATTGGTAAAACCTGGCCAAACTTGTTTGACTTTGGAAGTAGGCTGGATGGGAGACCACCAGGAAATCCCAGGTATATTTGTGGATTTTAAAAAAAAAATGGAAAGTGATATAGGTAATTCTTGACTTACATTGAGTGACTGTCCAGTTACAAAGGCACTAAATAAAGTGACGTATGACCGTTTCTTACATGACCGCTGCAGCATCCCCGTGATCACATGATCAAAATTCAGACTTGGCAACTGACTCATCCTTATGACCGTTACCATGTCCCAAGGTAATTTCGTTACCATGAAATCACCTTCTGCAATCTTCTGACAAGCAAAGTCAACAGGGAAGCCAAATTCATTTAGCAATTGTGTACCTAACTTAACAACTGCAGTGATTTTCTTAACAACTGTGGCAAGAAAAGTAATAAAATGAGGCAAAACTGACTTTAAGAGCTGTCTTGCTCTACAAGGGAAATTTTGGGCTCAATTGTGGTCGTTAAGTGGAGGATTACCTGTAATTGCAAGTGATTTCTCCTTTAAAGACTAAACACAGCTATAGTGGTTACAGTTTTGGGCTGTCCCAGGGGTCACGAGTCTGAGCATTACTTGAGGGCCCCTCAGGTCCAAATTGCTGCTTTCCAGGTGTGTCATACATGATTCCAGGTGTGGGAGTTGTAGTTTGATGACCAGCCAGGCTCATGGAAGGTGATGGGAATCATAGTTCGAAGACTTGGATAACAGCAGGTAATAATGGGACCTGCAATCCAACAAGAGGAATGAGAGAGATCTGGATTAGCACATCGGGAGAACACTGCTCTGTTGGGGATGATGGGACTGTAGTCCATTTGAAAAAAGGGGGTGGGGGCAGCGAAAGAGGCCCCACCAGCTCACCGCAGGTCTCTTAAGTGTATATTTGCAGGAACCCAGGGTGCAGCCGTGCTTCCTGGCTGTGCATAATGGGATTTGCAGTCCAACATGGAATGTGTTGATTAGCACAACTGGAAGCGCAATACTGCACTGGGGATGATGGGACCTGTAGTCCATCTGGAAAAAAAGGGGGTGGGGGCAGCGAAAGGGTCCCCATCGGCTCACGGCAGGTCTCTAACTGCATATTTGCAGGAACCCAGGGTGCAGCCGTGCTTCCTGGCTGTGCATAATGGGACCTGCAGTCCAACATGGAATATGTTGATAAGCACATCTGGGGCGCAACGATGTGGCTGGGGATAATGGGGCGTGTAGTCCATCAAATAAAATGGGGTGGGCTCGCTTAGTGCAGCTGCACCGACCGCTGAGTGCCCTCTGGGTGGGGATAATGGGATTTGGAGTCCGACAGATTGAAAGGAGGCGGGGGAGGGGAAAGAAGTTCAAAGCCCGTGTCCCCCACTGCCTGGAGGATGATGGGAGCGTTGGCTGGGGACGATGGGAGGGGCAGTCCTCCGGCTCCCCAGCCACTCGAACCTCACCTCCGGGAGCAGAGCGCGAAAGCCGCCCCCACCCACCACGGCGGCCATCACCGCCGAAGCTCTTTTGATTGACAGGGCCGCCCGGCGCCCCCCATTGGCGGCAACCGCCACTTCATTCCCGCCCTCTTGAGCGCGCCGGGGGGGAAAGGAAAGGTGGCGGAAACCGCGCATGCGCCGCCGCCGTTGAGCTCGCGCCCCTAACGGCTCTGGAGGCGGAAGCTGGGAGTTGTAGTCTGGAGAATGGTCGGGCGATAAAAGTGGGGCGGAGGCGCCCCATTCCCTCTTTTTTTTGGGAGGGGGGGTTGTGTGTGTGTTATATATATGACTTTATTAATGTTCATAGACAAAAGCTCAAATACTTCAGGAATAAGCCGGAAGAGCAAGGCTTGCACACCTCTCCCTCGTTCCCAGCTGTCCACATTCACACGTGTATCTAACTACACGTGTCAAGGCGGGTTGTGTGAAACTGCTTTAGGCGTGGTTATTATTATTATTATTTTCCTCGTTTTCTCACCGTTTCGAGGGAGGAGGTCTGACTTGCCATCTTCAGCTGGCAAGGAGCTAAAGCAGAGGGCAACCTGCATCAGCCTGAAAAAATCTGGCTTTTGCATTAAATGGAGATCCAGACAACCATCGTTCCCTGCACGAAAACAACTTTTATTTTTTATTCCCCCCACCCTTGCTGTACTTTTCAGTGGGATGATCCAATCCTAGATGGACCTTAGAGGTCATCTAGTCCAACCCCACTTTCCCAGGTCAGGAAAATGAAAGGCAAAGTTTTACAAATTTTACAAGCTTTTGTAAATTTTACAAGTTTTTTGTTAAGTTTTACAAAAATTACAAAAACCCATGTCATTTGCCCCTCAAAAGGTTATGTACTCTTTTGAAAATCTGGAAAGATAGAACAATCCAAGACTTAAAAACCCAGGCCCTTCCGTTGCTGTATAACTTTACCAACTTTTAATATTCCAGATCTATTTCAATGAGTTCTGCCTTGAGTGTGACATCAGGTAGTACTCGACTTAATGACCACAATTGAGTCCAAAATTTCTTGCTAAACAGAAAGTTAAGTGAGTTTTGCCCCATTTTACGGCTTCCTTGCCACGGTTCTTAAGGGAATCAGTGCAATTGTTAAAATTAGTAGCGTGGTTATCAATGGCTTCCCCGTTGACTTTGCTTGTCACAAAAGGGGATCACATGATCCCAGGACATTGCAACCGGTACATGCCAATTGCTGAGTGTCCGAATTTTGATCATGAATAAAACGGTCATAATTATTTTTCAGTGCAAGTCTTAAGTGTGCAAAACGGTCATAAATTCTTTTCGGTGCCACTGCAATTTACAATGCTTTACAGATTAGAACCCTCGCACATGCCCAAGATGGCGACTCCCGATGGAGCTCCAGTTTTACGGGGGTAATGTCCTGACAGTTGGGGGTCCTTAGGGCCAATTACCCATCTATGGCCCATCTATGGCCCATGGTGTTGAGAGGGCTGATTTGCCAGTCCGATGGGAGCGTTTTCGGCTCCGGAAGACCTTCTAGGAGAGCGGTTTTGTGGCTTCGCTCTCTGAAACAGCTTATAATGAGACGGGCGGTGCTGGTGGGATTTGAGTCAGCGAATTTGAGCCGATAGCTTCGTGACAGCCGGCCCTACATTCATCAGAGGCTGCCGGATGGATGGCGATATACGGCTGCGATGACTGTCTGGCACCCTGGGCTGACTTCGTTAGACCCTTGGCAAGATTGGAGGTTGCCTGCAGAGGCCAGCAGTGGGCGAAATCAGCGCAGAGGAGGCCAATGGTGGTGGCAGTTTAAAATTCCAAAATGGCTCCCGAAATAGCAGTTACAGTTGGCAGTTACAGGCAGCAAAAACCAAAGCAATTTAGAGACCAAAGAGGCCTCAGAAAGGAGAATAGGGACTTTTCTTATTTATTTTCAACTGATCTCCTGGGCAATGGAGAGATGCCGACCCTTCCATTGTCGGGCCAGCCCTGGATTACCTCCCAGAGGCCTCCCCCCTCTCTTTCTATAGGGGGGGGAGTTAAACCTTCATGCATAAAAGACCTAAAGAAGGCTAAGGAGATTAGAAAGGATTGTTGTGTCTATCATGGGGGCTTTGCTTCTACAAAGTGACTGCCTTATTCCATCTCCCCTCCTGTATTTTTATCTCCTGTCCCTCCTTTTGTGACCGGATATTCGGCTTTTTGTGAATCATTTGCTATCCAGGTTTGTTGTTTCCTGTATATCAGGATGAGAATTTTCCTTACTTTTATTTCATCTGAGTCTCCCTGGATTTTCGCCTACTATATATATTTCCCACAGACTATCCGTATCTCTAATCTCAAGGATTGGCTATTCCATCTATGCCTAGGTACAACATTGAAAGAACAGGACTATAGCTGCTGTTTTTCTCCCTTATATCTGGTTGCCGTGAGAGGGTGATCGATGTTCACATCTGAGTTCAAAATGGCTCTTTCTACCACTGATATGAGAGTTCAGCGGGACTAAAATGACTTGTACCTCTAATTGACACTCTCTCCACAGGACCCTGGATAACTAGGACATGCCTACCAGCTATAGACTATCTAGCTACAAAATGTACTCATTAGGAGAACTCCTCAAACTGCGAGATGCCCCCCTCTCGCAGGTCTGGCCCTCTTCTTTATCGAGGGCCTATCTCGATGACGGACTTTGGAGTCCGGAGAGATGGCATAAAGCAAAAAGAGGGTTATGGGGTTTTTTAGGGAAATTTCTTAATAAGATTTTAAGGGATTCTGGAAGGGGGGTATGTTACAAGGATTGGTGGATCAGGCCCAATAAAGAGACTTGAGACTTCAAGTAAAATATCTCTCCTTTTATTTGCAGGTTCATCACATCATCACCTGGTTACATTAGGATCTGAGCAACATGGAGGAGTGTGCCCACCTTTTGTACCTGTGGGCGGGGATTCAGGTAAGGAGGGGCCTATGGGAGGAGCTGGCCAGGTGGGTGTCTGGGTTAACCCTTGCACTGCTGAGCTATAGCTGGTCCCTGGCATGGGTAGGGCATTTATACCTGACAAATCCCCCTCTAAATGCCTGGCCTGTGTCTGTAGGCCTGACTGACTGGTTGGTACCCTGTGGTGAATGTTGAGCTTGGAAACTAAGTGTGAGTGTTGTTTGCCCTGCAGAGGTTTTGTGAGTATGTCTGCAGTCTGTTCTTCTGTATCGCAGTGTATGGCCTTTATGAAACCGATTCTGGAGAGCTGTCTCACATGCTTATACTTTATATCTATGTGCCTTGACCTTTGCCCTACAGCGTCGGACATGGATATTTCTATAGCGGCCTTGTTATCCTCGTAAACATTTATTGGGTAAGCTGGTTCTTTCCACACGCTGGCCAGTAGGTCGTCGAACCAGATGAGGTTGTTGGCGGCCTTGGAGAGGCATATGTATTCAGCTTCGGTAGTCGAGGTTGCCACCAAGATTTGCTTGCCTGTATACCAATGCACCGGACTGTTATTTAAGTAGAATATGTATCCAGACGTGCTCTTCCGGCCTTTGGTGTCTCCGGCCCAGTCAGCATCGGCGTAGCAGGAGAGGATGGGTTCGTTGGATTTTTCAGGCTCTAGGGTTAGGCATGCATTGGCACTTTGTTTCAGGTATCTTAGCACCCTTTTCACCGCGTCCCAGTGGTATGTGGTGGGTTTGCTCACGTGTCTGGACAATAAATTAACTGATAGAGCAATGTCCGGTCTTGTCCAGTTAGCGATATACAGGAGAGAGCCTATGACTGACCTGTACAGCGTGTTGTCTTCAAATCCGGTGATTCATCATGCATGTTTCTCAGGAAGTCCGTCTGCATGGGCGAATCATACCCCTTGGCGTCTGCCATGTTGCACTTATGGAGTAACTCTTCTATTTTCTCTTTCTGTGACAGCTGGAAACCTTTTGGTGTTTGGTTGACTTGCACCCCCAGGTACCGGTTTATCTTTCCGAGGAATTTTAGGGTGAGTGCTCGCTCAGTCTGCTGGCGAAGGTGTCGCGGTTCTCTTCGTGCTTGCTGATATATAGTATGTCATCCACGTAAACCAGGATGTATTCTGGTGAGTCCCCCTCCTTCCTGGTGAAGAAGCAGTTGTCAGCTATGGTCGCCGTGAACCCCATAGACTTCAGTGCCTCTACCAAGCATTCGTACCAGCGCTTGCCCGATTGCTTCAGTCCGTATAGGCTCTTGTGGAGTAACCAGGTGTCCCCCCTGTTGGTTTCTTTGCTGTGAGGCGGTCTGATGTATATCTCTTTATCTAGATTGGCGTGCAAGTAGGCGGTCTGTACATCAAACTGGTGCACCTCCAGTCCTAGCAGAGATGCGATGACCAAGGCGCTTTTTACGCTCTCTGTCCTTACGGTGGGCGAGTAGGTGTCAGTGTAGTCCTCCGGGAACCTTTGAGCAAACCCCTGGGCAACTAATCTTGCTTTGTATAGGCTTTGCCCACCCTCTAAGTTTTTGATCTTAAAGATCCATCGGGTGCCTATTGTGTTCTTGCCCTCTGGGACTTTGGTTGGGGTGTAGACCTCTAGCTTACTCAGGCTGTCCAGCTCTTTGGCCATGGCTAACTCCCACTTTGCCCTCTCTTCCTGGGGTAGTCTCAATACCTCTTCGTAGGAGTTGGGTGTGACGTGATTCGTGTGCACGTGCATCACGTAATCATTTAGTCTTCTTGGCAATTGGTTTCTGGTAGACCTGACCGGTCTGTCTACCGTCTGCTCAGTGTCATGCAGATGTCTGGCCTCTCTTTGGGTCAGTGAGTCTACTGGGGTGATTCTCCTTCCATCCCTCAACCTTGATGCCTTGGAGGTTGGGCCTGGGCCTACCCCCTTCCCGTCTATCCACTGCCTCGCTTTCGTCTTGAGCTTGCTCAATTGGACTATCCTCTCGCTTGGTGAGTACCTCGTTTAAGTGTATTCTGGACCAGTTGGCCTGCTCATGGAAAGTTGCTGTCCTAGATATCACGAATCTATTATTGCTATCCACAAACCTGAAGCCCTTGGTTCCTGGCTCGTATCCCATAAACCTCAGTCTTCTGGATACCTTGTCCCCTTTTTTGCGTAACTGTTTGGGTATGTGGACATCAGCGGTCACGCCGAACACATGTAAGTGTGCTATCTGTGGCTTTTTGTTATACATGAGCTCGTATGGTGTTTTGTCTATCACACTGGACCATGTTCTGTTGAGAGTGTAGTTGGAATAGACCAGGGCTTCAGACCAGAAGTGCTGGCCAATGCCCGCGTCCTCTAAGGCGCACCTGACCATCGTCTGGAGCGTGGAGTTGCGCCGTTCTGCGACCCCGTTCTGAAAGGCGGAAAACGGGGACGACGTAAAGTGAATCACGCCTTTGGATCTGAGCCAATGGGAGAAGTCCTTAGATAGAAACTCAGATCCTCTGTCAGTCATGATTTGCTTGATCTGTGTGTTGTTTTGTGTTTCTACTCTTTTGTAAAACTCTTTGAATTTCTGGAAGACCTCATCCTTTTTCCTTAAAGTATAGACGAAGCCATATCGGCTAAAGTCATCTACTATGGTGAGAAAGTATCTTTTCTTGTAATTTATGGATGGCCTTAGGGGCCCTACCAGGTCCATGTGAACTAGGTCGAATATTTGTTTGGCGGCGCGTAACGACTTCTTGGGCCTGGGTTTTACCTTTAATTTTGAACATTTGCACACCGAGCACTCGAGGTAGTTTTCGCAGTTCTTTATTTTGACACCCTCGGTACAATTGGCCATTTTCTGGACCACGGGGAAGCTGGCGTGCCCTAGCTTCCGGTGTAGCAGATGAGCACAGTCGTCATGCATGGGTTTGCCTATTGAGGGCCCCTTTTGGGTGTGTCTGTTGTGTCGTGTTTCTTGTGTCGTGTCGCCATCGCTATCTACCTCTCTCCCATCTACCTGTTCTCCGTCAGTCCTGCCCTGATCGGTGCCCTCTGTGTCCTCTGAACTGGTGCACACGCTGTGGGCGTCATCCTCATGGAAAGTTATGTACGGTAACCCTTGGTTGACGGTTACTCTCCCTATATCTTCCCCATTCTTGCTAACTTTGACATAACCATTTGTAAAGGTCACCTCAGCCCCTGATTCCTTGCTAAGCTTTACTGCGGCTAGAATGTTGTGGGGTATCCCCGGGACTAGCAGCACCCCCTCTATTTTTCCCAAGCCTGGCAATGTAACTGTCCCTTTGCCTGTCACCCTAACCTGATTTTGATCTGCGACTTTGATCGAAAAGTCTTCCCTCTTGAATGATGAGAGTAGCTTCTGATTGTAGGTGGTGTGGTTGGAGGCTCCCGAGTCCAGGAGCCATGAGCTGGTGTCTTTGTCTTGGTATGTGATGTGTGTGCGCTCACCTATCCCGTATAAGGACCCTGTCCTGCTGTCGCGTGAGCTGTCTCTGTTCCCCCTCCTGTCCCTGGGGTTGGGTGAGTCCCTGCGCCTATACCTTTCTTCCGATGTGTGCCTTTCCGTTTGTCTGTGCCTGTGCTCTGGTCTGCCTCTCTCCCTATAGTTCTTGGGGCAGTCCCTTTTGATGTGTCCCCTTGACCCGCAGATATAACATTCTGGCATGTTGTGTTGTCTCTCTTGGAAGACTACTCTCTTCTCACTCTTATGTTCTCTGGGAGGGCCGGGGCGGCTCCTTCTCAGATTATCTTCCGCGATCAGCTTATTGGATAGCTTCTCCACGGATAGCATTCCCAGGCTAACGGTATCTAAGTGTGTCAAGAAGTTATTCCATGAGTGATCTAAAGAGTTAATTATTACGCTCTTCATAATCTGGTCGGAAATAACCTCTCCCCTGAGGTGTAGCTCTGCCCTGGTGCCGCTTAAGGACACTAGGTGCTCACTCATGGGTGTTCCTGGCTTAAGTCTGGCAGAAAAGAAGTCTTTGGAGATTTGGGTGGTGGTGGACACACTCTCACTGTAAAATAACCCAAACATTTTTCCTATAATTTCTGATACAGTGAGGTTATGTCCAATACAGTGGTAAATAGTGGGTGATATGCTTGCAACTAAAAGGTAGAATGCCCTATGTTGCATGCAATCCAGCTCTAAAGACCATGGTCTCTCTGGGGGATCATTAATAAAATGAGACATATTCTCTTTTAGGAATACCACTTGGAGTTGCTGTGACCACTCTAGGATATTGCCCCCATCCATTCTCAACTTGGGAAAGTCAACAGGTAAGTTCCCAGCACTATTAGTAAAATTACTTACTGCTGGCTGCTGTCCATGGTTCCTTATGTGCCTATAGCAGCAGTAAGGCATGGGAACGCTTGCCGGTAGTTTAAAAGTCCCGCTTTGTAATTTTTTTCTTTTTTCTTCCTCTAGGCGGAAGAGCGCATGCGCGAAGTCCATTTCAGCTCCGCCGTCGCTGTGGAAGGACCTGTTCATCGCGGCTCCGCTGTAGAGGCCTCTGTCGGTCGGGTAGGCCTCGGCTTGGGCCTTGGGGGTCCAGGTGTGCTCCGGGAGGCGTCGTCCAGCAGCTGCTTCTCCGGAACGAAGATCCTGGCGGTGCTGGGGCTCCGGCGATGGCTGTAAGTAGCTGCCCCAATCCATGCGGTCCGGGGTGTGTGGCCTGGGCGATCGGAGGCGCGGTGTCCCTGGGGCGCGAAGGTGGGCTGGCGAGCTGTCGCGGGCGTCGGTGGCTCTCGGGTGGGTGCTTCGTTGCCCCTCTTCTCGTTTTCCCTTTTGTTTTGGCCTCTCCGGCTTCTCTTTAGTGATTTTGAGGCCTGGGCCGAAGGCGGCGGCAAGGGTCTTCATGGCCCTATCCACTTGCCGCTCGCTGGGGGTGTACCAGGGGTCGGAGTCGGATTCGGTCCCCTCTCCCCGGTCACTTTCATCATGGCTCATGGTCCGGCATTTTTCGCGCGCCGGCCATTTTGAATTCTGTTTGTTGATTGGTTGGGGGTCGGCCATCTTGTCCGACCATGTGGACAAAGATGGCCGCCGTTTCAAATTTAGAGCGGGGCTTTGGGGCTTGGTGGCCGTTGGGAGTGCCCTTTTGGGCGATCCACTCACCGAGTCCAGCTCCTCGAGTTCGGAGTCCGAGCCTTCTTCGCTCCTTGCCACCTCGCGGTCGATTATGAAGCTTCGCAGGTCGGCAAGGAGGTTCTTGTCGCCGGCTCGCTCTTTCAACAGCTGCAGGACGTCGAGTCGTAGCTTCTCTTCTTCTTGGTCGTGGTGGGCTCTTTTCCCTTTCTCGATCTCCCCCCTTTCTTCCGTCGCGGAGGCTTTGGGGGGGGTTGAGGTTCCTGCCTTCCCTGGCGAGTCCGATGGGTTGCTTTCCCATTGCTTCGGGAGTGTCGCCATTCTGCAGGTAGGTACGGGTCCTTGTCTTGTGTCTTGGGATCTCTGGGCCTTACCAACCATCCTCTGCTACCATTTTGTTACAAGGATTGGTGGATCAGGCCCAATAAAGAGACTTGAGACTTCAAGTAAAATATCTCTCCTTTTATTTGCAGGTTCATCACATCATCACCTGGTTACATTAGGATCTGAGCAACCTGGAGGAGTGTGCCCACCTTTTGTACCTGTGGGCGGGGATTCAGGTAAGGAGGGGCCTATGGGAGGAGCTGGCCAGGTGGGTGTCTGGGTTAACCCTTGCACTGCTGAGCTATAGCTGGTCCCTGGCACGGGTAGGGCATTTATACCTGACAGGGTAGATTACGTGGGTTTGGGGGAAGACCCGCGGGGGAGGGTATCTGGGCCAGCCGTAGGGCGTGGCATGGGAGGTGTGAACTCTGGGGTCAAGGAGATGATTAGATCTTACGATACAGATGCCCATAACATCGATACTGTAGGTGGGAGGGGCAGATATGGCGGGAACAGGGGGCCACATCATCCTACGGGCGTGCGTCCTCGCTGTTTACAAGCGGTGGCGCTCTCCGACCCTCAAAGCTCTTCTCGTTCCCCAGGTTGTACGGAACCTCGGGCGCCAGGCCTTCGGCTGATGCTGTGCAACGCCAGGTCCGTGGTAAATAAAGCCCCCCTCATTTGTGATCTCATTCAGGAGGGGGGTGCGGACCTGGTGGGTATTACGGAGACCTGGTTGGGCCAGGAAGGGAGAGCCCCCCTTGTTGATATGTGCCCACCAGGTTTCCGTGCTTTCCATCAACCAAGGTCTCAGGGGAGGGGCGGAGGGGTGGCGGTTGTTATTAACAAGGTCTTGGACCAAGGGAGGCCACTGTTCCTCAGATGGCTGGATGTGAGTCCCTTTTTGTGAAGTGGGGTCATAGGGTGCAGTTGGGCTTGCTAGTCACGTACCTGGCTCCCTGCCATGTGGCAGCAGCCCTGCCTGAGCTGCTTGATGTTATAGCCGCGGTGACTGTTGACACCCCCAGGCTTATGGTCATGGGGGATTTTAACCTGTCATCAGTTGGCGAGACATCTGAGGTGGCTCGGGAGTTCATGGCTTCCATGACGGCTATGGACCTGAGCCAGTTAATTTATGGCTCTACTCACATGGGGGGACACACACTGGACCTTGTTTTTGTCTCTGGACAGTGGTTGAGTGATCTCGAGATAGGGGATATAGTGATTGAACCCTTGTCATGGTCAGATCACTCCCTCCTTCGCCTGGACCTTCGAACCGCCACACCCCGCCGCAGGGAGGCGGAACCGACCAGGTGGTTCCGCCCCAGGCGCCTGATGGATCCTGAGAGATTCCAGATGGAGCTTGGGCCATTTCCTGAGGTTCTAGCACACGATTCGGCTGAGGACTTAGTGGCCGCTTGGGATAGGGCAGCGGCTGATGCTTTAGACCGAGTCGTGCCTTTGCGGCCTCTGACCTGGCGCCGGTCTCACCTGGCTCCTCGGTATACTGAGGAGCTGAGGGAGATGAAGCGCCGGAAAAGACACCTAGAGAGCAGTTGGAGGGCTAGTCGTTCTGAATCCGACCGAACACTGGTAAGATCTCATATTAAGAATTACCTAGTGGCGATAAGAGTAGAGAAGAGTAACTACTTTTCTACTCTTATTGCGTCATCAGATAATCGCCCAGCCGCCCTGTTTAGGGTGACCCGCTCTCTGCTCCATCAAGAGACGCGGGAAGACCCCTTGGAGGGTAGAGCTGAGGATTTTGTACAATATCTGTATGACAAAATTGCTCAGATTCGTGAACAGCTAGACTCTGACTGGATTGATCCAGAGGAGATGACAGGGGCAGGTCCTGAGAATATTATTTGGGAAGAATTTGATCCTGTGACTCCCGAAAGCGTGGACAGGATACTGAACAGACTAAATGAGACCACATGTTTATTGGACCCGTGTCCATCCTGGTTGGTACTGGCCTCCCGGGAGGTGACGCGAGGCTGGCTTCAGGAGATTATAAATGCTTCTTTGAGTGGGGGTGTCTTTCCCACCGTCTTGAAAGAGGCGGTGGTGAGGCCCCTCCTCAAAAGCCCTCCCTGGATCCAGCTGTATTAGCAAATTATTGTCCTGTCTCCAACCTTCGCTTTGTTGCAAAGGTTGTTGAGAGTGTGGTTGCATGACAACTGCCTCAGTATCTGGATGAATTGAATTATCTAGATCCGTTCCAGTCGGGATTCAGGCCCGGGTACAGCACAGAGACAGCATTGGTCGCATTGGTTGATGATCTCTGGAGGACTCGGCACAGGGGTTGCTCCTCTGTCCTGGTCCTACTAGACCTCTCAGCGGCTTTTGATACCATCGATCATGATATCATGCTGCACCGGTTGGAAGGGTTGGGGGTGGGGGGCACTGTTCTACAGTGGTTCTCCTCCTTTCTCTCTGACCGGTCGCAGTCTGTGTTGACAGGGGGGCAGAGGTCGACCCCGAGGCCCCTTATATGTGGGGTGCCACAAGGATCGGTCCTCTCGCCCCTTCTATTCAACATTTATGTGAAGCCGCTGGGTGAGATCATCCGTGGTTTTGGGGTGAAGTACCATCAGTACGCTGATGACACCCAGCTGTACATCTCCACCCCAGACCACCCCAATGATGCCCTCGAGGTGATGTCCCGGTGCCTGGAGGCCGTACGGATCTGGATGGGGAGGAACAAACTCAGACTCAACCCATCCAAGACCGAGTGGCTGTGGTTTCCGTCGTCCCGATATAGTCAGTTGGCGCCATCTCTGACTATTGGGGGCGAGTCGTTTGCCCCCACAGATGGGGTTCGCAACTTGGGCATCCTCCTGGACTCACGGCTGTCTTTAGAAGAGCGTATGACGGCCGTGGCCAGGAGGACTTTTTATCAGGTTCGCCTGATTCGCCAGTTGCATCCCTTTCTGGATCGGGACTCGTTGCGCACGGTCACTCACGCCCTTGTCACCTCACGCCTGGATTATTGTAATGCTCTCTACATGGGGCTCCCCTTGAGAAGCACTCGAAGGCTCCAACTGGTCCAGAATGCGGCCGCGCGGGTGGTAATGGGAGCAATGTGGCGCTCTCATGTAACCCCCCTCCTGCGCGAGCTGCACTGGCTCCTGGTGGTCTTCCGGGTGCGCTTCAAGGTTTTGGTTACTATCTTTAGAGCGCTCCATGGCTCAGGACCAGGGTACTTACGAGACCGCCTCCTGCCACCAATAGCCTCTCACCGACCAGTTCGCTCCCATAGAGAGGGACTCCTCAGGGTGCCGTCGGCCAAACAATGTCGACTGACGGCCCCCAGGGGGAGAGCCTTTTCTGTGGGGGCACCTACCATCTGGAACGGGCTTCCCCCGGAGTTACGAAACATCCAAGACTTACGCATATTCCGCTGTGCCCTGAAAACATTTCTATTCCAACAAGCTGGTCTGGCCTAACTCTCCCTTTTAAATTGGCTTTTAAATTGGCTTTTAAATCAGGTTTTAGACCTCTTTTAGATAAATTTGGATGTTTTAATCTTTGAGCCAAATTACTTAATCTGTTTTTTAATAGTTTTTAACTTCTATATGTATTTGTAATTATTATGGCTGTTCACCGCCCTGAATCCTTCGGGAGTAGGGCGGTATACAAATATAAAAAATAAATAAATAAATAAATAAATTTCGAACAGTCACTAAATGAATGGATTTCAAGTCAAGGATTACCTGTAGTTTCCTTCATGGAGCAGAATAGAAGAGTGATCACCTAGTGGTCTACTTTCCATTCTTATTCTTCTGCTTTTAGCCACTTAAAAGGGTTAAATCTGCCTGATTGAAGCCAATCCCTCTTTCTTACAGAATTGTGGGGAAAATAGGAGGAGGAAGGAGCATTACATGCAATTACTGCCTTGCCTTGACTAAATGCAAAATAGGGTAAAATTTTCATGCTATCACATTTAGAACCAGTGGGGTCTTTTTTTCATAGCAGCCAAGGGAAGTCCTCAACTTCCAACAACCGCAATTGAGCCTAGTATTTCCATTGCTAGGCAAGACAGATGTTAAACAAGCTCCCCCCCCCCCCATTTTACAACCTATCACTGCAGTTGTTATGTGAATCTAGTTTCCCCATTAACTTGGCTTGTCTGTATTTGCAGTTCCTTGGGCAGTCTGAGCTATATATATATATATATAAATCCCCTTTTCTCATCTGATATATTTAAATAACTCAGAAAAAAAGGGATTTATATATATAGCTCAGACTGTCCAAGGAACTGCTGATACTGTTCTATAGAGGAATCATTGAGTCTGTCATTTGTATTTCTATAAGTGTCTGGTTTGGCACAGCAACCAAACAAGACAGGCACAGACTTCAAGGGATAATTAGAACTGCAGAAAAAAGAATGGCATCCAGCCTGCCTTCCATGGAGGACCTGCTACTGCACGGGTTACAAAGTGGGCTGAGAAAATATCTACCGACCCCTCACATCCCGGACATAAACTATTACAGCTTCTTCCCTCAAGATGACACTATAAAGGATTGCACACTAAAACAACCATACACAAAGACAGTTTCCCCCCATGCCATCACTCTGCTAAACGCCTAATTCCCATGACACTGTCTTATGCCTGAGTGGTGTAGGAAGCTAATGCCTCCTACTAAGGTAGCATTTAACATCCAGCTGCCTGCAATTACTGCAAGTTCAATTCTCACCAGGCTCAAGGTCGACTCAGCCTTCCATCCTTTCAAAGGTAGGTGAAATGAGGACCCAGATTGTGGGGGCAATAAGATGACTTTGTATAAAATATACAAAAGTATGAAGGCTATTGCTTAACGCATTGTAAGTCGCCCTGAGTCTCCAGAGAAGGGCGGTATATAAAAATAAATAAATAAATAAATAAAAATGCCCTGGAATGTCAAATCACTTAGTAGGACTGTATTACTCTTATCCTTCTCCTTTGTCCTATTTTGTTTCCCTGTTTGTATTTTCTGGTTTATGTTGATTGCTTTTATTTAGCATCTGATGACTTATCACTGAGTGTTGTATCTTATAATTTACAATGATTGTATTTTTTGATTGTGTTCGTGATTTATCACATGTTGCTTGTATGAGGACTTCTGCAGCAGAGACAAATTCCTTGTGTGTGTCCAATCACACTTGGCCAATAAAGAATTCTATTCTATTAATTTGCAAATAAATTAATATTTTGACATTTTAATATTCTGATTTGGGCCTACAGGTTTAGAAGATGACTCTTAATCCTCCCACCCCCCACCCTCCCCCGCAAATGTCCGAGAGAAACAGTTTAGAATGTACCATAAAGGGGAAAAAAGATTGAAAAACATTGGGTCAAATTCGTAAAATTAAATCACAAAGCTGAAACAGTGTTTACTGATAGACAGAACATTTAATGATTCTTAGTTTTGGATTTTTTCACAGCCACACTCCAATCCTAATGCTATTTTTCACACATACAGATACTATAGGTTTACAACCATTTGTTTGGCGGCCATTCAAAGTTAAAACAGTACCGGAAAAATGGACTTCAGGTAGTCATCAACCTATAACCACGTTTCTTGCCACAGTTCTTAAGTGAATCACTGCAATTGTTAAGATAGTCACACGATCGTTGAGTGAATCTGGCTTTCCCCATTGACTTTGCTTGTCAAAAGGTTGCTTAAGGGGACATGACCCAAGGGCACTGCAACCGTCATAAATATGATGAAACAGTTGCCAAGCATCTGAATTTTGGTCACGTAACCATGGGGATGCTGCAACAGTCATGTGTGAAAAATGGTCATAAGCAGTGGTGGGCGGCTAGGGGTTCGCAGGGGTTCGGGAGAACCTCTAGCTAAGATTCTGTGCAGTTCGAAGAACCCCCAAATCCCACTCCTGGCTGGGCCCTCCCACCCCTCCCCTCCCAGGAATCCCCACGTGACCTATTTTGGATTCAGGTAAGTGCAGAGCGTGTACGGAGGCTCGAGGAGGGCGACAAAATTGTCGCTGCGTTTTTGTATTTACCAGATGAGCTCTTATTTTTGAACTCTAAGACTTACCGTAGCTTGCCAAGTTCTTATCAGTAAGCTAACTACACGTCTACATTCTTTCACTTTTTTCTTCTACTTTCTTTGTTCTCCGGCCAGGAGAGGTGGCCGGGAAAGCTGCCAAGATATAACTAATTAGATTAGTGAGATGTTTTATATTCTTTATAACAAATAAATGAGTTTTTCTTAGAAAATATATCTTCGGGTTTATTTTCTTAAAGTATGCTTCAAGCAAAAAGCCTCAATCCACTTCTCTAAATCAGGGTACAATTACCCGAGAGCAGAATGGGATTAATTAGCACCCTGACAAAAATGGGCCTACTAGAGGTTTGGGAGGGCATCTGGAGCCTAGGGAAGCAGTTTTCGCCCTCCTGGAGGCTCGAGGAAAGCCACTGGAGCCCGGGGAGGACAAAAACACACACACCCCCGCCATGGTGCAGGAGGCCGACTAGGCCACGCCCACCCAGCAACCGGGCAGAGAACCCCTTGCTAAAATCTTTGAAGCCCACCCCTGGTCATTAGTCATCTTTTTCAGTGCGGTTGTAACTTTGAATGGTCACTAAAAGAATGGTTATAAGTCAAGGACTACCTGTACTGATTCGTCTGGCAAGAAGGAAGGCCGAATAGTGGGAGAAATAATTATTTTGGGTGATTAAGTCACAAATAATATTAATCTGAATTCAAAAGAATAATGTCTATACATAGTCTGTATAGGTTTAAAATTCTTTTGACTACTATTTTTGCCATTTGCAAATGGCGATCATGTGACCTCAGGACATGGCAATAGTGAATAAATGCCTGTTACCAAGCACCCAGATTTTGACCATATGGATATTGTAGTGGTTGTAAGTCTGAGGACCAGTCATAAGTCACTTTTTTCAATGCTCTTTTAACTTTGAACAGTCGCTAAAGAAATGAACGTAAGTTGAGTATTACCAGTAATATTTTCCCGGTCAAATAAAGCAATGGAAATGAAGAATCCAAGTTAATTATTTCTTCAACTTGGCAGCTTTAATTTAAGAACTTGGCTACTTCAATTCTCAGAATCCTCCTTTGTGGCTGGGGAATTCTGGGAGTTGAAGACCGTAATGCTTAAAGTTGTCAATTTCAAGAAACACTTATCTAAAGGGGAAAGGAATCTCAGGGGAAGAACCATGCTGAGAGTTATAACTAGAAGCCAGTATCAACAAATAGACAAGCTAAAAAATTTACAGTCTGCCAACTTGGGCAAAACTTACAGGAGTTTAAATCTTTCCTTGATTGTTAGGTTTTATTTCTCTGGAAGGAAGAAAGGGGAGGATGAAAGGAAGAATCAGACAAAGCTATAACAATATGGCTGTCAGAGAATAAATAATAAGGACCTAAAATTTCAAAGTTTTCCATCAAAGTCAAATTAGGCACCACCATAAAGGATTCTTCCTTTCAACGCCACTAATTTTCAGAATTGTGAAAAGAAGCATCTAAACACAATAAACTTTGAGGCAAGTCATATTCAGCAGAAGATCAGGCTATTTATTGGTAGTTTGGGGCCACCATGTAGGAATGGATGCTGTGACCATTGCTTGCGAATCATTGGCAACTTTGAGCCGCAGCGGCCCCTTCGTGGTCGCCAAACGCAGCAAGGCAATTCCGAACTCGTTCTCACCCGCGCGGAATTTTCCAGCTGATTTCCCCGATTCGGTCACAATTTCAGTACCTTCAGCAATGCTTTCAAAAGGCATCAATGGTGAGAGCTGAATGGGCAGGAGCCGTTTCCGGATGACCCCCATGTGATGAGTCCTAGCCGTCAACTCCTGACCGATATAACAGCCTTTCGTAAAACTTACGCCGTTCAGATAAACCAGGTTGGACTCCAAAGGCAAAGCGATTCCATACGGGAGATCTTTCACGCCTTCAGGGATACCTGGAGGAAAACGAATCGGTATGATTGAATTGTAGCACTATTCTGGTTCGGCAAGACAGCCAATTCTGCAGAAAGGGTTTCATTGGAAGTGAACACTATGGTAGCAACTCTTTGCACTGATATAACAGTACAAGCATTCCTTGACTTACAACAGTTTGTTTAGTGACAGTTCAAACTTACAGTGGCAGTGAAAAAAGTGACTTATGTCCGTTTTTCACCATATTATTATTTATTATTCATATTTCTATGCCGCCCACTTTCTGAGGACCCTGGGCGGCTTACACCAAAGACAGTCTTTCTAACAGTCACAACAGTCTAAAAGTCAATGGAGAAGCCAGATTCACTTAACAACCTTGTGACTAACTTAACAACTGCAGTGATTCATTTAACAACTGTAGCAAGAAAGATCGTAAAATGGAGGAAAAAAAATCACTTAACCACTGTCTAATTTAGCAACAGAAATTTTGGAATCAACTGTGGTCATAGGTCATAACTGTGGGGAGGACTTTGCGAAGCAGGAGGGAAAACCGCAAATGTGACAGTGACCGGATAAAAGGTTGCTGAGCCCCCAGAGGGAAAAGGGGCATTGAAAACATCTCAAATGGGCCCTTCCCTAGTTTATTTTATTTATTTATTTATTAGAATTTGTCGAACAAAAACAAGAACAAGAATATAAGAAAAAAAAATACAATGACAGGGACGCTTATGCACGCCCTCTCTACTGAACCCTTAAGTATGAAGTAAGGTCCACGGAAATCCACTTGTGACTGAAACTTGAAAATTTGTAGCTGAGACAACTGAATCAGGTAGGGCATTCCAGACTTCGACAACTCTATTACAGAAATCATATTTTTTTTACAATCAATTTACGTGCGTGAACAATTCAAAGCGGTTGTTCGCACACGTATTATTGCGATTTTATTTTATTTTTTTATTTTTATTTGATTTATATGCCGCCCTTTTCCGGAGACTCAGGCCGGCTTACAATGCGTTAAACAATAGCCTTCATACTATTGTATATTTATACAAAGTCAGCTTAAAACAGAAAAAGTCATTTACCGGTAAAGCATTACTATGTATAATTTTGTATGCAATACCTAGGTCTGACTGCAAGTGATGCAGTTCTAAGTTATCCAAACCAAGAATTCCGAGCCTGGTAGCATAGGGAATATCCATTGTGTACAGTTTCTTGGGGTGTAAAGGAGGAGGAGGGGAAATGTACTTTGAGACTTACACGTTTTGGTTAATGGAACCTTAGAATAATGTAAGAGCTAGAACTTCTAGTTTGCACTGAGTGCTTCTTCGATTGATCAAGGGATTAGGTTCTACGGATCCATTACTACAGAGAAAATGTTAGGGCATCTAGGAGCCATCTAGCACTGCAGCACAAAACCAGGAGATGGAGAGTTTTAGTCCTGCTTTAGGCATTAAAGCTGGCTGGGTGACTTTGGACCAATCACTAGGATACTGGGAATTCTAGTCCCGCCTTAGGCATGAAAGCCAGCTTGGTGACTTGGTGCCAGTCACTCTTTCTCAGTCCAGCTCACCTCACAGGGTTGTTGTGGGGAAAAGTAGGAAGAACTGGTGAGTTGAAGGTTTCTCAATACTAATCTCGAGTTTGGGACTGGCGATTGACCAAAAGGAGGAGTTAATGCAGAGTGTTTTTCTTTTTAAAAAAAAAGAAAAAAAAAGGCAATATTTCTCAATCTCAGCGGCTTTAATATGGAGTGGATTTCAACTCCCAGGATTCCCCCAGCCAGCATCCTCTATATTTTCAGGTAGAGAAACACAAAAGACAAAATCCTAAAAACAGACGTACCACAATTACACAGCAGGAGGGTCTAGACTAGATGGCCTCCAGGGCCCCTTCCCACCCTATCATCCTACGCTCCATGTTCCACTTCCCCAGTTCCACTCCCGAACCCATCATCCACCACTTTCCACACTGCCATTCGGCTTCCTATGATGACTGGCGGCAGGGCACTTTTACCTTGTTGATACCTATGCCGGTGGTAATCCTTTGGCTCTCCAAGCTGGCATCCGGGGACAATCTCCAGAGGGTTCACGTCTTTGCGGGCGATCAGCCTCCAACCCATAATCTTCACTCTAGGATCTGTGGCTAGAACTACAGCTTGGCCAGCATGTGGCAAACCCTCCGATGGTTCTTTTGGAACGATGGCCCACACAGAGAGGTCAAGGCAGGGCGAGATGTCTAATTTCCTGCGGATTTTGTAGAGCTTCAGATGTTTTCGGAAGGAGTCCAGGAGACCCGCATCGCATTCCAACAAGACTTGCTGTTCTTCTTGCTCGTTTTCATGGAGCCTGAAAACCCCAAAGAAAGGATTTGACCATCTTCATGGGGAAATCTAATTCTATTTCCTCCCCCTAGGGCAGGGGCTTCCAAACTTGGCGACTTTAAAACTGGTGGACTTCAATTCCCAGAATTCCTCAGTTAGCCAGGGAATTCTGGGAGCTGGAAGTCCCATCAGTCTTAAAGTTGCCAAATTTGGAGATCCCTGCTCTAAGCGTTAAGTTCCTCTTCCTGCACAGATAACGCTTCCTGGGCTAACACCTGTAGGAAGATAGCACCCACCTCTCTCCTAGAAAAATTAAATATTCTAGGAAATATTAAAAAGGCAGAATATTATATTTCCCTGGATGAGAAAAGGAGAAGCATGTTTTGAAGACAAAGAAGCCCTCTGCTCCCCCACCCCCTCTTTGTCAATGGGCCATTAAGGCCTGGGCCAGTCTATTCTACATAACACAGATCTACCTCCTTCAGGCAGAGCCATAATAGGAATTGCCCAAAGCACCTTCATTACATCATCACCCAGCAAGGCTCAACCAAGCTCAGGATTCAGGACAGACTAGAGTTGCCTCTGCATGGCCCCATGGGAGTCTGACAACCAATCAGCATACAAGCTGAAATTCAAAGCCCAACAGAGGGCATGAAACCCAGCATCTCTGCCCTTTTTCTGCCCAGGATCTCAAGCCATGTTATCCTGCTCGTCAATAAACCTTCTTTCCAAGCAGCTTCCATGAATCCAGTCTCTTTTTCCCCACTTGGAACTGAATCCAGAAGGATATTTCTTCCAACACAATTTAGGCCGTTTCCTGCAGCAGGATAGGCCAAATTGTGTTATGAAAAGCTACTGTGCTTGGGGGTTGCGTGGTATTCTCTGATCTTAGGGCTTTGCTTGCAGACCTTTCATGACCCAGCTAGTGAACATCATTCAGTGCTAGGAGTGGGGTTGGTGGGCAAGAGGAGCAGGAGGAGGAGGAGGTGGGGTCCTTGGTACTCTCTGAGCTTGGTTGCTGTTTTACAGACCCTTTCATAACCCAACTAGGTAACATCATCAGTGTTAAAATGGAGTGGGCACCTAACTATGTCAATACTGAATGGCTTGCAGCAAAAGAAAAAAGATAAAAAGATGATTCAAAACAACTAAAAAGCAAGAAAGCCGAAGTGAATTCATGAAGGTCTTTTTTTTTTTCCTTTTCATGGGCACTGAGGGTCATGTGGAATGGATTTTGTCATAGTTGCAATATGGGTTTTGTAGTACTGTTGCACTGGCTAACTCAAATGAGTTTCCTTGTATTTTCATTTGCCTTGAGAAATAAAAATACATTAAAATACAAGGAAAAACCCACTTTATTTATTGCAGCAGTACTACAAAACCCATATTGCAACTATTACAAAGCCCATTCTACGTGGCCCTCACCACCCGTCTTTCCCAGAGCTGGGAAACGAGTCCTTTTCGCCCGCGGAAGAGGGCAACTACAACTCCCATCGTTCCCTGCCGCCGATGGCGGCGGATGACGGGCGTCGCATTCCGGCCACGGCTCGCCTGGCTGAGAGCACCGTACGCACCTGTACGCGATGACGTCATAGAGGCACCTCCCCTGGACGTTGAGGGCGTGTGCGTAAAGCGCGCGCGGCGCGGCGCCGCCCACCTCTTCGAAAGGGGTGACGTCATTGGTGAGGAGTCCTTGGAGAAAAGGGAGCGTCTCGGGGCCTTGCAAGCGGATTAGCGCGCGGTGGCTCAACGGGAAGCAAACGGCGGTCGCTCTTACATCGCCGCCGCCCGAGTGCAAATTTCTCGGGAGGCCCCGCCGCAGCGCCGCGATCGCCCTCACCAGCATGGCGGCTTGGCGGAGAGCGACCAAGAACCTGGAAAAGACCTCGGCCCCGCCATCTTGTGTATGGTCGAGGGTGGAGCGAAAAGGCGTGAGGCGGCTTTAGTCAAGTGCGCAAGCGCAGAGGCCTCTAGCTCTTCTTGGCCAAATGACGTAAGGGGGCGGGGCCGAGCTCCGCAAGTGGCTCATCATTGGCCGAGCGGTCCTTCCGGCCTCTGCGATCCACGTGCTGAATGCGGAAGCGATTTGGGGCCTTTATTCCAAAGACTTATTTAAGCGTCTGGCGTGTCATATATGGACTAACTATATACATTATCATTTCACCTGATTTAGTAAAACGTACCAAACTCAAATGTGAGGAATATCATGTTCAAATACCAATGTCATTGAAGCACAGCATCCATTTATGTTTTTTAAAAAAATCGGATGATCTTTTCGAATACATGGCAGTGAAAATGAAATGTCTATGGAGATTCTGAGCGGTCCCAAGTTATGGTTGTCCCAAACAAAAGGTAGAATTGTATAAGAGATGGAAGGGACCTTGGAGGTCTTCTAGTCCAACCCCCTGCTTAGGCAGGAAACCCTACACCATTTTAGACAAATGGCTGTCCAAAATCTTCTTTAAAACTTCCAGTGTTAAGAGAATTCACAAATTCTGGAGCCAAATTGTTCCTCTGATTAATTCTTGTAACTGTCAGGAAATTTCTCCTTCGTTCTAGATTGCTTCTCTCCTTGATTACCGTGTTTCCCTGAAAATAAGACCGTTATATTTTTTTGAACCCTGAAATAAGCGCTTGGCCTTATTGCCATGTGCTCAAAAGCCCGATTGGGCTTATTAGGGGATGTCTTATTTTGGGGGAAACAGGGTAGTTTCAATCCATTGTTTCTTGTTCTACCCTCAGGTGCTTTGAAGAATAGTTCGACTCCCTCTTCTTTGTGGCAGCCCTGGTGGTTTTTCAGTAGGTAACTGGACTTTTGTTTTTCCTTGTAGACGTTTCACTTCTCATCCAAGAAGCTTCTTCAGTTCTGAATGGATGGTGTACGTGTGTGTGAAAGGATTAGTTCTAACAGCATCTTTCCATCCCCTCCATCATCCAATCAGAACTGATGAAGCTCCTTGGATGGGAAGTGAAACGTCTTCAAGGGAAAAAAAAGTTCAGTTGCCTTTTGGAAAGCACCTTTGAGACAACGCAACCTGGATGGCTGAGAATCTACAGCTAGTCCTCAACTTACAACAGTTCATTTAATGACCATTTGAAGTTACAACAGTACTGAAGAAAGTGACTTATGACTGTTTTTCACACTTATGACCATTGCAGCCTCCCCATGGTCACGCAGATCAAAATTCAGACAGCTTGGCAACTGGTTCATATTTATGACAGTTGCTCTGTCGCAAGGTCATGTGATCCCAATTTTGTGACCTTCTGACAAGCAAAGCCAATGGGGAAGCCCAATTAACTTAACAACCGTTACTAACTTAACAACTGCAGTGATTCACTTAAGAACTGTTGGGTCAGTTCTTAAAGCTCAGAAATTGAAGTGAAACTCACAACAAATGTCTCCCTTAGCAACATAAATTTTGGGCTCAGTTGTGGTCGTAAGGACTATCTGTACACAGACAATTTGTCTTTCTTTACAGTGCTTTGTGCAGAATTCAGACAGGTCCCAAAGATGCTATTTTCCAAGAGGCAAGTGGACTTTCTGGCTTTTCTTCGAAGACGTTTCGCTTCTTACCCACGGAAGCTTCCTCAGCTCTGACTGGATGGGGGTGGGGGGGGATGCAAGGAAACTGTCAGAATTAATCCTATGCATTTTTTTTCTTTCTACAGCAGGGCTGGGCAACCTTGGCAACTTTTAAGAATTGTGTAGTTCAAATCCCAGGATTTCCCAGCCAAGTTGCTAAGGTTGAAACTGAATTTCCATTAGCAGGAAAACTCAAACCCAACAAGGTTTTGTTTTTTTTGCACCAAAGATATTTTAAATTTTTGTTCGGAGCGTCTTTATCTTGGCCAAGCTTGCTTTTCGGCAATTGCTCTGATAAAATGAACAGTGACTGCTCAAAGTCACAACAGCACTCAAAAATGATTTATGGCCGACACTGAGTGAAGACCATTGCACCATCCCCACGGTCATGTGATCAAAATCTAGGTAGTTGGCAACCAGCATTATTTACAATGGTTGTAGTGTCTCAGGATCATAGGATCTCCATTTGCAACTTTCCGAGCTGGCTTCCAACAAGCAAAGTTAATGGAGGGACCCGGATTTACTTAAACACCACATGAGTCACTTAATAACTATGGCGATTCGCTTATCAAAGCTGCAAAAGGTTGTAAAATGGGCGTGACTCTTTGCGTGCTTAGCAATGGAAAGTCTGATCCCAACTGTGGTCATAAATTGAGGACTACCTGTAGAGTGAATCGGGTGTCCACTCTGATTTCAGAGTTGCATATCAGTAGCACTTACACTTATATACTGTTCCATAGTGCTTTATTATGCATTATGAAGTGATTTACAGCATATTGTACCTAACAATCTGGATCCTCATTTTACTGAGGATTGGAAGGATAGAAGTCAGAATCAACCTTGAGCTGGTCAGGATCAAACTGCTTGCAGTCAGCAGGATTAGCCTGCAATGCTGCATTCTAACCATTGCACCATCATGGCTCACCCATCCATCCGTCTGTATCTTGTCTATCCCATCCATCCATCCATTCATCCATCCATCTCTCTCTCTCTAATCATCTACCTACCTATCCACCCAATCCACCATCTAACTAACTCTTTTATATCTTAGCAGTTGTGGCTATTCAAGAATGAAATGAAAATCTTGTTACTTTCCATTTTTATTCTTATTTGTATTGAAATTGCTAGTTATTTCTTTTGGGCCAGCATGAAAAAAATTACTGAGACATTCAAGATGCAGTAAATCGACAAAGTTTTGGAAACCTGATTCTATGCGACACTTAGTAACACCTTTCCCCTAAATAAATGCACCACTACATCTGGAATATGATGAAACAAAAGGAACATTTTGTTCCATTTTTATTAGTGCTGAACACTGAAACATCCAAAAGTGTTTACTGTTTGTAAGTAATTATTCCATGTACAACTTGTAAATAGCTTTTACAATGAAACATATTAGGGATCGACAACATACTTTCTGGCTGCATTCGCACAAAAGATTTAATATGACAAATTCATCCATTTTTATCAGCTCAAGATAATAATTCTTAGAATTTTTAATCTCACCAGGTGGATTTCCACACTTCAAAACTAGGAGAATTCCTCTTAAGTTCATGTTGGCAAATTTAAGCAGGTGTCAACACAGCCACTTTCTATAACGTTTAAACATGTCATGTGAACGCAGCCAAAATGGGTTTTTTACACAACAGGCAAATGAGGAAAATGTACAAGAAAAAAGACTTTAAAAAATAATAAAAGAGGTCAAAACTCTGTTAACAGCATAGATTTGTTATGGCTATTTAGTTAATTTCAAGTATTTCCCAGCGGAATGGAACGCGAACGGCAGTGTGTATGTAGGTTTTGGTTGTGCAGTTGTCAAAAGGGAAGAGTGGTAAGTGTTTTCTCTGCCAAAGGATGGAGGAAAGATGCTGGTATCTCAAAACCACCACATCCAGATTAAAATCCTTACAGTTTGGGGAGCACAACTGCTGACTGGAACTGTTAAAAAAACTTTTTTTTTTTTTTGCATTATAGATTAATCTTTTGGTAATTTTTTTTTTAATACTGCAGGTATATAAGAAGAGTCTTAAAAACAACGTTGGTTCTGTCTTCTGACATATGATGTCTTCCCATGCATTGGGTATAAAACTCTTTTTTAACAGCTAAAGATTCAGGATAACAGAACACAGGAATTGAATTATTTGGTGTATTTTATTATATTATTATCCAATTTATTTGCTGCCCATCTCACGGTTCAAGGTGACTCTGGACGTATTGATCTAGACACGGCCAAAAATTACAGATTTTTTTTTACCTTGCCATCTCAATCTAAACAAACACAATGCTGATTTGTATACACTTCCTTAAACAAAAGGATCCTGGGTTTTTTAAAAAAATATTTTTGAACTAATTATTCACTTAATTCCACCAACATGGCCTTTTCTTCAAGACTTTTTGTGAAGGACATCATCAGATAATCAATGAAGAAAAAGAAAGGAGCTAAATTACACCAGGTCAAGACAGCATTGCCTTCACTATAAATTGTGTCATTTTTTAAAAAATACCGTCACTACGTTGATCTCCCAGTGGTCTCTTTTCAATCCTACAATCCTGATCAGCCCAGCAAATTAAATTGTAGAATTGGGGTTTTGGCCCCTCACAAAATGGACCCGTGAACCACCTATTTTAAACAGTTCTGTTTTTTGTTCATAAACATAGGCTTGTTTTGAATTATGATTTTCATCCAGGACCAATTTAGGCAAAGCTGAATTATTTTTTTTGAAAACAAGACCTCCCATCAGATGCTTGTTTCTCAAACCTGACATCAAAAACAGTGTTTCCAAAATAATTTTAAAGATAATTCTCCACTGCTAAATCTTCATTTTGGGACGAGTAGGGGTGAAAGAGATCTCTTTCTGTCCATCGCAGAGTTGTAAACATAGATTTTTCTTCGTTCCATTGGAAGAAAGTATTTTTCCTTCAAAAATTAATTCTCATTTGTCTGAACCTTCTTATTCTCCCTTGAAGTGAGCTCTAGATAGATTCGTAACAGACCAGATTTATCTTCTTAAAGCCACTTAGCTTCGTATCGTACCGGAGATGTTCAATAGATCTCACGATGCAAGTTGATGGTCTACAAGTTAGTGGAATCTTCTGGAAATTACCAAATGGGGTTCAGGACTGATATTTCATGTTATGTACATGAAACACATGAAACCGTGGACTCCATAAAGACATCTTGAAGACTCCCCTCTGCAACTGATCGATGCTTGCAACCATTTTCCATTCCTGGTGAAGGTCAACGACACCAATCTGGAGGGCTAATTCTGTACAATATACAAATTCATGGAATGAAAATGGAGACCTGTACTTTGGCAGTGGATAAAAGTAACGTTAAGGCTCTTTCCCCCCAACATGTAATAATAGGGTTGGAAAGGACTGTTGTGGTCTTCTAATCCAACCTCCTGCCTAGGCCTCAAGGTCCATAATTCCCAGTTGACATAAACTTAACGCTTCTGGAGGACTTCAGTGCAGAAGGGCTTTATTGGCCTTAGAGATGTTAGGAGCAGGTAGGTTTATGGAGATTGAATAAACAGTATTACCGGTAAGTCTCTTTTGGCTGATCTCAAGAGCTAAGCAGGATCAGACTTCGTTATGGAGGACTTAAAATGGAAACTGTAAAACCCCTCAGGTGGCTAGACAAGGAGACACAAAACATTCTGGAAGAAAACAGTAGCAAACAGTATCTGAATTATACTCAAGAAATCTGTTTCCAGATCAGTATGTTTCTCAATCTTGACAGCTTGAAGAGGTGTGGACTTCAACTCCCAGAATTCCCCAGCCAGCGTCAGGAATTCTGGGAGTTGACATCTGCAAGCCTTCACATTGCTAAGGTTCAGAAATACTGGCCTAACATGAACCCACTTTGTAGGGAAAGTATAAGAACTCTACCCTTACACACATTTGAATTAAGGAGGTATCTAAATTGCTTGCGCATATCTTCTTGCACTCTGTCCAGGACACCTTCCTTATTCTTTCCATCACTTGTTTCTGAAGTTCAGCAACTTTTAACACACATGGACTTCCAAGTTCCAGAATTCTCCAGCCACTATGAGTGGTCTTCAATGCCCAGAATTCTCCAGCTGCAGAAATTCCAGGTATTGAAGTCCACGCATCTTCAAGCTAACAAGTTTGAGGAACGTTGCTCTACATGCCCGCATGAAGTCATCAAGAGGAAATCTTGATTTCATTTAGACTTCTCGGTTATTACGAGTCATAATATTTATGTCAGCCACAGAGGAGAACCTGCCCAGGATATCTGGCTAGAAGACTAGACTAATGGAATATTGGTCTGAAGGATCCCAACTCTTCTTAGGCTATATATGACATTTGTAAAGTCATACGGAAGAATGAAATGGGCAGGTATTTAGAGAAGCACCATATCTCCATACAACATCTCCAAGCTTCTGAATAGATGTAATGTTTCACCACCACAGCATCTTGGGGGTCATTTTCTCAGCGTAATGCAAGGACATCTGATTCACTGTCTTGTCCAAATCAAGCCATCTTATTTTAGCTCTAATCTCTCTCCACAAAGATTCAGTGAAGATGTTTTCTATTGTTCTCTTGCTGGCTCGAGAATTCTGGGAGTTGAACTTCACCATCTTCAAGCAGCCAAGGCTGAAAAAAAACTGCTTTACAGTGATTAAATTCATTTTCCTCACTCTGCAACCTTTGACAAGGCACAATCCTTCATGAAACATCCTTCGTATCTCCTGGAACTCATTTCTCAGGATAGTTGCAGAGAAGGAAAAATAAAATAAAAATAAAATGCCATCCAGCCCCAAATGCACAGTGTAGCTGACCCCAGAAACTGGCTTCAGATCTCCCTTCTCTCGTACAGCTCCACTTTCTTGGAGGCTCTAAGAAAGGCTCCATTTTCTTGGAGAAGACCAAATTTGCTTTCCAGAAACCATTTTGCAGTGAACCATACTGCCAAAGTCGCAGGTTAGTGTATCTCTAGTCATGTTTACATAATTTTTCCATTTTAAAACCCTATCCTTTGATGGATACAGCCCGCGATTCAGAACTACAACATTTTGGGAACATCTCCAGATGTTGCCATTCCTCCAAGGACCTGGAAATTAATTCAGTTTGGGATTATTTGACCCTCAAAAGAAATCTTCCATCCACCAGGAAGAGACAGCATGGTTCAGCCCCACAATTGCTTAGCATGGGAGGAAAAACCCCAACAGAAGAAGTCTACGGCAGGCCACCATCCACATGTGATGTTTTTTTTCATGAACAACGGATGTCATTTATTTAAACGACGTTCCCATCTTACCACAATCAGAGGGCAGGAGAGACAGAAAAGTGGTAAAAAGATTTAAAAAACCCTCCAATGCACCCTTCTCCAGCCCACGTCTGCCCTAACCTCAAAAGAAATTACTCATAATCTAGATTATTTGGCAGGCACCAAGTTAGGAGAAGCCATCCTGTCTGGGTAGGAAGCAAAAGTCAAAATAACAAAGAGAAATGAGTTGGTTCGTTAATTTTTTAAAAAGGCAGCTTGTCAGAAGAAAGAAATGGAAGACTCGGACAAGCAAGGAGGATAAGAAGAAACGAAGGATAACGCGGTAAATGCTACCTGTTTCAAAAGGGGAATTATACCTGAGATTCCCCAACCGTCAAGGCAGGTTGAGAAATTGGGCTTTGGGGGCCAAAGTTTTATCGACAGGAATTTAATTCTGTTATCTTCTGGTCTCTGGAGCCTCGAGTCAAAGGATCCATCTTGGCCATCAGCACCTGGTTTGAATCTTCCCTGGAAGAACAACGCTAAACCTCAAAGATGAATATGTCTCGCGCGGACTTCTAGCGCAAATATTCTGCTTTTACCCAGAAAATGAAAGATGGGATCAACCAAGCAAGGGATTGAGAAAAGGCCTCTGGTGGACTACCAGTTGGTGTCTCACTTTAGCCTTGTTCTCATATGCAAAGAAGAGACCCACACCACCTCCTGATGCAAAGGACCCTTTGACCTGTTCCTCCTTCCTAAATCCATACGGAGTTTTTCCCATCTTTGCCGTTGACGCTACCCTTCTCTGAACTGGTTTTTGGCTTGGCCCCATGTTTCTCCTGCGCAATGTTGGCCCGGTTCTGCTCTGTCATGGATCCACTGGAGCCCGGGCTGCTGGTTCTGGAGGGTTGGCTGTGCCCCTGAGTGCCATTGTAGCTCTGGAACGCGATGTCCAGCTGCTCCTGAGCCACCCGTAAGTGTTTATGGAGGGTCGACAAATCGGGGGGGATGTTATCATCGGGGCTGGTGCACTGCTGCTCCTGGACTACGTTGGCCAAGTTCTGCTCATGGGCCATCAGACTGTTGGGGATCTTGGCCGGTTTGTCCGACTTGACCACCAAGTTGTACTCGGGTGGGCAGGAGATGTTCTTGGGGTAGGCGGCATAATTGTACGGCGGCTGTCGGAAGCTGTGGATTTTCCGCTCACGAATGGCGTCCCGGATGGTTCCGATGCCCAGATGGCACATCTCCGCCAGGTTGAGCAACAGACAAAGGCAGCTGACCACGTACATCACCAGGAGGAAGATGGTCTTCTCCGTGGGCCTGGACACAAAGCAGTCGACATTGTGGGGACAGGGGTCACGGGTGCAAAGATAGTAGGGCCTCACCTCGAAACCGTAGAGCATGTATTGACCTATGAGGAAACAGACTTCCAAGGAGGCCCTGGTGAGAAGCTGGAAGACATAGATCTTCATCAGCCCTTCTTCTTGGATATGTCTCCGTCCATCATGTTTCTGCCCCTTCTTCTTCTCCTCTTCCTTGGTCTTCTCCTTCTCTTCGTTCTCCACCATCTCCTCAGAGATCATAGGTTCTTCTTCGGCGCCCAATGAGTCCTCCAAATGGTGGGACGCCTGCCAGTTGAGGACGAACTGCTTCTTCTTCTTTTTGAAGCTCCGAAATCTCTTCTTCTCCTCCTCTGAGGATCTGGCGATCCGGTGGATGGCGTAGCCCAAGTAGATGACGGACGGGGTGGAGATCATGATGATCTGGAAGACCCAGAAGCGGACGTGAGAAAGCGGGGCGAAGGCATCGTAGCAGACGTTGTCGCAGCCCGGCTGTTTGGTGTTACAGGTGAACTTGCTTTGCTCGTCCGAGTAGATGGACTCGCCACCCACGGCCGTCAGGACTATGCGGAAGACGATGAGAACAGTCAACCAGATCTTCCCCACAAAAGTGGAGTGGTTGTGAATTTCTTCCAGCAGGCGGGTGAGGAAACTCCAGCTCATGTTGGTCATAGGGGCTGATCATTTACGGCCTGTAAGATAAAAGCAGAGAGATGGGAATATACGAATTTGTTCCTTCCTTCCTTCATTGAATCATTCATTCATTCATTCGTTCGCTGAATCATTCATTCATTCTGTGCAGTCCTTGGTGGTCTCTGAGTTAGTTGTTTTGTTGAAGACATTTCATGACCCAACTAGGTAACATTATCAGTGTTAAAAGGGAGGGGGGTTTGCAGGGAGGAAGAGGAGGAATGTGGGGTGTTGGTGCTCCCTGAGTTTGACGGTGTTCTTGCAGACATTTCATGACCCAACTAGATAACATCATCAGTGCTAGAAGAGAGTGGGATTTCCTCTATTTATATACAATGCAAACTTCTCCTCTCCCTACCTTTCCCTTCCTCCCCTCCCCTCCCTTCCTTCTTTTTCACTCCACTCCCATTCTTCCCTTTCTTCTTTTTCTTCCCCGTCCCCCTCTGTGCAAAATCCTTCAGTCCCATACAGTGTGCCCCTGAATATATCCACCTGGGAGGACTACTTTAATCACAGTCTTGTGCCAGGTTAAAGTTAATTACAACTCAATGCTTTGCTGTGATCAATGGCTTTTTTGCAGGATCCAATCTGGGTCGGTCACTAGGACCAGAAGTTTTATCATCCGAGCTTTCAGACTCATGCTGAAGCCCATCCTGAGGGAACTTCTCTCACCTCTGGGTTATCGTATGCGTAATATTTATGTGGTGCCGGGTTATGTGTGGCCTTTCAGTTGCTGATTGGGGTGTTGATGGCCAGTTATTAAGTCATTGGCTGTTATTTCCTTGGGCTACCAAGTCCACAGCTGCTCAAAAAAAGGACATATATTCGTTTTCACAGCTACTAAGATTGTTGGCTGAGCAGGTACAAAAACAGCCAGGGAAATGATTGAAGTCTGGGAAACAGGCCACTTGACTGACAACAGGAATGCTGATTTGCCACCAGCTTATCAGGTACTTAGGAGCCGAGGGCTTGGCAGCAAAAGAAAACAATAGTCAACGACTTAACAGCCGGCCATCAACACCCCAGTCAACAACTAAAAAGCCACACAGAACCAGACACTACATAAAGCACACCTACTGCTAGAGAGAAGTTTCCTCAGGATGGTCTCCATCACGAGTCTGAAAGCTCTGAAGACTAAATCTCTGGTCCCGGTGACTGACCCAGATTGGATCCTGCAACATTATCCTGGGACACATGTTCGCCTTCAACAGCTTTTTTGTTTTTAGCGCATCCTAATTATGCCGACAGGTGGCAACATTTCACCAGCTGTGACCTTGGAAAGCTAAGCAGAGTGGGACCTGGTCGGAATTTGGATGGGAGACCAGCAGGTTGATGAACAGTGAAGGGGAAGGTTGAAGAAAACATCCTGAATCTTATGTACCTCCATGGAGTCAGTGGAGGGCCTAGGATGTGCTGTATGGTTCACCACCAGGGTAATTCAGATACTCAGTACAAGCATCCCTCAACTTACAGTCATTCATTTTTATTTTTTTATTTTTTTTAATTTGATTTATATGCCGCCCTTCTCCGAAGACTCAGGGCGGCTTACAATGTGCTCAGCAATAGCCTTCATCCTTTTGTATATTTATACAAAGTCAGCTTATTGCCCCCACAACTGGGTCCTCATTTCACCTACCTTAGAAAGGATGGAAGGCTGAGTCAACCTTGAGCCTTGGCGAGATTCGAACCCTGCAGTAATTGCAGGCAGCTGGTCTTAATAACCAGCTTAATAACAGGGTGCCTTAAACCCCTGTACTACCAAGGCTCTTTTAGCAACTATTCAAAGTTATAACAGCCCTGAAAAGGGGAGCTACAAACGGAACTCGAGCTTATGTCCGTCAGACCGCATCCCCAAGGTCACGTGATCAAAATTCGGACACTTGGCAACCGATATGTATGTATGACAGTTGTGGTGCCTTCAGCTCACATGATCACCATTTGCGAATTTCTCAGCAGCTTTCCGGCGAGCAAAGTCAATGGGGGCATCTGGATTTGCTTAACGACCATGCCAATCACTTAACAACCGTGGCATAAAGGTCGTGAAATCGGGCACGACTCACTTAACAACTAACTGCCTTTCTTGACAACCGAAATTCTGCTCCCAATTGCGGTCATAAGCTGTAGTATTTACCCTACCTGTGACACTAAATGATACAATAACACCCATCATTCATTTATACATTGCTTCTCATAATTATAATAATGAAAATAAATAGAAAGCAGCTTACAACAACAATGCAAACAGCATGTCAAAAAGACGCACACTTCAACACAATGCCCGCTAAACTAAGCAGGCGAATGGACGCAGAGTCCAAGGAGCGGGCATCGCCACCAGATGGATTCGTAACTGGCTGACCAACCGCACTCAATGTGTAGTCCTCAATGGAACGGCATCTCCATGGAGGGAAGTTATGCAGTGAGGTATCCCAGAGCTCTGTTTTAGGCCCAGTGCTCTCCAACATCTTCATCAATGACTTGGAGGAGGGGATAGATGGGGAACTCATCAAATTTGCAGATGACACCAAGCTGGCAGGCATAGCCAACCTATCCCGAAGATAGGCTCAAGACACAGAAGGATCTCGGCAGACTTGAACATTGGGCCCTATCTAACAAAATGAAAATTCAATGGTGAAAAAAGTTAAGGTTCTACATTTAGGCAAGAAAAATCAAATGCACAGGTATAGCACAGGTGGTGCCTGGCTCAAAAGCACTAACTGCAAGAGGGGAAGTCTTCGTGGACAATCGTTTAAAGATGAGCCAGCTGTGTGCTGCAGTAGCCAAAAAAGCCAATGCAATCTTAAACTACATTAACAGGGAGATAGAATCAAGACCACGTGAAGTGTTAATTCCACTTTATAAGGCCTTAGTAAGACCACACTTGGAATATGGGATCCAGATATAAAAAAGATGTTGAGATCTTTTCTAGAAAGAGAAAGAGAAGAGCAAGAAAATGCAAAGAAGTTTTCCCTCCCTTCTGTCTTTCTCCTTCCTTATTTATAGAATCATAGGGCTCTTTTTTTAAAAAAAAAATTAGTTCATTGCTCTAGAATTTTTTAATGGACGCTGGGACTCTTCCATTTGGAAATATCCAGAAACTGAACTAAGTAAAGATATCGGATGATAGAAAGCAAAGGAAGCAAGAATCGTGCTAGAAAATAAGGTATTTCCAGGGCATGCATTTCCTCATCCAACTTTGTTCAAGCAGCTTCATCCTGGATGAAGAGAGGATCTCAGAAGAGTCTTTTAAGAATTTCACATTAGCAAAAAGTAAAATATTGCAATACTCTGAAAGCTGTGCTTTCGGAGTACTGTTTTTGACAGACTCAATGCAATTGCAATTCACCAACTGTTGTTAAGTTGGTGAATGGCAGTTTTTTAAACCACAAGATTTTGCTTTCTTTGAGTGGAGGGGAATTATGTTGAACCCACCAATTCCATGATACCCCTCTGTGAAAGGTGAGCTTCAGAATCTAAGGCAATTATAAGAACTGCAGAACAGTTTTTAAAATATATATATATATATATATATATATATATAAATTAATACGAACCGGGTACTCACAGAGAAATGATGCTTCAGCAGATGTTTCTTCAAGGAGAGAAACCTGCATGGAAAATGTGCTTCCCCATCAAAAAATAAAAAAACACACAATGCTTTGCAAAAAACCAAATCCTCTGCCAGTTTGGAAGGCAAACTTTCAGGCAAACTTTTAAACGCATCCTGTTCAACTCCGCCTTTCTGACAGCAAGGCAGCCCTTCTCCCCCTCCTCACTTTTCTCCAAACAGCTAAAGGCATCAATCCAGAACAGCCTCCAAATCACAGCATTTCCAAGAGGGATTTGCTCAATGTGTCAATCAAAAGAGAGGAGGGGGAGGGAGGGAGAAAAGGGAGGTGGCTGGCTTTAAGACTTAATTCATGAATTGGTTTGGCTGAAAATGGGAAAGAGAAGGGGAGGGGAGGAAAGGGGGAAGGAAAGGAGAAAGGAAAGGAAGGAGAAAGGAAAAGATGAAAGAAAAGGAAAAAGAAAGAAGAAAGAAAAATGAACAACTGAGGAAGGAAAGAAAAAAAGGAAAAAAGGAAAGAAAGAAGAAAAAGGATGAACAAGGCTTAGGGAAGAAAGAAAAGAAAGAAAGAGAAAGAAAGAAAGAAAAGAAAAAGAAAGAAAGAAAAAGAATCCAAACTCCCTTTCTTAAGCCCTCCTTAAAATCTCTCTGCTTAACTTTCTGCTTTTTACTTCCCTTCCACTAAGCTCAAAAATTAAGCCTGCCAGTCTGGGCCCTGGTAACGGATTTGAAGGACGGAAGGCATGACTAATGAGAACCATATGAGGAGCACGTGTCCAGGCAAAGCTGTGAGTGAAAACCTTTTGGGGGAAAAGGAAACACTGAAAAACCAGACAGAGATTTGAACAAAGCCAAAACTTTGGTCCGGAGGAAACCCCACCGTGCACCTGGTGATGGATGTACCTGGTGTTCAGCAGATCAAGAAAAAAAAGAAAAGAAAAGAAAAGAAAAGAAAAAAGACTTGAAACTGACCGGAGCAGGATGTCTGGAATTCTGCATGGTAACAAAGACACACACACACACATCTATCTGTCCTTCTGCAAACAAAAGACAAAGGGTTTCCTCCAAGATTTGGCTCTGCTTCCTTTGTAATGGATTTAGAAGTTGCATTTTTTGGGTGGCTGGACTGCCGAGGGGGAGGGGGGGGAAACTCCTTTGGGAACAGGGGAGGCCTGCCAAATGATAAGGAGCGATTTGGGACCCTGCATCGTTTGTAAAAAAAAAAAAAAAAAAAAATTGGGAAAAAAGATTTTGGAAGCCACGCCAGCGAGCGCAGCCGCTTTTCTGGAATTGAGGAATTATGGTGTTATAAAAAGGGAGTTTACTCAAGCCATGATTCAGCTGGAGGAGGAGGCTCATTAAAGCAGCTGCCACCTCTTTTTCCTGGCATCCAGTAAGTCTTATCTGACAGCGAGGACAATTAATCAATGGAAGGACTTCCCTCCAGAAATTGTGGGTGCTCCATCACTGGAGGTTTTTAAGAAGTGACCGGACAGCCCACCTGTATGAAATGGTATAGGGTTTCCCCTGCTTGAGCAGGGGGTTGGACTAGATGACCTCCAAGGTCCCTTCCAGCTCCAGGATTCTATGATTCAACCAACCTCTTAGTTGTGCTTTCCTCCCTCCGTAGCTGGTACCAGATTATCAATAAATCCTGTAGGTGACTTTGTTGCATGTCCCTGGGTGACTTTGGGCCAATCACCAGGAGACTGGGAGTTCTAGTCCCGCCTTAGGCATGAAATCCAGCTAGGTGACTTTGGGCCAATCACCAGGAGCCGGGAGTTCTAGTCCAGCCTAAGGCATGAAAGCTGGCTGAGTGGTTTATGGCCAATCACAAGATATTGAGTTCTAGTCCCACTTTAGGCATGAAAGCCAGCTGGGTGACTCTGGGCCAATCGCCAGGAGACTGGGAGTTCTAGTCCCAGTTTAGGAACAAAACGCAACTGGATGACTTTGGGCCAGTCCCTCCCTCTCTCTCAATCTTGTAGAGTTGTTGCTGTGTGTAAAATAGCCAGAAAAAAAAAGAGTACAGGTAGTCCTCAACTTAATGACCACAATTGAGCCGAAAATTTATGTTGTTAAGCAAGAAACTTGTTAAGTGAGCCTTGCCCCATTTTACGATTTTTCTCGCCACGTTGGTTAAGTGAATCACTGCAGTTGTTAAATGAGTAACATGGTTGTTAACTGAATCTGGTTTTTCCCATTGACTTCACTTATTAGAAGGTCACAAAAGGGGATCATGTGACCCCAGGCCACTGCAGCCGTCATAAATGTGAATCAGTTGTCGAGCGTCAAATGTAAGTCATGTGACCATGGGGATGCAGCCACGGTTGTAAGTGTGAAAAATGGTAACTCTTTTCAGTGCCGTTACAACTTCGAACGGTCACTAAGCAAATTGCTGTAAGTCGAGGACTACCTGTAATTGGCCACCTCGAGTTATTTATGAAAAAATGATAAAGGGACAAGGAATAAATGAAATAAAAACAAGTCAGAGAAACTATATGGGTTGGCAACATGCCAGGCACCAAATTAGGCCAACCTGCAATTGAAGACTAATTTGTGGTTACAAATAGTCCTCAACTTACGACCAATTTGTTTAGTAACTGTTTGAAGTTACAACAGCATTGAAAAAAGTGACTTATGACCATTTTTCACACTTAACGACTGTTACAGCATTTACAAAGCCACGTGGATCAAAATTCAGAAGCTTGGAAACTGACCCATATTTATGACGGTCGCGGTGTCCTGAGATCATGCTATTCCCTTTTGTGACCTTCCGATAAGCAATCAACGGGGAAGACAGATTCACTTAACAACTGTGTGGCTAACTCAACTACAGTGATTCACTTAACAACGGTAGCAAGAAAGGACATAAAATGGAGCGAAACTCACTTAACAACCATCTCACTTAGCAATGGAAATTTGGGTCACAACTGTGGTCATAATTCGAGGACTATCTCTAATTCAAGATATGGGATGTCGGGTTCATTTAATGACCACATATTTTACTTAACAACTGCAGTAAAATCAGGCGTGAAACACTTAACAATCATCTTGCTTAGCAACCTAAATTCTGGCCCCAGTTGTGTTGGTGAGGACTAACTAGGTTTTTTTAAAAATAATAATTTAAAAAATATTTTCAAAAATGTGCCCTTTGGAATCGAACCGTAAAATCATTTTCAGAGTTTGCCTTGGATTTCACAGGACTTAAAAAGTCTAAAACTTCTAGTCTTAAAGATGATTGGCTGGATTTCCAGTTGAAAAATTAAGAGCTGGTACAATTAGTCCTCAACTTATGAGCACCACAGAGCTCAAAATTTCTGTTGTTAAGTGAGACATTTGTTAAGTGAGTTTTGCCCCATTTTACGACCTTCCTTGCCACAATTGTTAAGTGAATCTGGCTTCTTCTATAACTTTGCCTGTCAGAAGGGTGCAAAAGGGGGTCATGTGACCAGGGACACTGCAACCGTCATAAAATTGGGACAGTTGCCAAGCGTCTGAATTTTGATCACATGATCATGGGAATGTTGAAACGGTTGTACGCGTGAAAAATGGTCCTGAGTCTCTTTTTCTCAGTGCCATTATAACATCAGTCACTAAACAAACTGTTGTAAGTTGAGGACTACCTGTGTGGTCAGATGTGGGAGGCAGCATAAGCTCCGAATTCGGACAAGCAAAGCCAGAAGAGATAAATAGACCGAAGGGAGGAAATCGTGAACAAGGAGAGGAACTGTATAAAATCAGAATAAACAAAGGAAGGACAGAGATAAAAGCAGGAAAAAGACACTGCAGGAGGCTGGCTGGAGTAGACAATCTGCCAAAGAATTAATTGCAAAGTTATTTTTTTTTCTTTTTCAGCAGTTGCAACCACTGTACGTGGAGAGATAAGCTTCTCAGACTCCGCACAGGAGATGCTTTTACCAAGCAGTACTGATAGCCCTGTTAAATTCTGTTACACGGAATCCTCGACTTACAACAATTTGTTTAGTGACGGGCTGAAGTTGCAAAGGGCCCTAGAAACAGTGGAGTTTTTACTGGCGTAAGCTGGGATGAACAAAGGAGAGAAGGCAAGGAAGGATGGATGGAAAAGTGGAAGGGAGAGAGAGTGGGAGAAAGGAAGGAATGAAAGGGGGAGGGAGGAAAAGGACGAGGGTGAAGGGAGGGGAAGGGAAAAAGAGAAGGAAAGGAGGAAGAGGAAGGTTGCCTGAAGACTCGATCACTTCAACTGGATTAAATTTTAAGGAAGAGGAAAAATAGATGAAAGGAAGGAAAAAGAGGGAGACAGAGAAGAAAGAAAGCAAAAGAAAGAAACAGAGAAAGAAGAAAAAGAGAGAAAAGAAAGGAAGAAGAAAAAGAAAAAGAGGAAGGAAGGAAGGAAAAGGGAAAGAGATAGATCAAAGGAAGGAAAGGGAGAGACAGAAGGAAGAAAGGAAGAAGGGAAGAAAGAAAAAAGAAAGGAAGGAAGGAGAGAGAGGAAGGTAGGAAGAAAAGAATGAAGGAAAGAAAGAAAGAAAAAGGAAGGGAAAGAAAGAAAGAAAACCAAAGGAAGGAAAGAGAAATAGAGTACAAAGGAAAGGAAAGAAGAAAGAAAGAAAAGAGAAAAAAGGAAGGGGAGGAAGGAGAGAAAGAGAGGAAGGAAGGAAGAAAGAAAAAGAAAGAAAGATCAAAGGAAAGAAAGGGAAAGACAGAGAGAAGAAAGAAAAGAAGAGTGGAAGGAAGGAAAAAGAAGGAAGGAAGGAAAAAAAGAGAAGGAAGGAAGAAAAATTTATTTTTCCTGGAGAAACTGGTCTTAAATGATTGACCTACCCAGTATGCAACTGGTTGGACTGGGAGAGAATGTAAGGAACTCGAGAGCTCTCCACGATGCAGAATGGGTCTGACTCGGTTTCCCTCTTGGTGCTTCTCTATCCGACGTCTGTAAGCCGGAGAAACTGGATCAGATCCGTTTTTTTGACTTGGCGGGGGTCCAAGGGATAGTTCTGGAGCACCAAAACAGCAGTGGATCTTTCTGACAGATAGTCCTCGACTTATAACCATTCGCTTAGAGATTTTTCCAAGGTACGACGGTGTTGAAAAAAGTGACAAGGCGGGGATCTCACTTACGACTGTCCCATATCCCTACAGTCACATGACTGCAACTCAGGCACTTGGCAACTGTCATGCACTTACGACGATCGCAGCATCCCAGGATCACATGATCCTCTGCAACCTTCTCGGGTGACTCCTGACAAGCAATCAATGATGGGAAGCCGGATTCACTTAACGACCATGTGGTTCTCTTCCGAACTGCCATGATTCACTTAACAACAGTGGCAGAACAGCTTGTAAAATCAGGTGGAACTCACTTAACTGTCTCGCTTCGCAACGCAACGGCCTCTGCTATGGTCGTAAGTCAAGGACTCCCCGTATTTCTCAACGACAGGCATTTTTCAGAGTTACTGCCTCTGAATTTGGAAGTTCCTCTAAACACCATTCCTCCTTTTAGACACCCAAGTAATACAGCTGGTCCTCAATTTACCACCATTCGTTTATAGTGACTTTCAGCGGCATTCAGAAAAGTGGCTTACAACTGTTTTCCCACACAGTCCTGTGATTGAACTTCAGACGCTTGGCAAGGCAAGTGGCTCATATTTATGGTCGCTGAAAGGTGTCACATCCCGACGGGAAAGTTTGCAACCTCCCGACAAGTAAAGTCAATGGGGAAGGCCAGATTCACTTAACGACCGTCCTACTAACTTGCCTCCCTTAACAACTCTGGCAAGAGAAATCGTAAAAACAAAACTCACTAAACCACTTTTCTTGCTTAACAAAACAGAAAGGTTGGGCTCAACTGCAGTCGTAAGTCGAGGACTACTCTACGCCAGGCCTTCAGCACCAATAAATAGCACAACCCACCCAGAGCAAAGAAAATATTTAAATATATATATATATATATTATACATAGTTTTTGTTTGGGAATTTAAAGGATTCTGAGCTGTGATCTTAGCCAGGATTTTAAACATTTTAACTAACAAACTTATAATGACGCGGGAAAACACCCGAGATTTTAACTTTTTACATATATAATTCACTAGTTTCTGGGCTTTTTTTTTCTTTTTCTGGCAACCAGCAGACCCTTTGCTGCCCATTGGGGTCTGCTGGCTGCCAGAAAAAGAAAAAAAAAGCCCAGAAACTAGTGAATTGTGATTTCACTGAACTAGGGCTGCATAATATCTTGGTTTACGTAGGTAGAACCTGGCTAAAGAGACATACACACAAAACCTATGAAACAGAAAGAAATATATATATATATATATATACATACCTTTTGACCTGTTTACTTTCGGGTGAGGCAGCCGTATGCAAACTGCCTAAAAACCAGCTTTTGATGCCGTCCGAATGAACAGGACGGAGGTCAAACTGATTGTTGTCATTAATTATAATTGTCCCTAATTAATTACGATCATCAGCATCACGTCTGCTAGTTAGCCCTGGTTTTCGAGTAGAGGGCCAGAGGGTGGAAACAAAAACGGAACAGAATATCGGAGAGAATAAAGCGTTAATTAAGATCAGCAACCTCAACTGAATCGATTTAGACCGAGTGACCCATGTGGGTCAGTCACATTAGACTCCCCGAGGTCAGCGATCCGAAAGTGACTCGGTTGCCCCATCGATCGTCCCGCAGGCCGCCTGCGCCGCTCAGCGGGGTATTAAAATCACCGAAGTGACTCCATAGGGAGGGAGGCAAGCATGAAAGACGCTTCGGAGCCCACCAAGACAGTGCGGGAAAAATTAAATTTTTGGTCTTTGGGAAATATAGGTAGCCCTCCACTTACAACAGTTCACTTAGTGACGATTCGAAGTTACAACAACATTGAAAATAGTGACTCAGGATCATTTTTTCACACTTACGACCATGGTAGCATCCTCATAGTCACATGATTTACCTTTGCTTGACCACTGACTCGTATTTATGACGGTCACAGTGTCCCACGGGCCACGCAATTCCCCTTTGTGACTTTCCGACAAGCAAAGTCGATGGGGAAGCCAGATTCACTTAACAACCGAGTTACTCATTTAACAACTGCGATGATTCACTTAACAAACGTGGCAACAAAGGTCGTAAAATGGGGCAAAAGTCACTTAATAAATGTCTCACGTAGCAACAGAAATTTTGGGCTCCCTTGTGATCGTAAGTTGAGGACTACCTGTATAAACACATAGTGGACAAAATTACAGGTAGTCCTCGGTTTATGGCCACAAGGGAATCCCAAATTTCTGTTGCTATGTGAGACATTTCTGAAGTGAATTTCTGAAGTGAATTTTTGCCTTGTTTTACAACCTCTCTTGCCACAGCTGTTAAGTGAATCACTGCAGTTGTTAAGTTAGTCACACGGTTGTTAAATGAATCTGGCTTCCCCATTGACTTTGCTGGTGAGAAGGGTCACAAAGGGGAATCAGGTGACCTTGGAACACTGCAGCCGTCATAAATACGATCCAGTTGCCAAGCGTCTGAATTCTGATTGACTGTAGGGGTGTTGCAACGGTCGTTAAGTGTGAAAAGGGTCATATGTCACTTTTTTCAATATTGTTCTAACTTCAAACAGTTACTAAACAAATAATGTAATTCAAATATTATCTGTACTGTTTTTATAAACCAGACCTTTCTCGAGTTACGAGTTCAGCCACGTTCAAAGTTTTTGTCTGAAAAAAACTTCCCCTTTGTGACCCAGACTTCACTTCCTGCCCTTACAAGCATCCAACTGAGATTTATTTATTTACTGCCGCCAAAACTACAGCCTGACTCCTGGCGGTGTTTATTTATTTCAAAAGCCTTCTATGATGCAGGAAATGGGCCAAACTAACTATAGATAGTCCTCGAATTACGGCCACCGTTGGGCCCAATATTTCTGTTGCTAAGCGAGACAGTTCTTCAGTGAGTTTTGGCCCAATTACGTCTTTTCTGGCCACAGTTGTTAAATGAGTCACATGGTTGTTAAATGAATCTGGCTTTCCCCATTGATTTGTCTTGTCAGAAAGTAGTCATAGAACACGGGACATGGCAACCGTCATAAATATGAGTCGGTCGCTAAGCATCTGAATTTTGATCACATGACCATGAGGATGTTGCGATGGTCATAAGTGTGAAAACGGTCGTAAGTCACATATTTACCAGTGGCGTTGTAACTTTGAATGGTCACTAAATGAATGGCTACCTGTATTAAACAACCTGTATTTGCTGCCTGATTCTCAATGACTATGTCATATGACGTAACTGAGCCTGGCAATTACAGTTCTAACCCACGACGGTCGTAAAATGAGTCATCACCTAACCAGTTGGGTTTTATGAAGAGGAATACAAATTGCAAGCATTTGCAGATGATTTAGTATTCATTTTGGAGGAACCACAAGTTACAGGATCAAAATTATTAGCTCAAATAGAGAATTATGGAAAAGTGTCTGGACTGAAAATAAATAAAGAAAAAACAAAAATTTTGGTGAAAAACACTACAGAAAAACAAAAAAGAGAGAAGAGATATTAGACATACAAGTGGTGGAAAAAGTTAAATATTTAGGAATATATTTGACTTCAAGATGTGTAACGATTAAAGAATACAATTATTATAGACTTAAAGAACAAATTGAGAGAGACTTGGAGAAGTGGAAGAATCCTCAATTGTCACTTATGGGAAGGATAGCAATAATAAAGATGAATATATTACCAAAATTATCATTTCTATTTCAGACAATACCGATAAAAATTTAAAAGACTTATTTTCAACATTTAAATAAGATAATAAGGAAATTTATATGGCAAGCCAAAAAAGCAAGAATAAGTTTAAAAAGGCTTCAGGATACGAGATTACGAAGAGGATTGGGACTCCCGAATTGGGAACTATATTACCAAGCAATTACAGTTCTAATCCACGACGGTCGTAAAATGAGTCATCACCTAACCGGTTGGGTTTTATGAACCTTTTTCTGCAGCTGTCTTTAACCGAAAACTGCGGTCATTAAATGAACCGCTATGAAACCCCCCCCTTTTTTTTTTTTGCTGGAAACCAGAAATAAAACTGGAAATAAAATTGTTCAAAGTTACGACAATGCTGAAACGTGACTTAAGACCGGTCCTCACGCTTACGACCATTGCAGAATCCCCATGGTTATGAGACCAATATTTGGGCGTTTGGTAACCTGCTCATATTTATGATGAGATGGTCATTTGCGACCATCTCAAACAGCTTCTGATAACCAATGGGGGAAACCAGATTCGTTTAAAGACTGCGCGATTCACTTAACAACTGTGCCCCCCCCCCCCAAAAAAAATGGGTTGTAAAATCATGCATGACTGATGTAACAATTGCCTTGCTTAGCAACAGAAATGTTGGGCTCAATTGTGGTTGTAAGTCAAGTACCAGCTGTAAATGAAGAACAGTACGTCACACACAAATACAGGTAGTTCTCAACGGTTCACTTAATGACCATTCAAAGTTGCAACTGAAAAAAAGTGTCTTAGGACCGTTTTTCATGCTTAACGACCACTGCAACATCCCCATGGTCAAATATTTTACATTGCTTGATAACTGACTCATATTTATGACGGTTGCAGTGTCCCAGGGTCATGTGATCCCATTTTGTGACCTCCTTTGAAGCAAAGTCAATGGGGAAGCCAGATTCACTTAACAACTGAGTTACCAATTTAACAACCACAGGGATTCACTTAACAAATGAGGCATGGTAAGTCATATAATGGGGGCAAAAATCACTTAAGAAATTTATCACTTAGCAAGTTAACTGTTGGGCTCGATTCTGGTCGTAAATCAAGGACTGCCTGTAAACTCCTTTGAGCATAGAAAATTTATGTTCCAAAATTATTCCAAGCTTCTGCTGGGAAACCTTGAGAATTCGCTTCACCCCCACCTCTAAACTGAGATAATTTTGGGGAGTTTTGCCAAGCTACACACCCAGAGAATGGCAACAGACCGCAAAACGACAACATTTCAGGTAGTTTAGACGGAACGATGCAAAATAGCAGGAAGCAAAGTCAAAATATTTGGTCTGGAAAGCAGCTAACTGTCTATTTCAGAGCAAAATTTAGGTTTTTCAGCAGGCAAACAATCATTAGACAGAAAATGCAAAAACTTTTCAGGGTCAAAAGAAGAAAGATTTGCACCCTTGGACAAAGAATGTCTCCAAAAATGAGATCTTGCCGAGTTAATAAAAATAATAGTTAACATTTATAAATATCCTTCAACTTATGGCTACAATATGACAGCAACATTTTCTGTTACTAGGTGAAAAAGTTGTTAGGTGAATCCTACCTCCTACGACCTTTCTTGCCATAGTGGTTAAGCAGATCCTTGCAGTTGTTAAGTGAATCAGGTGGCCATTAAATGAATCTGGATTCCCCCATTGACTTTGCTTGCCAGAAGGCCGAAAAGGGATTGCATGAATTTGGGACACCATAATTGTAATAAAAATAAAATCAGTAGCCAAGTCCTCAAATTTGGATCACATGACCACGGGGAAGTTGCAATGGTCCTAAGTGTGAGGACCAGTCATAAGCCACCTTTTACAGTGCCACTATAACTTCAAACAGTCACTAAACGAATGGTTATAAATCGAGGACTACCTAAAGTTAATTAGGTATTATTTTATTAAATTTATATGGCTTTTCAATTTGCTGAGCAATCCTGGGCAGCTACAGACTCAAAACATTCACAGAATCTTAACATTCTATTCCAGGGATACTGGAGATCATCTAGCCCAACCCTCCTGGCTAGGGAATTCTGGGAGTTGCAGTCCACCCACCTTAAAGGGGCCAGGTTGACAAAACCATTCTTGAGAAAGATGTGTTAAAACACATTCTACCTTCAAGCAGATCGTGGTAGCCTTTGACTTAGAACCATTCACTTAGTGACCGTTCAAAGTTACAACGGTACTGGAAATGGTAACATGACCGTTTTCATGCATCTGTTGCACGATCACCCATGATCACATGATCAAAATCCGGACTGCTTGGCAACTGACTCATATTTATGACGGTTGCAGTGTTGCCAGGGTGTTGTGGTCCCCTTCGGACAAGCCATGTAGATGGGGAAGACAGGTCCCACTTAACAACTGCCATGATTTGCTTAACAACTGTGGCAAGAAAGGCTGTAAAACGGGACAAAACTCATTTAAAGCTCACTGTCTTGCTTAGCCACAGAAATTTGGGGTTCAATTGTGGCCGTAAATCGAGGATTACCTGTATGTGACCCTGCATCCATTGTAAATAACATGATTGGTTGCCCGCAGCCCAAATGTTGATCAAGTGGGGATGCTCCAGCAACTATTTTCAGGGCCGTCGTAACTTCAAACAGTCGCTAAACAAAAGGTTCTAAGTCGAGGACTAATTCTTTGGTGTAAAATTCACCAATAACCAAAATGATGCTGTCTCCTCCACCCCCATGGCACTCCTGCCTACCACTCCTGCCCCCCCCCAAAAAAGCATTAAAGAGACCATCTCCCCCCGTCCCACCCACCCCATCCAAAGGTGGCCAGCTACTCCATCAAATTCCTTGCCAACGAAAACAATTCTTGGGATGGGCGGGTGAGAATGAAAATCAGGAAATATTTCTCCACGATTGTTTCTTTTCCTCTGTTCTCGGTCCAGAAACAGCCCTGCTAAAATCAAACTGTGCACAAAAGGAAGAGAAAGAGAGAGAAAAAAAGAGAGTTTCCCCGCCCCAACTCAGAAAAAGAAAGCGGGGGGGGGGGAAATCAAATCTTTTTTTTTGAAAAGTCATTTTCCCATCCTGCAACAGCGCTCGGAAAACAGAAGGTCTGGGTCGCATTAAATGCGTCGGAGGAAACTCGTTGGGCCCTTGGTGTCACTCTCGAAACTTAAATAACAGGAAATAATTTCTCCTATCTGGATATTTTGCTGAGTTTCCACCCCAATTTTTAATATCCAGGGCTTTTCCTGGAGATTCCTTTCGGACGAATTATTAAAGAAATGGAAGGAAACTGAGGGCGTTTTAAGAGAGCTGGGGGTCGCCCCCTCTTCCCGGCATAGCACTGGGATGGGATCCAAGAGGCAAAACTGGTTTGTGCAGGCAGTCCCCGACTTACGACCACGATGGAGTCCCAAATTTTTGTGTCTAAGAAAGATAGCTGTTGTGAATGAATCAATAAGATATAGGTTCCCTTCGCACATATGTGCTAGTCGTTCCTGACTCTAGGGGGCAGTGCTCATCTCCGTTTCAAAGCCGAAGAGCCAGCGCTGTCCGAAGACGTCTCCGTGGTCATGTGGCCAGCAAGACTCAACGCCAAAGGTGCACAGAACCAAAGGTGGTCCCTATTTTTCTACTTGCATTTTTTAACGTGCTTTCTAACTGCTAGGTTGGCAGAAGCTGGGACAAATCACGGGAGCTCACCCCGTTACGCGGATTCGAACCACTGAACTGCCGATCTTTCGATCAGCAAGCTCAGCGTCTTAGGCACTGAGCCACCGCATCCCTACAAATGAATTGATAGATCGAAGTTAAAAAAAAAATGGCCCATAAAAATGGGGTGCGGAGGAGAAATTGCTTGCAGATGGACTTGTTCCCCACTTTTGAAAGAGGGAGACCGTAAGATGGGATTTCAGATAGTCCTCGACTTACGACCACAACTGAGCCTAACGTTTCCGTTGCTAAGCGAGACATTTGTTAAAAGTGAATTTTGCACCATTTCACAACCTTCCTTGCCAAAGTTGTTAAGTGAACAACTGCCGTTGTTTAAGTGAGTCACACGGTCGTTAAGCAAATCTGGCTTTCCCCATCGACTTTGCTTGTCATAAGGTCGCCATCACGTGACCCTGGGACACTGCAACCGTAATAAATACAAGTCAGCTGTCAAGTGTCCGAATTTTGATCCCATGACCCTGGGGAATGCCGCAACGGTTGTTAAGTGTGAAAAACAGCTGTTTTTTTTCAGTGCTGTTCCAACTTTGAATAGTCACTAAGCAAATCGTTGTAAGTTGAGGACTACCTGTAACGGGGAGAGAAGACAAGGAAGATGGCAAAGATGTTCGGGGTGAGGGAAATCTAACGAAGATTCAAAGCTAACTCTCTTCTGGGGTTTGAATTCAAGGTTGCAAAGAATTCCTGATCTGAGAACAGTCCAACTTTGCAAATTTGGGAACCGAAAAAATTGCTGGGACTCGTTTCTTTGCAACCGAGGCACCGGCAGCTGATCGCAGCCCTTTAAACATGGCAAGTGGTCCCCGACTTACGACCATTTGTTTAGCAACCATTCGGAGTTACAATGGCACTGAAAAAAAGGACTTGCAGCCAGTCCTCGCACTTATGACCATCACAGCATCCCCGGTGTCCCATGATCCAAATTCGGATGCTTAGAACCCGGCAAGTACAGGTTCTCCTTGACTTACGGCAATTCACTTAGTGACCCTTCAAAGGGCTCTAAAAAAGTGACTTACGACCGTTGTTTCACACTTACGACCATTGCAGCATTTCCCCACAGCTACATGATCCAAATTCAGACACTTGGCCATCGATGTGAATTTATGATGGTTGCAGCATCCCGGGGTCATGTGATCCCTTGGCAAAGTCCATGGGAAAAGCCAGATTCAATTTACAACCCTGCTAGTCACTTGGCAACCGCTGTGATTCATTTAACAACGGTGGCGAGAAAGCTGATAAAATGGGGCAAAACTCACTTGAAAACTGTCTCACTTAGCAACACAAATTTTGGCCTCCTTTGTGGTGTGATACCTATACCATTCCAGACAAAATGGCTTGTGGTCATAACTCAAGGACTACTAACTACCGTAGTACTACTAATCCGTGGAACAACTTCCCTCCAGAAGTTGTGGGTGCTCCATCACTGAAAGTTTTCAAGAAGAGATTGGACAGCCATTTGTCTGAATTTTATTTATTTGTTTATATTTATATACCGCCCTTCTCCTGAAGGACTCAGGGCAGTGAACAGCCAGCAGATAAAACACAAGAAGTACAAAATTTAAAAACAACATTAAAATCCAATTAAATTAATTTGGCCCACAATGGTATAGGGTTTTCCTGCCTGAGCAGGGGGTTGGACTAGAAGACCTTCAAGGTCCCTTCGAATTCTGTTAATCTATTCCTGTGATGGCGCAGCACGCATGCCCATGCCGGCCAACTGAATTTTGGGCCTCCCGGTCCCACCGGAAGTCGGCAAAGAGGCTGTTTCTGGCCTCTGGAGGGCCTCCAGTAGAGGCCCGTTTTTCGCTCTCCTCAGGCTCCAGAGGCTCCAGAGGCTTTCTAGGAGCCTGGGGAGGGCAAAAATGGCATTCCCCCTGAGGCCCTCTGGAGGCCGGAAATGGCCGTTGGCCTCCAGAGGGTGGGGAAGGCCATTTTCAGCCTCCCCAGGCTCCTAGAAAGCCTCTGGAGCCTGGGGAGGGCGAAAAAAGGGCCTATTGGGCCCACCGTGTCATCGCATGCCAAAAGCAGGGGGAGTGCGGGGAATCGTATGCGCAGGGCGCATTGAATTATGGACATGGGCACACATGCGAACGGCCCCCCCCCCCTGCGCTCCCCCCACTTTTGGCACGTGACGGCAAAAAGGTTAGCCATCACTGGTCTATTCTATAATATTCGACCCCTGCCTTGGCAAATGCACCCATTTCTATGGGGATACATGGGGTTGACCTTTCCCAGACACCATCTTCCCTGTGGCCATTGTTTTTCCCGCCATGCAGTTGTTTGGCGCGCACACTGCAATTTCCCGTACAGAATCGGCTGCCTTCTCCCTCCAGGTGTGCAAGAGAGCAACAAGCCAACATCTGATGCACACAGATCTTAGTTTGCTTCCTTCTGGAAAGAAAAGGACTCTAGAGATAGTCCTTGACGCACGACGCCTATTGAGCCCAAAATGTCCGTTGCTAAGTGAGACAGGGGTTTAAGTGAGCGCTGCCCCGTTTTACAGCCTCTCTTGTCGAGTGAAACACTGCAGTTGGTGACATGGTTGTTAAGCGAATCTGGCTTCCCCATTGACTCTGCTTGTCAGGATCGCCTGACCCCAGGAAGCTGCGACCGTCATAAATATGAGCCACCAAGCGTCTGAATTTTGATCACATGACCCTGGGGATGTTGGAATGGTCAAAAGTGTGAAAAACAGCCATAAGTCATTTTTTTTCAGTGCCGTTGTAACTTCAAACGGTCACTAAATGAGTGGTGTTAAGTCAAGGACTACCTGTACATTTCTTCCCCCCATTCTTCTACGGTCCAAGAAATCCCAATCTCTTTCAACCTTCATTTTTAAGGGAGGGTGGGGGAAATCTTAACAGACAGAGTTGGGGTGTCCACTCCAACTCTGAGGAGGAGGAGGAAGAAGAAGAGGAGGAAGAAGAAGAGGAGGAGGAGGAGGAGGTGGTGGTGTAGAGGAGAGGAGGAGGAAGAAGAAAGAGGAGGAGGAGGAGAAGAAGAAGGAGAAAGGAGGAGGAAGAAGGAGGAGGAGGAGGAGGAGGAGGAGGAGGAGAAGGAGAAGGAGAAGGAGAAGGAGAAGGAGAAGAAGAAGAAGAAGAAGAAGAAGAAGAAGAAGAAGAAGAAGAAGAAGAAGAAGAAGAAACAACAACTCAATTATGTTGACCAAGACCCAGGACCAAGGTGGGGATAAATCAAATGTAGAAGATCTAGCTGGTCACCAAGAGTCAACACCAACATGATGGACCATAACTCATCAATCGTTGAAAAAACTCAGGATCCCTTGAGAAATCCATAATAATGAGAAAGGTGGAAGGAAAGAGAAGAACAAAACACCAGCAGTAAGGTAGATAAACTCAATTATGGTGGCAACCACATGAAAATCTCAAGGACCAGCTTGAAGACAGATTCTCCTGGACAAAGTCCATCTATATGGACACTGAGAGTCACCCCCAGATTGATGGCACCTACAACAAATTTTAATTAATTTTAAGGATTAATAAATCTGAAACGAATAAATTGATATGAAAGAACAAAAACTTGTTCATTCTCAAAAGTATCATAAATTCAAGTGGTCCATGCCTCTCTCCCTCCCCCATGAACTGTGTCCAATTTACCTTAGCATTTACTTCTATTGTAAAAATCTTCCTGTTGACATACGACAATCTCCCTGCCATCTATTCTCATAAATCAAAAAAGGATTTGAAGAATCATGAATTGTAGAATTGGAAAGGACCACAGGTAGAGGTTCTCCTGCTTGGACTGGACTAGAAGTCCTCCGAGGTCCCTTCCCACTCTATTGTTCTTTTCTGCAGTATCCATGACACCCTCTTTGACGGATGATATCCATCCTTCGTTTGAGGACCCCCTGGTGATGGACAATCCCCCACTCCTGTTCCACCAGCTAACCATTTGTGGTCTCAAGAAGTTCCTCCTGAACCTTGTTCTTCATCATTTCAACACCCTGCATCTGATTCTACCTTCTAGGGAAAAAAACCCAGAATAAATCCACTCCCTTCTCAGTGTGACAAGCCTTCATATATTCAACAATCCCTATCACATCTTAATTTTTTAGGTCATATTTGGTTGACACATTGCATTTTGTGGTCAACATTTCTGTGTTTTGATCTGGCTAGTCAAGAATTAAATCAAAATTCAACTCTCATCCTATCTCCAACTCAAGCTTCTCTTTTAGAGACTTCAACATATCCAAACCTTAACTTTTCCTTGTGCAGTTTGGGTTTTAAACCTTTTATGCATCTTCGTAATCTTTCTTTGAAATTGCTTCAATTGGACAATGGCTGGTGCCAAAACTGGACAGTTGTCCAATTGGATTCTGTCTCAGGAGGGGGAAAAAAAGAGAAACTGGACATCCTAAATTCTAAACTGTACATGCATCCTATGTTTTGCAATGTGCACAGTTTGCAAATCCGATTAATATTCAATGGGATCAAAAGATATGTAGCCACAGAGGCTACAGATAGACATTTGCAGATACACACCACACCAAGAAGGGAAAAAAAACCAGTTCAGAAATGTGTAAAATAAATCAATATTGGAATGGAATGGAATGGAATAGAATAATAAAACAAAACAAAACAAAACAATACAATACAATAACGATGCCTCTGAAAATTCTGAATTATTCCTTAACATGAAATAACTAAAGCAAAATCTTTATGGACCTATCCAATTTTTTTTCTTTCTTTTTTTTTTTTTTTAAAAAAAAGAATATTTGCAAGGGTCACAAATTGCGAAGATTGCACGTTGCAAGGACTGCAAAAATTTGGAGGGCGGCACGGAGGTGACTTTAAAATGCTTTTCAAATAGTTAACAGAGGGATCAGACAGAGTTTGCAACCAGATCGAGATATTTGAATTTGAGGCGACTACTCTGCTGAGATCTACCTCCTGAGTGGAGAAGGTGAAGGAGACACCTGGCAGGTAAACCTACCTTTTCCTGGAAGATCTGGGGATGGAGCACCTCAAGGTGAAGCCAAAGAAAGAGAGAGAGAGAGAGAGAGAGAAAGAGAGAGAAAAAGAGAGAGAAACGATGTGTGATTCACAACATGCGTCCTGAAGCTGATGCACCAGCAGGCTCCAGAAAAAAGACAGCAGGGATATTTCCTGGAGGTATTTACATAGATGTCTGTGTACACACACACACACACACACACACACACACACACACACACACACGACCGGAAGAGCTAGCCAGCCACACACTCACATGCACGGACGCACAATTGCTGGAGGCAAATTGAATTTGCGCATCACTGCTCCCAGGTGGGACCTGCAAAGCATCTCAAAGCAAGGAAGGTAAAGAGATGTCCTTAAACATCTGTGCTTCTTCTCAGCCTTGGACCCTGGAAGACCTGTAGACTTCAACTCCCAGAATTCCCCAGCCAGCATACTGGCTGGGGAATTCTGGGAGTGGAAGTCCTCCCCTCTTAAAGCATGAAGGCTGGGGGATTCTGGGAATGGAAGTCCTCCCCTCTTAAAGCATGTCGGCTGGGGGATTCTGGGAGTCGAAGTCCACCCCTCTTAAAGCATGCCGGCTGGGGGATTCTGGGAGTCGAAGTCCACCCCTCTTAAAGCATGCCGGCTGGGGGATTCTGGGAGTTGAAGTCCACCCATCTTCCAGTGGCCAAGATTGAGAAACATTTTCATAGACCTCAAGTAGACGTAGAGTTCAGACATGAAGTGTGTGTTTATATATTTGTGCATTTGTGTGTGTGTTCACACTTGTGGGAAGGCGTGTATTTAATGGCACCCACTCACTAAAAATCTATCAGCACCCTCTCCAACACTCAAAGAGAAACTAAAAGTCACAGAATACAGATAGTCCTTAACTTATAACCACAACTGAACCCAACATTTCTGTGGCTAAGCGGAACAATTGTTAAGTGAGTGTTGCCCCATTTTACAACCTTTCTTGCCACAGTTGTTAAGTGAATCATTGCTGTTGTTTTTTTCAATGTTGCTGTAACTTCAAAAGGTGACTGAATCTATGGTTGTAAGTTGAGGACTACTCATAGCAGCCTTTTAAAAACTAAACCCTCACAAAGAAATACAGATTTTAAGCCTGAATAAGCCTCCCTTGCAATAAAGTGGGATGTCTCGAACCCAAGACCGGACCTAGTTCGCAGCATCCATTTCTTTCACAATCTGCTCAATAAATCTCCAACCTTGATGGTTTCTTAGCAGGTTATATAACGCCTAGCGCGAGATTTTTTCCTCTCTGAAAATGCTGCCTTGTTTCAAAGCTGACAATATCTGGTCTTGGATTCCGGATTAAAATGCTAGCGGAGGCCGAAGCATCGTCTGCTTCTGCATTGGGTCTTGTGAACGATGTCACTTGAGGGGATGTCAAACAAACAGAAGAACCTTTTTGGCTGCAAAGCGCCTGGCGGTGCATTGATGGAGCAATCTCCAGCTTCCACCTTGCACAAGGGAGGCCCTGTTCAGAGAACAAGGGCAGAGCCAGCAGGAAGGGGAGGGTGAAAGCATAGAATAAAATAAAATAATAAAATAAAGTAAGATAAAATAAAAATATTAATATATTCTAAACTAATAAAATAAAAATAGAATAACACAAAATGAAACAAAAGAAAACAAAAAATAACAAAAGAATAATAACATAAAATAAGGTAAGATAAAATAATAAAAAACAAAATAATCATAAAATATAAAAAAATAATTTAAAAAATTAAATTAAAAAAAATAAAAAATGAAATTGAAAAATAAATAATAATAATAATAATGTAATAAAATAATATAAAATAACTTAGAATAAAATAAAATGAAATAAAGAGATCCCAGAGAGATTACCAACTCGCATTAATAAGCAGGTGGAGGTAGACCTTGACTTAAGGCCACTACTGGGATTTCCCTGGCTAAGCAAAGCAGTTGTTAAATGAGTTATGTCCAGCCGCCCTGAGTCTTCGGAGAAAGGGGGCATATAAATTGAAGTAATAATAATAATAATAATAATAATAATAATAATAATAATTTGATGACCTTTCTTATTTCTTAATTAAGCAAATCACTGCAGTTGTTAAGTGAATCCAGCTTCCCCCCATTGTCTCTGCTTGTCGGAAGCCGGCGGGGAAGTTGCAATGGGGAATCACATGACCCAGGGACGGTGCAACTGTCGTAGGTACATGTCAGTTTCCAAGCTTCTCAATTTGCATCACGTAACCCTAGAGATGCTGCAACGGTTGCAAGTAGGCTGTCTAGTTGTAAACCACTTAACAATTGTCTCGCTTAGCAGCAGAAGTTTTGGACCCCATTATGGTCGTAAATCGAGGATCACCCATACTAAATTTTTGTAAACCCTACCGAGGAGGGAATCATCTGTAAGGTTTAGAGGAAAAGAACCCCAACTCTTACAAAATAATTAGGTAGTCCTCGAAATGCGACCACAAGTGAGCCCAAAGTATCTGTTGCTAAGCGAGACACTTTTTAATTTTGCCCCATTTTACCTTGCCACTGTTGTTAAGTGAATCATGGCAGTGTTTAAATTAGGATCATGGTTGTTAAGTGAATCTAGCTTCCCCATTAACTTGGCTTGTCAGAAGGTCGCATAAGGGGATCACGTGACCCCAAGACACTGCGACCGTCATAATACGAGTCAGTTGTCAAGCTTCTGAATTTGATGACCAAGGGGATGTGCAACGGTCGTAGGTGTGAACAATGATCATAAATCCTTTTTTTCCAATGTCACTGCAAATTTGAACGGTCACTAAACAGTTGTAAATTGAGGATTATCTGTAATGTTTTCCAGAGGGCAAAATGAAAATGCATCTCTTTAGGGAAGTAGTACAGTTGGTCCTCAATTTACAACAGTTCGTTTAGTGACCATTTGAACAGCACTGCAACTGCTACAACAGCACTGAAAAAGTGGCTGATGAAGATTTTTCACACTTATGACCGTTGCAACATCTCCGCAGTCATTCGTATTTATGATGGTTGCAATGTCCTGGGATCACGTGATCCCCTTTTGCGACCTTCTGACAAGTGAAATCAACCAGATTTACTTAATGACCACATGACTCCCTTAACAACTGTGGCAAGAAAGGTCATAAAATGGGGAGAAACTCACCGAACAAATGTCTCGTTTCGCAACGAAAATTTCACGCTCCATTGCGGTTGTTAGTTGAGGACTACCTGCAGGCAACCATGCATACAAACCTCGGTCACTAAATGACCACTTCTGGAGCTAGACAGTCACTTGTCTGAAATGGTGTAGGTTCTCCTGCCTGAGCAGGGGGCTGGACTAGAAGACCTCAAAGGTCCCTTCCAGATTCTATTCTATTTTATTCTATTCTGTTCCTTATTCTGTTCCATTCCATTCCATTTATTCTATCCTATCCTTGTTCTATCCTATCCTATCCTACTCTTCTCCATTCCATTCCATTCCATCCTATCCTACTCTATTCTATTCCGTTTATCCTATCCTATCCTATCCTATCCTTATTCTATCCTATCCTATTCTACTTTACTCCATTCCAGTCTATCCTATCCTACTCTATCCTATTCCATTTATCCTATCCTATCCTATCCTATCCTTATTCTATCCTATCCTATTCTACTTTACTCCATTCCAGTCTATCCTATCCTACTCTATTCTATTCCATCCTATCCTATCCTATCCTTATTCTATTCTGTTCTCCTCTACCCTATTCCATTCCATCCTATCCTACTATTCCATTTATCCTATCCTATCCTATCCTATCCTTCTCCATTCCATTCCATTCTATCCTATCCTACTCTATTCTATTCCATATATCCTATCCTATCCTATCCTATCCTACTCCATTCCATTCCATTCCATCCCATCCTATCCTTATTCTATCCTATCCTATTCTACTTTACTCCATTCCAGTCTATCCTATCCTACTCTATTCTATTCCATTTATCCTATCCTATCCTATCCTATCCTTATTCTATCCTATCCTATTCTACTTTACTCCATTCCAGTCTATCCTATCCTACTCTATTCTATTCCATCCTATCCTATCCTATCCTTATTTTATTCTGTTCTCCTCTACCCTATTCCATTCCATCCTATCCTACTATTCCATTTATCCTATCCTATCCTATCCTATCCTTCTCCATTCCATTCCATTCCATTCTATCCTATCCTACTCTATTCTATTCCATATATCCTATCCTATCCTATCCTACTCCATTCCATTCCATCCCATCCCATCCTATCCTATCCTTATCCTATCCTATTCTACTTTACTCCATTCCAGTCTATCCTATCCGACTCTATTCTATTCCATTTATCCTATCCTATCCTATCCTATCCTTATTCTATCCTATCCTATTCTACTTTACTCCATTCCAGTCTATCCTATCCTACTCTATTCTATTCCATTTATCCTATCCTATCCTATCCTATCCTTATTCTATCCTATCCTATTCTACTTTACTCCATTTCAGTCTATCCTATCCTACTCTATTCTATTCCATCCTATCCTATCCTTATTCTATTCTGTTCTCCTCTACCCTATTCCATTCCATCCTATCCTACTCTATTCCATTTATCCTATCCTATCCTATCCTTCTCCATTCCATTCCATTCTATCCTATCCTACTCTATTCTATTCCATATATCCTATCCTATCCTATCCTACTCCATTCCATTCCATCCCATCCTATCCTATCCTATCGTATCCTATCCTATCCTACTCCATTCCATTCCATTCCATTCCATTCCATCCCATCCCATCCTATCCTACTCCATCCTATCCTATCCTATCCTATCCTAATTCTTGTTCCCATTCCATTCCATTTCATCAGTGTATTTTATTTGTTAAGCGGTGGGGGAGTTTGCCCGCAACCCCTTCCCTTATTCTGAATGAAATTTCTACCTCAGCAAAAAATAAAAATAAAAAAATAAAGTAAAATAAAATTGCTTCAAATTTCGGGAAAGCCACCAAGAACGAAAGAAAGAATAGGTAATTATCCTTCTATGTGTCATCATCCCTCCGGTGAACAATGGAAGGGCAGTTCCTGTGCGGCCCAGCAAACGGCCGTCATTTCAATAGGTGGAAACTAGGCGTATTGCAACACCCAGTTTGAGTCAAAGCGAAGCAATGTGGGGTCTCGGGACCCCGATGCCCTCCGGAGTCTTAATGAACTGGAAAAAGGCAGCAGGAAATCCACCGGTCGGTCCTAAAAGGCCTCTTCGTCCTGTCCGAAAACGACTTTGAATTTTCCACTGCTGGAAATCTAAATTTTCTGGCCAGGGAAATGCAGGTATTAAGGGTCCCTCCAGCCGAGGGGTGAGGCTGGCAAGGGATGTGGGATCCTGATGGATACAGGAACGAGGCCAAGAAAGTGTCTTTATGGGATCCATCGAGGGCCGGGTTGAATCCGGTGCGAAGGAATTACGGGGAGAAAGTTGAAAAAAGGACCTGGAAAAGGGCCAGGAATTTTTATTGCTGGGAGAGGGGGGGGAGGAAAGGTTTGAAATTCTTCGCCCTTTTCCAAATTTTAATTAGAGGATAGTCTCACTGTGTTTGCCATCAGGTCCCTCCGGTTTCAAGAATTCTGATTTTTTGGAAAAGCAGTGAGGGCCAGCACATGGCATCCTCTCTGAATCAATTTATCTATCTATCTATCAATCCATCCATCCATCTATCCATCCGTCATCTATCAACCTATTCATCCATCATCTATCCATCCATCCACACACCCACACATACCCATGCATCTCTATCTATCTACATCTAACTTTCTGACTCTGTCTATAGATCCATCTATCACCTAGCTATCTATGCATCCATCTATCTACCTACCTACCTACCTATCTATCCCTCCCTCCCTCCATCCATCATCTCTCCCCCCCATGTATCTAGCCATCTATCCCCACCCACACATACCCAGGCATCTCTATCTACATCTATCTTTCTGTCTCTGTCTATAGATCCATCTATTATCTATCTATCTATCTATCTATCTATCTATCTATCTATCTATCTATCTATCTATCAATGTATCTATCTATCTATCTATCCATCCATCAATCATCTATCAATCTATTCATCATCTATCCATCCATTATCTATCTCTGTCTGTCTATCTATCTATCATCTATCTATCTATCCATCCATCAATCTATTCATCCATCATCTATCTATATCTGTCTGTCTGTCTATCTATCCATCCATCCATCCATCATCTACCTACCTACCCATCCATGCATGTCTCCATCCATCCATCCATCTCTCCACCCACCTGTCCGTCCATCCATCCATCCATCCATCCATCCATCCATCCATCCATCCAAGAAGTTTATGCAGGTAGTCCTCAACTTACCACCACAACTGAGTCCAAAATTTCTGTTGCTAAGTGAAACAGTTGTTAAGTAAATTTTGCCCCATTTTCCGACCAACAATCCCTGCTCAGTCACCCATGTCTGAGTCACCTCGCATCTTGACTATAGATAGTCCTCGAGTTACAACTACAATGGAGGCCAAAATTTCTGTCGCTAAGCAAAACATTTGTTCACTGAGTTCGGCCCCATTCTAACCACCCTTCTTGCCACGGCAGTTAAGTGAACCCTGCAGTTGTGAAGTTAGTCACATGGTCGTTAAGTGTGTCTGGCTTCCCCATCAACTGCTTGTCCCAAAAGGGGATCACATGACCCCCTGCAACTGTCATAAACAGGAATCAATTACCAAGCGTCTGAATTTTGATCAATCTCCTGGGAGTGCTACAACGGTCATAAGTATGAAAACAGGTCATAAGTCACATTTTAAAGTGCCGTCGTAACTTCAAACTGTCATTAAATGAACAGTTCGAAGGCAAGGACTACTGCCATGTGCTCTAAGTGGGCCGTAAGTCGAGGACTTTCTGTACTAGAGGAATAAAATAATAAAATAAAACTCCCACATTCAGGAATTCAACTCTTTCAAGGTAAGTTTGATTTGGCCTTGAAAACTGAGCATTTTTTCGTGCTTCAAGAAACTTATTTTAGGAAGTTTACAAAAAAAGAGATAAAGACTCCCTTAAGAGGCAACTGAGTCATAACACTCATATATATTACTGGAAACTTCTATATATTTTTTGAAACCGTACGGGTGTGGTTAGCCATTCCTTTCTTTTAAGATATTTCTGGACTTCTCTGGCTGCGTGTTTATGTGTTGGCGTGTGTCTTTGTGGTGTCACCTCTGTGTCTTATCACTTGGGTCCACTTACTGGGATTTTAGGAGCGACAATGCAGGTAAAAATGTGACTTATGTTCATTTTCCACACTTACGGCCATTACAGCATCCCCAGGATCACGTGAGCAAAATTCAGACGCTTGGCAACAGATTCACATTTATGACAGTCGCAGTATCCCGAAGTCACGTGATTCCCCCTTTTGCCACCTTCTTGATAAGCAAAGTCAATGCGGAAGGCAGACTCACATAATGACCATGTGACTCACTGGCAGGAATTCACTTAACAGTCGTGGCAAGAAAGGTGGCAAAATGGGGCCAAAAAAACCTCACTGAACAAATGTCTCGCTTAACGGCAGAAATATCGGCCTCTGTTGTGGTCATAAGTCAAGGAAGAAAGGTGACTCAGACACAGGGGACTGTGAGCAGGGAGTGTTGTGTCGGTCCCGGAAAACTTGTAACTGGCACACAAAACGTGCATTTGTGCAAGGGCGTTAAACAGACTCACAACAACCCACAGTTGTGCAGGAGTTGTGAGTCCAGGAGAACCGCCTGATTCGTGCCACCCCCATCCGTGGTCCGAGATGGCAATTTTTCATGGACCAGAAAAAAGGATGCCACGTTTTTTTCGTGGCCTATAAAGTGAAGGTAACATTGCAGGTGGGAAGCAAACGTTTGCAAACTTCGAGTTTTTCCAGCGGAGAAAAAGGCAGCAAAAAGAGAATTTCCCTCAGGGGGGTCGGAGGGGGAGAGGTGGGTCTGCAGAAGCCTTGGGGATTATTAATTGACCATTTGGCTGAAAGGCAGAAACATCGTCTGATGATGCGAGGAAGAAAAATATAATGTTTCTCTGGAGCTGAAGCTGCTTCCAGCAAGGAAAAGTGCCTGTGTCATGAGCTCAGCCTGTCTCTCGTTCTTGCTGGCTTCCCCCCCCCCCCCCCCAAAGGTTAAGAGCCAGGAATCTTGAGCCTGGGAGGAGGGGAGGGGGCTTCCTAGGGGGGCTCTGGCACATGGGTTTTGTGGTGCAAAACTACTGCTTTTAATAATATTTTTTTAGTTAAGAGGTTTTACCAAGGCGGTAAAAAAGAAACAGCAACTCTTGAGGAGAGAAAGAAAAATAGGGAAGGAAGGAAGGAAGGAAGGAAGGAAGGAAGGAAGGAAGGAAGGAAGGAGGAAAGGAAGAGGGAAAGGAAGGAGAAAGAAAAAGAAAGATGAAAGAAAGAAAAAGAAGGGAAGGAAAGGAGATAGAGAGGGAGAGAGGGAGAAAGGAAAGAAGGAAGGAAGGGAGGGAGGACAGGGAAAAAGGAAAAAGATTGAGGGAAGAAAGAAGAGAAGGTAGGAGGAAAGAAAAAACCAGGAAAGAGAAAGAGAAAGAAAAGGAGGGAGGGAGGGAGGGAAGGAGGAAGGAGAGTGTAGGAAGAAAGAAGAGAGGATGGGAGGAGGAAAGGAAAGGAGGAGGGAAATGAAGGAGAAAGAAAAAGAAAGATGAAAGAAAGAAAAGGAAAGGAGATTGGGAGGGAGGGAGGAAGGGAGGGAGGACAGGGAAGAAGGAAAAAGGAAGATGATGGAGGAAAGAAAGAAAAAAACAGGAAAGAGAAAGAAAAGAAGGAAGGAAGGAAGGAAAGAACAATAAAAAAGAGAAATAGGCAGGAACTTCCCATTTTCTATGCATGAAAAATAAATACAATTATAAAAGTATCTCACTCAGTGATTACCTAAAAAACCCTCCCTTTTCTCTGTAGTCCACGTTTTTCTCTGGAAAAACCATGAATCGTAAATGCATTTTTTTTCCTGTCTCGTGCAAAAAGTCTTGAGGATGTTTCCATGAATTTTGCTTCCTTCGGGAGAAGAAATCTATGTGCAAAAATGCATTTTTGTTTCCCTGAGTGCCAGAGAAGCTACAAATCAGTCAAGGCCAGTCCTCCCTTTCTCACGTCTGAAAGTTTGTCAATACTGAGATTTTCTTTTCTCTTTCAGAGCCTGCTCTGGGGTTTGTATGCATGGTGGTGTCGTGCTTCCCCCAAGAGACGAAATTTCCTTTTGCCTGGATTCTGCACTCTGGGAAACACTCCCGAGAGCGCTTGACTTATGACCATTTCTTTAGTGAAAACGTATTTTGTGCCTTACAAAGTTTGCCCTGGAACAGTGATGGTTAACCCTTTTGGTGCCAAGTGTCCAAAGCGTGCGCTGTTGTGGCCCGTCAGCGGCCTGTGCAGCTAGTAGCTGATTCGGACAGTGAGGAGGCTGGTGTGGTGCTGTGCCAGCAGCCTATGCAGCTGACACTCGAGTCGGACGGTGAGGAGGCTGGAGAAGATGTGGTGCCAGAGGCGGGGATTCCGCCAGGGCCTTCAGAACCTCCCATAAGTGAAGAGGACGAAGAGGAGGAGCCTCTTCTCGATGCACGGGCGCGCAGAGCTACCAAAAGGCAGGAGTGGCTCCTCAGGAGGAGGTCTCCTCGAGAGTAAGGCTTGGGGCTAATTGGCCACTCCCTTAGCCTATTTAAGGAGGAACGCCGACTGAAGCAATTTGCAGGGAACAACTTAGTTCACTCTCCTTCACGTCTTGATCTTAGTTCTCTGCAAATTGCTTCTGGGCTTTCTGCCAACCCTAGTAAGATTACGATTATTTATTCTTTGGATCCTTGTAAGATGTTAAGAAAGTTAATGAACAGCCTTTGTTTGAAGAAGACTGATTTAATTTAGTAAACTAAGGTTTGTACAGACTTTGTATGTGCTGCGTTCTTTGGGGTCCGTAGCTGAGGCAGAACACACGCGTGTACATGCACAAATATACACACACGTGCCCCAATCCCCAAAATGCAATGCGAGGACCCCCTGCGCATGTGCCCTGCCCCTCACATGCACGCACATTCGCAGCGCATGTGCCCCCGTGCATGTGCCCCGCCCCCTACCCCCGCTTTGGCTTCCAGGTTGGGGCAGGAGGATTTCCAGGCCCAAAACGGAGTGTGGAGGGCCTCGCGTGGCGTCCCAGCGCTCTGTTTTAGCTTCCCCGATCTCCACGGTTTCACCCCTCCCATCTGCCCTAGCTTTCTCTGCATATCTTCCACCCGTGCCTTCCCCAATCTCCTCAGTTTCTTCCCCCAGCGCGCCGTAGCTTCCTCCTGCATTTCTGCCACGGAGAGGCACCTGCGGAGGGTGGAACCTGCGGAGATCAGGGAAGGCACGGACGACAGAAAAGCAGGAGGAAGCTGGGGCACGCTGGGGGGAGAAACTGTGGATATCGGGGAAGGCCCTGACCCCACACATGCACGGCAGAGACCCAAAGACCAGCTGGCTGGCAGAAGATGTGCGCGCATGTGCAGTGGAGCTGGGGTGGGTGACAGCTGGCACACGTGCCATAGGTTCGCCATCATGGCCCTAGGAGACTGTTCTGAAGATCCATAATTACAGGTAGTCCTCAACTTACAACCTTTCATTTAATGACAGTTCAAAGTTACAACAACACTGGAAAAAAAAAGGACTTATGACTTGTTTTTCACACTTACGACCATTGCAGCATCCCCATGGGCACGTGTTCAAAATTCAGAGGCTTGATAACTAATTCATACTTATGACGGTCGTGGTGTCCCGGGCTTTATGTGATCCCGTTTTCCGACCTTCTGACCAGCAGAGTCAATGGGGAAGCCAGATTCATTTAACAGCTGTGTTCCTAACTTAACAACTACACTGATTAACAACGGTGGCAAGACAGGTCGTAAAACGGGACAGAACTCACTTAAGAAAGGTCTCGCTTTGGCAATCTGGGGCTCAATGGAAGTCGCAAGTTGAGGACTACTTATAGTTATATACTTATTCCCTAGGCTTGTGATGGCGAACCTATGGCACACGTGCCAGAGGTGGCCCACAGAGTCCTCTCTGTGGGCACATGCGCCGTCGCCAGCTGCTATTCTGGTTTCCAGCACATGTATGCGCCACTGGCAGTGGTGGGTTCTAACCGGCTTTACTACCGGTTCTCTTCGAGCACATGCTTCACAACCGTAACCTATGGCACGTGCTTCGCAAGCGTGTTACGAATCTGCCCAGGTGAGGTGCGGCAATCCACTCTGCCACACCTATCAGCTGGGCTGAAAAATAAGAAATAAAAGGTAGGAATAACACGGAGGCGGGCGGGCGGACCCAGCTCCCGAACAAAGAGAATCACCACTACTACCGGCTCAGCCGAACCAGGCTGAACCAGGAGGAACCCACCACTGGCTACTGTTTCTTTCGGGTTTCTGGGGCTCCAGCATGAGTGAAGACCAGCTGTCTGGTGCGTGTGCTCACGCCAAAAACCACAAGACCAGGTGGCCAGCACACGCATGTGCACCAGCCAGCTGGTTTTTGAGTTTTTGGGGCTCCATTATACGTGCGCGTGCCTGCACGCATGTTCCAGTTTGGGCACTCGGTACCAAAAAGGTTCACCCTCATTATCTAGCCATTGGCCCAGGGAAGGAATATGCCATATTAATTTTTCTAAAAACCTCAGGCCTACTAAAGCTTTCCTAGGCAGTCTATACAGCCCCAGCTTTTTCACACACATTGCCGGTAACAAATATAACACACCACCATTGCTTTAACTTTGCATCTGATGTTCCCGTGCAAAGAAGAGGGGGGAGGGGAGGGGAGCTCCGAATTAGGAAGACAGTGTCAACGGGTGTCACTTGACTTCCCGAATTCGTAGCGCGTGATCCCATGATGATTGATAAATAACACGGGATCGCAGAAGGAAGAATCTCTTTCTTTGAAGACTTTTTTTTGGGGGGGGGGTTGGGAAGGGGGATTTTTACCCCATCTGTAGAAGGAGGCACCAGTGATGGGTTTTACTACTTGTTCTGTGGGCCAGAGGTGGGTTTCAGCAGGTTCTGACCAGTTCTGGAGAACCGGTAGCGGAAATTTTGAGTAGTTCGGAGAACCCGTAGTAAAAATTCTGACTGGCCCCGCCCCCATCTATTCTCTGCCTCCCGAGTCCCAGATGATTAGGAGGGAATGGGGATTTTACAGTATCCTTCCCCTGGAGTGGGGTGGGAATGGAGATTTTATAGTATCCTTCCCCTGGAGTGGGGTGGGAATGGGGATTTTGCAGTATCTTTCCCCTGGAGTGGGGTGGGAATGGGGATTTTGCAATATCCTTCCCCTGGAGTGGGGTGGGAATGGAGATTTTACAGTATCCTTCCCCTGCCATGCCCACCAAGCCACGCCCACCAAGCCACACCCACAGAACCGGTAGTAAAAAAATTTGAAATCCACCACTGCTGTGGGCGTGGCTTGGTGGGCGTGGCAGGGGAAGAATACTGTAAAATCTCCATTCCCACCCCACTCCAGGGGAAGGTTACTGCAAAATCCCCATTTCCTCCCGATCAGCTGGGACTCGGGAGGCAGAGAAGAGATGGGGGCGGGGCCAGTCAGAATTTTTACTACCGGTTCTCCGAACTACTCAAAATTTCCGCTACCGGTTCTCCAGAACCGGTCAGAACCTGCTGAAACTCAGTTCTGGGAGGCACCCACCAAAGCCCACCCACCCTTTAATTCTCTCCTTCAGACATGCATCTGGGTTTTCCACCGGGTGCTGAGCAGGAATGGCACCGTTTCCAAGTCAGATCAGCTGGTCGTTTTTAGGGTTCAGGGGTGAGCTGTTTTCAGGGTTCAAAATTTTCCTTCTCCCCTTCCTATTAAGGCTCAAAATTAGCCCAAGTATACAGGTAGACTTCGACTGATGGCCACAACTGAGCGCCAAATTTAAGTCACTAAGCGAGACAGTTATTAAGTGAGTTTTGCCCCATTTGATGAGCTTTCTTGCCATGGTTGTTAAGTGAATCGCTGCAGTTGTAAGGTTAGTCACACGGTTGTTAAGTGAATCTGGCTCCCCCCAATGACTTTCGTAAAAGGGGGATCACAAGATACCGGGACACTGCAACCATCATAAATATGGATCAGTTGCCAAGTGCCTTAATTTGGATCATGGGATCATCCAAAGTCACCCAGTTGACTTTCATGCCTAACGCGGGACTAGAACTCACTGTCTCCTGGTGATTGGCCCAAAGTCAATCAGCCAGCTTTCATGCCTATGGCGGGACTACAACTCCCAGTCTCCCGATTTCTAGCTTGATGCCTTAACCACTAGACCAGTGATGGCTAACCTTTCTGCCGTCGCGTGCCAAAAGTGTGGGGAGCACGGGGGGGGGGGGGTCGCGCGTGTGCGTGCCCACACCCATAATTCAATATGCCCCACCCACTCCCTGCGGATGCACACGTGACCCTCCGCACTCCTCTCGGTTTTTGCATATGATGGCATGGTGGGCCCAGTAGGTTCGTTTTTTGCCCTCCCCAGGCTCCAGAGCCTTTCTAGGAGCCTGGGGAGGACGAAAACAGCCTTCCCTATCCCATCAGAGGCCAGAAACGGCCCGTTTCCCGACTTCCAGTGGGCCAGGAAGGCCCGAAAATCAGCTGGCTGGAACATGCATGCACGCTGGAGCTGCTAGGGCAATGCTCGCGTGCCCACAGATATGGCTTCACGTGCCACATGTGGCACACGTGCCATAGGTTCGCCATCATGGCACTAGACTAAACTGTCTCTCTTTTCCTTCTGTTCTCATTTTAGTTATGCTTTTCTCACTATTAACTCCCCATCGTGGATCTTTTCTGAGCAGTGCAGCAGGATAACAAAGGTGTTAAAATAAGGAATAAAATGAGACTTTTGATCACCTGGCAGTTTCCCCTCCCCAGATGCAGAACCAGGATGCAGCTGCTGGGTTTTAAAGCTGAACACGGAATAACAGAATAGAATAAAATAGGATAGAAGGGAAAACTCTGCATTTGCACCCAGGCCAACTGCACATCTGCGTGGGATGCGGGCGCCTGTCCATCTGCTTCGAAGTTTTCATGACGTACCAACAAAAGAAGCTAGAATTCTGGGTCACTGGAAAAAGCCGAGGGGTTAACTGAGCCTTCCTGCAAAAAGGAAATAACATCGATGCTATTGTTCTGCGTGGGAAGACAACACTTGCGAAGGTCCCCAGAAATCTCCCCTCTTTCCCCCCCCCCCTCCCCCTTTGGCCCATTCTTCCTGGTAGGGAAGAGTTGACTTGGGTCAACTCTACATCTCTACATTTCCAGTGAAGGGACCGTCTTCCTCCAAAGACATGCAGTCTGGCCTACGAATCCATCTCCCTCCAGATCTGGTAGGAAGACCCACCCAACAGATCAAAGGAAGTAGATTGGGTAAAAATCACTGAGCCTCCTGGGGTATTATAAAGGCCAGGAGGAGGAGGAAGAGGTGATGGACTGTGGGTCTTAATGGCTTTCTTGCAGACGTTTCAGGACCCAGCTAGGGAACATCATCAGTGCTAGAAGGGTGTGGGGTTTGTGGAGAGGAGGAGGAGGAGGAGAAAAAGAAGAGGGGGAAGAGAAGGAGGAGGAAGAGGAAGGGGAGGAAGAGGAGAAGAGGAAGGAGGAGGAGGAAAAGAAGAAGAGGAAGAAGGGGAAGGGGAGGAAGAAGAGCATGAAGAGGAGGAGGAGGAGGAGGAGAAGAGGAAGGAGTAGGAGGAGAAAAAGGAGAAGGAGGAGAAGAAGAAGAGGAGGAAGGAGAAGGGGAGGAGGAAGAAGAGCAGGAAGAGGAGAAGAAGGAGGAGGAGGAGAAGAAGAAGAAGGGGAGGGAGAGAGGAAGGAGAAGGAGAAGAGGAGGAGGAGGAGAAGAAGAAGAAGAGGAAGGAGAAGGAGAAGAGGAGGAGGAGGAGAAGAGGAAGGAGGAGGAAGAGAAAAAGGAGAAGGAGGAGAAGAAGAAGAAGAGGAAGGAGGAGGGGAGGAGGAGGAAAAAGAGCAGGAAGAGGAGAAAAAGGAGAAGGAGGAGAAGAAGAAGAAGAAGGGGAGGGAGAGAGGAAGGAGAAGGAGAAGAGGAGGAGGAGGAGAAGAGGAAGGAGGAGGAAGAGAAAAAGGAGAAGGAGGAGAAGAAGAAGAAGAAGAGGAAGGAGAAGGGGAGGAGGAGGAAAAAGAGCAGGGAGAGGAGAAGAAGATGAAGAAGGGGAGGGAGAGAGGAAGAAGAAGAGGAAGAAAAGGAAGAGGGAAAGGAGGATGAGAAGAACCCTCAAAAACATTAACAGTGGGAGAGGCACATAAAGTTATTTATTTATAGCTCACCATTTATTTTTATAAATAACTCAAGTCAGTGAATCTATCAAACACACCTTTTCCTCCTCCTATTTTCCCCACAACAACAATCCTGTGAGGTGGGCTGGGGTTGAGAAAGAAGGAATGGCCTGGCGTTCGTGCCTAAGGCAAGGCTGGAGCTCACCGTATCATGGTTTGAAACCCTTGTGCCTTAAACACAAGCAGCAGTTTTGTGCTGAGACCAGGGTCCCCCTTCCTCATTGGCCTGCTGTTATGCTTTCGGCAGAAGGGACAGGAAAAAAGGATGCCAGAAGAAGAATAATAGGAGAAAAAGCAAAAGGAGAAAAATGGAATAGACTGCCACCCAGTCTCCCATACAGTCCTCAACTTATGACCACAACTGAGCCCAAATTTTCCATGGCTAGACAAGCCAAAAATTAAGTGAGGTTTGCCTCGTTTTACGACGTTCCTTGCCACGGTGGCTAAGCGTATCGCTGCAGTCGTTAAGTTAGTCATACAGTTGTTAAGGGAATCGGATTTTGCTTGTCCGAAGGTTGTGAAAGGGAATTGCGGGACTCTGCAGCTGTCGTAAATATAAATGAGCCTTGGTAGTACAGTGGTCTAAAGCACCCTGTTATTAAGAACAGCTGACTGCAATTACTGCAGGTTCAAATCTCGCCAAAGCTCAAGGTTGACTCAGCCTTCCATCCTTTCTAAGGTAGGTAAATTGAGGACCCAGTTTGTGGGGGCAATAAGCTGACTTTGTATAAATATACAAAAGAATGAAGGCTATTGCTTAGCGCATTGTAAGCCATCCTGAGTCTCTGGAGAAGGGCGGCATATAAATCAAATAAAAAAAAAAATCAGTTGCCAAACTACGGAATTTTCATCAGGTGGCCATGAGTGCGCTGAGAGGGTCTTAAGTGTGAAAATGGTCATGTCATTTGTTTTCAGTGCCATTGTAACTTTGAATGGTCATTAAATGAATGACTGTAAACTGAGCACTGCCTGTAGAATCTTGGGATCTCCTTGTGGTGCCCCATCCAAATGTTACAATCAGCCCATTCAGCAAAATAAACCAACAGAATTGGTGAACAAAGAACCATCTGGAACGAACACACAAAATGAGAATATAAAAATCTCTATTCAGGTTTTGCCAGCTTCACTGTTGAGAATATATTCGTTTTCCTTAACAATGCAGAAGGGCACGGCCATTGTCTCCCCAATCTTAACAACCCGTCTTGTGATCTCCTAGTGGTCTCCCCTCCCAAAACTGCTCAAAACTAACCTGCTTTAGCTTTTTGAGCTGCTACTTTTATGATTTTTGACATAAAGACAAGGAGGACAGAAAGAAAGAATAGCGAAAGAGGTAATGAAAAGGTTGAGAGAACAGATGCTTATGAATTTTCACAAAAAAAAAAAGAGAGAGCGCGTCGCCACCTTGTGGTGCCTGAAAGAAATACAGGTAGTCCTCAATTTACGACCACAAATTTATGTCGCTACGTGAAACATTTGTTATGAGTTTTACCCCATTTTATGAGCTTTTTTTGCCACTGTTGTTAAGTGAATCTCTGCAGTTGTTAAGTTAGCAGCGTGGCTGTTAAGTGAATCCAGCTTCCCCGTTGACTTTGCTTGTCAGGAGGTTGTAAAAGGGGATCGATCAGGTGACCCTGGAACATTGCAATCGTCATAAATATAAGTCAATTGCCAAGCATCTGAATTTTGATCACACGACCATGGGATTGCTGCAATGGTCCTAAGTGTGAAAAATGGTCATAAGTTCACTTTTTTCAGTGCTGTTGTAACTTTCAACGTTCATTAAACTGTTATAAATCGAGGACTTCCTGTAGCAGGTGTTTATCAACAGCATCACAATTTTGCCCGAAATTCTTTAATAGGAGTCTTTGACTTGTGACCACAACTGAGCCTGGAATTTTGGTTGCAAGTCGTTGGGGTCGTAAGTCGAGGCATCACGTAACTGGGTTCATTTTACAACCGCTTTTATGATGGTCATTAAGTGAGTCACTGCAATCATTATGCAAACCACGTGGTCCTACGTCCGAATCCAGCTTAGTTAATGGGCATTTTGTTTGCTGGAAATGATGATTTTAACCAGGTACAAGCTGCAACTGTTCATAAATTCGATCATGGGACCACAGAGGTTGGTAGGGGGGCAGTTTTAACTTTGAGGATGGTTAAGTAACTTTTTAAAACTCCATCATCACTTTGATCGTTAAGTGACTGGTCATAAATCAAGGATTGCCTGTGTTTAGGAAGAACTCCAGGTATTTGTAGTCACATCAGAATTTCATGGCAAAATTCCAGCTACAAACTACTTTCCACAAACTCAGTTTTTTTCGCCCCAGTATGTTGACTGGGGGATTCTGGGAGTCGAAATCCACCCTTTTTAAAGCATCCTGACTGGGGCATTCTGGGACTGGAAACTGTCAAGGCTGAGAAACACTATAGAGCTAATCCTAAACCTAGCGAACTTGAGCATCAAAAATGAACTATCTACTTATTAAAAAGTTTTATAAGGTCGCTCAACTGAAACAATGCACACAACTGTAAAAATACCCTTGATGCCCTTGAAGTGATGTCCCGGTGCCTGGAGGCCATGCGGATCTGGATGGGGAGAAACAGACTCAGGCTTAACCCATCCAAGACCGAGTGGCTGTGGTTTCCGGCGTCCCGATATAGTCAGCTGGTGCCATGACTGACTATTGGGGGCGAATCATTGGCCCCCACGGAGAGGGCTCGCAACTTGGGTGTCCTCCTGGACTCACGGCTGTCTTTGGAAGAGCACATGACGGCCGTGGCCCGGGGGATTTTTTATCAGGTCCGCCTGATTCGCCAGTTGCATCCCTTTCTGGATCGGGACTCATTAAATACGGTCACTCATGCTCTCGTTACTTCCGGCCTGGACTACTGCAATGCTCTCTACATGGGGCTCCCCTTGAGGAGCACCCGGAGGCTCCAGCTGGTCCAGAATGCGGCCGCGTGGGTGGTTATGGGAGCGACGTGGCGCTCCCATGTGACCCCCCCTCCTGCGCGAGCTGCACTGGCTCCCGGTGGTCTTCTGGGTGCGCTTCAAGGTTTTGGTTACCACCTTTAGAGCGCTCCATGGCATTGGACCGAGGTATTTACGAGACCGCCTTCTGCTACCAATAGCCTCTCACCGACCAGTACGCTCCCATAGAGAGGGGCTTCTCAGGGTGCCGTCAGCCAAACAGTGTCGACTGGTGACCCCCAGGGGGAGAGCCTTCTCTGTGGGGACACCTACCATCTGGAACGAGCTCCCCCCAGAGATATGGAGGATCCCGGACCTGCGCACGTTTCGTCGTGCTCTCAAAACTCTTTTATTTCAGCAGGCTGGCCTGGCCTAACTCCCCTCTTTTAAATTTTTAATTCGTGTGATTTTATAAATTGGGTGTTTTAATCTGTGTTTCGGCCAAAATATTTAATAATTTTAAGGGATTTTTTTAAATATTTGTATTATCTGTATTTTATCTTGGCTGTTCACCGCCCTGAGTCCTTCGGGACTAGGGCGGTCTAGAAATTTGATAGATAGATAGATAGATAGATAGATAGATAGATAGATAGATAGATAGATAGATAGATAAATTAAAATAAAATAAAATAAATAAACTGTAAAAATACAATTAAAAAATAATACCACACACTTCCAGAACCACATACAGTTAGTATTCAACTTATGATCACAATCGAGTCCAACATTTCTGTTGCTAAGCAAGACACTTGTTAAGTGAGTTTGGTCTCGTTTTATGACCTAGCTTGCCACAGTTGTTAAGTGAATCACTGCGATTGTTAAGTTAGTAACACGGTTGTTAAGTGGATCTGGCTTCCCCATGGACTTTGCTTGTCAGAAGGCCACAAAAAGTGACCATATGACCCTGGGACACTGCAACTGTCATAACTATGAGTCAGATGCCAAGCACAAATTGTGATCACATGACTGTTGGGATATTGCAATGGTCATGTGAAAAATGGTCATAAGTCACTTTTTTCATGCCAAACGGTCACAAAACAAATGGTTATAAGTCAAGGACAACCTAAATATCAGTCAGAGTTCTTAAGTGAATCATATCGTTGCTAACTGAATCCAGCTTCCCAATCCAGCCAATTTCGAAGGTCACAAATGGTGATCCCTGGACGCAGAGACATTGCAACTGTTGTTAATATATACATGATTGTCAGGAGCCTGAACTGAGATCACGTAACTCTGGGGTGCTGCGATGGTCATAAGTAAAAGGATTGGTTGTAAGCTCTTTTCTCAGGGCTGTTGCAGCTTTGAATGGTCACTAAATGGATGGTTGTACACTCCAGAGAACTACTCAATCTCCAAAATGTGCTAAATGCTGTACACAAAGAATCAATTTTCAATCAATTAATCACCCCAAACAAGTTAATAGGAAAAAGCCTACTGCCTATTAACACTGAATATATTGTTTGTTTGTTTGTTTGTTATTTATTGGTTCGATTTATATGCCGCCCTTCTCCAGAGACTCAGGGCGGCTTACAATGTGTTAAGCAATAGCCTTTATACTTTTGTATATACCTGCTTAGTAGGGCTTTCGGGGCCCCCCAAGCGGTGTTCTTTTTTATACAAAGTCAGCTTATCGCCCCCACAAACCGGGTCCTCATTTTACCTACCTCGGAAGGATGAAAGGTTGAGTCAACCCTGAGCCTGGTGAGAATTGAACTCGCAGTAATTGCAGGCAGCTGGTGTTACTTAACAGTGCTTTAGTCTGCTGCGCCACCAAGGCTCTTCATCACCAAGTTGGGTAATGAAACCTCTGCAAGCAAACAATCAAGCACAGGACCTCACAGTCCTCCTCCTCTTCTTCCTCCTCTTCCTCTCTGCAAACCTCACTCCCTTCTAGCACTGATGATGTTCCCTAGTTGGGTCATGAAACGTCTGCAAGAAAACTACCAAACTCATAGAGCACCAGGGACTCTCTGAAACACTTCTGCTCTCTACAAAAGTTTGTTCATCTCTCACTCCTTTACTTTCACACTTAACACAATTAAAAGTTAGCATGGGTTTAAAAACAAGATAGCAACCTTTTCCCAATCTATTAAAAAACACCACCACCAGAGTTTTGTTAAAGTGTGCTCCAAAGGTGAAAATAAACACCCATCTCTTATCCTTAATCAGCCCAAACATCCTTACATTGCATCATAATAAGCTCTTGTATAAGTTCTTGTATTGCTGCACTAATACATATAGTATTACATTACAATTTATATTTTAACTATATTTATAATAAAAATAATTTATAATAATTATTACATTGCATTTGCTTAAGTGGGAAGAAGCATCTATCTTAATTGGACCACATGTGCAAGATTGACAAATATTTATAATTATTTATCATTTAATTTTTGCTTACAATATTTATAATAAAAATAATTGAGAATTATCATAAGCAAGAACAATATATAATAATTACATTTCACTTTCTAAAATGCCCCAGATTGGAAGTAACTGATATTTTGTCCTTAATTGGCATAAAACCTATTTATGTTTTTGCTTATAAATATTTATAATAAAAATAACTGATATTTATCATATGCAAGTATAATTAATTGCATGACCTTTGCTAAAATGCCCCCAAGAGATAAAGTTCCATCTTCATTATTATCTTTATCGCATTATTTTTAGTTTATATTGCTTATAAAATTTATAATAAAAATAATTGATAATTATCATACGCAACTACAGTAATTACACTGCTTTGGCAGATAGGCAGAAACTCTGAACTTTTTCAAACCTTAATTGGCACACCCATTATTTATAATTGCTATATTTGGGGCTTATAAACAAAAATACTTTATCATATGCACCTTGGACCTTCTCACAACTTTATAATTGCATCCTGAATTGGCAATTTGAAAAACTCAGCCACTGAAATCTAACTCAGCTCCACACTCTTACACACACACAAACCTACAAATCACAAAAGTTCACCGATTTGTGCAAGAGAAAACTCAGAACTTCCAGCCAATCAAAAGGGGTTAAAAATAGTGTGCAGAAAGTACCAAATTAGGACTGAAAACTAAATACAGATCTCAAAAATACCACTGGCTTAGGAACACAACGGATTCCCCGAGAAAAAAATAAAAGAAATTTGCACACCCATTCTCCCTATTTTTGCACGCTTCCTCCAAGGAAAAGAGCTCTGTAAAAAAAAAAAAAAAAGTTACGTTTGAGGATCCAACCTACGAACAAAAGAGGATTTTTGCAAGTCGTCTGCGCAACTTGCAAAACGTTGGCTCAGAAGGAATTTGCAAGCGGTTGCAAAATTGCCAAAAAAAGGAAAAAAAGGAGAAAAGGAAGAAGGATGGAAGGAAGGAAAAAATGGACATACTAGGAATTCTTCGGAGATCTGGAAAAGTTTTCTATCTCCTCCCCTCTTCATCTCTGCAACATCTTCTTCTTTGCAGCTATTTCTCCATTTTTTCCTTCCTGCTTTCCTGTCGTCTGCTGGGTCCTTCCTTCCCCTCCCGCCCAGGATCTGGAGATTTTGCACCAGGAATGAGACTGTCTTCCGAGGAAGGAGGAGGGTGGGTGGGACTGGGGGCCCCCATCTCCAAAAGGGGGGGCGGACAGAGAAGGGCAGGGGATGCATCACCTCCTCCGGTCAGCTGCCACCACCGAGAGGGCCTCGGTTTTCTCCCCACAATAGGGGAGCTTCGACTGCAAGGCTCCCAGCAAAGCAGGGGTTTTCAAACTGGACAACTCCAGGTGGACTTCAAGTCCCAGAATTCCCTAGGAAGGAGTGGACTTCAACTCCCAGAATTCCCCAGGCAGCAGGAATGGACTTCAAGTCCCAAAATTCACTAGGCAGCAGGAGTGGATTTCAAATCCCAGAAGTGACTAGGGTTTTTTTAACAGATTAACAGATTACAGAGTTGGAAGGGACCTTGGAGGTCATCTAGTCCAACCCGCTACCAAAGCAGGAGACCCTACACCATTTCTGACAGATGGCAGTCTAGTCTCTTCTTGAAAGCCTCCAGTGACGAAGCTCCCACAACTTCTGAAGGCAACTTCTGTTCCATGGGTTGATTGTTCTCATTGTCAGAAAATTCCTTCTCATTTCTAGGTTGAAGGAATGGACTTCAAATCCCAGAATTCCCTGGCAACATGTGTCGGCTTTAACTCCTAGAATCCCTCAGCCAACATGCAAGGACTTCAAGTCCCAGAACCCTCCAGGAAGCAGGAATGGACATCAACTCCCAGAATCCCACAGCATTATAAATGGGATCCAATAACCAGAATTCCCCAACCAGTAGACTTCAACTACCTGTACTGGCTGGCAAATTCTTGGGAGATTTTTTTTACTTATTTCTCAAAATTAAGTAGATTTATATGCCCACCCAAGTCACACCCAGTTGCAGCCCACACATGCTGGCTGGGGATTCTGGGAATTGGAGCCCAGGCTCACTGGTTGGGGGAATTCTGGGTGTTGGGATTTGACCCAAGATGGCTAGGGAATTCTGGGAGTTGGAGTCCATACATCTTCAATTTACAAGTTTGAAAAACCTTGCTGTGTAAAGTGTGAATTTTAGCCAGGAGGGAGGGGCCTTTTCCAACCCGGCCATGCCCTCCCTATATAAGACAGAGGCTCCCAACCGGGGGTACAGAGACGATATTCCCGGGGTGTGTGAGCGAAAACTTGGGTTTAGAAGTTTCAAAATTATAGTGTATATGCATAATTATATGCATATAATTATTTACTTTTGTAAGGTGTGCGAGAATATATCAGAAGCGTTCGAGGGGTGCAGGCCAGGTATAGTAAAGGTTGGAAACCCCTGCTATAGGAAGACATCTGCCATTTTGAAAGGGGGAGTACTACAGTTCCCATCACCTAGCTGCTTCAAAACCTACACGCTTTCATTCTACGTTAGCAAAAGCGCACTTCAGAAGCACATAACAAAGCTTCAGAAAAGGACTTCAAATATTATTATTATTATTATTATTATTATTATTATTATTATTATTATTGGCGTTCCTCGACTTACAACTACAACTGAGCCCAAAATTTCTGTTACTAAACAAGACAGTGAGTTTTGCTCCATTTTGTGACCTTTCTTGCCACCGTTATTAAATGAATCGCTGTGGCTGTTAAATTAGAAATAGAGTTGTTTAGTGAATCTGGCTCTCCCATTGACTTTGCTTGTCAGAAGGTCTCAAAAGTGGATCATGTGACTCCCCCAGGACACTGCAACCGTCATAAGTATGAGTCAGTTCCAAGCGTCCAGATTTTGATCAGGTCAGTGCTATGATCACAATTGCAACCTTCTCAGCTGGTTTGCAATAAGCAAAACAAATGGAGGAAGCCAGATTCATTTAATGACCAGGCAATTCACTTAACCACTGAAGGGATTCACTTAACAACCGTGGCCCAAAAAAATCGTAAGATTGGATGCGACTCGCTTAACAATGAACTCGCTTAGCAACAGGGTGGATAAAAATCAATGATTTTTTTAAAAAAATAAAAAAAAACAGATTTTTTTAATTTAAATCGAATTTTTTTGATTTAAATCAGACTTTTTGATTTTTATCGTATTTATTTTAATAAAAAACTTTTGGGGTAAAAATCTATCGTAAGATAGTTTTCTATTTAAGATACATAAATAATTTAGTTTATTCAGCATGAAATGGAGCTTAGTTACGTAGCAGGAGGTTGTATATTCTGCAACACTGGGACTATCGGTGAGTCAACAGTGGGTCAAAGGAGTAGCAGAGATGACAGTGGCTCTTTAAAAATTAGGATTTAAATCGAGTTGATTTAAATCAAGCCTTTTTACTAGTGATTTAAATCATGATTTAAATTGTCATTTAAATCAACTTGATTTAAATCAAATCCACCCTGCTTAGCAATGTGAATTCTGGTGCTTTATGGTGGTCGTAAGTTGAGGACTACCTGAAACAAGGGAGCGCAAGTATTCCCAACTCTTTAGGTTTTCTGTGCTAAAAACCAGGAAAATTAATCGGATTGTTTAATTTCATTTTTATAAATTCAGCCTTTATGGCCCTAAGACAGGAGAGTCAAACTGGATTTCTTGGAGGGATGGATTAGTATTGTAGTTCTCCTCCGCGGGCCGGCTGAGTGGGGGAGATGGAGACGGGACGGACACCTCCTGAAGCCCTTTGCCGGTCAAAACAGGCCTTGCAGGAGCCCCCCTGCACCCCACTTTGGCTGGCGAAGTGTTGCAGGAGGCCGCATTTTGGCTGCCAGAGACACCGTGGGCTGCTCCTTTGCTATTTCCAACGCACCGTTTTGAATAACACAACTGCAAATGCAAAGATTTCGCATGAGAAACTCTGCCAAATTGGCTTACACCAAATAATTACATTTCTATTGAAATTGCAGGCAGCCTTTACAACCTACAACCATTCATTTAGTGACCGTTCAAAGTTACGATGGCATTGGGAAAAAAAGAGACATGACCTGTGCTCAAAGTTATGACTGTTGCAGCATCCCCGCAGTCACGTGATCAAAGTATAATGGAGCTTGGCCAATAGTCATAAATCATGACGGTCGTAAATTGGGTTAGGCATCAAACACCAGGAGTCATTTGGCTGAAAAACGGTTCCCTTGCTACAGGAGAGACCCGCCGAATAAGCCATTATTAGCAAAAGCAGGACACAGAAAAACAGTTGGAAGGGACCTCAGAGGTCATTTAGTCCAACCCCTGCTCGAGCAAGAGACTCTATACAATTCCGGACAAACAACTGTGCAAATCTCTTCTAGAAAACCTCCAGTGATGGGAACATTTACCTCCAGAAGCTTTGGGTGCTCCAACACTGGAGGTTTTTAAGAAGAGATTGGCCAGCCATTGTCTGAAATGGGACAGGGTTTCCTGCTCGAACGGGGGGGGGGGGGGGGTTGGGCTGGATGACCTCTAAGGATCCTTCTAACTGTTATTTAGAGGAGGGGGAGGGGGAGGGGGAGGAGAAAGGAGAAGGAGAAAGAGAAGGAGAAGAAGAGGAGGAGATTGGATAATCACTTGTATGAAATGGAACAGGGTTTCCTGCTCGAGCAGGGGGTTGGACTGGATGACCTCTAAGGTCCCTTCCAACTCTGTTATTTGGAGGAGGGGGAGGGGAGGAGGAGGAAGAAGGAGAAGGAGAAGGAGAAGAGGAGGAGATTCGATAATCACTTGTATGAAATGGGACAGGGTTTCCTGCTCGAGCAGGGGGTTGGACTGGATGACCTCTAAGGGTCCTTCCAACTCTGTTATTTGGAGGAGGCGGAGGGGGAGGAGGAAGGAGAAGGGGAAAGAGAAGGAGAAGAGGAGGAGGAGGTTGGATAATCACTTGTATGAAATGGGACAGGGTTTCCTGCTCGAGCAGGGGGTTGGACTGGATGACCTCTAAGGGTCCTTCCAACTCTGTTATTTGGAGGAGGCGGAGGGGGAGGAGGAAGGAGAAGGGGAAAGAGAAGGAGAAGAGGAGGAGGAGGTTGGATAATCACTTGTATGAAATGGGACAGGGTTTCCTGCTCGAGCAGGGGGTTGGACTGGATGACCTCTAAGGTCCCTTCCAACTGTTATTCTATTCTATTCTATTCTATTCCATTCCATTCCATTCCATTCCACCCACTGCTTCTCGCGGCCGAAGCAGCTTTCCATACCTTTCGCAGACAGGGGAAAAAAAGGTGGCTCCCACGTGTTTTGCTCGTCCCTTATTTTTTTCCCCACCGACACAAACAGGGGGCTTGTGTAGCTCCACTCAAACCGGCGGCTTCACCCCTGACACGAAGAGGAAGGCAGAAAGAGGAGCGATTCATGGTCATTTGAACTCTCCGCTTATGGCCTCGCACCGCCAGGCACCACGGAGCATCAGCCCCCCCCATCCTCTTTAACAAAGGGCTCCATTGTCGTATCTCGAGGACAAATGTTGTGCGGCTAGAACCGCACTCTGCATTTCAGGGTTCGACCTTGAGGCTCACTTCCCACCCACCCCCGTTTGGGGATGGGGGTCTCCCCCCTTGGGGAAAAAAAACCACTTGAATGAAAGCACAGGAATGGATGGAATTCGCAGCTGGACATTTTGAAAAGATGCAGATTGTGTGCCTATCCATTTCCTTTCCGGAGCAAACAATCTCAGCTCACAACTCCCAGGGCCATTTCACCTCCTGCTTTGACTATAGGTAGTCCTCGACTTACGGCCACCATGGAGTCAAAAGATTATGTCGCTGAGCAAGTTCATTTTGACCCATTTTAAGACCTTTCTTTGGCACCGTTGTTAAGTGAATCCCTGCGGTTTTTAAATGAGTCACACGGTTATTAAGCGAATCTGTCTTCCCCATCGGTATCGCTACTTAGAGCAGGGGTCTCCAACTTTGGCAACTTTTAAGACTTGTGGACTTCAACTCCCAGAGAACTCTGGGAGTTGAAGTCCACAAGTCTTAAAAGTTGCCAAAGTTGGAGACCCCTGATTTAGAGGGTCGCAAAAGGGAATCACGTGACCTTGGGACACTGCAGCCGTCATAAATAGGAGTCAACTGTGCCAAGTGTCTGAATTTTGATCGCGTGACCGTGGGAACACTGCAATGGTCGTAAGTGTGAAAAACAGTCGTAAGTTTTTTTCCTGCTTTGAATAGTCACTAAATGAACTGTTGTAAGTTGAGGACAGACCGTAAAGGCATTGGTGCAATGCTTTTTGTCGGAGGGTCCTCAATTTAACGACCACAACTGGAACCAGAATTTTCACTGCTACTTTGATGCTCAAATTTTTCAAACCTGGCCGTTTGAAGATTGGGCGGGTGTGTGGGAAGGATGGACAGACAGACTTCAATTCCCAGAATTCTTGGCAAAGTGTTCTGCCCCAGTTACGGACCCCAAAGAACGCAGCACACACAAAGTCCGTTCAAACCTTAGTTTACTAAATAAAAGTTTTTTACAACAACGGCTGTTAATTAACTGCATTAATAGCCGCCAAGAATTCAAAGAATAATACTGAAAGCTTACTGTGGTTGGCAGAATGCCCAGAAGCAATTTGCAGGAAGCTGATAAGATAAGCAAGGCAAGGACGAAGGTATGTGAATGAAGTTATTCCCTGCAAATTGCTTCAATCGGCGTTCCTCCTTAAATAGGCTAAGGGAGTGGCCAATTAGTCCCAAGCCTTACTCTCGAGGAGACCTCCTCCTGAGGAGCCACTCCTGCCTTTTGGCAGCTCTGCGCGCCCATGCATCGAGAAGAGGCTCCTCCTCTTCGTCCTCTTCACCAATAGAAGCTTCTGGAGGTTCTGAAGGCCCTGGCGGAATCCCTGCCTCTGGCACCACATCTTCTCCAGCCTCCTCACCGTCCGACTCGAGTGCCAGCTGCACAGGCTGCTAACGCAGCACCACACCAGCCTCCTCGCTGTCGGAATCAGCTACCAGCTGCACAGGTCGCTGACGGGCCACAACACAAAGGCCCTTCAGACCAGAGAATTCTGGGAGTTGAAGTCCAAACACTTTCATGGGGCCAAGTTTGAGACAAAGTTTCAGACTCTCTTCTGTGAAATGCAGGAAATACTTGATTTACAACAGTTCATTTAGTGACCATTCAAAGTTACAATACTGAAAAAAGTGACTTATGACCATTTTTCACACTTACGACCGCGGAAGCATCCCCATGGTCACGTGATCAAAATTCGGCCGCTGGGCAACTGCCTCATATTTATGACAGTCGCAAGGTTCTGGGATCACGTGATCCCCTTTTGCGACCTTCGAACAGACAAAGTCAATGGGGAAGCCAGATTCACTTAATGACTGTGTTACTAACTTAACAACTGCGAGGATCCGTTTTAACAATTGTGGCACAAAAGATTATACAATGCGGCAAAACTTAACATCTGTCTCACTTAGCAATAGAAATTTTGGGCTTACTTTTGGTCATAAATCGAGGACTTCCTATATTCTGCATAGGAGGCATCGTTCCAATATTAACAGCTTGCAGAGTTAAAATCTGGTTTTGAGGCCTGATTCTTCTTCTCACAACGCTTCTAAGTGACAACACAGATTGCACAAAAGTTACTGAGATAAGCCAGAATCTCAAGTCCTCCAGCTGTGGCCCTCCCTGGGGTAAACAGAGGCTCCAGCTGCTGCCCCCCCCCTCTCCTGGGAAATCTGCCATTCCACCTTTTCTGTTTGACAGATTTTGTACATTTTTACACAAAAATTAAAAAAAAACACACACACAGAAAAGAGACCCACAAAAGAGACCCACAAAAAGACATGGGTTTTTGGGAAGTGATTTTGGATAGTCAATTGATTTGGAAAAATGGCAACAACTATGGGAAAGGAACTGTAAATTAACGATGTCCACTGCATACAAGATAAATCAATATAAAATGTTTTATAAATGGCATATGCCACCTGAGAAATTAGCAAAAATGTTTAAAGATAAATCAGCCAAATGTTGGAAATGTCATCAACTTCCAGGATCATATTATTATATGTGATGGACATGTTCAGAAGCCAAAAACTATTGGGATAAAATTAAGACATGGTTGGAGGAAACGAGACATCAACGTATTGAATTTAAGAGCTGTTTCTATTGGGTATCCTACCAGAAAAAATGAGTAAGGAAAATGCTTATTTGATAATACATGTAATAACAGCTGCAAGGATTGTTTGTGCACAAAATTGAAAAGCAGGGAAAATACCTTTGGTAGAAGAAGTAATAAAAAAAATTTTAGATTGTGCTGAAATGAATAGATTAACTTTGATGATTAAGGATACAGAGGACTCAGAATATTTTAAAATTTGGAATTATTTCTATCATTGGTTGGAGAAGAGATATAAATGATTAAGTATATATGTATGTATAAATGTGTGATGAGTAGACTATTATATTAGTGACAATTTGATGTTATGGATTGGATAAGGATCAAGATAGAGGAAATAATAACTGTACAGAAGAAGAAAGAATTATGGAAGAGATATCCCAGGGAAGAGATAATTGATGTATTAAATGTTTGTCTAAAAAATAAAAAACTTTTTCTTAAACAGGGTTTCAGATGGGTAGACTTCAACTCCCAGAATTCCCCAGTTGGCAAAAAAACCCAACCCTTACAGGTAGTCCTTAGCTTGTGACTGATCGTTTAGCAACCGTTTCAAGTTACGACAAGTTACGACAGATATCCGAACGCTACTTACAATCATTTCAATGTACGGTATTATCTATTATCCAGATCTGCATGCCCATACAAATACACACACATGTGAATTCACATGACTAATGCCTTTCAGGGCACTTGGCCAGTGGCTCAATTTTATGGAAGGTTATTTTATTTAAAAAATTATTATTTTATTAGTATTATTTTATGATGGTTTTTTTTGCCAATTTTCAACCTTTTTTGGCAAAAATTGCCCATAGGAATACATTGATTCACTTAATGACTGCCACTAAAATAGTCCAGTCATATGTGGCTGCCTTGACTCATGATTTATGATGGAAATTCTGGGCTCCGATAGGGTTGTAAATTGAGGATTACTTGTGATCACAGAGGAAACATTCTTTTACTAGTGCATGAAGTTCTCAACTTACGGCAGTTCATTTAGTGACTATTCAAAGTTATAACCACACTGAAAAAAAGGACTTATGACTGTTTTTCACACTTACAACCATCACGTGATTCTGAGAAGCCAAATCAATGGAGAAGCCAGATTCACTTAATAACTTTGTGACTAACTCCAGTAACTCACTTAACGACTGTGGCAAGAAAGGCAGTAAAATGGGGCAGAATTCACTTAACAAATTTCTCAATTAGCAGCATAAATTTTGGGCTCAATTGTGGTCGTTAAGTCGATAATTCTGTCCCTATAAACGGAAGAGCAAAACTTGAAAAAGCAACAATGGAAAATATCAATAATTCCTTGGTGGTCTCTTAATTCAGCCTAAGATTCGTCTTGTGCTGCCCCCTGCTGGAATCAGGGGGTAATTTTAGCACACATTGCTTATCTCAATTATTCTTAAAACGAAATGAAATCTTCTTCGCTTTACAACCATTCGTTTGGTGGGTGTTCGAAATTACAACGGCACTGAAAAAAGTCAATTATGACTGTTTCTCACATTTATGACCGTTACAGCATCCCCGAGGTCATGTGATCCAAATTCGGCTGCTTGGCAACTGATTCATATTTATGACGGTTGTACCCCCATGGTCATTAGGTGACTTTCCGACAAGCAAAGTCCAGGGGGAAGCCAGATTCACTTAACAACTGCAGTGATTCACTTAACAACGGCAGCAAGGAAAGGTCGTAAAATTGGACAAAACTCATTTAACAATTGTCTTGCTTAGCAATGGAAATTTCGGACTCCATTGGGGTCGTAAATGCCAGTGAATACCATCATCCCCTGATTTTGATGGACAGCCTTCCAGGAGTTCCAAATAGATCAGTCACTCACCTGGATCAGGCTAGGGTTTTTAACAATGGATCAAAGTGTGTGTCCAGAATTGCAGCTTTTTTTCCCCAGATCCTGGAGAAAAATAAATAAATAAAAGAAACTGTCAATCAAATTATTTTTCTGTGAAAGAGACTGGATGACCTCAAGGGTCATTCTTCCTGGCATAGGATTTAGCTTCTACATCAATCCAATTGCCATCTCTTAGGTCATTTTATGACACAATAAATAAAATATGTACATTACCAACCCAATCATATGCTTTCTCCCAAGTACCCGTAATCCTCTACCTACAACCATTTGTTTAATGACAGTTTGAAGTTACAACTGTCCTGAGAAAAATGACTTAATGACCATTGCAACCTTCCCGTGCTCACGTGTTCAAAATGCTCGGCAACTGAACTCCCTTCATCCCAGCAGCTCGTGAGAACGCAGCATGGGGAAATCATGGGACGCGTGTCTGATTCCTGCTTGGCTGCTCGCAAACACGGCTCTTTACCGGAGGAAAGACACGTGATAACTCCGGAGAAGGTCGGGGATGGCCATATTTTTCTTTCCCGCCGGGGACCACTCACCTCTCGGGACCTTCTGCCCGGTTCAGACGAAAAGCGGGCTGGGTCGGGGCTGGAGAAGCCGGCTCGGTTTAAACAGCGCCCGACACCCGAAGCAACGTCGGGTCGGTTTTTTCACACCGGAGCCGGTTAGGAGAGCCTCGTGCACGCTCAAGGGTGCACGTCTGAATGCAACCAGCCCTCCTTCCTCTGCCTCTTGGGTGGGCCAGGCAGCGACCACCCGCAGCAGCAGCTGCAGCCGTTGCAACCCCTGGAAGCACCGCGGCTCCGGGTGCGCAATTGCGCACACATCCAGGCCATGGAAACGGGGCCTCTGGAGCTCAGAGACGGCGTGCAAACCCACCGGGGAAGAGGGGGACAGCTTGGGACGCCCCCTCCGGAGGGAAAAGGGCCCGTCCCGGGGCGGGAGAGCCGCCTCTGCTGCCCGCTGGAAGCGCGCAAAACGGGGCGCAGGGGAAGTTTGCAAAAGGTTTTTGCAACGCACGAGTCTGAGATGGTGATGGGTATTTTTGGGGAGGGGGCTTAGACTCAGCTCCGAAGCTTGCTTCCTTCTCTCCCTCCTTCCCTCTTTTTTTTATTTGTTTGTTTCTTTTCTTCCCTCCTTCTCCCTTCCTTCCTTTCTTTCTTTCCGTCTATCTTTCCTTCTTTCCAATCGCCTTTTCTTCTTCTGCTCTTCTCTCCTCTCTCCCCCCCCCCTTTTGCTCACCCTGAAAGTTTGCAAAGTTTTGCCCTTATAAAGCCTCGGCTGCTTACATGCGCATCCACCCACTCTCTCCAACTCTCTCTTCCTCCCCTCTGAAATAAAGAAAAGGCCTGAAAATCTTGGAAAATATGGTTTCTGCAAGAAAAGAAAAGAAAAAGAAACTTTTAGGGGAAGGATTCCCCCTTATTCTGGATGGAGAGGGAGGTTCATAAGATTGCAGACAGCTTAAAAGTCTTAATGCAAAATTGTGTGGCGTTCCAGGCAATTAGAACCGGAAGAAACTTAAACTACATTTATGCAAGCATTTATTTAGAATAATGCAACTTTATAATAGCTGGTAACTTGCATTTGCAAGCAAGAAAAATGTTGACTTTGGAATTAGGATCATGACACCAATGTGGCTGAAGAGGTTTTGCTATGCAGGTAGTCCTCGTTTTACAACAGCACTGAAAAAAAGGCACTTACGACCACTGCACCACCTCCACGTTCACTTGGCAACTGTCTCGTATTTATGACAGTTTCAGTGTTCCAGGGTCTGATGATCCCCTTCTGCGACCTTCTGACAAACGAAGTCCATGGGGAAGCCAGACTCACTTAACGACCAAATGATTTACTTAACAACTGCAGTGATTCACTTAAGGACCCACAAAAGGGTCATAAAATGGGGAAAATTCAATTAACAATTGACTTAATTTAGCAACGGAAATGTTGGGCTCAATGGTGGTCATAACACGGTTACATAAGTCAGTGACTAAACATCCAAGGTCATAAGTGTGAAAAATGGTCATAAAATGGTCATCCATCTTCCAGTGGAGGATACTGATGTAAAACTGACATTTTTCTGGTAGGAGCACAATGCCTAATTTTTTTATTAGCCCTTTCTAGCGTAATCTCGGAAGACAAATTGCTGCTGATTTAAATTCCAGTGGGGCATTTTGAAGAAGATGGACAAGCTGTCAGGTTCTCTGTCTGTATGTTTGTGTGTGTGTGTGTGTGTGTGTGTGTGTGTGTATTTTCAGCTGTGCATCACAAGGAAGGAGGCCAGAATGCAGAATATTTGCCTGCTGGCAGGTAGGCTGCCTCTCTTAATAACAGTGGAAATGTTACTTAAGGGCACCGATGCAGAATTCATTTTAATGAGAATAGACAGCCTTAAAAAAAAATAGAAACAAAACATTGTAAGATTCCTTCCAACTCTGTTATTCTCTATTTTATGTATTCTCTGATCAAAGATGGATTAGAGAATCTATTGTGGTCTGTTTTGAGGTTTACCAAAGGATCCTCGCCCAAAACTGGCTTGCTTTGAGTCTGGCCCACTACCCAAAAAGCCCCATTGCATAGCAGGGATAAATGAGGTTCTGGGTTATTCAATCCAAAACAGGACATAGATTTCTCTTTTAGAAACATGGGAAACTTCACCAAAAGGGGAAATTTAAAGCCACTTTATAACACTTTCAATTCTTTTTTTTTTCCTCCCCTGGATGTCAAAACGCAGAATCAGGCAGAATAACCGGACGGGAACTTTTCTCCTTTAATAGAAAGTGTCGAGGAAGGATTTAACAGGAGAAGCGAGCTAAAAAGGAATGTATGAGTATTTATACATTGGGGTGGATTTACGAGTGTTTTTCTCAAACACAGCACAATAATAATCACAATGAAACGCATTAGAGGAATGACTCCAGAGCTCGGGTGGATCGCCACTGCCAGGAGATTTCATGTTTTCTTCGATTCCTGCACTTTCTCGATCTCCTGCAAGGAAGCGAATGGAGAGATTTTTAGCTGCTGAAATTCACAGTAAGGTCCAGATCCCAAAAACGACACGGCAGAATTTAATTTGAATTTTACTAATTTATGTCACTCAAACCTTTGTCAGTAGGGATGGAAAGATTCCCTTTGTTGCAAAATGCAACTATAGATAGTCCTTGACTTACAACTGTTCATTTAGTGACTGCTGAAAGTTACAACAGCACTGAAAAAAGGGAGTTACGACCAGAGGGAGGGATTCAGCTGGTTCGTAACCCTCCCCGCCCAAGTGTAATGTTGTCCTATCGCAGGTTATGACCGTTTTCATACTTACGACATCCCCCTGGTCACATGATCAAAATTCAGCAACTGATCCATATTTACGACTGTCGCAATGTCCCAGGGTCACATGATCCCCTTTTGCGACCTCCTGACAAGCAAAGTCAAGGGAGGAAGGCCAGATTCCCTTAATAATCATGTCGCTAACTTAAAAACTCTGATTGATGTTAAGTGATGTGATTCACTTAACAACGGTGGCAAGAAAAGTTGTAAAATGGGGTAAAATTCACTTAACTCTCACTTAAGAGATTTTGGGCTCAGTTGTGGTTGTAAGTCAAGGACTACCTGTATTAAACATATTTGTGCAAAACTGCAAAAAACAACAACAACAACAACCCAGAGGCAATCACTTTGATAGCTAAACTGGACATATACTGTATTTTTCGGATTATAAAATGTACCTTTCCCCCCCCCTAAAAGGGGGTGAAAATTTAGGTGCGTCTTATACACTGAATGTAGCCCCGCCCACCCACTGGCCCCCACCCTTTGGCCTCTGCCTCACAGCAGTTACCTCCTTGCAAGCAAACAGCAAGAAAAAAACAGCTCCTTTCAGCTTCAGCACAGCCTAATTAGCACAAGTTGATTGGATCGGCCTCCCGACTTTCAGCTGTTTTGCTTTCAGCTGTTTTTGCACAGGCCTGTGCTGCTTGCTGCAAGGAGGTAAATTGCTGGGAGCAGATTTTTTTTTTCTTCTGCTAATCAAGCTATGCTGAAAACGAAAATGAAAGTAAAGCAGGCTGTTTGCTGCAACCAGGCAAAATTGCTCAGAGGCAAAGGGAGATTTCTTTTTCTTGTTTTCCACACCAAAAAAAGATAGGTGCGCCTTATATTCTGAAAAATACGGTAGTTATGAAGCTACCACCGTACCCCCATAGAAATTATATATATATATATATACGTGGATTGTGTGTTACGTGTTCATTTATATTTTGTCTTGTTCTTACATATACTAAATAAATAATAATAGGTAACTAAAACCCAGCCCAGCACCAGACAGGTCTTCCCATTGCAAATCCTGTTCTCCTATTTTCCTCCAACCAGCTGTTCCCAAGAAATGCAATTGTTTAACAAGGATATTCGTGACCCAGAAAATCGCTTGCAAATTGAACTTGTGAAGGGTGCTTCCCACAAAATCCCAACGACTCACCTCGGCCAGAATGTTTTTGAGTTTTGTATAAGCTTCCTCCAAGTCATCATTAATGATGATCATGTCAAAAAGGCCAGCCTCCTTACCTAGCATAAACCAGAAAGTTTTAGACACGCCCACAACTCAGGTTCACACCTTACAAGAGAAAACGATGATGAAAGGCAGCCCAGAATTATGGATCTTCATAAATATGACATTTTCCTCATCATTTTTTGTCTTACGATCACAGCCCTGTGAGGTAGGCCGGACTAAAAAAAAACAAGACTACGGATAGTCCTCGATTTATGACCACAACTGAGTCAAAAAAACTGTTGCTCAACGAGACGGTTTTGACTTTTATTTTTTAACCTTTCTGAATCACTACAAGTTGTTAAGTGAGTCACACGGTGGTTAAATAAATCTGGCTTCTGCATTGATTTTGCTCGTCAGAAGGTCGCAAAAAGAAATCACGTGACCCCGGGACACTGCAACAGTCATAAATACGAGTCAGTTGCCAAGCATCTGAATTTGGATCCCATCAACATTGGGGTGCTGCCACAAAGTGTGAAAAATGACTATAAGTCTCTTTTTTCACTGCTGTTGTAACTTCGAATGGTCACTAAATGATGGTTGTAAGTCGAGGACTATCTGGGTCTTTTGATTGGCAGAGTTCATAAAATTAGATAAGCAGGGATTAACACCAGACAAACTTCATGCTGTGTTGATCCTTCCCAGATTCGATCCTCCCTCCTTCCCTCCCTCTGTTCTTTCATTCCAGAAGATCAAATCTGCTGATGCTTGGACCAACTCCCTTCCTCCATATTGGGGACCAGGAGAGAACCCACAAAAGTCTTCAAATTAACTCACTGAGTTCCATGTCAGTGGAAGCCGCTTGCAGCCGTTTCTGTAAGCTTTCCTCCGTCTCGGTCTGTCTCTCCCTTAACCGTTTCTCCTTTGGGAAAACAAAGAAGAAAAATGGCATTTCACATTTCTGGGAAAGGGTCTCGCTGTTACTGATAGAAGAAAATATTTGTAGCTCAGCGTTGAACTGTGGGTTTTCCTGCAGATGTTTCATGATCCAACTAGGTAACATCATCAGTGCCCTAATTAAATCATGAGTCTCGAGCCAAGCTTCAAAAGAAATCCAGTTATTTATTAGGAGCTTCATGTCAGCACGTTCCCAAGTAAAGCCAGCTCTGACCCTACGTAATTTACGCTCCAATTATGATGCTGTTTCCTTCCCCCCCCCCCCCAGGGAGCAATTTGGACACAGTTTTAGAGGTCACTCCCCTTCGGCTGCTGTATGTAACCCTGGGATACAGCCTTGAGAGAGATAAGCATGGAATGTGCATCTGTCTTTGGTTGCTGCTGTGCCATTTCGCCGGTTTCCCATCCCCCCTGGCCTATGGCAATTCGAGAGCAGGCCAGGGATGCTTTGCGAGTTGACAATCAGGGCTAGAAGGGGGTAAATGGTCTGATCAAGGAACCACCATGAATACACCCAGCAGTAATGACAGGGCAAACCACTCTATATATTAAACAGAGCAAACGCCCCTTTCCCTTCTAGCACTAATAACATTCCCTAATTGGGTCATGAGATGTCTGCAAGAAAAGAATCCAGCTCAAAGAGCACCAAGGAGCCACAGTCTTCCTCCTCTCTCCACTCCACAAACCTCACTCCCTTGTAGTATTGATGAAGTTATCTAGTTGGGTCACAAAATGTCTGCAAGAAAACAACCAAACGCAGAGAACAAGGACTACACCAAAAAGAGAAAGCCAGATAAGCGTGGATTAACACCAGAAAAACGTTCTTCAGAAAACAATACCCTCTTCAAGGAACTATCAAGGAGAAACTCTCTCCTCCATCAACATAGGAAGGGCAAGCTCGGAGGGTTAATTCATGAGACACAGGACTACTGAAGACTCCATTCTACCTACCATATATGTTGGAGAAGAACGTAGGACAGGAAAGGTCTTCAAAGCACTTCTGAGTGGCCACTATAAGAGGCACTTGAAATGCTGCTTTACAAAGACCTGATCCAGCAGAAGGACCATTATTGTGATTTCAAAGTCTGGATTTTGAGTTACTACCATTGGTAATTTTGCATAAACCAGCAACCCCAGTACATCAACTACAACCATAACTGCAAACATTAGTAACTCAAACATCTCACCAAAATCTCTATGGAGGGGACTTGAACAGAGATATAGATGGGATTCAGGTCCGTCTTCTTGATGTTCCTCACTCCTTGGAGATCAATATCTAGGATGCAGATCTGGTTCTGAGCTTGGACAGCCTGGATGGCGGCTTTGCTGGACGGGAGAAAGAAGAGAAGTGATTACAGTTCTTATCTTTTTTTTTTTAAATGAGTTTATACAGTCTGAAAAAATGAGGGCAAATATTTTAAATTTCTATTTAGATATCTAGATATCTGACGGAGGTGATGAGAAACAGTTAGGACAATAACAGAGTTGGAAGGGACCTTGGAGGTCTTCTAGTCCAACCCCCTCTGGTCAAAGCAGGAGACCTTATTCCATTCGAGACAAGCGTCCATCCAGTCTCTTCTTGAAAACTTCCAGTGTTGGAACATTCACAACTTCTGGAGGCAAGTTGTTCCAAGGGTTAATTGTTCTCACTGTCAGGACAATTTATGTTTTACTGACAAAGAAATAAAGGGAGAGTAGTATAGATCTATTTCAAGCTATTTAGCCCTCATCAGCTAGCCGTACCCTTTTGGGATTTGAACCCGAACCACTTACATATTAGGTAGATGTATTAACCTCGAAGACGGAAATGGAAGCAGTATGCTCCGTCCCATAACTGGGTAGACCAGGTTGCCAGGGGTGGGTTCTAAATTTTTTTTACTACCGGTTGTGGGCGTGGCTTATTTTGTGGGTGTGGCTTGATGGGAATGTGACGGTGGACGTGGCCATTTTTTTTTTAACTTTTAAAAGCATTTTTTTCTACAACCTTAAGAGGTTGCAGAAAAAAATGCTTTTAAAAGCCTCTGACGATCAGGCAATTCAGCTGGGATCGCCAAAGGCTTTTAAAGGAATTCTATTTTTCTACAACCTTTTCGGCTGAAGAGGTTGTAGAAAAAATGCTTTTAAAAGCCAGCTGAGCCACGCGATCATCAGAGGCTTTTTTTTTTTACTTTTAAAAGCATTTTTTCTACAACCTCTTCAGCCGAAAAAATGCTTTTAAAAGTGTAAAAAAAAAAAAAGCCTCTGATGAGGTGGGCGGGGTAAGGAGCGGCGACTGGGCCAGGGACCAGTTCGGGGACGTGGCCAGCCAATGTTATTACTGGTTCTCTGAACTAAAATTTTTACTACCGGTTCTTGCGAACCGGGAGCAAACCACCATTGCAGGTTGCCCTGCAAGACCAGTCCCACCAGAGAAAAAAAACACTTCCACTGTTAGGAAACTCCTCCTTGGTTCTAGGTTGCTTCTCTCCTTGATTAGTTTCCATCCATTATTCCTTGTCCTGTCTTCAGGTGCTCTGGAGAATAGGTTGACCCCTTCCTCTTTCAGGCATTTCCCCTCAAATATTGGAAAAACATCACCCCTAGTCCTTCTTTTCATTAAACCAGACATACCAAGAGTCCTGCAACCATTCTTTATGTTTTAGCCTCCAGCGCCCTAATCGGTGATGGGATTCAAATAATTTAACAACCAGTTCTCTGCCCTAATGACTGGCTGGGTGGGCGTGGCCAGGAGGTGTGACAGGCAGCATACCGCCTCCTGCACCCCCCTGGGAGCAAAAACGGGCCACAGGGGTGTGTGCCGAACCTCACATGCCCCATTTTGGGCCTAGTAGGCCTCCCTGCAGCCTCCTGGGAGTAAAAACGGGTCACGCAGGGGAGAGGCGCTGCACACACACACGCTCCTTTCTGGGCCTAGTAGGCCTCCCTGCACTTATCTGGGAGGCAAAATGTGACGCATGGGGACTCCAGGAAGGGGTGGGGCCAGCAGCAATTTAACAAATGATTCACCCGAACCGGCTGAATCCCACCACTGACTCTAATCAACCTTGTTGCTCTTCTCTGCACTCTTTTCAGAGTCTCAACATCTTTTTTACATTGTGGCGACCAAAACTGGATGCTGTATTTTTTACCAAGGCATTATAAAGTGTTATTAACACTTCAAGTGATTTTGATTCTATCCGTCTGTTGATGCAGTCTAGGATTGTGTTGGCTTTTTTGCCAGCCGCCGCACACGGCTGGCTGACATTTAGGTGATTGTCCACTAGGACTCCCAAGATCCCTCTCCCAGTTGCTGCTATTGAGCCAGGTACCACCTATTCTATACCTGGGTGTTTGGTATATAAATACCTCGTATATTTAAGAGCCTAGTCCTCATGTTTACAAACCATTAGAAAAGCAATGTATCTCTTGATCTGTTTCAAAGAGGCTACCTCGTTCCATAAATGTTGCCCGAAAACTCTGCGTGTTCCACAAATTCTCCTGCCTCAACCTCCTTCTGCATCTCTTCCCTGGTTACAAAGTGGTAATCTAGGGCAAGAAACAAACCAGGGTTTCACAAAGAGATATTGCTGGGTTCTTCAGCGTTCTTAGACAGGGTTGTGATCCTCTGGTGTGACCTCTCACTTTCGAAAACTAACTCAAAAGGAACAAGAAAAGAGAAGAACACACAGAGAAGAAACAATGATTTCTTATTTATGGGTTTAAATTAAATAATTCAACCCTGATTACAGGGCTGAAGGTGGGAAGATGGGAATTATACATCATTTTAAGGAAGGGTGCAAGACAATAGGTTTCTTGGTAAAGGAGATTGAAAGTTGTTTATTTATCTTTCCTTTTTTTAATCTGCATTATTTTTCACCACTTTCTTCTTGTTTTTCCTTGTTTTCTTACTCGTATCTTTTTGTGTGTTTTTTTTTTTTTTGCTTAAGTAGAAAGTTATTAATAAAAGTTATTAACAATACCTATGAATTATTAGTACACAATTGTCCTTAATAATTCAATTATTAAACTATTTCAAAAAATAAGAAGCCTCAGAATTGGGAAGAATTGGAATTTGTAGTATTTCATCTATTTTTTTACTTCGGTAAAAAAAGTTCTAATAAAAATATTATTGTAATTTTAAAAAAATTATAATTTTAAAATTGTGATTATGATTATATAATTATTTACTAGTTAATACTTATTCTTAATTATTCAATAATTAAACTATTTAAAAAAATAAAAGAAGCCTCAAGATAGGGAAGAATTGGAATTTGTAGTATTACTTATTTTTTACTGAAGTGAAAAATTCTGATAAAAATCAATTTTAATTTTTCTAATAATAATAATAATTACTATTAATAAATCAACTATTAGCAAATCATTTTGTTGCGAGAGGGGTGGCAGATAAATTTAATAAATAAATAAATAACAAATTCTTTTTAAAAAATCAAAAAAGCCACAGAATTGGGAACAATTGGAAGTATTCCATGTTTATTTTTTTACTGGTGAAAATTCCTAATTTATTTATTATTTATTTATGAAATTTATTGGATCTTACCATAAGGTAACTCTGGACAGACACAAAAACACATATATATTTAATATCTAATTAAATTAATTATTTAAAATTATTTAAATAGTTTTTAAAAATTATTTTAAAGGAAACCCAAAGTAATCCTCAGAATTGGAAGACTTCCTCCAGAGAACCCCTGTCTCTCTTGCAACTTACCTCACAAGGCTGTTGTGAAGAAAATTAGGATGCATTCTTGAACTTCTGATCAAAAGTCAGGATTTAAAATTTAACAAGAGAGGCATCTACAGGAAGTCCTTGACTTACAACAGTTCATTTAATGGCCCTTCAAAGTTATAACAGCACTGAAAAAAAGTGACTTATCACCGGTTTTCACACTTGCGGCCGTAATAGTTCATATAACCTCATGGTTATATAATCAAAATGCGGATGTTTGGCAACTGACTCATATTTATGACCGTCGTAGTGTCCTGGGTGTGATCTTTTGCGACCTTCTGATGAGCAAAGTCAGTTAGGAAACCAGATTCACTTAACAACCGTGTTACTGATTTGTCAACTGCAGTGATTCACTTAGAAACTGTGGCAGGAAAGATTGTAAAATGAGGCAAAACTCACTGAACAACTGTCCTATTTAGCAACAAAAATTGTGGGCTCCACTCGTGGTCGTAAATCAAGGACTATCTGCATTTGGCCCATGTTAACTAGGTTTGATTGGGAATCGTAATTTGCTTCCGGGATCCAGATTGAGGAAAGCAGCAGCAATTCAATGTATGTTTTATTTTCTTTCCTGGAAGTGACGATATTTTTTTTTTGTTTTTTACCTTTTCCGTTGACTTCCCCAGGCCGTGGTTGCCTTGTAGTGTCTGAAAGTAGGAAAAAAATAATAATAATTTTTTGAGGAGAAACACTCCATAATGCTTATAATCCTTTCTAGCTCTGCATTGACTTAATCGCATCTTCTCTTCACTTTTAAATTATGCCCTGATTCCATAATGAATACAGGTAATCCTCAACTGAGGACCTTAGTTGTTAAGTGAAGCGTGCAGTCATTAAGTGAATCTGACTCTTCCCCCCACCTTTGTCGGAAACAGACTGGGTTGCAACCCATGGTAAATACATGCCAGTTGCGTCCAAATTTTGATCACACGACTGGGGAAGTTGCAACGGTCGTAAGTGTGAAAACAGTCATAAATCACTTTTTCCAGCGCTGTTCTTAAGTTCAAACAGCCATTAAATGAATGGTTGTAACTTAAGGACGATGCCAAGACAAAAGAGTAGGAGAAAGGATGCTACGGGTAGTCTTTGACTTGCAACCATTCATTTACTGACCATTCAAAGTTACAACAGCACTGAAAAAAGGGACCAATGACCGTTTTTCACACCTACGACCGTTGCTGTGGTCACATGATCAAATTTCAGTGCTTGGCAACTGGCATGTACTTATGATAGTTGCAGAGCCCCTGAACCACATGATCACCATTTGAGACCTTCCCAGCTATCTTCCCACCAATGGGGAAACCCAGATTTGTTTAATGACCATGTGATACACTTAACGACTACAGTGATTCACTTAACAACCTTGGCAAAAAAAAAAAGGACGCAAAGTCGGGCTCAACTCACTTAAAAACCGCCTCGTTTCTGGTCCCAATTGTGGTCGTAAGTTGAAGACTACCTGCATTAGTGTCAACAGCAAGGGAGAAAAATGAAACACTATAGATAGTCCTCGACCTACAACAGTTCATTTAGTGGCCGTTTGAAGTTACGATGGCAGTGAAAAAAAGTGACACGACCATTTTCACACTTATGACCGTTGCAGCATCCCCATAATTATGTGATCAAAATTCAGACCCTTGGCAATTGACTCCTATTTATGACGGTCCTTGGGGTCACATTATTCCCTTTTGCGACCTTGTGACAAGCAAAGTCAACGGGGAAGCCAGATTCACTTAACAACCATGTGACTCACTTTACGACTGCAGCGAGAAAGGCCGTAAAATGGGGCAGAACTCACTTAATAAATGTTTCGCTTAGCAACAGAAATTTTGGGCTCAGTAGTGGTCATAAGTTGAGGGCTAGCCACAATCGGAGTGAGCTAAATTCAGAATGCATTTAATTCATTTATAATTTGGAGATGCTTCTAACAGCAGAGGTAACTAAAGGAATGAAGAAGAAACTGAAGTTAGGATGACCCAAGCGGTGTCCGAATGTGTGAATATAGCTGCCGGGGATTTAACTGCAATGGCTCAGCCAGCCCATATGCACGCTTCCCTTTGCACACCGTGGGTGCAGACGAGAGTTCACTCACGGGAGACGCTGAAGCCAAAGACGTTGTCATAATCTCTGAGAAGTTTCTTCAATAAAGTGCTTTTTCCTGCACCCGATGGGCCACTCAACACCACTGGCCTTGGTCCTTTCATAACTGCAGAAAGAGAAGAGAGAAAAGTGGTGGGTGGGCTTACAAGGCGAGCAGAGTTGTTAAAAACCTAGGGAGAGAGAGCCAGTTCGGTCTAGTGGTCAAGGCGCCAGGCTAGAAAGCGGGAGGCAGTGAGTTCTACTCCTGCTTTAGGCATCAACGTTGGCTGGGCGACTTTGGGCCAATCATCAGGAGACAGAGAATTCTAGTCCCGCTTTAGGCATGAAAGCAGCTGGATTACCTTGGGCCAATCACCAGGAGACGGTGAGTTCTAGTCCCACCTTAGGCATGAAAGCCTCTGGGTGATTTTGAGCCAATCACCAGGAGACGGTGAGTTCTAGCTCCATTTTAGGCATGAAAGGCGGCTAGGTGAGTTTGGATCAATCGCCAGGAGACAGTGAGTTCTAGTCCTGCCTTAGGCATAAAAACTGGCTGGGTGACTTTGGGCCAGTCCCTCTCTCTCTCAGCCTAACCCACCTTACAGGATTGTTGGAAATGTGAAGATGAAAGTGTGTTATAATAATTATAACAATAATTATTGTTCACTGCCTTATTTGTGAAATAAATAAATAAAAATTGGAAGTCAGTCAGTCAATAAATACAACACAACACAACACAACACAATATTAAAAAATAAGACTGACTGAGAACAGGCACCACCTGGGGAAATGGACAACAATGTTCTATGGCGCTCCTTTCCAAACAAGGGAGTAAATCTCTTTATTAACAACACGTTGCTTGATTTACTAAGCAGCCCTGGCCTCTCTTCCTTTGGTGGAAACAATCCATTTTGGCTAATTGCATCTGTGTAAATTCTGCCCATGAAACTCTGACTTTTGGGTTGGATGATGGCCCTGACCTGGCTCTCTGGGCCTTGGACTGATTTTGGAATATTTTTCTGCATGCTCCTGTTAAAAAGCTAGCCATTCAGGCACGTGACTCTCAGAGACTCTGCCTAGGTTTGCATGCATTGGCTGTTGTTATCTCTGAGACCTTAAGTAAACTGTGAACTACCCTAGCAACTGTGTTGGTATTTGAAAGAATGAAAAGACGACCTTTGAAACAGGGTGGAGAAATACCAGGAAAAGAGGCAATTGTAAGAAGCAAATGCAAAATTATACCGCCTTGATTCTGCAGAAAGAAATGTTTTTAGGAAGATCTACAGCAGGACAGAGTAACCTGTGTCCACTCTTGAGGATCTCTTGAAATTAACAATATATTCCTCTGCTCTTTAGATGGGAAATGTGTAAAAACGATGTGGAAACTTTAAACAGGCATATTAACAATAAAAAAAATTCCAGAAAAGAAACTTTTTGGATCTTCCGAACAATTGTGATGTTCTCCTCACAAAAATTATAATAACTTTTCCATTCACCCCACACCACCTACAGCTAATCCTTGACTTATAACCATTCATTTAGAGACATTTGAAGTTACAACGGCATTGAAAAAAGTGACATTATAGTTTTCAACTTACGACCATTGCAAGGTCATAGTCACCTAATCAAAATTCAGATGCTTGGCAACTGACTCATACTTATGACAGTTGCAGTGTCCTGGAGTCAAGTGATCCTCTTTTGCGATGTTCTCACAAGCAAAGTCAATGGGGAAGCCAGATTCGCTTAACCACCAAGTTACTAGCTTAACCTCTCTAAAGTGATTCACTTAACGACAGCAGGAAAGGTTGTAAAATGGGTCAAAACGCCCTCTGGCTTAGAAATGGGGCTCCATTGTGGTCGTAAGTCGAGGACTACCTGAATTTGCTGCTCTTGGAGGACCCAACAGTAAATAAGCGAAGCAATCATGTATTTTTTCCAGGATGGATAAAAATCAATGATTTTTTTAAAAAAAAATTAAAAAATCAGATTTTTTTTTTATTTAAATCGGATTTTTTTGATTTAAATCGGATTTTTTTTATTTTTATCGAATTTATTTTAATAAAAAACTTTTGGGGTAAAAATCTATCGTAAGATAGTTTTTTATTTAAGATACATAAATAATTTAGTTTATTCAGCATGAAATGGAGTTTAGTTATGTAGCAGGAGGCTGTATATTCTGCAACACTGGGACTATCGGTGAGTCAACTGTGGGTCAAAGGAGTAGCAGAGATGACAGTGGCTCTTTAAAAATTATGATTTAAATCAAGTTGATTTAAATCAAGCCTTTTTATTAGTGATTTAAATCGTGATTTAAATTGTGATTTAAATCAACTCGATTTAAATCAAATCCACCCTGATTTTTTCACTAAAATATTTCCCATTCTTGAGTTCTTACATGTATCTTTAGATAAAGCCATCCATCCATGTTCAGTTAGAAATGTATGTTATTTCCTCCTGGTAAAGTTAGCTTTCTCAATACTTGGAAGCAGCAACCCATAATATGAATGCTCTGATATTTCTAATTTTTTTCCCCCCAGAGTGATTTATCAAAAACTCTAGACTCTAAAAAAAAAATTGCAGAGAAGAGCAAGAAAGAGGATTAGGGGATTGGAGGCTAAAACATATGAAGAACGGTTGCAGGAACTGGGTATGTCCAGTTGAATGAAAAGAAGGACCAGGGGAGACATGATAGCAGTCTTCCAGTATCTCAGGGGCTGCCCCAAAGAAGAGGGAGTCAAGCTATTCTCCAAAACACCTGAGGGCAGGACAAGAAGCAACGGATGGAAACTAATAAAAACTAATTTCCAACTCCTTTGGAAATCTATTTCTATTCCCACACCATTCCAAGGGTGTTCATTCCAAATTATAAAAGTCTGTAAAGATTCTCAGTCATCCAGGCTGAGAATGATTGTCCCAAAGGAGCTTTTTCAGGAGGCAACTGGACTTCCTTGTAAACTAGACTTTCTTGGTGAGAAGAAAAAAAACGAGAAACTCCAGTTGCCTCCTGAAAAAGCCCCTTTGGGACAACGATGACTGCCATGACTGAGAATCTCTACAGACTAATACAGATAGTTCTTTGTCCATTCAAAGTTACAGCAGCACTGAAAACAGTGACCTCTTTTCACAGTTACGACCTTCGCAGCATCCCCAGGATCATGCGATTAAAATTCAGGCATTTGGCAACTGTTTCATACTTACGACCGCTGCTGTGTCCCAAGGCTATTTGATCCATTTCTTTGTGACCTTTTGACAAGCAAAATCAGTGGGGAAGCCAGATTCGCTTAGCTAGCTAACATTAACTGTAGCAACTCACTTAACAACTGCAACAAAGGAGGTTGCAAAATGGAGCAAAGCTCACATTAAGAAATGTCTCACTCCACAAGAGAAATTTCGGGCTGAATTGTGGTTGTAAATCAAGGACTGCCTGTAAAGGAGAGAAGCAATCTAGAAATAAGAAGAAAATTTTCTGACAGTGAGAACCATCAACCGATGGAACAGAAGTTCCCTTCGGAAGTTGTGGGAGCTTCATCACTGGAGGCTTTCAAGAAGAGACTGGACTGCCCTCTGTCAGAAATGGTGTAGGGTCTCCTGCTTGGGCGGGGGGTTGGACTAGATGACCTACAAGGTCCCTTCCAACTCTTTCTTAATCTGAAATCTGGCTTCCTGGATTTGCTCCATTTATATAACTGTCCAGATTTTTGATGTTCATTTCTTTTGAGGTTTCTCCCATCGCCTCTCCGCCAGAAGGGATGAATAATGTCTCATGCAATTAACACATTAATGCGTGGTTCATACTTCTTGCCACCCACCCACAGAAAAACCAGCAAGCTCCTCCGGGAACACGCAGCAACGAAGCGGTCTTTGAAAATAAAAATAGAATAGGGTTGCCATTAAGCCAAAACGAAGGTGGGGGGAAAAAAAATCATTGTTAAGATCAGCGCCGATGGCCACTTTCTCGCGGTCCTGCACAGCTTACCTTCCACCCTGCTTGTTGGAGGACCTTTTAAAATTCAGTTCTGTAATGAAATCCTGCTTTTTCTTACGTTTCCAAGAAAGGAAGTGGACGGCTCCGGATCGTGTTGGAAGGGAAGGCAGCGCAGAGGGAATAACAGCTTGTTTCTGAGTGTCTAAAGCCTCAATTATCTGGTCTTCACCTTGGGACAGTCTCAATCCCTAATCATCTTCTTGGTTTCCTGCAGACACTTTGGCTCCTGCTGTTAATGGCTTAAAGACTGCATGAGCTAAGCTTTGGAGGAGGTAAACTCTGCCTTTGGACAGAAGGCGTTTTAAGAAACCATCAGCGCTCTTGTCAGCATCGTTTAATTTATATATCCGTCATTTATTTAATACATCCATCCGGACCAGCTAACTAATCTTGAACAATCCCAAAAAAAGCTAACTTGAAGAATCCTGATTAGCATTGGCAGGAAAGACCCCCCACCCAAAAAAACCTCTTAATTTAGAATGGGGAATTTAATAAAAAAAAAGAGGCTTCTATAGGTGGCACTGGTGAAGAACAGGTAGTCCTCGACTTACAACAATTGAGCCTAACATTTCTGCCTTTAAGCGAGACAGTCATTGTGAGTTTCGCCCAATTTTAAGGAACCTCTTGCCACAGTTGTTAAGTGAATCTCTGCAGTTAAGTTAGTCAGACGGTTGTTAAGTGAAAATGGCTTCCCCGTTGACTTGGTTGTCATAGAAGGGGGTCACATGACCTCAAGGACACTGCGACCGTCATAAATATGAGTCAGTTGTCTGAATTTTGATCACGTGACCACGGGAAATATCTGCAACGGTCGTTAAGTGTGAAAAGAGGTCATAAGTCACTCTTTTCAGTGCCATTGTAACTTTGGTCACTAAATGAACTGTTGTAAGTCGATGACTACCTGTACTAACTTAACAGCTGATGTCACTCACTTAACAACTATGGCAAGAAAGATCGCAAAATGGGGCAAAACTCACTTAACCATTGTCCTGCTTAGCGATGGAGATTTTGGGCTCCATCGTGGTCGTAATTCAAGGACTCCCTGGATTCTTTCCCCTTTCCCCGTGACTGACAGGCCCACGAGTTTCGACCACGTGGAATAAAACGTGGATTAAAATGCAGCCGTCGGCCGCAGAAAGGCCACGGGTTCTAAACAAAACATCCTCAGGGATATTTGCAGAAGCAAGGAATAAAATCCACCCTGCGGGGGAAACTGTCTATTGATTTAGGATTTAGGATTTATTAGATTTCTATACCGCCCTTCTCCCGAGCCATATTACAGCCATATTAAAACACATATAAATATACAAAATTTTAAAAAAATTAAAATTGAATATATAAAAATTTGGCCCATATTGAGGCCAGCTTCCAGCAAAGACTGTCTTGACAGGCAAGGAAAACTCATTTGGCTTCTGAAGAAAAGATGATTAGGAAACCTAAAAAAAAAAAAAAAACCTTTCCCAATTAAGCTAATCTTATTTCCTATTTATAGACTGCTTTAATCTAAAACCGTTTACAATGGCTACTCCAAGGACAGCCAAAAAAAAAGAAAGAAAGAAAGAAAGAAAGAAAGAAAGAAAAGAAAAGAAAAAAAGAGGTGTATAAGTCGTTAAATTCAGATCAAGGAGAATAATTTGGGAGCCAAATTTGCAAACCAGGTCACAGTTGTTACAGAAATTTGTTCTCTTCCTTTCAGGCTGGTAATAGGTATAAAGTATAAAGGCAAAGGAGGAATTCGCTCAAAAAGGATGCAGTTTATAAACTGTTTGGTCTGTTGATTAGAGCTGGTTTGGCACCAGGCTAAAAAATGGGAGATAGTGAGTTCTAGTCCTGCCTGAGGTAAGAAAGCCACCTGGGTGACTTTGAACCAATCACCAGGTGATGGTGAGTTCTAGTCCTGCCTTAGGTATGAAAACAGGCTGGGTAGCTTTGGGCCAATCACCAGGTGACGGTGAGTTCTAGTCCCGCCTTAGGTATGAAAACAGGCTGGGTGGCTTTGGGCCAATCACCAGGTGACGGTGAGTTCTAGTCCCGCCTTAGGTATGAAAACAGGCTGGGTGGCTTTGGGCCAATCACCAGGTGACGGTGAGTTCTAGTCCCGCCTTAGGTATGAAAACAGGCTGGGTGGCTTTGGGCCAATCACCAGGTGACGGTGAGTTCTAGTCCCGCCTTAGGTATGAAAACAGGCTGGGTGGCTTTGGGCCAATCACCAGTACGAATGAAAGCCACCTGGGTGACTTTGAGCCAATCACCAGGTGATGGTGAGTTCTAGTCCTGCCTTAGGTATGAAAACAGGCTGGGTGGCTTTGGGCCAATCACCAGGTGACGGTGAGTTCTAGTCCCGCCTTAGGTATGAAAACAGGCTGGGTGGCTTTGGGCCAATCACCAGTACGAATGAAAGCCACCTGGGTGACTTTGAGCCAATCACCAGGTGATGGTGAGTTCTAGTCCTGCCTTAGGTATGAAAACAGGCTGGGTGGCTTTGGGCCAATCACCAGGTGACGGTGAGTTCTAGTCCTGCCTTAGGTATGAAAACAGGCTGGGTGGCTTTGGGCCAATCACCAGGAGCCTGGGAGTTCTAGTCCCATCCTATGAATGAAAGCCAACTGGGTGACTTTGGGCCAGTCACCAGGTGACGGCGAATTCTAGTCCCACTTTAGGCATGAAACCCAGCTGGCTGACCTTGTTTTGATCCCTCTCTCTCAGCCCAACCTGCCTCACCAAGGTTATTGTTGTGGGTAAAATAAGAGGTGGAAGGTATATTAATTACCCGTATGTTTGTCACCTTGAGGTATTTGTGAAAATAATAAAAGTCAGAATGCAGAAAAAAAAATATAAAATCATTAAACAGACGCATGCTGGAAAGGAAGGGAGGAAGGGGAGCCGTGCACATGCGCTCAGATTTTCGGTACTGGGCGAACTGGTTTTGTTATGTGATGTCCAGCTCTGACTAGGGGGATGCTGCAATGGTCATAAGTGTGAGAAACGATCATCAGTTTCTTTGTTCAGTGCCACTCTCACTTTGAATGGGCACTAAACAAACTGTTATAAATTGAGGATTACCTGTATTTTAATTTATTAATTTACACCGTGTTTTGTTTCTTGCAGCTTTCTTGTTCTGACGTGCTTTTACTGGGAAATTCACCCTGCTTTCAAAGGCTGTTCATGCATTATAAGCCATGCATAAAATCCAGTAACAGGGAACAGCACAGCACGTGCTTCCCAGCAAAAGCAGCAATAATTAGATATTTCCTGCTTCAGTTGCTTGTCATCCTGTAAATTAATGAACAGCTGTACCATAGCTTTAATAATTGCCAAAAGGACATATAAGACACTTCATTGTATTTAATCTGGCATCTGCCTTTAGCTTCTAAACTTCCATTCATCTCTCCGAAAATAAGTTTTTCGATTAAAAAAAAAATCTTCATAATCCTAAATAGTCATCAGAACTGATTTCAGAATATTGAAGTTTTTTAATATATCTGTTTTTCACCATCCTTTCTGGATTCTTGGAACTGATTATCATTCGGATTTTATTCTAATCACGAGTGTAAAATTTCACTGAGTTAAAGAATTCCAAGTAATTGACATTTCAGCCCTGAGAATTTATATACATAGTCCTCGATTTACAACCACAATTGAGCCCAAACATTTCTGTTCCTAAGCGAGACATTTGTTAAGTGAGTTTTGTCCCATTTTATAACATTTCTTGCCACAGTTGTTAAGTGAATCATTGCAGTTGTTGAGTTAGTTAAACCATTGTTAAGTGAATCTGGTTTTCCCCATTGGCTTTGCTCATCAGAAGGTCGCAAAAGGGGATCACATGACCCCAGGACACTGCAATCGTCATAACTATGAGTCAGTTGCCAAACGTCTGAATTTAGATGTGGCCTTGGGGATGCTGCAAAGGTCGTGTGAGAAAAGGTCATAAATCACTTTATTTCACTTTTTGTAACTTCAAACGGTCACTAAATGAACAGTTGTTATTTGAGGACGCCCTGTATTCCCATCGTACTTGCAGAGAAATACTAATTATAGCAGTAATTATTTTTAATGATTATGGTAGCTCGGTGTGCCTCAAAATTTTAATATTGTGAGCTCCTCAGAGTCAGCTATGCGTGAGTTGGGCGAGCATATAAATTTGTACTGATAGAAAAGAATATTTGTAGTTCAAGGTTGAACTGTGGGATATTTGATATGCTTTGATGGTTTTCTTCCAGAAATTTTATGACCCAACTAGGTAACATCATCAGTGCGTGGTGGAAGTGGAGGAGGAGGAGGAGGAAGTGAGGGGATGACTCTGGGGTCCTTGGTGGTCTCTGAGCTTAGTGGTTTTCTTGTAGACATTTTATGACCCAACTATGGAACATCATCAGTGCTAAAAGGGAGTGGGGATAATCTGGCAGCACTGATGGCAGTTATCTAGTTTGGTAATGAAGCGTCTGCATAAAACCAAACCAAGCTCAGAGAGCACGAAGGACCCCCACATATAAACATGTTAATAAATAAAATAAAATTGAGAACGCAGCCGTTTGTCATCAAAGGAAATGATTCCGGATGATGATTTTATTTATAAAGTGAGTATCCAACATCTGATGCCTGGAGGCGATGGGAACTATAACCTAAAAAATCGGATGTGACTCACTAAACAACTGCCTTGCTTAGCAACAGAAATTTTGGGCACCATTGGGGATCATAAATCAAGGACTTGAGGAGAAAACTGGCCCTTCTCTGGTCAGCTGTTAGAAATGCTCCAGGGAATCCTGGACTTAGCTGGGGTCAGACTAGATGACCTCTAAGGGACCCCTTCCAATGTTCTCACTGAACCCTAGAGGGCGGGAAGAAACCCTTTATTTCAGTCACTGTGTCCATAGCGGTTCTCTATGGGATGCTCTGATGTGGATTCATCCATGGAATAGGGGTTGGACTGGATGACCTCAGAGGTAGCCCAATGGTCCCTTTAAAAGAGTCATTCTTCCAATTAATGCATTATTGGTTATCCTGTGCATCCAAAAACAAAAACAAAAAACAGTGCCGCATCCCCACGTGCGCCGGGACGACCACGAAGCCCATCACTCCCGGCCATAAAGAAGAAAGCAAAGGGAAGGCAACGCAGAGCGCCATCACTTTGGTGGAACCAACGCGAAGCAGTGCGGGATCCGGGGGGGCACATTTCCGCAGCACACCGCAAAGGCGAAATGGGGCGTGGGGGAACCCCGAAGCTGTTGCACTCACCTGAAACTGCAGCGCACAAGAAATGCCGCCAACGCATGAGGAGCCAAACCGGAGCCGCGTCCGAGAAGGATGACTCAGAGAGACGGGGCGGGCCATGACCGGGCTCCGCCGCCCCAGGCAAGCTCCTCCCCGTATCCGGGAGCACTGTACGTTCCGGCCCCGACGAAAGGCAGACTGGGAGAGCGGCGCCGAAGGATGACGTCACAGGCGCAGGAGATGACGTAAAAAGTGCCTGGCGGAGCCAGCCAGGAATCACATGCGTAGATGAACCTACCTGCGGCCGTTCCGGGTTAAACCATTCGGCACAGGGACGAGGGGAGGGCAGCGATAGATTGAACCATTCTGGAGGAAGGGGAAGAGAAGAAGCGGGCCGCGGGTATTCGCAGCGTGGGAAATCAAGGATCGAACCACCGGCAAGTGCAAATAGGGGGAGGTTAGGATCAAACCATTGCGGGGAACGGGTGGCGGAAAGGACGTGGACCTGGGAGGCAATTCATTCCGGGGATGGGAAAATAGCATGAGTTGGATGCAAACCAAAAAGAAGCCCCTTGGTTTAACCTTGGCTTGGTTGGTTTGGACTACAACTCCCATCAGCCAGGGGAGGGCATGATGGGACCTGTAGTCCAGGGCATGAAAATGCCCCTGCTTTAGCAAGTGAGGAAGGGGGTGAGGGTATATAGTAGAGCAGGGGTCTCCAACCTTGGCAACTTTAAGCCTGAAGGACTTCAACTCCCAGAATTCCCCAACCAGCTGGCTGGCTGGGGAATTCTGGGAGTTTTCCACAAATCTTAAAAGTTACTAAGTTTGGAGATCTCTATAGAGAGGCTGACAGCCTTATAGAGCCTCCAGATTTCATGGCAGTATACCTTGGAACCCACTGCGATTTACAGGTAGTCCTCGATTTAACAACAGTTCACTTAGTGACCCTCCAAAGATACAACAGCACTGAAAAAAGTGACATGACCCTTTTTCACACAACAACTATAGCAGCCTCCCCGTGGTCACATGATCAAAATTCAGACCCTTGGCGACTGACTCATATTTATGACGGTTGCAGTGTCCCGGAGTCATGTGATCCTCTTTTGCAACCTTCTGATAAGCAAAGTCAGTGGGGAAACCAAATTCACTTAACGACTGAGTTCCTAATTTAACAACTGCAGTGATTCAGTGTGGCAAGAAAAGTGGTAAAATGAGGCAAAACCCACTTAACAAATGTTTCGCTTAGCAACAGAAATCTTTGGCTCAGTTGTGGTCGTAAATCGAGGGCTACCCGAATTTCTTTTGCATTTTCCTCTGCCAAAGCCTACATTTTTTATCCTTGCTAGCAATATTAAAAGCCTTTTTTCTACTTTTCAGAGTTTGGTGCAATATTTCAGAGCCACCAAAGCTGTTTTAAATTATTCTACTTTAAGCTGGTTAATTTTAGCAGGTTGTGTATTTATTTATTTTTCCCTTGGCATGTCTAGTGGTTGGCTATTGAAAATTGGGGAGCAAGAAGCTCCCCAAATAAGGAATTTAAATAAGCAATGCCCAAATCACAATTTTGCAAACAACCCAAGGTTGCAGATACTTCCTGACAATGAACTCCACCAAAACTTGCAGTTTTTATTTCTTGTATTTGTTCGTTCATTCATTCATTTATTCATTCATTCATTTACTACCCATGCATTAACCTGTATTTGAGATGAAAAGCCCCTCTAAAATTTTATTTCCAACATTGGAGGCACAAAATAACACATCCAAAGATTGTAATGAGATTTGTTTTCTTCTCTTCTTCCAGTTATCGAGTGTCTCGCATTATGGCTCTGAAAAAAAGCCAAGCAGTTTAATCCTCTTAGGAATTCCTGATCAGGATCTATTCCCAAAGCCTCATTGCGGGTCAGAATGGCAGCTATAAGCAGGAGTTTAAGGTATTTAGGATGTTCCCAGAATAGCCTTAACAGAAATTCTGTAGACTTGCAATCCCAGAACTGAACAGCAACGGTATTCTGAAAAGGGTATACTATATCTTGAAATAAGATATTTTAAAAAAAAGAAAAACTACTACAATTTTGGTAATTTTAAGATGGATGGATTTCAAGTCCCAGAATATCCCAGCCAGCATACTACCTATGTTATTCTGGGGCTTGAAGTTCCACCTCTCTTAAAGCATGCTGGCTGGGGAATTCTGGGAGTTGAAGTCAGCATGTTAAAGCATACTAACTGTGGAATTCTGGGAGTTGAAGTCCACCCCTCTTAAATCATGCTGGCTGGGGAACTCTGGGAGTTGAAGTCTATCTCTCTTAAAGCCTGCTGATTGTGGAATTCTGGGAGTTGAGGTTCACACCTTTTAAAATACGCCTGAATTGGTTTCAGCGTCCTGCAGGTCGAGAATCTGTCCAGATGCCTTCTCAGGGCTTGTGGGCTTCACACAACGCCCAACCAGCTGAATTCGAATCGGACGTCCATCGCTTGCTTTCCAAGATCGAAGTACGCCCGGCTGTATCCAGTTCTACTGGTTAGACTGGACGGATCTTCGGTACATGTCCGGTACAAAGAGCCGAGGCGTATCCTTCAGGTGAGAATTAAACCACCTGGCTTTCTTTGCAGAGACCGAATAAGACTCCGTAAACCATGTTGCAGCCATTTGACTTGTTTCTGAGTTCCTGTCTGGCCCGTTGCATACAGCGGGTTCGCTCAACGACTGCAGAGTTGCTTAGCCGGCCTGGTGGTTTGCTTAACGACCACCCCAAAAAAGTCACAAAATTGGGACAGATATATGATGAACCACCTAAAAAGCCAGTATAATTTATGACCTCAATTCTGGGCTCAATGGCAGTTGTCAATCAAGGACTATGTGTGTTTTGCAGTAGTTTTTTTGGCTTGTTTTATTATTTCTTCTTACTGACAGAGGGGAAAGTAAAGTGCTGGGGGTAGTGTGGGACTCTCACTGCAGATATATTCACCCACAACAAGCAATATACAGGTAGTCCTCATTTTATAACAGTTTGTTTAGTGACAAATTGTCACCATAGCACTGAAAAAATGACCATTTTTCACGCTTACGACTGTGGCAGCAGCCTCACAGTCACGTGATCGAAATTCAGACGCTTGGCAACTGACTCCTACTTACGACAGTTGTAGTGTCCTGGGGTCACGAGATTCCCCTTTGGTCACCCTCTGACCAGCAAGGTCAATTGAAGAAGTTAAATAACTTAAGAACCGTTTTGCTAACTTCACGGCTGCAGTGATTCATTTAACAACTGTGGCAAGAAAAGTTGTAAAATGGAGTGAACCTCACTTAACAGATTTCTCATTTAGCAATGTAAATTTTGGACTATGTTTTGGTCGTAAATTGAGGATTACCTATATCACGCAAACTCATAACATGGCAGAATTCCTGCAGGAACCTGTGTACCAAGCTAAACGGGTTTTTTTCTACCTCCTTTATAACTTGCATCACCTTATACGAGAGATGGCTGCTTAAAAATTTAATAATACAGATAGTCCTTGACTTACAACCATTCATTTAGTGACCATTTGAAGTTACGGCAGTGAAAAAGGTGACTTATGACCATTTTTCACACTTATGACCTTAGCAACAACCCCATGGTCCCGTGATCATAGTTCAGACACCTGGCAACTGACTCATATTTATGACGGTCTCAGTGTCCCAGGGGCACGTGCTCCCATTTTGCAACCTTCAGTCAATGGGGAAGCCAGATTCACTTAGCGACCATATAACAGCTATATGATTCACTTATGGCAAGAAAGTTCATAGAATGGGGATAAACTCACTTAACTGTCTTGCTTAGCAACAAAAATTTGGGGCTCAATTGTGGCCGTAACTCGAGGACTATCTTTATAAATGTCTTTTATAGTCAAAACTAGCCTTTGGAACTCAACCTATCAATACAGGTCTAAGATACTCAAAGCAACGCAGCCCAGCTAATAAGTGGGTTGAAAATTGAATCGAATAGTCTTCAAGGGCAGCCCCAGGTCTGTTTCCCGTAGCAGTAGTCTAGCCATCTGTTTTTGTCTTTTTTCCACTTAGATACCCGTGGATTTCAATACCCTCCCCGAGGCCGAAAGGAGAAGCCGGTTGAGGAGGAAGAACTTGATGAAATCCAAGAAAGAAGAAGAAGTTGAAACTTTTGAAGACGACTTTCAACTGGAATATTATGAGAAATTTTGGAATAAAAAGTGAGGGGTTTTTTTGGCAGTAAGAAAACCAGAATTCTATGGCAGCAAGTAACTAGAACGTTATAGAAGGTGCAAGGAATGACAATCCACCCTCAAATAAAGAGATTTCTTTGTAATTGTTGTGGTTGTATTTTTTGGGAAAATGTTAATCTGTTTGAAGGAGGAGGGCATTTGTGATATGGCTAGTTAGCATCTTAAATCTGTAATAGAATTTATAGGTCATCCTTGAGTTACAATCATTCATTTAGTGACTGTTTTAAGTCACAACAGTGCTGAAAAATGTGAGTTCCAACTGGTCCTCGCAGTTATGACTGTTGTAGCATCCCCATGGTCACATATTAAAATTTGTACCCTTGGCAACTGGCTTGTTTTTGCATCTTAGGGTCTGTGATCATTTGCATCTTCCCAGCTGGCTGCTTCTGAAAATGCAAAAGGAAGCTGGATTTGTTTAATGACTGTGTGATTCACTTAACAACTGCAATAATTTGCTTAACAATCATAAACAGTGTCATAAAATTGGATGCGACTCACTTCCAAAAAAGTCTTGCTTAGCAATGACAATTTTTGTAAAAAAAAAAAAAAGAGAGAGAGAAGAAAATAGGATTGTTTCTTAACATTGTTCATGTTAAGATGCATGCCAGCTGGAGAATTTGGGGAATTGAAGTCCACATCTCTTAAAGGGGCCATGTTTGAAAAACCCTGATGTAGCTGAACCTATATTCACTACCTAAATGTAGGATATTTTCAAACATTTTTAGAGAGAGAGACAAGTTCTCACATTAAGTTTGGGAGACTTAATAATGTCTGTGGCCTACCTCGCAGGGCTGTATTCAGGTGAGAAGATAAACCAGCAAACTCCATATCTGCTGTACCATTCAGGGTCTTCTCTCTTTACAAGCCATGCCTAAATTAGCTTTTATCATGGTTTGGGACTGTTAACATCTTAGTTGGCTAAGGAAGATGGACATTGTAGTCATATTTTGGGGATGGGAGTGGGGAGAAGCGGCCTCCATCCCAATGCACCCAGAAACACCCTTTTTTTCTTCCTGGGACAAAGCAGGAAACGACACTACTTGGATTTCTGCAACCATCATCCACAGCCGGCTGAGGATCATGGGAGTTGGAGTACTAACCCCACAAGCACCAATGGCAAATGCCCATCTGGCTGGGCGTTCTGCAACAACCGTTCCCAACTAAACCCGACGGCGCCCCGGGGACGTGTGCACGCCGGGGACTACAAAGCCCAACATCCCCAGCCGCTACAAATCCCCACCCGCACCCCAAGTGGCTGGAAAAATTACTCCGGAGTTGGGTGCAAAAAAAAAAAAATGCATTGCTTAGTAAGTTTATTTCTCCCTTCAAAGCCCACTTTAAAAAAAAAATACAAATTGAAAACTTGTGCCAGCTTTCAAAGCAGAGCGGAGGCAATTAGCAATTTTCTCCTCCCCCCATATCCGCGCTCCTTGAGCCGATTGGTCCAGCCCGCTTCGTCGTCCCCCCCCCGCTACAGGAACGGATGGTCCCGCCCAAGCTTGCGGAAGCGACTGCTGGATTTTTGCACGTGAAGCTGCAGTTAAGGTTGCTGGGCTCGGCTGGACTGGCTGGCGGGCGGGTGGGTGGTCTTTGCGGGGTGGTGGTGGGTTTCTCGTCCTTTCCAGGGCTGGGGCTCCCCTTCAAATAGCGGACTCCTTGCAATGCACCCCTTTTCTCCTTTGCATTGCGGTGGGGAGCCCATGCACCAGCCCTGAGGTCTGCAAACGGGGGAGAGTGAAGTCCCATCTTCCACAGCCGGGTGGGGTCCGTCCCAGCTAGAATTAGGCGTGGGGAGACGGGGGGGGGGGTCGCATGCACTGAAGATTCAAGTTTAGTTTAGTTTAGTTTATTATATTTATATACCGCCCTTCTCCCGAAGGACTCAGGGCGGTGAACAGCCCTGGTAAAAACAATATACAACAAAAATTTAAAAAACTTAATTAAAATAATTCAATCATGGGCCGAATTTAAAACACCCAACTAAAATCATTTTAAAACTCCTATCAAAACCCAGTTTGATAGGAGCCTGGATAGCTCAACAGACTAAAAGCCTGTTATTAACATTCAGCTGCCTGCAATTACTGCAGGTTCGAATCTCACCAGGCTCAAGGTTGACTCAGCCTTCCATCCTTTCTAAGGTAGGTGAAATGAGGACCCAGTTTGTGGGGGCAATAAGCTGACTTTGTATAAATATACAAAAGGATGAAGGCTATTGCTTAACGCATTGTAAGCCACCCTGAGTCTCCGGAGAAGGGCGGCATATAAATCTAATTTTAAAAAAAATTAAAATCCTTTATCCCGTCAGAATGGCTTGCTGGAATAATAGGGTCTTCAGAGCACGACGGAAGGCGCGGAGGTTGGGGATCCTTTGTATTTTTGGGGGCAGTTCGTTCCACGGGGCCCGTACCGGTCGGTGCGAGGCAATCGGTGGCAGAATGCAGTCCTGTAGATAACCAGGTCCTAAGCCATGGAGCGCTTTAAAGATGGTAACCAACACCTTGAAGCGCACCTGGAATACCAACGAGCCAGTGCCGCTCGCGCAAGAAGGGTGTTACATGGGAGCGTCCTGGGCCCTCCAGAGATCATCAACCAATGCGATCAATGCCGTTTCCGTGCTGTAACCCGCCCTGAAGCCCGACTGGCACGGATCAAGGGGTTCCTAAGGTCCGGTGTAGGACTCCCTCTGTGGGGGCTCAGCTGGCAGAATTGCACCCTTTTCCGCTTTGGGGATGAGGTTGAGGAAGGGGGGGGCAGGAGGGTCATGGTGGGGGGGGGTTTGGCATTATTCTGGCGCCTCCACTTCTCATTAGCACTTTTATTGCATTGTTTTTAAACCTCAGCTAAAGGCTGGGGAATTCTGGGAGTTGAAGTCCACAGCTCTTAAACTAGCCAAGATTGAGAACAGTGGCCTATGACATCATCTTTTGACTGGTTTTTTTTCCCCCCTTCTAAAATGTGGACTGATACCACATTTGAGACCACAAATGCTTCAAACCATGATGGAATCCATAATCCTCGACTTGCAATCTTTTGTTTAGTGACCAAAGTTACGGCGACACTGAAAAAAGTGACTTACGACTGCTTTTCACACTTAACAACCGTTGTAGCAGACCTGCGGTCACGTGACCAAAATCTTTGGCAATTAGCTCCTATTTATGACAGTCGCAGTGTCCCTGCATTATGTTATCGCCTTTTCTGATGAGCAAAGTCAACGAGGAGGCAGATTCTCTTAACAACTATGTGGCTAACTTAGCTCTGATTTATTTAACAACTATGGCAAGAAAGATTGTAAAATGGGACAAAACTCCCTTAACTTGCTTACCCATAAAAATTTTGGGCTACATTGTGGTCATAAGTTGAGGGCTACATGCACAACACTGGTCTTCCTTGGGCAAATCATGAATGCAATAAGCCAACTTACGCTAGCTTCACAGAAATCCACAGAACTTGTGACTAGACTGGAATTTAACCTGCTTTAAACTGTCTTCTTTTTTTAGATCCTGGTTAAGCCTCCACCATGTTTGGCTCCTCCCGGGGTGGCGTGAGAGGAGGGCAGGACCAGTTCAAATGGGAAGATGTGAAGACAGACAAACAACGTGAAAACTATCTTGGTTAGCCTTTCTAGATTCATGGTTTGTTTAATCCGCTCCTGTGAACTGACTCCACATCTATTTAAAGAGCAGAACTGCTGGGCTCAAATCTCTCCAATTGTCAGCTTGCTAAATTAGATTGAAACAGTGGAGCCTTGTTTGATTTACCATGTCACTGGTTTTTCAATTTTGGAAATTTTAAAAGGGGTGGACTTCAACTCCCAAGAATCCCCCAGCTGGCATGCTTTAAGAGGGGTGGGCTTCACCTCCCAGAATTCCCTAGTCTGCATGCTTTAAGCAGTGTAGCCTTCAGCTGCTAAAATTGTCCATCTAGCACCAAGATGGCAAACTTATGGCACGCGTGCCAGAAGTGACACGCAAAGCCATCTCTCCTGGCACGCAAGCCATCACCTGTTGCACTTCTGAGTTCCAGCGCGCCAGCCAGCTCGTCTTCGCATTGCATGCATTCCAGAAACTGAAATATCAGGTGGCCAGTGCTCAGGTACATGCCGTTAACTAGAAGATCATTTTCCCGACACGCGCATTTGCAGCCGGCACTGGCTCGTTGGCCAGCTGGTCTTCACACATGCATGGCGCCAGAAACCGAAAGGTCCGGTTTCCAGCATGCATCCACGTACACACTCCCATTTCAGCACTTGGTGCCGAAAAGGTTTGCCAACACTTATCTAGCATATGCTTGGACTTCAGCTCCCAGAATTCCCCAGCCGGCCTCTCCAGCAGTCTTTTCCAATGTTGGCAACTTTAACCCTTTTCCCCTTCCCAACCCCCACTTCCTACTGGCACAGATAATGTTCCCTAGTTGGGTCATGAGATGTCTACAAGAAAACAACACCAAGGGCTCCCTTAGGTATTTCCCAGCTCTGCCACCCAGTTAGAAATTCTTTGGAAATAAGAAATAACATCGGAAAAAATAGAACTCAAACCAGAGATTTTTCTACTAGGGATGATTAAAGAAAACTATAGGAAAGAAATAAAAGTATTTAATATTACATATAGTCACTGCAGCCAGATTGGAGCTCGCCCAATATTGGAAAGCTAATCAACTGCCAACAGATGAATTGATAATCCAAAAAAATCTATAACTGTGCGGAAATGGACAAACTAACATTTGAAATGAAGGATAAGGTAGACTCAAAATGTTATATAGCGTGGAATAGGTGGTATGATTGGATAACTCGTAGAAACGAGAGTAAATGTAAAATTCTGTACGATAATAATAATTTAGTTTTTTTTTTTTAGTTTTTATTATATTTGTATACCGCCCTTCTCCCGAAGGACTCAGGGCGGTGAACAGCCATGATAAAACAACATACAAGACCAAATTTAAAAAACATATTAAAACAATTCAATCTTTGGCCAAAATTAAAACTTCCAATTAAAACCGTTTTAAACCACTTTAAAAACCCAATTTAAAATCGTTTATCTCGTCAGACCGGCTTGCTGAAATAATAGGGTCTTCAGAGCTCGACGGAAGGCGTGGAAGTCGGGGATCCTTCGTATGTCCGGGGGCAATTCATTCCATAGGGCAGGAGCCCCCACAGAGAAGGCTCTCCCCCTGGGGGTCGCCAGTCGACATTGTTAACAAATATGCACCGTTAATAAGATAATGGACGTGTGACCAAAGTCAATTTTTCTTTTTATGTATTGTCGTTTGTATTCATATATATGTATCTTGTCTATGTAAGTTTTCACGGGTATATATGTGTGTACTTTTAATATCTCGGGCTTCTTTCCGTGTAATTGTAAACATATCCTTAGAAGGGTAGTAGCGACGTTTCGACGAAATCGTATTCGTCATCTTCTGGCTGAAGTTCTCTGTTTGGTGCTTATGGGCAAACTGTGATTGTAACTGACATTTTTCTATGAAAAGAGGCAAAGGTGTATTCTGATTGGTCGACAGTGTTGTTGTATTGTGATTGGCTGATGACGTAGCTGTATTTTGATTGGGTAGAAGCGCTGTTGCTTGGTTGTGGGTCAATGGATAAGTTATGCTGGAACTGGTGGCAACACAGGCAGTACTTTGCTAATTTTTTGCATAGACACAACATCAAAACCATATTTTACGCAGATAGAAAGATATCGTCTATCTTAGACGACAAAATAGAATTAGAAGATCAAGGCATATATGAAATCCCGTGTGCTTCCTGCCCCTCAACATATATTGGACAGACCAACAGAAGAATGAGTGTGCGCATCGAGGAACATAAAAAATTCAGTACAAAAGAAAGAACACACATCATCATTAGTACAACACATAAGTGCCACAGGACATAATATTAATTTTAATAACACAAAAACAGTTGCAAAAATAGAACATCTCAATGGCAGAATAATCAGAGAGGCCATTGAAATAGAGAAAAGACCATATTGTATGAATAAACGTGATGACACTTCCCATCTGCCTACTATTTGGAAACCTGCTCTCATAGACAGACGAATCTTAACACAAAATATAAATCATAGATCAAAGGTTTATCAAAATGCTTGTGTTGCCACCAGTTCCAGCATAACTTATCCATTGACCCACAACCAAGCATCAGCGCTTCCACCCAATCAAAATACAGCTACATCATCAGAATACAACAACACTGTCGACCAATCAGAATACACCTTTGCCTCTTTTCATAGAAAAACGTCAGTTACGATCACACAGTTTGCCCATAAGAACCAAACCGAGAACTTCAGCCAGAAGATGACGAATGTGATTTCGTCAAAACATCGCTACTACCCTTTTAGGGATATGTTTACAATTACACGGGAAGAAACCCGAGATATTAACTGTACACATATATGTATCTTATATATACATGGTATAATATTTTACTTTTTATACGTTTAATAAAGTTTTTTTTAAAAAAGAAAGAAATTATTTGGAAAGACTAAGAGCTCTGCCACCCAGATCCTTCTGTGATTCTTTAACTGCTCTGACCTTGTGAGTCCTTTTTTTTACTTGCCTTTCAGGGAACTCCTTGATGGCACCGGTGGGCCGTTGGCAAAAGGGCAAGGACCTCACCTGGTATGCCAAGGAGAAGAAAGGCGATGCACCTATGTCCCGCAATGAGGAGCTGAGCGCCATCCGGCAGGCGGAAAAAGAAGCTATGATGGCAGCTCTGTAAGTTTCAGATCCAAACATCTGATGCACTGGTGAAATGCAAAATTTTTTTGCTACCGGTTCTGTGAGTGTGGCTTGTTGGGCTTGGCTTGGAGCAGGGTGGATTTGATTTAAATCGAGTTGATTTAAATCACGATTTAAATCATGATTTAAATCACTAGTAAAAAGGCTTGATTTAAATCAACTCGATTTAAATCCTAATTTTTAAAGAGCAAATGTCATCTCTGCTACTCCTTTGACCCACGGTTGACTCACCGATAGTCCCAGTGTTGCAGAATATACAGCCTCCTGCTAAATAACTAAGTTCCATTTCATGCTGAATAAACTAAATTATTTATGTATCTTAAATAGAAAAATACCTTACGATAGATTTTTACCCCAAAAGTTTTTTATTAAAATAAATTCGATAAAAATAAAAAAAATCCGATTTAAATCAAAAAAAATCTGTTTTTTTTTTTTTTTTTTTTTTTAATCATTGATTTTTATCCATCCTGGCTTGGAGTCATGTGACTGGGTGGGCATGGTCAACTTTTTTTTCTTACTTTTTAAAGCATTTTTTACCACCTATTTGCCCAAACCGGTAGTAAAAAAAATGCTTTTAAAAAGTTTTTTAAAAGGTTCCAATGATCACACGGCACAGCTGTGATCGTCAGAACCATTTTTTTACTTACATTTTTTTTTACTCCAAACCGGAGCGAACCGGTCGCATTTCACCCCTGATCTGATGGCGGTCCTTGGTCTTCACCTAAGCTTTGGAAGAAGTCTCCAGCTCTAGAGAGATGAGAAAATGGCAAGGAGTGGTTATGGATGAAGTAGCCAGCAAGCCTTCAGGGAGATTTGCCTGGAGGGAAGAAATGGTGCTATTGATAAAGGAGAATATTTGTGGCTTAGGTTTGAAGTGAGGGGTCCCTGGTGTTCTCTGAGTTTGGTGGTTTTCATGCATATGTTTCGTGGCCCAGCTGGGTAACAAGATCAGTGCTAGAAGAAGGGAGGGATTCTAGCTTCTAGGCAACATCAATATTCTGATGATATTACCTAGTTTGGTCATTAAACGTCTTGAAGAAAACAACCAAGCTCAAAGAGTATCAGGAACCAAAAATATTTTTCAAACAAACAAACAAACAAAAAAAAAGGAACCAAACAATCCTTTTTCTCCTCCTCCTCTTCCTCGCACTGATGAGGTTCTCTAGTTGGGTTGTAAGATGTCTCCCACATCCTCCTCCTCTTCCTCCTTGCAAACCCCCCTCCCTTCTAGCACTCATGGCTTTATCTATTTGGATAATGAAATGTCTGCAAGAAAAGCACCAAGCTCAGGAAAAAACGATACCCACGAATAAAACCCTGCATTTCTTTTCAGTTTTTCCTATAACCTTCCGGGCTCTGGGATTTGGAGAATTAGCCCAGTATAGAAGCAGAGGGGGCCGTCAGGAAATTTCTCCTTAATTCCAAGTTGGATCTCTCTCTGATGATATTTCACCCGTTACTGTGTTGTCCTTTGTTTTGTCAACTTTGCAGAGGTTACAAGAACGTGAAAAAGCAGCCGACGGGACTGAGTAAAGAGGTATTTTATCAATTTTTAAAATAACAGGTTAGCAGAGTTGGAAGGGACTCTGGAGGTCTTCTGCTCAAGCAGGAAACCCTATACCCGTGATGGTGAACCTATGGCACGCGTGCCACAGGTGGCACGTGGAGCTGTATCTGTGGGCACACAAGCGTTGCCTGTCAACTTGCAAAGCTTTCAAGTTGCCATGAGCAGGAGGGAGGGAGAACTGATAGAGCTGATTGATTTTCCTAACTGAAATGCATTCCATACATTCTTCCTGACTGCAATCAGTAGAAGGGTGTTGGATTTCACAGCCAGCCAAAGTGGCGAATTGGAGAATGTGATTTATGACATGGGCAGGGTGGAGGAGAGAGACAGGGTCATAGGGGAACGTAAATCTACGTGGGATTAGTTCTAACTGCATCCGAATATTGCCGAAATGGTGCTCCTAATAAATGACTGTATTTCTTTTGAAGTTCGGCTCATGGCTCATGAATTAATTAGGGCATCTTTCAGAAACTTCACATTGCCCTAGCTGAGCATGCGTGCGCCGGCCACCTGATTTTCAGCCCTTCCAGGCCCCCGGATGTCAGGAAACGGGCTATTTCCAGCCTCCGGGGGGATTGGGAAGGCAGTGTTTGCCCTCCCCAGGCTCCTAGAAAGCCTCTGGAGCCTGGGGAGGGTGAAAAACGGCCCCACTGTTCCATCACTTGCCAAAAGCTGGGGGAGCGAGGAGGTCACGCACGCATATGTGGGGTGCATTGAATTATGGGGGTGGGCACGCCCGCCCGCAAATCCCCCGCACTCCCCCCATTTTTGGCACACGACAGCAAAAAGGTTAGCCGTCACTGCCCTATACCATTTCAAACAAATGGCTGTCCAGTCTCTTCTTAAACGTGATTTTAGTGCATGGTACCCCAGGTTTCATAGTAAACAGCCACAGCATAAGATAAGGCCGTGAATTACTTCACTTGACAGTTTCCTCAGAAGTCAGTTATTAATTTCAAAGTAATTCAGTTTTAATAAGAGGTTTTAATAAGAGAATTGGATCTGCTTGGATTTCTTATTTTTTATGTTCAATTTTTTGACATAGATAGAAGGCCGTCACTTTGGCCCAAGCAAAAAAATTGCAAATGCTGCTTTTAAGATGGTACAGGTATTCCTCGACTTAACAACCGCAGTTGCTGAGACTTTAGTTAAGTGAATTTTGCCCCATTTTACGACCTCCTTACCACAGTTGTTAAGTGAGTAACATGATTGTTAAGCGAATCTGGCTTCCCCATTGATTTTGCTTGTCGGAAGGTCACAAAAGAGGATCACGTAACTCCGGGACACAGCAACGGTCATAAATATGAGTCAGTTGCCAAGCGTCTGAATTTCGACCACGTGACCATAGAGATGCCACAATGGTCGTAAGTGTGAGAAACGGTCACAAGTAACTTTTTTCAGTGCTGTTGTAACTTCGGTCACTAAACGAACTGGTTGTAAGTTGAGGACTACCTGTCATCACACATGGCAGCTTAGTGGCCTCATGCCTGTCTGTAATTGTCCCCCAGGAGCTCGCCGAAGTCTGCAAACGCAACGAAGGAGAAGCTGATGAGAAGAGTGTGGATCGCCTCATGGGGTTGGGCAGCTCACGGTAAGCGGTTCGAGACAGCGTTGGGCTAGCGGTGAAGCCGCTGGACCAGGAACCTGGTTCTACTCAGCCCAAGAAAGTTTGGGACAGTCCTGCCCTCTAGGACCCAAAGCCAGGCTGATGTAGACCACTGTGTCTCACCCCTCACCAACTTTGACGTGTGTGGACTTCAACCCCCAGAATTCTCCACTCCGTTGGCTGGGGTGAAGTTCAGATGTCTTTCCACTGCTAAGGTTGATAGGCCGGATCCATTACCCTAGATAGATCAATAAGGGGAGGAAAAACATAGTTTTTGAGCAGTCTGCAGGTTTTTGAGGATACAGCATTGCTTTTGAGCAGGGGGTTGGACTAGACCCATGATGGCGAACCCATGACATGCGTGCCACAAGTGGCACGCGTAGCCATATTGGTGGGCACGCGAGTCCAGCTCCAGTGAGAACGGAAGTCAGCAAACGGGCCATTTCGGGCCTCCGGGGGTAGGAGGGGAAGGCCGTTTTTGCCCTCCCCAAGGTCCTAGAAAGGCTCTGGAGCCTGGGGAGAGTGAAAAATGGGCCTACCGGGCCCACTGGCCCATCACGCAGTGGGACTAGACTCTAGAACGGGTGTCAAACTCCATTGAAGCCACATCAGGTTGGGTCTGACCTTGCGGGGGCAAGGAGGGCATGGCCAACTCGACATCACTCGTGTTTGGGGCACCTGTGGTGGCCTGAGCAGTCTACCAGCGAAAACAGACTCCCGAGCTCCGTTTTCAGCTGCGACGGCCTCCTGCAACCCTCTGCCAGGGAAAAGGGAGCTCGGGAGGACCACATCCATTTTCACTGGCAGAGGCACTGCAGGCCGGTCCTTCGCTATTTCCAGGGGCCAGATCTAAGCACCCTGCAGGCTGGATCCAGTCCACGGGCCTTGAGTTCGACACCCCTGGTCTAGAAGATCTCCGAGATTCCTTCCGACTCTGTTATTCTGAGATATTCTGAGATAGCTGATGTCCAAAACAAGAGTAAGGCTTCCACAAGCAATTCAGATACCTCCTTAACTCACATACATATAGGTGGGGGATTTATTTATCTATCTATCTATCTATCTATCTATCTATCTATCTATCTATCTATCTATCTATTTGTTCGATTTATATGCCGCCCTTCTCTGGAGACTCAGAGCGGCTTATAATGCGTTAAGCAATAGCCTTCATACTTTTGTATATACCTGCTTAGTAGGGCTTTTGCCCCCCTCCCCCAAGCGGTGTTCTTTTTTATACAAAGTCAGCTTATTGCCCCCACAAACCGGGTCCTCATTTTACCTACCTCGAAAGGATGGAAGGCTGAGTCAACCTTGAGCCTGGTGAGATTTGAACTTGCAGTAATTGCAGGCAGCTGGTGTTACTTAACAGTGCTTTTAGTCTGCTGCGCCACCAAGGCTCTTATGTAGAGCGTAATCAGTCTCCCAAGGCACTTTTGATTGATTACGGGCCATCAAGTTGGTGTCAACTTTTGGTGACCACCTAGATCTATCTATCTTCTGGGAGGAGCCACCAGTCTGAGGAATTGTGGGAGTTGAAGTCCATATGTCTTAAAAGTTGCTGAAAATTGAGAAATGCTGGCGTAGGATGACCTTCAGAGAAATAGGCCAGATTGCACTGCCAGCTACGATGGTCATGAAAGATCTGTGGGACATTATAATCGTCATGTGAGCCAGTTGCCAAATGTCAAAATTTTGATTATTTGACTGGAGAGGGGTAGGTGGGAAATCCTATGATGATCATAAGTGCGAGGAACCGATCCTTAAATCACTTTTTTTCAGGGCCGTTGTAACTTCGAACGGACACTAAACGAAGGGTTTTCAGGCCAAAGACGATACCTGTACGTTGTAAGCAAGGATGAATTTTGTGTAGCTCTTGACAACGGCTCTTTCTTTCCAAAAACATGTCCCGTTTCGGCACCCTCTGAGCAGGGCTGAGGGTTTTATTTCAGGAAAACAAAATTTTCCTTTCAGGACGGAAAGGGGAAAAAAAAAAAAAGGCAAAAGCAAAAATTAAGCCCTACTTGCTGTTTAATTCTGTTTTAACTTTTTTTAGGAATGCTGGCGGAAGAATGGTGTTTTCCAAGGAAGACAGAGAAGCTGCCAAACTGGGCCTATCCGTGTTTACGGTAAGTTGTGTGGCCGCACAGCATTGCATCCAATGTTGTTATTTTTCTGCTTTCCTAACGGCCTGTCGGAGATTTTTTGATCTGTTTCCGTTTTCTCTCGGAAATTTCAGCATCAACCAGTGGCAAAGGCTGCCAAACCCTCAACTCCTCCGAAGAAGCTGGATGAGGAAAGCAAGACGTTGGAGTAAGTCACCCTCTTGATTTTTATCATTTAATTTTAATTTAATTTTATTGAGCCACAGTCCTTGACTTACAACAGCATCCTTAGGGGACCGTTCAAAGTTACAACGGTAATATTATGACCGTTTTTCATTCAGAGACATAGCAACTGACACGTACGTAAGACGATTGCTGTGTCCCGTGGTCACGTAATCAATGGGGAACCCAGTTTCACGCAACAGCCATGTTACTAACGTAACACATGCAATGATTCACTGATCAATCTTGGCAAGGAAGACCGCAAAATGGGGCAAAACACACTCAAGAACTCTTTTGCTTGGCCACATAAATTTGAAGCTCCATTGTGGTCATAAGTTGAGGACTACCCGTACCATATCATTGTTTGTGACCTACATGAGCCATGCCCCATTTGGGGGGGGGCAACGTTTTGGCGCTAATTGGGGATATTTGGGGTGGAACACAAAACAGTAGGAAAGAGGTCATCCTTGATTTATCTGGCAGGAACAAAGCTGCCAAGAAGTCGAAAAAAGAGAAGGACAAGAAGAAGAAGAAGAAGGAGAAAAAGAAACAGAAGAAAGAAAAGAAAGGAAAGAAGGGAAAGGAGAAAGAGAAAGACCAGAAGAAGAGAAGGTCTTCATCATCAAACAACCTTACTCCGGATAACGAGAAAAGGTATCATTTGAGGCTGTGGGCTGGGGAATTCTGGAAGTTGAAGCCCACTCACCTTAAAGCATGCTGGCTGGGGAGTTCAGATTTGCAAGATCCTATTACTAGAACTGTTCTAATAGCTATAGGCCTACAGGGTGTATGTTTTCTAAATCTGGTCTATCTTGTAGGGCTGATAGATGTAACTAATGTTTTGCCTTTAACTTAGTTACCTTAGCGAATGCATTTTAAATATTCAGCACTGGGATGAGGGGGTGGCATTTGTGAACAGCCTTTTTGTTCAGAAATCTTTTCTGCATCTTGTTGAAATTAAAAGTTTAGATTTGCTGGGGGTGGGTATTAAGAGTTCCCTCTTTCAACAGGAGTAGAACTCGCATTTAACACTGACTGGATTCCCTTTTTGAAGTGATGTTCTTAGCCAATTGAAACTTAATTTTCGCCAAACTCTTCTAATTAAGTAATCAGTGGCAAATCAGGATAACACAGCAGTTTGTTTAGTGACCGCTTGAAGTTACGACGGCCCTGAAAAAAGTGGCTCACGATCGTTCTGCACAACTTTTCACATGGTCATGTGATCAAAATTGGCAACTGACTCGTGTTTATGACCGTTGCAGTGTCCCAGGAGATCACGTGATTCCCCCTTTTGCGACCTGGCAAGCAAAATCATTGGGGAAGTCAGGTTCACTTAATGACTGTGTTACTAACTTAACATCTGCAGTGATCCACTTAACATATGTGGCAAGAAAGGTGTTACAATGGGGCAAAGCAAGGTTGACTCAGCCTTCCATCCTTTCTAAGGTAGGTAAATTGAGGACCCAGTTTGTGGGGGCAATAAGCTGACTTTGTATAAATATACAAAAAGTATGAAGGCTATTGCTTAACGCATTGTAAGCCGCCTTGAGTCTCCGGAGAAGGGCAGCATATAAATCAAATTTTTTTTTTAAAAAACCCTCACTTATCAAATGTCTCACTTAACAGTGTGGTCATAAGTTGAGGAATCTAACTTTATAATAAAAATAGCATTAGCCTCCATGACATGATTTTCGCAGTCTGATCTGGCCTCCTCGAAGGGCTGGCATCCTGTCTGAGATTGGGTTCAGTTCAGGGGTAAAATGCTCCCAGATCGGACCAGATCACTTGATCCAGTAGCGATTTTTCCCTGTGGTTTGGCGATCCAGTAGCGATCGCCGCCTGGATGTCATTACTTCCTGGTTTTAACCAGGAAGTAATGTTTTTTTACCTTCTGCGCTTCCGAACCGGTAAGGAAGGTAATTAGATTTCACCCCTGTTTCAATTATGGTAATTGAATGTAAGTCGAGGACTACCTGAGTAACTTTTATAATAAAAGCCGTCATGATATTGATCTTCTAACTTGGTCTTCCTTGAAGGGCTGGTGTCCTGTCTGCAAATCGCGTGACCTGACTTTGCCTTGTTCCTATTCACAGGAAAAAGAAACCTTCCCTGGATCCTAGCCGGCATGATAGACCATCATCCCCGGCCCGAGCAGGGCACCAATCCTCCAACCGGTATCATCGCGAAAGAACTTCGACGCCTCCCTCCAAGCCAAAAAGGGACGACCACCGACACCGAAGTCATAGAAAGTTCCCGGTTTCCAGAGAAGACAAAACTTCAGAGTCCCGGAAACGGACATCGGATGAATCTGTACAATACCTCCCGGCCAAGAAGAGGCATGACACGGATTCAGACAATTGATACATCCTTATAAAACAAACCCAGATTTACCCATCATGTTGTTACTTTGACCATTAAGCAGAAACGGATTCTGGTTTGGTGCAAAATTCTGCATCCTTTTTCTAGATGGGACGTTGATTTGCCCATCTCACCCCATCCCATCCATCGACACCGCTGCTCGAAAATAATAATTATTTTTGTTTCAAAAGGATCTGTCCTTTAACGGACATAAAATTTAGCCATACTAACCTGGTCAGAGCAAGACAATAGTTTACAAATGCCGAGTGCAAAATACGGAATTACCAGAGGGGTTTTTTTTGGTTTTTCCTCCCAAAGTTGATAAAAAAGAAGTCTGATGGGTCACATAGAATTTAATTTTTTTTAAAGCAATAGAATTTGGAGATCAGGTACATCCCAGGTAACAGGAGTTACTTTCAGATTGCAAAAAATCTGCTTCTGAACCTCCATCAGGCCAAAGCAAGGAATGGAAACAGTTTATGGGGTTGTTGGGATTTTTTTTGGAGTGTGTTTGTGTAGTTGCAACCGTCAGCCGATTTCAGAAGCAACCTCGGATCTTGTAATTAAAGAGCAGATTGATTACAGATATTGTCATTAAATTGAATCATTGGGATCAGTTCAGCACCTTCATCTCTCTTGAAAAGGCTTAAAGGGGTCGGCCGCTGATGTGTCTTCCAAGCTAAAATTATATTCTGCCCTGCAATTTTTCTTAGATCCAGGAATTTTGGGGAATTATGCCAACTCCAGAAGAAATAGGCAGAGGGTTACGAAAACGCATGGCAAAGGATAAATATTTAATCTTCAAGGTGTTAATGATCTTGGCTTACGTTTTTCCAGCAGGCTGCATTACTGCCAATTTTAAAACAACTTCTTTTTGCAATTTTAAAAATTATGACTCCCTTTCATTTTTATTTTTTTTTTCATTTTATTCAATTTGTATACCACTCTACTCCCGAAGGACTCAGGGCGGTGAACAGGCACAGAATAAAACACGTAAAATACAAAAATTAAAAACAGAAGTAAAATCGAATTAAATCAATTTAGCCCAAGACAAATTTAAAACCCCAGGTTAAGAACAAATTAAAATTTACATTAAAATTTACATTAAAAAAGAATGGGAAAGATTAGGCCAGACCAGCCTGGTGAAATAAAAAGGTTTTAAGAGCGCGGCGGAAGGTGCATGGATCCGGGATCCTCCGTATCTCCGGAGGGAGCTCGTTCCAGATAGTAGGTGCCCCCACAGAGAAGGCTCTCCCCCTGGGGGCTGTAAGTCGACATTGTTTGGCCGACGGCACCTGGAGGAGTCCCTCTCTGTGAGAGCGTACTGGCCGGTGGGAGGCCGTTTGCAGTAGCAGGCAGTCCCGTAAATAACCAGGTCCTAAGCCATGCAGTGCTCTAAAGGTGGTAACCAAAATCTTGAAGCGCACCCGGAAGACCACCGGGAGCGAGTGCAGCTCGCGCAGGAGAGGTGTTACATGGGAGCGCCATGTCGCTCCCATAACCATCTGCGTGGCCGCACTCTGCACCAGTTGCAGCCTCCGGGTGCTCCTCAAGGGGAGCCCCATGTAGAGAGCATTGCTGTAGTCCAGGTGGGAAGTGACGAGGGCATGAATGACCGAGTCCTGATCCAGAAAGGGACGCAACTGGTGAATCAGGCAAACCTGATAGAAAATCCTCCTGGTCACAGCCGTCAAGTGCTCTTCTAAAGACAGCTGTGAATCCAGGAGGACGCCCAAGTTGCAAGCCCTCTCCGATTCGCCCCCGATAGTCAGCGATGGCATCAACTGACTATATCGGGACGTTGGAAACCACAGCCACTCGGTCTTGGACGGGTTGAACCTGAGCCTGTTCCTTCCCATCCAGATCCGTACAGCCTCCAGGCACCGGGACATCACTTCAAGGGCATCGTTGGAGTGGTCCGGGGTGGAGATGTACAGCTGAGTATCGTCAGCGTACTGATGGTACTTCACCCCGAAACCACGGATGATCTCACCCGGCGGCTTTACATAAATGTTGAACAGAAGAGGCAAGAGAACCGACCCCTGTGGCACCCCACATATAAGGCGCCTTTTGGTTTTATTTGCTAAGAGAAGATGACTTGGGCAAACAACACACAATTTGAGTCCTCTAGAGCAGAGTTAATCTTGGCAACTTTAAGATGGATGGACTTCAACTCCCAGAATTCCTTGGCCAGCATCCCTAAAAATGGACTCCTCAGAATTCCCCAGCTGGCATGCTTTAAGAAGGGTGGACTCCAACTCCCAGAATTCTCCAGCCAAGGTGTGTGGCTGGGTAATTTTGGAAGTTGAAATCCACCCATCTTAAAAATATTGGATAGAACAAGCAGTTCTCCAAAATTTTGATCTGCAATGTCTCCATAGCAGGACCTTCTCAGTGGTAGCTCCCCTCTTCAGAAAAAGCTTATATATAAAAAAATATTCTATAATGGTTTCCTGTACAGAAGGGAGAGAATAAGGAGGTGCGGGGTAAGGTGGGAGAGAGGTTGGATTTTGAGATCAATCCTTTTATAAATGTCCTTAATTACAACTTACGACCACAATTGAGCCCAAAATTTATGTTGCTAAGTGAGATATTTGTTAAATGGGTTTTGCCCCATTTTACAACTTTCCTTGCCACGTTTGTTAAGTGAATCACTGCTGATTGTTAAATCAGGTTGCAAAATGAGATTGCATGACCCCAGAACACTGTGACCGTCATAAATATGAATCAGTTGTCAAGCATCTGAATGTAAGCACATGACCACGAGGATGCTACAATAGTTTGTGAAAAACGGTCATAAGTCACTTTTTTCCAATACCGTCGCAACTTCGAACTGTCACTTAAGTGAATTGTTGTAAATCCTGCATGTAGTTTCCAAGCTTGCCTTTGTTTCCCCAAGTCACTAAAAATGGAGAAATACGTTTTGTGACCTGAAATATCTTTTGTGAGCTGATGAGCAAAATCAATGGGGAAGCCAGATTCACTAAACAGCCCTGTTACAACTGCAGTGATTCACTTAACAACTGTGGCAAGAAAGGTCATAAAATGGGACTAAAGTCGCATAAAATGTCTCACTTAGGAACAAAAATGTTGGGCTTAATTGTGGCAGTAAATTGAGGACTACTACTGTGATAAAAGTATTTAGGCATAATATCAGATCTTGGTTGCAGATGACCACTAGATGGCAGCAAAGGGTTTTTGAAAAGGAGGAGGGATTTCTTATTTTTTTTGTATCTTTTTGCTACCCTCTTCTGGTTCCCCGAAATATTGCAGGCTAGAGTTATTAATCTACAGATAATCCTTGATTTAACAACGATTTATTTGGGGACCACAGTTATAACGGCACTGAAAAAAGTGATTAATGACTGTTTTTTACACTTATGACTGTTGCAACATCGCTGTGGTCCCGTGATTGGCATCTGGTTCATATTTATGACAGTGGCAGTGTCCCAGGGTCATGTAATCACCTTTTGTGACCTTCTGACAAGCCAGATTCACTTAATAACCATGTGACTAACTGTACAACGGCCATGATTTGCTCAACAAGTATGGCAAAAAAGATAAAATGGAACAAATTTAACAACTGTCATGCTTAACAATGGAAACATTGGACTCAATTGTGGTCTTAAGTCGAGGACTACCTGTAAAAACCTTAACCTCAAACATATTTGGTATTATAGATGTTTTTTCAGATTTTCTGAGATAATTGCATCAGGTTAGATAAATCCCGTTTGAATTCGCTTCCCAAAAATGGGAGAAAAACCAAAAAAATAGGATCATTGCTCCCTTTAATTAAAATTATTAATTCAAAATTAAAATTTGTGTTCAGATTAACCAAGAACTTCATCTAGATCTCAGTTAATTTGAACACAAATTTTAATTTCAAATAACATTTTAATATCTTTTTTAATGAAGGTTTTGGAGAAGTTTTAATTTTCCACACCAAATGCCATAAGTCTTTTCATCTTCTTGTTTTATCTCATCGCTTTTAAAATTCAGGGAGCCACCCTGAGTTACATCAAGGTGAGATAGGTGACACCTAAATTTAATTGATCAATAAGTGAAATAAACCTGAAGATAAAATCCATGGGGGAGAGGGGGGAACCAAATGGATACATTGAGAAGTGGGGGGAAATAACAGGTGGCCATAAAAGCAACATATAGAAATTAAATGAAGGAAAAGAGAAAAGAAGGAAGAAAAAGAAAAAGAAGAAAGGATGAAAGAAAAAAGGAAGAGAAAGAAAAAATAGGAAAAAGAAGGAAAGGAAAAGAAAGGATGAAAGAAAAAAGGAAAGAAGGAAGGAAGGAAAAAGGATGAAAAAGAAGAAAGAAGGAAAGGAGGAAGAATAAAAGAAAAGGAAGAGTGAGGAAAGGAAAAAAGAAGGAAAGGAGGATGGACGAAAGAAAAGGAAGGAAGAGAAAAACAAGGAAAGAAAAAGGAAGGAAAGGATGAAAAAGGAAAGAAAAAAGAAAGGCGAAGGGAGGAAGGAAAAAAGGAAGGAAGAGAAAAGGAAAGGAAAGGAAAGAAAAAAAGAAAAAGAAAGAACAAAAGAACAAAAAGGAAAATAAACTCAGAAAAGATTTTTTTTAACTGGGAAAGCAGAGACGTATCACTTAGGGAGGGTTTTGCTCTTGCTTTTAATTGCAAGAAAATTGTTATATATGTCTGTCCTGCTTCGGTCCAGCACTTCGGAGGATGCTTTCCACTCAACAAATTGCTTTACGAGAGGATGCTGGCTGGGCCATAAATCCGTGCAATTGAGGTCTTTTTTTTATAAAGCATATTTCTCTACTTGGTGCTTCAGAGCTGGCTGGTGCCCGAGCTTCCTGCTGTAAGGGGCGGGGAGGGGGAGCAAGGAGAGGAAGTGAGGCCCAAGGACCCCCCAATAACCTCCTTACATAACAAAGTTGGTGGGAAGAGTGGAACTTCTCACCTACGTGTTAAGTGGGGGGAATCCCGTGAGAAAAGATGCTTTATGAACAAAGTTGGGAGTCATAAGCCCCCAGGAGAGGGCAGTCCCTCTCCTACTCCCCCCCAAAAAAACAGGGGGAAGGCAGAAAATTGTGAAATTGGGGTGTCGTAAAAGAACAAAACCAAGCCACACACAGGCAGAGGATGCTGCCAAAAACAACAGAATTGGCATCATTCCTAAGTGGTTGCAAACACAAAATGTGGAATTTATGCTAGAAATATCCATTTCTTTGGCCAGGAATTAGGAACAGGCTTCCTATCTTAGCAACGTAAATTTTGGGCACAGTTGTGGCCATAAGTCAAGGACTACTTGTATGCAAAGGAGTCAGAGGCTTTATCCTCACAATAGTTGTTCAAAAATTGACCACAACAGAACCAAATTTTGGAGAAAAAACTGGCCAAGGAAAGATATTGAAAATCGGGCAGATCCAGTAGGGGGCAGCCGAGAATCAAATACAGGAAAAAAAAAAACCCACAGCTGGAAAGGAAGTTGGAAAAATCAATTTTTGACCATGAGATTTGAGGAGTATGGATTGGAAGTGGCTAGAAAAATATTGTGCGTTTTTGTTTTTAAATAGACAGTCATTTATATTTGATCATTGATTAGATTAAAATTAAGGGAAGAATATATTATGAGTGTTTGTTTTTCAGAATGTTGGTTATTAGTAATTTAAGATATTTTAAATATTAATTATTCATTTAAACTTTTGAGTTTGTTGTATGATTATCTTTGTACTAAAACAGATGGATCCCCTTCTCTCCTTCCTTCTTTCTTTCTTTGTCTTTCTTCCTTCTCCTTTCCTTCCTTCCTTTTCTTTTGCTTTCTATCTACCTTTCTGCCCTTCTCCCTCCCTCCCTCCCTTCCTTTTCTTCCTTTTTCTCTCTCCCTCCCTTCCTTTCTTTCTAGCCCTCCACTTACTCTTTTCTTTTTTCTTTCTCTCACTTCCTTCCTTCCTTCTTTTTGTGCTTCCTTTCTCTCCCCTTCTTTTTTCCTTTTTCTCTCCCCTCCCCCTCCTTTTTGTCTCTTTCTCTTCCTTCCTCTCCCCTCCCTCCATCCCTCCTTCCTTCTTTCTTTCTTTGTCTTTCTTCCTTCTCCCTTCCTTCCTTCCTTTTCTTTTGCTTTCTATCTAACTTTCTGTCCTTCTCCCTCCATCCCTACCTTCCTTTTCTTCCTTTCTCTCTCTCTCTCCCTTTCTTTCTAGCCCTCCACTTACTCTTTTCTTTTTCCTTTTTCTCTCCCCTCCCCCTCCTTTCTGTCTCTTTCTCTTCCTTCCTCTCCCCTCCTCCCTCCTTTCTGTCTCTTTCTCTTCCTTCCTCTCCCCTCCCTCCATCCCTCATTCCTTCTTTCTTTCTTTCTTTCTTTCTTTATAAGTTTAATAAATAAATAAATAAAATTTAATATAAATTTAATAAATAAACAAATAAATAAAATTTAATATAAATTTAATAAATAAATACATAAATAAAATTTCTGTTTTTCTTTGTTTCTTTCTCTCCCCTCTCCACCTCTTCTCTCGCCCCCTCCCTCCCTCGCTATCTCTTTCTTTCTTTCATAGTACTTGGGAATTCTGGGAGTTGAAGTTGACACTTCTTAAAAGTCACCAAGGTTGAGAAACACTGCTTTAAAGATTTAAAAGATGCTTTTTAAGTTGATTTGGAAATTGACTTATATGTCTGGAGAGAGAACTCTGAAGCACCAATTTTCCAGTCCCTTTGAAAACTCAATGAATTATGATCCTCTAAATTGTTGTAACCAGTGATCTTAATTGAGGATTCTGGAAATTCATAATAAATAAACTAGGAAGTTGCTGGGAGAGCTGAATTTAGCCACGGATGTAAGATTATAAAAATACCGTATTCAGGGAAGATTCACAGTTGATGTACTGTGGAAAATTCTGCATGTAGAGATGAAAACATCTGCAAGAAAACCACCAAGGACTCCACAACCATGGTTAAACCATGGCTTAGTCAATTGCAGACAGATGTTGTCAAATCACAATTGATACCATTTACATGCAGAGAACTGGGGATGAAAACGCATGCCTGCTAAACCCACCAGGAGATTAATTTCTCTTCTGATAGCAAAATGGGTGTTTCTACAAAGGAAAACTAGTTCAGATTTCATTTTAGTACATAGAATAGGGTTTGGAAGGGACCCTAGAGGTCTTCTAGCCCAACCCGCTGGTGATACTCTGGCCCAGAAGCTATTTTTTTTCATGCCAGGGGCATTTTAAGGGCTATTTATCCATCATGTTAATGAGAATTTCTAATTTTTATAATTGCAAGTGAGTAGCAGAGGGGAAAAAAAAAACAAGTTTTGATATATTCTCATGCCCTTGTCACCTCCCACCTGGACTATTGCAACGCTCTCTACATGGGGCTTCCCTTGAGGAGCACCCGGAGGCTCCAACTGGCGCAGAGTGCGGCCGCGCGGGTGTTAATGGGAGCGACATGGCGTTCCCATGTAACACCCCTCTTGCGCGAGCTGCACTGGCTCCCGGTGGTCTTCCGGGTGCGCTTCAGGGTTCTGGTTACCACCTTTAAAGTGCTCCATGGCTTAGGATCTGGGTACTTGCGGGACCGCCTACTACCACCAATAGCCTCCCACCGGCTGGTACGCTCCCATAGAGAGGGGCTCCTCCGGGTGCCGTCAGCCAAACAATGCCGACTGGCGGCCCCCAGGGGGAGGGCCTTCTCTGTGGGGCACCCACTATCTGGAACGAGCTCCCCCCAGAGATACGGAGGATCCCGGATCTGCACACCTTTCGCCGCGCCTTAAAGACCTTACTATTTCACCAGGCTGGCCTGGCCTAATTTTCCCCCTCTTTTATAAAAGATTTTTAAAATTTTAACTATCTTATATTCAATTTTAAATTGGTTTTAAAAGTTTGGGGTTTTAAAATTGTCGGGGCCAAAATTATTTAATTTGATTTTATTCTGTTTTTAAATTTTGTATTGTATGTGTTTTTATTGTTTGGCTGTGCACCGCCCTGAGTCCTTCGGGAGTAGGGCGGTATAGAAATCTAATAAAATAAATAAATAAAATAAATATTCCTTTTTTTTTTTCCAATGAGATTCCGGCTTCCTGCCAATCATTTAATCTGCATTTAATTCTTATAAATTTGCATCTCTAATTAAAAATTAATGATTGGTGGCAGGAGGTGTTCGACAGGTAAAAAGCATCTTGTTAGGGAGCATCTCCTGCCAAAGAGACCACTGGTGCTTATAGGCCTGATTAAGGATAGAATTGTAATTGTTAAGTACAGCAGTGTTTTGTTTTTTAATTTGATTTATATGCCACCCTTCTCCGGAGACTCAGGGCGGCTTACAATGCGCTAAGCAATAGCCTTCATTCTTTTGTATATTTTATACAAAGTCAGCTTATTGCCCCCACAAACTGGGTCCTCAATTTACCTACCTTAGAAAGGATGGAAGGCTGAGTCAATCTTGAGCCTTGGCGAGATTCGAACCTGCAGTAATTGCAGGCAGCTGGTCTTAATAACCAGGGTGCCTTAGACCACTGTACTACCAAGGTTGTGACTTCTCCAGTGTCACCCAGCCTCAAATCCTCTGGGACCCTCCCCATTATTGTGGGGAGGCAGCTTGGCCCTTGGGCCTGACCCAGTTACAGAAGGAGCTTCCGTGGATAAGCTGGGAACAGAACCTCGGTTTCCAAGTTTCTAGTCCACATGCTCTCTGATATTCGGAGGAGACACAAGTTTGTCCGGAGAACAAAATCAAGGCCTTTCCCTCTTCAGCTGAAGATAGGGTAGTCCTCACTTAATGATCCATTATTTTGCAACTGTCAGCTGAGTTTAAAGCACCCCCAGCTGTCATATCACTTGGGCGGCTGCCTCCCCAGGAACCTGATTGCATGTCAGGTCGAGCTTCGTGACCAGTTGTGGTTTTGTGCTTGTGTGACTGCAATTTACGTTGTTTTTTTAAACTAGTTTTGGTAATAATAAAAAACAAAAACACCCCAACACACCCATTAAAATAAATGGGTTTCCTTAACCAAGAAAAAGGCCAGAAAATTACTTCTGGTCCCGTCCGGTGCTTCAATTTATGACCGTAATTCCAGACACAATTATGGGTGTAGAGGACGATTTGTAATTGAGAATCAACCGTTCTGCGTTGCAACCAATGGGAATGATTACCCATCTTCAAGCTTCCAAGGTTGAGAAACACTGCTCCAGAGGCTTTCTAGGAGCCCGGGGAGGGCAAAACAGCCTGCCCCACGCTCCCCCGGCGCCATCCGGAGGCCAAAAATGGCCCATTTCCCAACTTCCGGTGGGTCCAGAAGGCCCAAAAATCAGCTGGCTGCCGCATGTATGTGTGCTGGAGTTGAGCTAGGGCAACGCTTGCGTGTCCACAGATATGCTCCACGTGCCACCTATGGCACGCATGCCATAGGTTCGCCGTCACTGTTCTAGTCCAACGGTCTGCTCAAGGAAGAGAACCTACACCAGGGGTGTCAAAACTCACAACCTGTGGGCCAGCTGCATCACATGCTGGCCATGCCCACCCTGCTTTAGCAAAGGGGGGTGGGTGGGAGGATTTGCAATACCCCACATGGCAACGCAAAACACCCCTGCTGCCATACACCATCCTGCACAAACGGCTGTCCAATCTTTTCTTAAAAACCTCTGGGGATGGCAACTTCTGGAGGCAAGTGGTTCCACTGGCTAATTGTTCTGTCAGGAAATTTCTCAATTCTAGGTTGCTTCTCTCCTTGATTAATCTCCATCGGTTGCTGCTTCTCCTGCCTTTGGAGAATAGGTGGAACCCCCCCCCATTTTTGGGGGGCAGCCACTCAAAATATTGGAAGGCTGCTATCATGACACCCCCGGTCCTTTTCCCCCCATTAAACTAGACATACCCAGTTCTAGCAACTGTTGTGTTTTATCCTCTAGTCCCCTAATCGTCTTTGTTGCTCTTCTCTGCACTCTTTCCGGAGTCTCAACATCCTTTTTGTATTGTGACGACCAAAACTGAATGTAGGATTCCAAGTGTGGCCTTATAAAGTGGGATTAACACTTCACGTGATCTTGATTCTATCCCTCTGTTGATGCAGCCCAGGATGGTGTTGGCCTTTTTGGCAGCTCCCATCACACTGCAGGCCCATACTTAAATGGTGATCAACTAGGACACCTAGATCCCTTCTCTCTTAATGCCTCACTTTACTTAACGGCAATGCCCTCCAGCATCCCTACGAGAGAACATGCGGGACAGCTTGAGGACCATAATACGGTCGGAAGGGACCTTGGAGGTCTTCTAGTCCAACCCCCTGCTCAAGCAGGAGCTCCTATACCCATGATGGTGAACCTCTGGCATGGAGAGCCCTCTGCGTGCCATTGCCAGCTGCTCTCCTGGTTTCTGGCACGCACATTCAGCACTCCGGTATGCACGAAGACAAACTGGCTGGCGCATGTGTGCGCACCGGAAACCAAAAGACTGGGTATCCTGCACATACATGCTCATCAGCCAGCTGATCTTTGAGTTCACCACACGCATGCACACATACATACATGTTCTGGTTGGGACACTCAGTGCCAAAAAGGTACCCCGTCACTGCCCCTAAACCATTCCAGACAGAGGGTTGCCCAATCTCTTCTTAAAAACCTCCTAGGCAAAACTTCCACCCGTGAACCAAATTAGGCGACGTTTTACTCAGTATTAAATCCTGTGGGCCGGATCTGAGCCCGAGAGAACAAGCCAAACCGCACACACCTCGGGGGGAATAGTTAAGAGATTTTTATTCTAATAGCTTTAATTACAGTGCTCGTTTGTTGAAATGATAACTGAAAACAAGTATACAAAACAGTCGATTACTGTATTGAAAGGAAACAAGAGATTTTTTTTTCTTGTCCACAACACTAAACAAACCGGTTCTGATCGTGTTTTTCTCGAGTCGCAACAGCTCCAGCTTCTTCAGTGTTTTTTTTTTATTATCAAAATACAAAAAGAAAAAAAACGAAACAAAAATTAAAAGTTAAAATCTGGGATGGCAAATCTCAAACCTTGCAGTATGAGAAATGTAAAAAGGGCGTCTCTCGCCTTCCGAAAAGGGAATCTAGACACGTCTCTAAGAATGGAAGGCGCCAGATTATCAAACTCTTGTGTTTTCGATATTCCCACCCACCCCTCCCTTTCCCGGATGAGACAACGGAAAAGCTCATGTGACATTTCTTATTTAAGTAGAGTACTTGTGGCTGCTGCTGTGACATTCGTGCAAGAGGACCGTCTTTGGAAATAATTCTAGGCTGGAGAAATTCAAGGAATTCATTCGAAGGAGCTATGAGCTCCCCAAGCGAAGATGAGGGGAAGATGAAGATGGCACTTGTAGGTTGGAGGGTAAAATTTTTTTTTAAAAAATCCAAATCTAAGGGGCAGTTAAAAGAGTACGGGGCAGTGGGGGGTTGTCCCAATTTCTCGTTAATCTGCAATCTCCACTGAGTTGGCTCTAATTCTTGGGAAAGGCCCAGAGCTTGAAGGAAACTGAGGCTAATTTTATGACCTGGAACAAGGGAAATTTGCGGGTATTCTCTTCACGTCGTTGCAGAAATTGCAAAGGGTCCTGGGTTCAAGTCCTTCTGCCCTCCTACCCACCAGCCTCATCTTCTGAAAAGAAACTCGTTCCCAGGCTTAAGAACAGGGCTCCAGAAATCAGGCCTCAGACCAGATCTGCAAGCCCAGAGGGATCTTGTTTGGATCTAGCCCGCGCACGCACACACGACACAAACAAAACCAGATTCCTGGCAACCATTTTTTTTTTCCTGAATCCACTCAAAGTTGTTGGGTGGGGTTTCTTTTTAAAAACCTTTTTATCATTTTAAAAAGAGCCGAATAATATTGCATAGGAGTACCAGAAACTGCCTCGTGGGAAAAACAAGAACTATTTACATTAAATAAGAAAATAAAAAGCTAAAACTGTTTTTTTTTTTCCTTTCCGGGTGTAGTTTTGCCACATGTACAGCGTGGTGGTGGTGGACAATCCTGTGGACGAGAAGAGATGATGAAAACAGTTTCCGGCACTCATTACTACAAAGTAGCATGGTTTGCCACATTAGAGTAAAGCGAGGAGGAGGAGGAGGGAGAGGGGGGAGAGGAAGGGGAGGGAGATGGGGGGGAGAAAAGAGGATTAATTCAGGGCTTCATTTCTGGTTTCGGAGCTGATTGGACAACCAGTCCAGTCCTTCATAGAGACCGTCCCCACTCGTGGCACAGGTGGCCTGGATGTACCAGTTTCTGTGGCGGAGAGAATGCAATCCTAGTTTGTCTGTGATTTCTGCGGCATTCATAGCGTTCGGCAGGTCCTGGAAAGGGAAGCAACTGGCTTTAGAAAAGGCGTTTCCCCCCCCCCCCCCAACCACACACACACAGGAAAAAAGGCCTATTTTACAAACTTGCTAAACTCCCCCCGCGACAGCAGTCCCCAACTTATGACTACAATTGAGCCCAAAATTGATATTGCTAAGCGAGACATTCGTTAGGTAAGTTTCGCCCCATTTTACAAACTGTCGTCACAGTTGTTCAGTTCAGTCACATGGTGGTTAAGTGATTTTGGCTTCCCCACTGATTTTATTTTATTTATTTTATTTTTCATATTTGTATACCGCCCTACTCCCGAAGGACTCAGGGCGGTGAACAGCCATAATAAATACAAATACATATAGAAATACAAATACATATATTTTGCTCATCAGAAGGTCACAAAAGGGGATCACGTGACCCCCAGGACTCTGTGACTGTCATAAATGTGAGTCAGTTGCCAAGCGTCCGAATTTCAATCACGTTACTAATGGGACGCTGCAACGGACACAAGTGTGAAAAACAGGCTAAGTCACTTTTTTCAGTGCCATTGTAATTTAAAAAGGTCCCTCAATGAAGGTTGTAAGGTGAGGAATAAAGCAAGCGGTCAGGGAGATTTATAAAATAAGACTGGGCAACAAGGAGGAGGGTTCGTAGTAGCAGAATGTCAGAAGTGGAAGAGACCTTGGAGGTCTTCTAGTCAAACCTCCTGCTCAGGCAGGAGACTTTATATCATTTCAGACAAATGTCTGGTCTCTTCTTAAAAGTCTCCAGAGATGGGGCACCCACAACTTCTGGAGGGAAGCCATTCCACTGGTTAATTGTCCTTGAAGATATTCTTGGATAAGAAGTGAATTGTCTTCAAGGAAAACAAAGAAATCCAGCTGCCTTTTGAAAAAACAACTTTGGGACAACCATGACCGGGATGACTGAGAATCTTCATAGACATTTAGCTATAACATTCAGGAAATTTCTCCTTAGTTCTAGGTTGTTTCTCTCCTTGATTAGTTTCCACCCACTGCTTCTTCTCCTGCCCTCAGGTGCTTTGGAGAATAGGGGGACCCCTCTCCTCTTCTCTGTGGCAGCCCCTCAAATACTGGGGGACTGCTGTCCTGTCCCCCCAAGTCCTTCTTTTCTCCAGACTGGCCATTCCCCAGTTCCTGCAACCGTTCGTCGCATTCAAATATGAAGAGCGGTTCCCTCGGGGTCATCTCTTCCCACCTACCTGTTTGTTAGCGAACACTAAAAGGACAGCATCTCTGAGCTCGTCTTCCGCCAACATCCTCATAAGTTCTTCTCTGGCTTCATTGACTCGCTCTCTGTCGTTGCTATCGACCACAAAGATCAAGCCTGAAGGGAAACAGCAATTGTTAAATAAGAACCTGCCAGGGATTCTAGCAAACAGCCATCTAGAACTGCGTTTCTCAACCCTGGCCACTTTCAGGAACGTGGAGTTAAATGCCCAGATTTGCCTAGATTTTGGAGGAGGAAGATGAGGAGAAAAAAAGCATGAATTGGATTCTCAGGGAATTCTGGGAGTTGAAGTCCATTCACCTTCAAGTTGCAGGTGGTCCTGACTCATGGCCACCATTGAGCCCAACATTTCCATTGCCCCATTTTATGACTTTTCTTCCCATAGTTGTAAAACCAATCAATGCAGTTGGTAAGTTAGTTGTTAAATGAATCTGGCTTCCCCCATTGACTTTGCTTGTCATAAGGTCCCAAAAGGGATCACATGACCCCGGGACACTGCAACCGACATAAATACGAGTCAGTTGCCAAGCGTCCAAATTTTGATCATGTGACCCTGGGGGTGCTGTACCAGTTGTTAAGTGTGAAAAAATTTAAAGCCACTTTTTTCAGTGCTGTTGTAACTTTGAATGGTCACTAAACAAATGGCTGTAAGTTGAGCACCACCTGTATAAAGTAGGCTGGACTTCAATTCCCAGAATTCCTCAGCCAGAATGATGGATGCAGAATCCAGAGGTCCACACACCTTAAAATAAGCAAGTTTGAGGAACAATACTTTAGGGTGTTTGTTCAAAACTAACTAATGGAAGGGATGGGGGGGGATTTGTCTCCATTCAGAGGGAAAAAATATTATTTTTATAATCTAAGTCCTGGTAGATATACACACACAGGGAGAGAAACATCTGGCCACATTAGGCTTCAAGCAATACGAAATTGACTTCTGGATGTTTGTAAATAGCGTCCACAGTCACATGTACCTTAATCCAATTTTCTTTGATTGCTGGATTTTAAAACTAGTCACACGAGAGAGTAAAGGCAGTAAACTATGCAAGGGTGTAATTTACTGTTTCAAGTGAACCACACACCGCAGAGACTGATCTTCCCAGTCGGCTTCAAAAATTTAACATGCTGCAATTCTCACTCAAGAGAATTACAACTTTGGGAAACGGATATACAGAAAGAGAAGCAGGATATTTTTTTAGACAAAGCTGGAAACCGGACGAAGGGGAAGAGACAAAATGTTGTCAATGAACTTAAGAGATGGATGGTTCCCAAATTGGACAAACAAATCAATAAAAAGGTTCTGGGTAAGGGGATTGTACACAAGGCAATTAAGACCAACAGTTTGTGTATAAACAGTTTCACAATGTAGGAGAAAATAGCCCATCCCCCACTGTTGTTTGCATTTATCCCACATTACTACACATCAATTTTCTATCAGCAACATGCCGATGTGGTTAACCTGCTGGCAGTGATTAAAAGGTCACCCTGAAAGGGGTTGTGTGTGACCACAGGAATGAGGGACATGGGGGGGGGGGGGGGGGAAAGACAAGGAAGGAAAGGAGGGAGGCAGAGAGAGAAGGTAGGAGGAAGAAGAGAGAGAGACAGAAAGAAAGAGGGGAAGGAAGAGAGGGAAGAGGGAGGGAAGGTGGAAGAGAAAGAAAAAGGAAAGGAGGAACAAAGGAGAGAGAAGGGAAGGACAGAGAAAGAGGAGGGAAGGAAGAAAGGATATAAGAAAACTACCAACTGGATTTTTTTTTTTTTTTTTTTGCATAACTACCAATTACACTCAGATAAGAAGCTGAAACAGCTTACAAACACTGTTAGGTAACAGTAACACTGCATTTAATCTTCCATTCTTAGCACCAAATGAACAATGCTCTATTTTTTCCCCTTTGATTTAGCAAAAGATCAGGGTTTCATCTCTGGAAGAGGCAAACCAGATGAAGCAAAGGCTGCTGGTGTGCCAAGCACAAAGGATCGCCTAAGATCAGGGCAAAGGCAGAATTGTGGATTAGTCTTTCCCCTGGTCTATAGCTCACGTTTTCTGGGTATTATGCTAAATCATGTATTTTCTTAATCCACATTTATATTTTAACAGGCTATGTGAATCTGGCAGCCAAGGAGCCAAAGCCTTTCACCCATTTAATTTGGCAACTTCAGGGATGGAATACAGGGCTCCTAACAACAAAGCACAACTGCACTGTTCCTCAACCATGTCAGCTTTGAGTTGGTTGGACTTTACCTCCCAGAACTCCCCAGAAAACCTAGCTTGCTGGGGGATTCTGGGAATTGAAGTCCACCATTTTGAAAGTTGGCAAACTGAATAACCAGTTGCCAAATGAAGTTGGAAAGGACCTTGGAGGTCTTCTAGTCCAACCCACCGTTCAGGCAGGAAACCCTACATCATTCCAGACAAATGGCTGTCCAATCTCTTCTTAAAAACTTCCAGTGTTGAAGCACCCACAACTTCTGGAGAGAACTTCTGGAGAGAACTTCTGGACAGAAGTTGTTCCACTGATTAATTGTTCTCATTGTCAGGAATCCAAAGATGCTTTTTCAAGTGGCAACTGGACTTTCTGGTTTTTCTTTGAAGATGTTCTTGGATGAGAAGTGAAACGTCATCAAAGAAAAACCAGAAAGCCCCGTTGCCACTTGAAAAAACACCTTTGGGACAACCATGACCTGGATGACTGAGAATCTCTACAGACATTTAGCTATATCCTATAGCTATAGGTTATAAGGTTAGGTTATAAGGTTAGCTATAACCTATAGCTATAGGTTATTAGCTATAAAATTTAGGGAAATTTCTCCTCAAGTACAGGTTGCTTCTCTCCTTGATTGCTTTACATCCATTATTCCTTGTCCTGCCTTCAGGTGCTTTGGAGAATAGCTTGACTCCCTCTTCGTTGTGGCAACCCCTGAGATATTGTCTGGAATGGAAGGATCTGCAAGCCTCTTTCCATTCCAGCTACTTTAGCAAAAACACTGTAGGATTAATGGTCACTAAATGAAATGTTGTAAGTCGAGGACTGCCTGTGTCCTCCACAACATTTCCATTTGATTCATGCAGTATAAAAGATTTCTTGGTGCTGTCGATGCAATTCTGGAGCAATTTAATGCTGATGCAGATTAAAGAGATAAGACAGTGTGTGTCTTGCAGAACGCAAACAACTCACCTTGTGTATTTTGGAAATAATGGCGCCAGAGTGGTCTGATCTTATCCTGTCCGCCGACATCCCACACCGTGAAGCTAATATTCTTGTATTCTACTGTTTCTACATTAAAACCTAAACAGGAATAAGTGAGAGAGAATGTGCTCAGTTAATAGGCAAAAGATACACATATTGATTTAAGGTGATGTCAATCGCAGAGTCTCCTCATAAGCAAGCATTGCAATATTATAAAGAAAAACCTAACCTTTCCCTCTGCATTTATAAAGTGATATTTAAAAAGCTGAGAGCCAATTTGGTGTAATGTTTGAGGCACCAGAGTAGAAACCAAGTGACCATGAGTTCTAGTCCTGCCAAAGCACAAAGCCAGCTGGGTAACTTTGGCCCAATCACCAGGAGACGGTGAGTTCTAGTCCTGCTTTAACTGTGAAAGCAGGCTGGGTGACTTTGGCCCAATCACCAGGAGACGGTGAGTTCTGGGTGACTTTGGGTCAATCACCAGGAGATGTAGAATCACCATCAGTGGCACAGCTTATATCCTGTAGGCATAGATGCACCTTCCTTGCACCTATGCCTGTGGTGGTGCAGTGGTTAGAGTGCAGTACTGCAGGTTATTGCTGCCAGCTGCCACAGTTCGGCAGTTTGATCCTGACCAGCTCGAGGTTAACTCAGCCTTCCATCTTTCCAAGGTCACTAAAATGAGGATCTCCAAGGTACCCTCCAATCAAGAGTTCTATAATATTTCACAGTATATGTGTAGTTTTTAAATATATCTATACTTTCTTCTGTTCAGTTTTGTGTCCAGTTCTCAGAAACTGAACAAGAACAAATGAATGAGTGTGTTCCTACATAGTTTTTTTTAAAAAAAAAAACAGTTCTAAACTTCAACAGTGATACTGTGAAGACTAAATAGAAAAAAGGTTTTAAGATCATGCCTTTTTATTTTACACACTTGAAAAATAATACAGGTAGTCCTCATTTAGTGACCGTTTGAAATTACAATGGCACTGAAAAAAACTAACATGACAGTTTTTCACCCTTACAACCGCTGTAGCATCCCCATGGTCACAAGATCAAAATTCAGACCCTTGGCAACTGACTCAAATTATATGACGGTTGCAGCATCTTGGGGGCCATGTGATTCCCTTTTGTGGCCTTGTGAACAGCAACGTCAATGGGAAACAAGATTCACTTAACAATCGTGTGACTTAACACACTTAAGCAATTCACTTGACAACTGTGGAAGGAAAGGTCGTAAAATGGGACAAAACTCACTTAATAAATGTCTCACTTAGCAACAGAAATTTTGGGCTTAACTGTAGCTATAAGTCGAGGACTACCTGCACACAGTATGTCCATAATGCAGTTTCCTTTAGTTCAAGCAAATCCAAAAATGCAGCGCAGAAGTAAGATCTTGAATTAATTAAGGCTCATGATCTTGGTTATTGTTCATCACCAAATGAGCAACCTGGACAAGCTAATCTTCATTTTTATCCAGGGTTGTGCAAAATATACCCATATACAGTAATTTTATTTTAAACCCAGACTTAACTGGAATTAAGAGAATCTTAAATTCTTACCTATAGTAGGGATGGTAGTTACTATTTCCCCGAGTTTAAGCTTGTACAGTATGGTAGTTTTTCCTGCGGCATCCAGTCCGACCATAAGTATACGCATTTCTTTTTTGCCGAAGAGGCCTTTGAAAAGGTTGGCAAAAATATTTCCCATGTTTGAGGATGTCGTTCACCCACTGGCCAAGAAAATCTGGAAGACAAAGGGATTCATTAGCTCAGTAAAATGTTGTGATCATAGCTAGCCCCAAAAGTATACATTAGTGGCCCTCGTGAAATGAGGGGGATTTATTTCTCATGTAAACATTTGTACAGGTAGTCCACGATTTACAACCATTTTAGTGACCGTTCGAAGTTACGACGGCATTGAAAAAAGCAACTTATGAGCATATTTCACACAACTGTTGCAGCATCCCTCTGGTCACATGATCAAAATTCGGACGCTTGGCAACTGACATATTTATGACCATGGCAGTGTCCCCAAAGTTACACAATCCCCTTTTGCAACCTTCTGACAAGCAAAGTCCATGGGAAAGCGAGATTCACTTAACAACTGTATGACTAACTTAACCACTGCAGTGAGTCACTTAACAATTGTTTCAAGAAAGGTTGTAAAATGGGCAAAAATCACTTAAAAACAGCCTTGCTTAACAACAGAAATATTGGGGGGGGGGGAATTGTGGTTTTAAGCAGGGCGGATGTGATTTAAATCAAGTTGATTTAAATCACAATTTAAATCATGATTTAAATCACTAGTAAAAAGGCTTGATTTAAATCAACTCGATTTAAATCATAATTTTTAAAGAGCAGCTGACATCTCTTTTCTGGCAGTGGCTCCTCCTCTGACCCGCTGTTGACTCACCAACAGTCCCAATATTGCAGAATATACAGCCTCATGCTACATAACTAAGGTCCATTTCATAGTGATTAAACTAAATTATTAATGTATCTTAAATAGAAAACTATCTTTAGATAGATTTTTACTCCCAAAGCATTTTATTAAAATAAATTTGATAAAAATCAAAAAAATCCGATTTAAATTTTAAAAAAATCTGATTTTTTTGATTTTTTTTTAAAAAAAATCATTGATTTTTATCCACCCTGGTTTTAAGTCAAATACTAGCTGTAGTCAGTTTGTGGCAACAGACATTCAAAACAGAAGCTGAGCATGTAAACAGCAGCTTAGAAGACAGTATTTAGACAGATTAAATTGTCATGTATACACAAAGAGAGCAACAGGTATTTACATCACAGGGTAAAAAACCTTTGGCAGGAGATGGGCCATTTGCTCCAATATACAATTATTATAATGATCACATGTTCTATGAAACTACAGTAAAAAGGTGAAAAAACAGTCATTGAAAGAGAACGGAGGGAGAGGGGAGGGAAAGGAAGGAAAGGAAAGGTCTTCAACACAGAAACAGGAGAATAAAATGTCAAGATTTCTCCTGTTCCTTAAATGAGAAAGCCATTAGCCCTGCGCTCCCACAGAGAGGGCCTCCTCAGGGTGCCATCAGCCAATCAATGCAGGCTGGTGACCCCCAGGGGGAGGGCCTTCTCTGTGGGGGCACCTACCCTCTGGAATCAGTTGCCCCCAGAGATAAGGAGAATCCAAGACCTTAGCGCCTTCCGCCGTGCCCTTAAAACCCACTTTTTCCAGCAAGCCGGGCTGGCTTAAGAAGAAATTTTAAATGTTTTAATTGGTTTGTATTTTTAATTTTGGGCCAAATTTATATATATTTTAATTGTTTTTAATATTTGTATTTCATGTTTTTTAATTCTGGCTGTACACCGCCCTGAGTCCTCAGGGAGAAGGGCCGTATATAAATTTAAAATAAAATAAAAATAAAAATAAAATAAATTAGCTAGGACAAATCACCACCGATTGTGGCATAATGCTATTCAATATTAATCATACTTAATTAGAACAAACTATGCTAGGAACCTTTTTAACAGTAGAATGGATCAAGATGATTATATGAATTTTTTCTTAATGAAAATAACCTCCATCGTACCATGCATGCATTTTCCCTCTCTGAGGGAACCGAGTCCAATTCTAAGTTGGCAGAATCCAGTTTGACCATACGATTCTCTCAAAGAAGGCTGCTCATAGTTCTAGAGCCCAAGCACCATTAGGTGCTTAGCTAACAATGCTCCTGGGATTCTCCCCTTGATTCTCCTGACATAATAATAAGCGAGTTGTCAATAGCCAGTTTCTACTCCTGGCAGAAAGAAAGGCAGCCAATTCTTCAGAGAAGCACATGACAGTAGTCTTAATATAGGCAGTCTTCGACTTACGACCGTAGGGAGCCCAAAATTTCTGTTGCTAAGCGAGACCATTGTTAAATGAATTTTGCCTCATTTTACAACCTTTCTTGGCCCAGTTATTAAGTGAACCACTGCAGCTAAGTGAGTAACACAGTTAAGTGAATCCGTTGACTTTGCTCGTCAGAAGGTCACATAACTCTGGGACAATGCAGCCGTCATAAATATGAGTCAGTTGCCGAGCGTCTGAATTTTGATCACGTGACCATGGGGACGCTGCCATTTTCCTCAGTCCTGTTGTAACTTTGAACGGTCCCTAACTGAACTGTTGTTAAGTCGAAGGTTGCCTGTATAACATTTATTTCATTTATTAAATTTATATGCCACCCATCTTGTGGTTTGAAACTAACAGCACAGGACATTTGTATGCTCTTTCCAACTTTTTGACGAGCAATGAAATGTTAGAAAGATGACTTGGGAATACAAATTATGACTACCTGGGAACAGGAATCACAGAACAATAAATCAGTATTTTGTCCATGACAAAAGATCGCCAACTATCAAGGAAGTTTTCACCTGAGCTGTGAAGAGCAATTCCCCATTGTTTATAACTGGGCAGCTGCAATATTTAGCCAGAAAAACCTTTCCAAGCACCGTATTTATGCTATTATAAATTAATTAGGTCTACAGAAGTATATTTAGCTCAGTACTTAGCGTGCCCTGTCATTACTGCGTTAATTTCCAAGGGAGTCATTTGAGGAACTACTTCTGAAAAGACATAAGTGCTTCCCTGCTATATAACACAGCCTGCTATTTCCTTCCCGTCCCTGCTACACCACCCTAAGCTGGGGTAATGTAAGGGGGGGGGGGGAGATACATTTTGCTGCTTCCCTTTTGGCTGGAGCTCACTTTAACCTCTATTTCCAGAATCTGGCTCCACAGCCAGTGAGAGGTCTTTCCCCTCAATATTCTTTCGAAACCCATCAGGGACCACTTCCACCGCACCCATCCTCCAGTACTAAGCCAGATGCCTCAAACTCTTTCGTTCCAAGACCAGAAACGTCTCTTGTCAACCATTCCATGCCCTTTTGAAGGACACAAGAGCCATTAATTGGAAGCAAATCTTTGCAGCTCAGGATTGAACTGGGGGGTCCTCGGTGCTCTTCTTGCTGACGTTTCATAACCCAGGTAGGTAGGTAATATCATCACTGCTAGAAGGGAGTGTGGTTTGCAGGGTGGAAGACGAGGACAACTGTGGGGTCCTTGGTGCTCTCCGAGCTGGGTGTCATTACCCCACTAGCACTTCCTTCAGTGGTAGAAGGAAGTGTGATTTGCAGAGTGAAGGAAGAGGAGGACGACGACTGTGGGGTCCTTGGGGCTGAGCTTGATTCCTTTCTTGCAGATGGTTAATGACCAAACTAGATAACATCATCAGTGCTAGAAACTAGAACACCATTCCCTTACAGCACTGATGACATTACCTAGTGTGGCAATGAAATGTCTGGAAGAAAGCAACCAATCTCGGAGAGCACTGAGGACTCCAAAACCTCCTCTCTGCAAACCCCACTCCCTTCTAGCACTGATGATGTTCCATAGTTGGGTCACAAAAGTTGGGCGCAAGAAAACAACCAAGTTCAGAGAGCACCCAAGGATTACATTATTCTATTATTTTTTTCCTCTTCTGCAGGTCTGGCTCCTAAACTCCATGCTGTTATAGATCCTGATACAGTCCAGCTGGGATAAGCAATATTGTCAGCAGATAAAACCAAGTTATTAAATTTAACTCAGCAAGCAGGATTGTATTTGCCATTCATAAACCCTTGAAAATTTGGTCCACTAGTTAGTGGATAGCTAATGCAGTGGCTTATTGCTTGGAATCAACACACAGTCAGGTGCTCAACCCAGCAAGCGGCTGGCACATTCTGGGCTAACCTTGACTTCAGGATCAATATCCCAAGCTATGCTCTGGGGATTTCTCTCAGGGTTCACAGAGGGAATTGCGTTTTCGTAGAGATTGCTCTGTGTTAATTGAGCTACTCAGGCAAAACCACTGCAGCCTACCCAATTCCCGAGATGTCAGAAAACAAGCATCTATCTTATTTACGGATGGCCATAGAGCATAGTATAAAAAACCCTGGGTGTGTTTTTTTCACCACTGCAATTAACAGAATACAGATAGGTGTGAGTTTTAAGAGGGATGAGTGTTCTTCCCTAGCCAGATCCACTACAAAAATATCAAAGAGAGGTGGAGATCTATGATACTTGAAGGGAAAGTGTTTTGAAGAGAAAGATCAATAGAAATAAGGCCTCAGTTGCACACAAATATTTTTTCAGCCTAAAGTAGCCTTATAGTCTACTATTATACAGGGAGAGATTTAATTCAACCAATGGAAGCAGCCTTCATTTCTAACCCAGAACATCTGGGGGGGGGGGGGGGGAAGCCAATTTTCTTGCCAATCCTTCACTGCATTTGTCTTGGCAACTACAGGCAGTCCTCGACTTACAACAGTTCATTTAGTGACCGTTTAAAGTTACAATGGTGTGGGAAAAAAGTGACAGACTGTTTTTCATACAACTGTTGCAGTGTCCCATGGTTACGTGATTAAAATTCAGATGCCTGGCACGACTCGTATTTATGACGGTTGCAGTGTCCCTGGATCATGTGATTTCCCCCTCTGCAACCTTCTGACAAGCAAAATCTATGGGGAAGCCAGATTCACATAATGACCGTGTGACTCACTTAACTCTGGCAAGGACATAAAATGGGGAAATCCTCACTTAAGAATGTCTTGTTTAGCAACAGAAATTTTGGGCTCAATTGTGGTCCTAAGGAGAGGATTACTTGTATTCCATTTGTGGAGCACAACATTTTTTTTCTTTTAAACTTGGAAGCTGAGTGGTTTTGAGCTTCCAGTTTGCAAATTCTCCCACCCAGATATTCCTTACTGGACAATATAGGAAGAGGGAGAAACAATGGAGGATCACAACACTGTGTGGAACTGCTTGCATTATGGAATTGTGGGTGCTTAATTTCAAGATAAGATTAGACAACCATTTGTCTTAGATGGCATGAGAACACCTGCCTTGGACCACACGATCTCTAAGGTCCCTTCTGATCCTCTCATTCTTAGACTGCTGGCTTAGACTGTCTTCATGATTTAGTATCTAATTCTAAATTCTAAGACCCACATGTGATGCAATACTTTGATAGCTAGCCCTTTAACACTGCATTTGAATTCCTCTACAGGTAAGCTTTGATTTACAACAGTTCATTTAGTGACCACTCAGTTACAACAGCACTGAAAAAAAGTGACTTATGATCATTTTTCACTTACGATGGTTACAGCATCTCCATGGCAACATAATCAAAATTCAGATGCCTGGCAACTGGTTTGTATTTATGACAGCAAAGTGAACGGGGAAGCCAGATTCACTTAACAACCGTGTTACCAACTTAACTGCAATGATTCACTCAACAAATGTGGCAAGAAAGGTCGTAAAATAAGGCAAAACTTACTTAACAAATTTCTTATTTAGCAGTATAAATATTGGGCTCAATTGTGGTTGTAAGTTGAGGACTATCTGTATTGAAATACAGTACAGATCACTTGATTTAGCAAAAAATTGTGATTTTTTTTTACTATTTGTAATGATGCAATTGATACCATGTGGGTTGAATATTCTGCAGTATTTCCAGAAAGCAAATTCCCTAGCTTTATTATATGTGTCTATAATAAAATCTAAGAGGGTCCCAGACAATACTGCTTTACATGAACATTTTTTCTAGTTTTAAATTACTGTATTAAGCTGCATTACTCATTAATTGGGTGCACATGCAAAAATAAGGGGTTTTTTTTTACCCAGTAGAATAATTAAAAATTAGAGGAAACAAAATAGCAGCATGTTATTTATTTAATTCATACAGCCATCCATCTCACGAAGTGACTCTGGGAACCATACAAATAATATAAAAATAATGATAAAAGTAAAACAATAAAAACGATCATTAAAATTAAAATATTAAAAATTGAAACACAAAACAAGTATAGATTGAGTGTATCAACCACAATATTTGATGAAGACATCATGGATGGTAAAAGGCAAATGAAAATAGCAGTAAAGTGGCATTTCCTAGTTCTCCAAAGAACTACTTAGAAATAAGAATTAAAACTAGGTTTTTACCACTCAGCAAGAAAAGTGATGAATAATACAAAAAGTAACTGCTATAATCAGAACTGTGCTAGATTCCCCTGCCTACCAGCTATAAAAAAAAGGGTGGCTGGAATAAAAGTTGCAGTTACATTTTCAATTTGTTCCAGGTGAGATTCATGGAAATCTAATTACCGGTATACATTCACATTTTATCAGTAGCCTGACACTGAAACTTCTCCATAAGATTTAAGAGCAGGTATTTCAAGATATGTGAAAGTTTGTTAATTTAGTACTCATTCCCCCCCCCCCCCCCCCCCACGTGGAACTTAAAAGCCTTTTTTATATGATTATTGCACTTACGCACTGAAGTTGAGCTGGACAATGTAACTCATAAATGTGCACTCCTAATACATACTAGACCCGTGATGGCGAACCTATGGCACAGTAGCATGTGGAGCCATATCTGTGGGCCCACGAGCGTTGCCCTAGCTCAGCTCCAGTGCACATGTGCGCGCCCGCCAGCTGATTTTCGGGCCTTCCACTATTACCTGTACTAAAGCAACACCTTAAATCAGTTCAGCCAAAAACAAGGAGGCAGCCGATGTTATTTGTATAAAACAGGTATAACAGGTTCCACCTGCTTGGCTCCCTCCGCCCCAGGAAATTCTGCTGCCATATCCTGTACTAACCAAAGCTTCCAGGGCACCTTTAAAGACAGCCCTACACAGAGGGTATTATGATGTCCTAACCTTGAAGTTTCCTTCCTTCAACTGCGATGCAGCTGCTGTTTGCCTGCCCTTGATTCAAGGGGTAACAGTCACCAGATTTAATTCAATCTTAGTCAGCAAGAGAGCTGCAGTTCCAGCTGGCGGGGTCCAGAAGAACCTTTTCTGCTGTGGTTCCCCCACCCTCTGCAATATGGTGCCGCGTGAGGCGAGATTTTCATCCACCTACCTACCTTTTTGGTCTTCTGGAAAGGCCTTGAAACCTGGCTCTGCCATCTGGCCTGGGGTCTTGATGTGGGTGTTACACGTTGCGGTACAAGCAGTCCTTGACTTACGACCACAATCGAGCCCAAAATTTCTGTTGCTAAGTGAGACAGTTAAGTTAGTTTTGCCTGATTATATAATCTTTCTTGCCAGAGTTAAGTGGATCACTGCAGTTCTTAAGTGAACCTCACTTCTCTGTTGACTTTGCTTGTTGGAAGGTTGCAAAGGGGATCACATGACCCCGGGATGCTGCAACCGTCATAAATACGAACCAGTTGTCAAAAGAGTCTGAATTTTGACCATGGAGATGTTGCAACCATTGTGTGAAAAAGATTCATAGGTCACTTTTTTCTGTGCTGTTGTAACTTCAAACTGTTACTAAACAAACAATTTTAAGTCGAGCACCACCTGTATTCCAGGAAGACATCACACCTTGTTTCGTCTCCTAAAAGCAGTATGTCAAAGAGAAGTCTTTTAAGTGAAGCAGGAACAGGGATGGATGAAAAGTAAACACTGGTCTCTAGCAGTTCAGAGTTGGAAGGGGTAGGTGTAGAAAACAGATCCAACTTCGGTACAATAGGTTTTCCAGACTCAAAGCACCCAAAATCTTCCAACCTGCTTGAAGCTAGGAGCACGAAAAGGAAATACAAGTAGTCCTTGTCTTACAATTCATTTAGTGACCGTTCAAAATTACAATGGCACTGAAAATAGTGGCTTATGACCGTTTTTCATACTTACACCATTGCAGCATCCCCATGGTCACGTGATTAAAATTTTGACACCTGGCACTGACTTTTATTTGTGATGGTTGCAATATCCCTGGGTCATGTGATCCCCTTTTGCGACCTTCTGATGAGCAAAGTCAATGGGGGAGTCAGACTCACTTAACAACTGTCTTACTAATTTAACAATTGCAATGATTCACTTAACGATGGCAAGAAAGGTCATAATATGGGCTCAAACTTATTTAATAATTGTCTCACATAGCCATAGAAATTTTGGGCTCAATTGTAGTTGATGACTCTCTGAACAAGGGCCTTGCTTTTATAACCTGGAGCAATCCTCCTGATTTAAGACAATACTCCATTGTACTGCATGTTTAGGAACCTGTTCCTCCCAGATGAAGTTGCCCATTGCGGCTAACACATTATGGCAACTGTGAAGTGATCCCAGCCAGGATAATAGGACGGTTTATGGTTTGCTAATTTAATTTCAAAGGAAGATATAAATGCCGTATGAATATGGAGATTGCAAAAAAAATGCCAGACATAGCTGAATTAACATAATTGTTCCTCAAGCTTGTTCCAGACAATTACACACTAAATCACCAAACATATCAGGCCAAGCAATTCAAGCCAGACTATGTGCTATTTGTAATCATGGGCACATGATTACAAATCATGTAATGCTTCTAAGAGATGATTAGAAGATGCATCTAAAGCAGCTGATCGGAAGCAAATAAGAAAAGGAATTGCAATAAAAAGCTCAAATATTTTGATTTTCATTGTAGCTGAAATTTGTAGGAAATGCAATCCAAATTACCTGCAAGGTGTGCCAAATTGCACATCCCAAATTTATTACAGGTAGTTGAGTTACGACCACAGTAGAGCTCAAAATTTCTGTTGTTAAGCAAGACAGTTGTTAAGTGAGTTTTGGTTCATATTATGATCTTTCTTGCCACAGTTCTTAAGTGAATCACTACATCTGTTAAGCTATTAACACGGATAAGTGAATCTGGCTTCCCCCACTGGACTTTGTTTCAACCATGAAGTTGGCTGTACTGTGGTCATTTTTCTTTTTTGTAGTCTCTAAGGAGGTTTCTTTTCTCACTGTTTCAGCCTGGAGCGAAGGAGCCAGGGAGAGGGTGGGGGTTGTAGTCAAAATAAAATTATTTTCCCTGGGAATCACGGACAATTGTGCAGGTGTCCGCAGGGTGGAGATTGAGGTCATCTAGCAACTGTGCTTTATGCTGATTGGACCATGTGACTGAGACTCTGGGGTAAGTGATAAAAGTTTTACTTTTAATGGGGGGGGGGGAACCAGCGCCAATTTAGAGCCAATTTTCCACCAGGAATATGCCAATTTGATATGTCCTAATAAAATGTTCTTTGAGAAACCTGCTTGCCTCTCAGTTCTTATTGAACTGGGATGTATTACTTGGAACCTTGACACTTTGCTTGACAGAAAATCGCAAAAGCGGATCATGTGATCCCAGGACGATGCAACTGTCAGAAAGGCCAGTTGTCAACCGTCCCAATTTTGATCACATCACCATGGGGATACTGCAATGGTTGCAAGTATTCTAAATGAACTGTTGTTAAGTTGAGGATTACCGGTATGGTAGTAGTATAATAAAGGTACTCATTGACTGACAACCATTTGTTTAGCAATCTTTCAAAGAACTGAGTGGTTGGCAACCAGATTTCCAACAGCTGCAGAGTCCTACCATCATGTGACCTTCTTAACTGGCTTCTGACAAGCAAAGTCAATGAGGAATCAGCAGATTTGCTTAACAACTGTGTGACTCACTTAACAACTGCAATGGTTCATTTAACGATTATGGCAAAAAAGATCATAAAACCAGGCACAATTGCCTTGTTTAGCAATGGAAATCTTGGTTTCAATGGTGATCGAGGACTACCTGAACTATCTTTTATCTCTCACCTCTGATGAAAAGTGCTCACCTTATGCACATTCTTTAAGGAAAGCTACACAAGAGATTGCCAGCATTGTTAAAGAAATCTCCAAATGTTTCAAAAGTGTAGATGATGGCAAAGATCGTATAGAGTTGCAAGAACTTTGTGGAGGACAGTAACTTTCAAAAATTTCTGATGAATTAACAAACAAGGAAAAATCTACGCTGGAAAATAAAGGGGGTGGGGGAAAGTGAAGCTGAGTAACTGAGATATTTGCTTCTGAATCTATATTAGTTTCTGCATCTTGTTTATATTTCTCCATGTCACAAAGAAAAAGATGAAAACAGTAAACTAGCCAAAATTTAAGATAGGCTGGTGAATTATATCACAGAAAAACAAATGTTAAAAATCAGAAAATATATGTTAGAATTCACTAAGAAAAAAAATAAATTTAGCCATGGCATTCCCCTTGACATTGTTTTTATTGCAAAGACTGGTTCTTAAATACAAAGATTAATGTTTAAAACAATTGCCCTCTCATTATCCCAAATATTTATGAGGGGAATGTCATTACCAGATATTGGCAACATGGAAAGCTATTTAACATATTTCCTTTAAAAAAAATTTAATCAAAGAGGCCTTTCTCCACTGGAGTGCATCTGGCTGATCAGCAGAAACTAGCAATATCAATCCAGCCTGACATTTCCTGGTATTTCAGGAAAAAGATACTTATGCAACAAATTAGGTTGTCCTGAGATGGCTTTGATGATCAGAATTATATTGTACTGTAGTTGCCTGCATGGCAAAGATAGAGATCCAGTTTACAACCATGGAAATGGCTAGGAGAACAGCTTTGAGAAGCATAAGCCTAGAAGGGATCTTGGAGGTCATCTAGTTCAACCCTTTGCTCAAGGCAGAAGAACTCATGCCATCGTGGTCAAATGGTTGTCCAATCTTTTCTTGAAAATGTCCAGAGATGGAACATCCACAATTCCAGGAGAGAAGTTGTTCCACTGCTTCATAGTCCTGCCAGGGAATTCCTCCTCATTTTTAGGTTGCATCTCCCTCTGACCAGCTTCCATTCCTTTCTTCCTCCAACCCTTCTTTCCCCTGCTCTTCTTTCTCGTATCCTTCCTTCCTTCCCTTTCCTTCCGTCCCCTCTTTCTCCTTCTTTCCTTCCCTCTACCCTCCCTTCCCATTTCATGGCCGTTTGCCTAACAAGCTTAAGGAAGACATAGAAAGACATAGCTAAAATCTTGTACAATAATCTAATGGTGATTCGTATTTCTGTGATGGCTTAATATCTAACCCTCCCTCCCAAATCCTAGGGCTGGAAGGGACCTTGGAGGTCATCTAGCCCAACCCAAGGGCCAACATCCTTCACACCACCCTGGACAAATGGATTAAGGCTCTTGTCCAGGCCTGTCATCGCAGACCTTTTGAGTCTGATTTCCTCAACTAATAAAGAGGAAGAGAGTCTTCCCCACCGTAATGCATGTACTTGAAACTCCCTGGCCTTGCGCAACTGTTTGTCCTGCTGATGAAGTCACCAGCAAGTGACTAAGGGATCCCAAATCCCCACCCATTTCGTGTCTTTGGGGCCAAATTCCAGCAGAGGGAAGAAAAAAGACCCCCCATCCCATCCTCCACCCCCAAATAACATCATCCAACCCAAACCCCATAATCCACACCAAACCCTTTCATCCCCCTCCCAACCCCACCCTGCTTCTCTGAACCCCATCCTCCACTCCCAAATCCTTTCATCCTCCTCTCAAACCGATCATTCACGCAGGCAATCCCATCATCCACCCCCCAGACTCCACCACCCTCCCCAAACCCCATCATCCACTCCAAACCCGTTCATCTTTCTCCCAATCCCATCACCCTACCCCAAAACCCATCATCCGGCCTCGGTGGCCACCCTGCCTTCCCCCCGTGTTTCATGGAGGCTACTCAGCCAGGCCAAGTACAACCCAGGACCGGGGTGGTGGTGGTGGAAGAAGTGACACCCCTCCCAACCCCACAGTAGGGCAAACCGTCCGAGGTCTAACGAGGAGAGAGGATCCCGCGCAAGGGCCGCCTTCTCGCCCTCTGATTTACAGTCCCCTTCTCGAGGGGCTGGGGATGAGGGGAATGATGGTACCCCGCTGCCCCCTCCCCCCGTCTATGGTGGGGGACATCGGGGAAGGTCAAAGGAGTTAAAGCGCCTCACAGCTCGGTCGGGAGAAAAGCGGGAGTCGGGGGGATGCTGCCCCGCCCGGCCCCGAGCTAGGCCCGGCCGCCTCAGCTCGGACCATTGGCGAAAGAAAGGTCGGTTCGGACCACGGCCGGGCCGCCGCCATGACTTCGTGAGGGGTGGGCTGCTTACCGGGCGACGTAGCGGGGGTGCCTGGCTGCGGGGAGTCTCCTCCGTCGTCGTCCTCTCCGGTCCCGCCGGGTGCCTCACCTGCTTCTGGCCTTCGCCTTCCGCCTCCCTCACAGCCTCCCTCACTGCGCACAAGATGGCGGCTCCCGGCGGCCACGTCAGTGCCAAGGGCCCCGCAAAGCACGACGGGAAACGCGGGGTTGGGTTGGGTGTGCTTCTCTCTCTCTCTTTCTCTCTCTCTCTCTCTCTTTTTTTTTTTTTAATGTCCCTTCCTTTCCCCGCCCCCTCCTGCTTCCCCCCCCCTCTCTCGCCAAAAGGAGGAGACGGACCAGAGACAGGGGAGGCGTGGCCAAAGCCCTGCGGAGGAGGAGGAGGAGGAGGAGGAGGAGAAAAAGAGGAGCATGCGCGCTCCCCTTCCTCGCCTCGCGCGCCCTGGCGACCGTTAGAAAGCGTTAAGGGAAGGGGCCGCGTGCCCCCCCTTTTTTTCTTCTTTAAAGGGGTGAGGTGCGCGCACGCGCGTGGATGGATAAAGTGGCGGGGCCTCGCGGGGAAGATTCTGTGGCGCGCGCGCCTGGGGGGTGGGGGCCGTTGGGCTCGCGCCTCGTGAGGAGGGAGGGAGGGAGGTACGACAAAGCCCATCATCCCCACACACCCGGGTGGCCTTCGTACAGGTGGTAGTCCTTGATTTACAGCAGTTTGTTGTAAGTGACCCGTTCAAAATTACAAGGGCACTGAAAGATGTGACTTAATATGACCGTTTTTCACACTTAACGACCGCTGCCTCATGTCCCCACCTCAACCATGTGATCAAAATTCAAATGCTGGGGAACTGACTCACATTTATGACGGCCCGCCGTGTCCCAGGGTCATCTGATCCCCTTTTGCGACCTGACGAGCAAAGTCAACGGGGAAGCGAGTGTGACGAACTTAAAAATTGCAGTGATTCGCTTAACTGTGGCAAGAGAGGTCATAAAATGGGGCAAAACTCGCTTAACAAATGTCTCACTTAACAGCAGAAATGCTGGGCTTGATCGTGGTCGTCAGTGAATAGTCACTAAATGAACTTACCTGTATAGACAACATACTACAACTTGACAAGAACACAATTGAACCCCAAATTTCCAGACACTTTTTCCGTGTTGATGCGACAGTCACTAAATGGATGGTTGTGACTTGAGGACTACCTGCGCAGACACATTACAGAATAGAATAGAATAGAATAGAATAGAACAGAACAGAACAGAACAGAACAGAACAGAACAGAACAGAATTCTTTATTGGCCAAGTGTGATTGGACACACAAGGAATTTGTCTTTGGTGCATACACTCGGTGTACATAAAAGAAAAGATACATTCGTCAAGAATCATAAGGTACAACATTTAATGATAGTCATAGGGTACAAATAAGCAATCATGAAATGATATCAATATAAATTGTAAGGATACAAGCAACAAAGTTACAGTTATACAGTCATAAATGGGAGGAGATGAGTGATGGGAACGATGAGAAGTTTAATAGTAGTGCAGACTTAGTGAATAGTTTGACAGTGTTGAGAGAATCATTTGTTTATCAGAGTGATGGCATTCGGGAAAAAACAGTTGAGAATCATCTACCTCCCTTGGAGATGCCAGGGCTGCCTTGTATTTCCTTGCATGCAGTGCTCCAGATCTCAACATCCTGTAGATATATTTAGTCTCGTTTCCCACAGTGCCCCCTGCAGACAGACTGAGGATTATGGTACTTGATGTCCACAGTTTAGGGAGAGGATGGATTGCAACCAAAGGGAAGTTCGTGATCTGCACTGAATCCTGATGGGGCAAGAGGTCAAGACATGAAGATGGAGGCCTCAACTCTGCAACTGAAGCAGTGGTGGGTTTCTACTGGTTTGCCCCGGTTCAGGCGAACCACTAGTGGCGGCGGTGGGAGGCTCCGCCCATTCGCCCGGATATCATCACGGACACTGTGCATGTGCAGAAGTGCCGCGTGCGTGCACTCACAGTTCTGAACCGTTAGCGAAGGTAAGTGAAACCCACTACTGAACTGAAGCCCCCTCCCTTTTAAACACATTACAGGTAGTCCTCGACTTATGACCATAATGGAACCCAACACTTCTGTTGCTAAGCGAGACAGTTGTTAAGTCAGCTTTGAATCTTTTTTTTTTTTTTACAAAATTTCTTGCCACATTTGTTAAGTGAATCACCGCAGTTGGAAAGTTAGTCGCACATTTGTTAAGTGAATTTGGCTTTCCCATTGACTTTGCTTGTCAGAAGGTCGCAAAAGGGTATTGTGTGACCCAGGGATACTGCAGCTGTTATAAATACGAGTCATTCAAACTTTTATCACGTGATCAAAGGGAATGCTGCAACAGTCCTAAGTGAAAAACGTTCTAAGTGTGAAAAACGTGAAAAACGTCATAAGTCACTTTTTTCAGTGCTGCTGTAACCGGTCACTAAATGAATGGCTGTAAATTGAGGATTACTTGTTCACTAAGTGAACTGCTGTGAGTTGAGGTTTATTTATTTATTTAGCGTATGGCTGGTCACACACAGCATTGTATGTTGAGGATAACCTATAGTTAAGGCATCAAGCTAGATGAGACTGAGTTCTAATCCCCTCTCAAGTACAAAGTCATATAGGTGACCTTGGGCCAGCTACTTTTTCTCAGCCCCCAAAAGGAGGCAATGGCAAACCACTTCTGAAAAATCTTGCCAAGAAAACTGCAGGACTTCTCCAGGGACCCTCTAAGAATTGACCACGATTGAACAGAAGGGGGGAAAAAAAGAGGTATGTACCTTTTTCAGAAAGAAGAGGATTTACATAATTTTAAAAGCATGCCAGGAAAATCAAGGAACAAGGCCAGGAACAAGTCTTTGGAAGCAAAAAGTCTTTTTTAATCTTTTCTCCTCTATAATCTTTTTTTTCTCTTTTTCTTTTGCTGTTTTCCTATTTTCTCATTTATTTGTTTCCAGTGCTTCGTTATTTTGATGTTTGTTTTCTAATATCTGTAGTTCTCGACTTTTTGAGCTCCAAATTTCTATTGTTAAGTGAAACATTTGTTAAGTGAGTTTTGCCCCATTTTACGACTTTTCTTGCCACCGTTCTTAAGTGGATCACTGCAGTTAATATGTTAGTAACCTGGTTGTTAAGTGAATCTGGCTTCCCCATTGACTTTGCTTGTCAGAAAGTTGCAAAAGGGGATCACATGACCCTGGGCTGTTGCCACCATCATAAATATGAGTTGGTTGTCAGAATTTTGATCATGTGACTATGGAGATGCTGCAACAATCGTAAGTGTGAAAACTGGTCAGAACTCATTTTTTCAGTGCTGTTGTAACTTTGAATGGTCATTAAAACAATAGTTATAAGTCAAGGACTATGTATCTTTGCATGGTTAATGTGCTTCGACAGATTGCTTTCTTTTAAGAGCAAACATGAACATAAAATGCTGCAATGTAAGTCCTCGACTTACAACATTTCATTTAGTGACCGTTCGAACCACTGAAAAAAAGTAACTTGACCATTTTTCACATTTACGACCATTGTAGCATCCCCAGGTCATGTGATCAAAATTTAGACATTTGACAACTGGCTCATATTTATGATGGTTTAGTGCAGTGGTGGAATTCAATTTTTTTTACTACTGGTTCTGTGGGCATGCCTTGGTGGGCGTGGCTTGGTGGGCAAGGCAGGGGAAGAATACTGCAAAATCCCCATTCCCTCCCCACTTCTGGAGGAAGGATACTGCAAAATCTCCATCCCCACCCCACTCTGGGGCCAGCTAGAGGTGGCATTTGCCAGTTCTCCAAACTACTCAAAATTTCTGCTATCAGTTCTCCAGAACCTGTCAGAACCTGCTGGATTTCACCCCTGGTTTAGTGTCTTGGGGGATGCCACATGATCCCCTTTTGCGTGGCCAAATTCACTTCACAACCATAATAACTGCAGTGATTCACTTAACAACTGGGGCAAGAAAGATCACAAAATGGGGAGAAATTCATTTAACAACCGTCTCAATTATCAATAGAAATTTGAGGCTCAATTGTGGTTCTAAGTCGAGGACTAGCTATATGTATGTGAAAAGTTCATCTTTCTTGGGAGAGAACATTTCCAAGAGGAAGTTCCCTGACCAGCATTTTAGAAGATTCACCTTGTGGGCGGAGAAATTCCAATTGTTCAATTTATTAAATGCAATATTTTTTTTGGCTACACAATTTGTGCCAGTTTCCCTGTCCTTGGCGTTCAATTATTTTAAATCCCATTTTGAAAAGGTAACAGAATAAATTCTGGGAGGAATATATGCAAAAAATCCTTTTGACACCACGGAAATAACACTCGAATTGCACATTAATGTTTCCATGTCTCCAAATCAAGCATATCATTTATTATACAAAGCGTCCCCCAGTTACATTAGAGAGATGGTTGGGGAAGCAGTCTATTTTGGAGCCTGGAAAAAAAAATGAATTTGTCTGTTAGAAAGTATAATTTAGATGGCTTCCATATTTATGGGATTCAAGCAACTGCATTTTATCTTCTTACTCTTAAATTGATAAGTGAGACTCTTTCCTTAAAACCATTAATCCCATCTAATATTTAAGGTTTCCCTGGTATCTCAATTTATGCAAGGGGCCTGAATGCCTCGTATTTCCTTCTTTGACATCTGGTTAACGTGACTTTAAAAAAATATTTAAATTTCAAAACCTCACTATCTCAATAGGAGGAAAAACTGTTTATTAGTGTGGTGGATGGCATGAATTTGCATTTTGACCTATAATACTCTGTACATTGAATTTCTTTTTTTTTGCAAAGCTGAGAACCCAACAAGAGATATTTTAATAAATAATGTGCACATATGATCATTTTGCACACCACACTGTCAGTCATATAAATTCTCTTCCATTCAGGGGTGGGGGGAAAGGATCACCTCCCCCGTTTTCCCCTGAATAGAAGAAAATTTATACAGTAGTGGGGTAGACCTTTATGAGACATGAATGATTCTTCCCAAGTCAGGGTCACAACTAGGGAGTGTTTCCTTAAAGAGATACCGTAATCCTCATTCTTTGCAGATAAAAATGCAAAGGTTTGATTTTTAGGGCTTTGCAAAGCTTCAATTGGAAGCTGATTGGGCTGAATCTCCAAATGCCTGGTCTGGCATTTTCACCCCTTAGGGAAAAAAATTAAACTAACTCAATACAAAGGCAATTGACAGGTCAAACTGCACCAAAGTTCAACCACACCCTGGTTTTAGTTGAAAGGATGGGCATCTTTTAACTGGAGCTTCACAGGATGGAAGTTTGAGAATTACTTTTAAGGAAGAATAATTGGGCGCATGACAAACATAAATAGAAATATAGCTAGTGCAAAGTTAAGCTTTCAACAGAATGGTGCTTAGTTCTTTGCTGCTGTTAAAGAAATAACAATAGGAAACTTGGAACAGATTTTGTTGTTCCCTCTGCTTCCTTATTCCAGACAAATGGTTGTCCAATCTCTTCTTAAAGACCTCCAGTGATGGAGCATCTTCTGGAGACAAGCTGTTCCACTGATTTAATCGTTCTCACTGTCAGGAAACTCCTCCTTAGTTCTAGGTTGCTTCTCTCCTTGATGAGTTTCCGTCCGTTGCTTCTTCCCCTGCCCTCAGGTGCACCATGTACCTTGCATTTCCTTGAATGTATTAAGGTTGAAAGTTGACAAGCCTGTGCTGCAACCTTATATTTCCCACTCTTCATTCCTTAAAATGAGACCGCAAGCTTTTAGGGTTTGGCATATTTTTAATTTTACTTATTGTTCAATTTATTTGCCAACTATCTCTCCAAGGGAGTACTCTAGATGGCTTTTGTGAGAGAGTCCACTTCCATATTGTGTGATAGATATGTAGGGCCAGTCTTCGAATAAGGTCAGGAGTTCGTTGGGCCCTGAGTGAAGTGTCTAGGGGCACTTTGGTGCCAGGGAGTGGCATGTTAACAGAGTAACAGAAGAACAGAAGAATAATAAAGTTAACAGAAGAACAAAATAGAAGAACAACAGAACAACAGAGTTAACAGAAGAACAGAAGAAAAACAGAAGAATAATAGAGAAACAGAAGAACAAAATAACAGAAGAATAACAGCAGAGTTGGAAGGGACCTTGGAGATGGGAATGGAATGGAACAGAACAATAGATTAGAAGAACAGATTTGGAAGGGACTTTGGAGGTCTTCTTGTCCAGCCCCCTGCTCAGGCAGGAGATCCTATACCATTTCAGGCAAATTGTTGTCCAATCTCAAAACCTCTAGTGTTGGAGCACCCTCCTTAAAGACAACATGAATAATACATGGTAACTAGAGGCGGTCCCCACGACTACAACTGAGTTCAAAATTTCCACTGCTGAGCAAGACGGTTCTTTGAGTGGTTGCCCTGTTTTATGGCCTTTCTTGCCACAGTTGTTAAGTGAATCCTTTTTTTTTTTTTAATTTATATGCTGCTCTTCTCCAGAGACTCAGGGCAGCTTACAATGCGTTAAGCAATAGCCTTCATACTTTTGTATATTTATACAAAGTCAGCTTATTGCCCCCACAATCTGGGTCCTCATTTCACCTACCTTTGAAAGGATGGAAGACTGAGTCGACCTTGAGCCTGGTGAGATTTGAACTTGCAGTAATTGCAAGCAGCAGTTGTTAATAATAGTGCTTTAGTCCACTGTACTACAAGCTCTTGCTTCTTCCCCTTAACTTCCCCTTAACAACTGCAATCCTTGCAGTTGTTAAGTTAGCAATGTGGTTGTTAAGTGAATCTGGCTTTCCCATTGACTTTGCTTGTCAGAAGGTCGCAAAAGGGCATCGCGTGACACCCCCCCACACACTGCAACTGTCATAAATATGAGTCAGTTGCCAAGCATCCGAACTTTGATTGCATGACCATGGGAATGCTGCAACAGTCCTAAGTGTGAAAAAAACGGTCATAAGTCACTTTTTTCAGTGCTGCTCTAACTTCGGTCACTAAATGAATGGCTGTAAATCGAGGATTATTTGTATCAGTTTATCCCATAAGCATAAAGTGGGACTCTTGGCTGACAAAATAAACAGGTGAAGCTAGATAAATCAAGGATAATTTTGTAGTTTTTTTTTCTTTAATGAGGGAATGGAGTTCTATCATCAGAACCTCATTAGAGTGAGAAGCTTTTGCTCATTCCTTGAACACGTGGATAGCAGACATCACGGAGAAACCTCCAATGGACAAGTGACCTCTGACCCCTCCAAAGAGGGATGCCAATTGTTCCTGGGGTCGAAGACAGAAATGGAAGCTTGTTCAATTACAGCATCAATGTCAGGAGGACTTCAACCTTAATGGAACACCTGCCTAGGAGAAAGATAATATTCAACCTAGTTAAGTGCAATGAAGGCAAGCTTTCTGTCCTTATGATGTGATTTATTGTATTAATGATTTATTACAAGGATTTCTCTCCCACTCCATTCTGCCTGTCATTCAGCCCAGCTCACTGGAAGCTTACAGCACCTGTGACCCACCAATGAAACTGAAAATACAGGTAGTCCTTGACTTACAATGGTTCATCTAGTGACAGTTTGAAGTTACAATGGTGCTGAAAAAAAGGACTTAAAGATCGTTTTTCACATGTATAACAGTTGCGGCATCCCCATGATGAAGGAAGGAAGAAGGAGGGAAGAAGGAAGGAAGAGAAGGGAGAAAAGAAGGAAGGAAGAAAGGGAAAGAGGAAGGAAGATTTCAAGTGATTTTCTCTCCTACATTTAAATAGAGATTTTGCAATTAAGCCTAGGTATTTTTATAAGTTACCATTAGTTCCAAATTTGCTATATGTTTTTTTCTTTTTTAGAGAATTGGACTTGAACTGAGCCAGTCTTTACTCAAAGGGATTCCCTCCTGCCCCTCTGAGGCTTAACGCCTACTTCTTAATTATCTCCAACACAAATATTGCTTGGGAATTTCCAACAGAGGCTAATGACTTCAGAATAGACCCATCTCCTCACTTTCCCATTTTAGCCCAGCCTTTGTGAGTTTCCTTCAATTATTCCTCGGCATTGACAGTTCTATATATACAAAAATATATATCTAAGAACGATAGCCCTTATCTCCAGGGAAACAGCTCCTGATTTATTCTGGGGAATGCATTTCAATTATCGTCTTAAGCTGGTGGTGTCCATGCAGCAGGAGCTCAGACAATGTCGTGAGTCATCCTTATTTAATATGCTCGGCTACTTTTCTGAAATCTGCCCGGGCGGGATATCATCGTCCCTTAGAAGCTGGCATCGGGTTGAGATATGCTGGTCACAGCAGGGAGGCAAAGCTGCTACTCCGTTTCGCTCATCCATCAGAGATTAGAATTCGAATAGAGCTTGAAGGGACCTTCGAGGTCTTCTAGTCCAGCCCCTTGCTCAAGCTTCTCAGACAAATCTACCATCTCAAGCATCTCAGACAAATCTACCATCTCAGACAAATGGTTGTCCAGTCTCTTCTTAAAAGCTCCACTGATGGAGCACCCACAACTTCTGGAGGGAAGCCGTTCCACTGGTTAATTGTTCTTTCAGGAAATTTCTCTTTAGTTCCAGGTTGCTTCTCTGCTTCATTAGTTTCCATCCGTTGCTTCTTTGGAAAATAATTTGACCCCCTTTTCTTTGTGGCAGCCCCTCAGATATCAGATGTTTAATCGTAATTTCAGGGAGACTAGAGACTGTGGGTGCAAAGGGTTTATAAGTGGGAATTTATAGGTCAGGTGGAAGGAAGGAAGGGAAGGGGGGAGGGAGGGAAGGTGAGAAGAAGAATAGAACAAGGGAGGGAGGAGAGAAAGGGAGGGAGGGAGGAAAGCAGGTCAAATTTTTTTTTATAGTTCAAATGAACCACCTCCTTACCAATTTGGTTTTACAGGTAGACCTTGACTTAAAACATAAAATAATGGAGTTGGAAGGGACCTTGGAGGTCTTCTAGTCCAACCCCCTGCTCATGCAAGAGACCCTACATCATTCTGCACAAATGGCTGTCCAATCTTTTCTAAAAGACCTCTGATGATGGCAACTTCTGGAGGCAAGTGGTTCCACTGGTTAATTGTTCTGTCAGGAAATTTCTCCTTAGTTCTAGGTTGCTTCCCTCCTTGATTAGTCTCCATTGGTTGCTTCTTGTCTTGCCTTTGGAGAAGAGGTTGACTCTCCTCTTCTTTGGGGCAACTCCTCAAATATTGGAAGACTATTATAGTCCTTCTTTTCATTAAACTTTGTTGGTAGTTGCGAAGTCATGTCCGACCCATCACAACCCCATGGACAATGTTCCTCCAGGCCTTCCTGTCCTCTACCATCCTCTGGAGTCCATTTAAGCTCATGCCTACTGCTTCAGTGACTCCATCCAACCACCTCGTTCTCTGTTGTCCCCTTCTTTTTTGCCCTCAATCTTTCCCAGCATTAGGTTCTTCTCCAGTGAGTCCTTCCCTCTCATTAGATGGCCAAAGTACTGGAATTTCATCTTCAGGATCTGGCCTTCTAAAGAGCAGTCAGGGTTGATCTCCTCCAGGACTGACCAGTTTGATCTCCTTGCAGTCCAAGGGACTTGCAGGAGTCTTCTCTGGCACCATAGTTCAAAGGCCTCAATTCTTTGGCACTCAGCCTTTCTTATGGTCCAACTTTCACAGCCATACATTGCAACTGGGAACACCATAGCCTAGACTAAATGCACTTTTGTTGGCAGGGTGAGGTCTCTGCTTTTTAGAATGCTGTCTAGATGCATTTTAGGATTGTCTTGGCTTTTTTGGCGGCTGCAGCTAATTGCTGGCTCCCATTCAAATGATTATTTACTTCTAATAGTTGAAGCAATATCTCAAATATTGGAAGTCAGAGACAATGCACATATAGGTTGGCCAGTATCTGGAAGAACGTGGCATTTCAGAGCACCCCATCTCCATCAAGAAGCCTTGGATTACGAGACGGAGCCAGTGGGTGGATGAGGGGGCCTCGTCTCTTTGACGTGTCAAATGCCAACTGGTCCTGTTGCATGAATTGGATATGACCAGTCGAGAAAAGAAGGACTAGGGGTGAATTGATAACAGCATTCCAGTATTTGAGGGGTTGCCACAAAGAAGAGGGGGTCAACTTATTTTCCAAAGCACCAGAAGGACAGACGAGAAACAATGGTTGGAAACCACCAAAGAGAGAAGCAACCTGGAATTAAGGAGAAACTTCCTAACAGTGAGAATAATTAACCAGTGAAACAGGTTTGCTTCCAGAAGTTGTGAGTGCTCCATCACTGGAGGCTTTCAAGAAAAGATTGGACAGCCTTTTGTCTGAAATACTATAGGGTTTCCTGCTTGAGCAGGGAGTTGGACTAGAAGACCTCCAAGGTCTCTTCCAGCTCTACTGCGATTCAGTGAATGTCTACCACCTTACTTGCAAGCAGGATGAGAATCCTGGCTGGTCATTACCAAACCTCAGCTTGTGGCAGGCCAGCTTTGTTCAGAGGAAAGCTGGGTGGTCCCTGCCCGCCCAAGAAACTCCCCAAAGTTCATCCAAAATGTCGCATAGCTTTTATAACCAGAACGGCAGGGAGTTATTTTCTTGGTGACTGTTGGAAAAGCATTGAGGTGGAGGCTTCTAAATTCCAATTATCTGGATCTCCAGGACAAAAAACCAGATTAGGTCGGGCAGACAAAGGCATCCAGCCCCCTCCGACGTCCCTGTTTTGTCTCACAGGACTCTCCTGAAGCTTAATGCCTGGATAACTACCCCCCCTGAGTGAGATCCTCTTCTGTTTTCACCAATCTCCGTTTGCCAAGAAGGGATGGAGAAGTCATTCAACGAAAGAAAAGAACCAGCTTGAGCCCCAAAAGCGCATCCAGCTTCTCATTAACTGTTGAAAGTGAAGGGCCCATTGATATGACCCAAACTTTCTCCTTGGAGACCACGATGAACGCAGATGGTGGAAGCCTGGTATTTTTCCCTGGTGGACCGTTTCGTGCTTCAGCGGCCTCCTCTTGTCAACCTTCTTAAGACAGAGCCCTTTGCAAGCTGTTCTTCACGATGATCCACCTTGGAGAACCACCTTGGTGCCAGCTTCATAACCTCCCATAAAGCGGGATGGTTGCAGCCTTCGGTTTCTCAATATTGTTATCAGCCAGTTGTGTCTGAGAGTTAAGGCAGCAAGCTAGAAAGCAGGAAACCGTGAGTTCTAATCCTGTTTTAAGATTGAAAGCCAGCTGGGTGACTTTGGGCCAATGATTAGGAGGCTGTGAATTCCAAACCCACCTTAGACATAAAAGATGGCTGGATGTCTTTTGGCCAATCACCAAGAGACACCGGGTACTAGTCCCACCGTAGGCACGAAAGCCAGCTGGGTGATTTTGGGGCAATCACCAGGAGACGGTGAGTTCTAGTCCCACCTTAGCCATGAAAGCTGGCTCGGTGACTTTGGGCCAGTCCCTCTCTCTCAGCCCAGTCTACCTGTCATGGGGAAAATAGGAGGAGGAAGCTGTGTTGGATACATTCACCTTTAATTATTTGTAAAAAATAATAAAACGCAGGATACAAATATATAAAATCATTTCCACTCACAGATGCCACCAGTATAACCTTCCATAGTCCAGAATCACTTGCCTGCAGACCTACAAATCACCAAATTAGGGGGCGGTGATGCTACCTGGCACACCTTTGAAACCCTGAGCACTCTAACCGTGATGAATCGTGACCAGTTTCAAAACATGGATTCCCCCAAAACAAACTGTTTTAGACCAAAAAATAGCTAACTTGACCGGGACCATCCAAGGGAACAATCCTGATGGATCTAGAAAGCCGAGGGGGTGGGGGAACCCCAGAATAACAGTATTTCCTGTTTCTTCAAAATCAAAAGTGGTGGAAGAATATTTTTTTAATAAAGCAAGGAAAGATCTGTTGTTTGGAAGCCAGAAATCCTTCTCAGCCTTTATGATTTTTAGAGAAAAACAAGAGTGCTAATTTTCCTTTTTCCCCCCTTTTTTAACCCCAAAAATGGGTCAAGAAAGAAAACGTTTTGGTTTAGCGAGTGAATCCCACTGACCTACTTTCAGAGGCGAGGAAAGATGAAAAGGAAAATGGCAAAAAGATTTCCAACAGAATTCCCAGGTTTTTTTTGTGAGAGCAAAACGACAGCTTTTTTTCTTTCAAATTTGCCCACTTTAAGATGGGTGGGCTTCAACTCCCAGGATTCTGGGAGTTGAAGTCCACCCACCTTTTAGTGCCCAAGTTTAAAAAACACTGATTTAATTTCATCCAAGTTTGATAGGTTCATTTACAGACAGTTGACTTACGACCACAATTGAGCCCAAAATTTCCGTTGCTAAGTGAGTTACTGAGTTTTGCTCCATTTTACAACCTTTCTTGCCACAGTTGTTAAATGAAACACTGTAGTCATTAAGTTAGTAGCATGGTTATTAAATGGATTTGGCTCCTCCAGTGACTTTGGCTGTCAGAAGGTTGCCAAAGAGAGTCTCGTGGCCCTGGGACACTGCAACCGTCATAAATACAAGCCAATTGTCAAGTGTCTGAATTTTGATCACATTTCGTTTAGTAACTGTTTGAAATTACAACAGCATGGGAAAATGTGAATTATGATTAGTCCTCACACTTATGACCATTGCAGCATTCCCATGGTCATGGAAAGCCAGATGCTTGCCAACCGGCATCCCAAGGTCACGCAATCACCACCGTTTGTGACTTTCTCAGATGGCTTGGAACATAGAACATAAAATAATGGAGTTGGAAGGGACCTTGGAGGTCTTCTTGTCCAACCCCCTGCCCAAACAGGAGATCCTATAACATTTCAAACAAATGGCTGTTCAGTCCCTTCTTAAAAACCTCCAGTGTTGGAGCACCCACAACTTCTGGAGGCAAGCTGTTCCATTATTAATAACCCACTGATAATTGTTCTGTCAGGAAATTTCTCCGTAGTTTTAGGTTGGTTCTCTTCTTGATAAATTTTCTCCATTTGTTCTTGTCCTGCCTTCTATTGCTTTGGAGAGTAGGTTGAACCCCCACCTTCTCTGTGACAACCCCCTCATCTATTGGAAGACTGCTATCATATCAAGTCCCATTCTTCTTCTTCTTCTTCTTCTTCTTCTTCTTCTTCTTCTTCTTCTTCTTCTTCTTCTTCTTCTCCTCCTCCTCCTCCTCCTCCTCCTCCTCCTCCTCCTCCTCCTCCTCCTCCATCATACTGCTTTTAGCCTAGAACCTGAATTTCATGCAACACCCATCTGATCTTTTGAGATGAGGACTGAAAATCCATCTGTGTAATGTCACCCTTATCACCTGACATTGTATTTTTCCTTTAAAGTTTATTTTTTAAAAAAAATTCTCAAGCACAAATAGCCAATTCAGGTCCCTGATTGAGTTGGGTGGAAGTTTTCAGGACACTAGGGGGAGCAGCAAGATAAGAAAAAAGAAAAAGAAATATTTTTTTTCCCATCCACCAGACTTTCATTGCTGGAGAATTACCATATGAACTAGACTGTGCAATTTTATAGTATGACTCAAAAGGCCTTCCATTATATGACTCAGAAAATTTTTATGATTCCTATTAAATTATGTTATTATATGACTCAAAATGAGAATGACTGTGCTGAAATAAGGGTCGGGCTGTCCCATCAAAGCAAAAACTTAAAATTGGAAGGAGTGATTAGAACTGAAAGGAGCTTGTGCAGGAATCTAAATTAAAACAATGCAGTTAAGTTGCATTTTAGCTTAAATACCTCCAGAAAAGAGTAGCCTACCACCTCTCTTTGGTATTGCTTTGAAACTGCTCTAATATTCATTTTTACTTTATTTAGCGAGTTTAGATAACAGCTATTTCTCTCACTGGAAAACTCTGGGTGATATACAATCAGGAGATTAAAAAATCACACAAAATACAGGTAGTCCTTGATTTATGACCACAATTGAGCCCAAAATTTCTTTTGCTAAGTGAAACTAGATTTCTGCCCCATTTTACAATCTTTCTTTGCTCCCTGAGCTTGGTTGAATTCTTGCAGAAATTTCATGACCCACCTAAGTAACATCCGTGCTAGATTGGAGTGCGGTTTGCTCATTGTTTACACACAGGTGGCTCACCCTGTCAGTATGGGTGGGAGTGTTCTTGTTGGTTCATTGTTAGGGTATTGCTTACTGCTTGATAGCTGGTCAAGTATTAATCTTGGTGTTAATCTCTGCTTATCTGGGCATTGACTACTGTTAAGGGAGTACTGTGGTCTTTTAGCTTTTTGATTTTCTCTTTGGAACGGTGTGTAGATGTTCTTTATCTCTGTGTGTCTGTTGATGGCCGATATGTCAGAGTGCCAGGCTTAACTGTCTAACATCTCTAACGTTTTTGGACTCGGCTTGGTCTAAGATGCTCAGTTTTCCATTTGAAACTCTAGTTTAGTGAAATTAAGGCATTTCATCATGTCTTCTGATTGCTCATTTGCAGATGTTACTTAGCTGGATAATGAAACATCTGCAAGGAAATAACCAAGCTCAAAGAGCACCAAGAACTGCAAAATATCTGCTTTCCTGGAACTCAAGGACATTATTCAAGACCCTGCAGGACCATTCCATCAAGAAGGATACAAGACATTTCATCCTCAATACAGGTAGTTCTTGACTTAAAACCATTTGTTTAGTGACAATGGAAGAATGTGACTTTTGCCCGTTTTTCATACTTATGCAGCATCCCCATGATCACATGAACAAAATTTGGACTCTTGGCAACTGGCCTGTATTTATGATGGTTGCAGAGTCCCAGGGTCATGTGATCCTCTTCGTCTGATGAGCAAATGGGGAAGCCAGATTCGCCTAACAGCCATGTTGCTAACTTAACAACTGCAGTGCTTCTCTTAACAACCATAGCAAGAAAGGTTGTGAAATAGGGCAAAACTCAATGAACAAATGTCTCACTTAGCAACAGAAGTGTTAGGCTCAATTGAGGTCATAATCTGTAGTTGCTGACACCCAACTGACACTACATCACAATCATCCATTGCATTTTAGTAGAGCCTCAGTCAAGCCCTCCCCTCCCCTCCCCCATCTTTCAGGGTCCCCCAAATAAGTGATCCTTAAATTGGCCTAATCATATTCCAACCCTGGCTGCCGTTCATCTCTTTTCCCACTCCCACCCCGGCCACTGCCGAACCAGCCCTTTCGGTTTCCCCTTCAATTTAATTTTCCTTTTTTTCATTTTGCTCCGTTGACATTTTTGAACAGAGATGCTGCAGTCAAGGCAACCCACCCATTTTTTTTCCACAGCCTCTTTAGGGTTGGCGTTGTGACGGATGGCACCACCCCTGTTGTGAGCCACCCCGGTCCAGACCGAGTCCTGCTGGGGATATACGGTTAATCTCAAAAGTCCCGAAATGGGGTGCAAAATTCAATCTACATGTAAAAGAGCATCGCGCGCAACGCTCTCCGCCTGCAGTTGGAGAGATAATATGGAAAATATGGCAACCCGGCAGGGGGTAAAACATGAGAGCTGCTCAGCTCCCTGGCAAAGAAAGTAGTTGGCTGGAAGAGAAATTAAAAAAAAAAAAATCAATTGTGCATCCTGCATCGCTTGGAAAATATGCCCTTTTAAAAAAATATAGATATATCATCATGCGCGGTGTGCTGAAGACTTTCAGGGGTATTTGCATAAAGGGAGATAAAAGTCAGGAAAAACATCCCTAAACGATCTCGCTTCAGGCTTGCCAATTTCCCGAATTTTGTCCAATGCTACTATCTCGAAGGCCATATTGATTCGATGAAGACATCCATTGCATTTGGACAGCAGGCTGGGGTTTTTGGGGAGGGACAGTGATGGGGAGTCATGTGATGGGCTTTTTGCCTCTCGATTGGGGTTCCAATGAAAGCCTGGGAACTAAAATGGGGGACGGTTGGAGTAGGAGTCTCCTTCACCTAAGTTGCCCAAACATTTAGGGTTCATTCCAAGAAGTCCCTCCTGTTTTTCGTGCAAGCAGAGGTCTATCAACAAGTAAACCAATTACAGTTATCAGATCCTCATTGTCAATCCTCGCCTTCCTCAATTTGGGGGCATCAGTCCAAGTCCAGGGGTGTTTACAGGATGTGGGCAAAAATGGTAAATGGGCAGCTGTGTGTTACAATTGAAGCTGTGCCAGTTCCTTATGGGCATCAGTTAAGACAGAGCTTTGATGGCGTTGTTGTGGTTGCTGGTTTGGCTATTTGAGGGTTCTCAATCAACTGAAGGCCCCCTTCTATTTGGATCTGGTAGTTTCACTCAGATAACAATGTTCTACAACTCTTGAGCCTTGATCTCAAATCTTGGTTGTCTGATGGAGGACCAATCTTCATAACTCTTGAGCCTCAATCTCAAACCTTGGTTCCCTGGCAAAAGACTAATCTTTCACAACTCTTGAGTTGCAATCTCAAATCTCAGTTATCTGTTGATAAACCAATTTTCCATAACTCCTAAACCTCGATCTCAAACCTTGGTTATCCTTGATTGTTAGGTTGTACGGGATAATTCACTGGAGAAAGCAATTTTGTTTGGAAGGGTTAATGGTAAAAGGAGACCAGTCCACCAGAGAACATAGTGGTTGGACAGTATAAAAGCTGACACCATCCAGAACTTAAATCAATTCAAAGAAGTAGTGCAAGATGGAAGACACAGAGAAACCTGGCACCAAGAATCACCAAGAGTTGGACACTCCTCCTTCTCCCTTCCTCCTCCTCCTCTTCTTCCTCCTCCTCCTCCTATTTTTCCTCCTCCTCTTCCTCCTTTCCCTCCTTCTCTCCTCCTCCTCCCCCTCTTCCCTCCTTCTCCTCCTCCTCCTCATAATCACAAAGACCACATTTTGATAGTTTTCTGGTAATGAAAGTGTATTATAGGTAGTCCTCAACTAGCAACAGTTCATTTAGTGATTGTTCGAAGTCACAACAGCACTGAAAAAAGTGATTTAGGATCATTTTTCACACTTACGACCAGCGCAGCATCCCCATCGTCATGTGATCAAAATTGGACGCTTGGAAATTGGCTCATATTTATGACGGTTGCAATGTCCCAGGGTCACATGATTACCTTTTGTTGTTAGCGTGAAACATGGTTATAAGTCCCTTTTTTTCAGTGTCACTTCAATCCGTTCAGTCACTAAATGAATTGCTGTTCAGTCAAGAGTTGCCTGCATATATGTATATGTGTCTGTCAGTCTGTCTGTTGTCTACCCATCCATCCATCCATCCATCCAGCTACTCACTCACACACCTACCTACCTACCAAATAGCAGTTTGAGTAATTAATTTTGTTACAGGAGAAACATTTTACAGAATCAAAACAAAAAAAATTTAAACCAAGGATAGTTTAAAAAAGTGATAAATAAGAAAGCAATAAAAGAAGAATTTTCTTTACAGCAGTGACAAATGTATTTCATCCTCTCTCTGTTATCAGGGGTGTCAAACTCAAGGCCTGCAGGGTGCTTAGATCTGGCCCACAGAGTCGCCCTGGAAACGGCCAAGGAGCTACCTGTGGTGCTTCTGCCAGTGAAAATGGAGCTCGTGAGGCTGCGATGGCCTCCTGCAACCCTCTGCCGGCTAAAACCAAGCTCCCTTTTCAGTGGCAGAGGGTTGCAGGATGTCATCGCAGCCTCATGACCTCCATTTTCATCGGCAGAGCGCTCGGACCTCCACAGGCACCCCTAACACGAGTGACGTCAAGATGGCCACGCCCACCCGGCCCCCAAGGTCAAACACAACCCAGATGCAGCCCTCAATGAAATCGAGTTTGACACCCCTACTCTCTCTGTATAATTATAGCATCTCTCTTCTTTCCATATTCTCTTCTTTCTAATCATCCAACCCGTAAATCACTGGTTCCTGCCCCTCCCACCCCAAATTTAATTTTCAGCCGAAAATCTACCAAGGTTTCCCAGTCCTTCATCCATCTGCTTATTGTCTTTTCTCTAATCAAATGTCAACTTGACCATCTCTGCAAATTCCCTTTGCCAACCATTCTTGCATCCTGTTTATGGGCAGGAAAAAGATGGAGAAAAGATAAATCTAGAAAGTAGATCCAAAGTAGGGTTTTTTCCCCCCCTGTATTGCATTTGATAAAAGTGATCGATCTCATTCGAGTCAACGATGAATCCGCATAAAGACGGAAGGTTTAACAACTAGCCTCGTGGTGCGACCAGAACAATCTGGAACTGAACACACTCAAAACCGTAGAAATGGTGGTAGACTTTAGGAGAAACCCTCCCATACTTCCACCTCTTACAATACTAGACAACACAGTATCAACAGTAGAGACCTTCAAATTTCTAGGTTCTATCATATCTCAAGACTTAAAAAGGACACCCAACATCAAAAACATCTTCAAAAAAGCTCAACATAGAATGATCTTTCTGCGCCAACTCAGGAAGCTCAAACTACCCAAGGAGCTGCTGACCCAGTTCTATAGAGGAATTACTGAGTCTGTCATCTGCACCTCTATAACTGCCTGGTTTGGTTCTGCAACCCAACAAGACAGACACGGACTTCAGAGGATAATTAGAATTGCAGAAAAAACAATGGCTACCAACCTGCCTTCCATGGAGGACCCGTATGCTGCACGAGTGAAAAAGAGGGCTGTGAAAATACCTGCAGACCCCTCGCACCCTGGACATAAACTCTTTCAACTCCTACCTTCAAAATGACGCTATAGGGCATTGCACACCAGAACAACTAGACACAAGGACAGTTTTTTCACGAACACCATCACTCTGCTAAACAAATAATTCCCACAACACTGTCAAACTACTCACTAAGTCTGCACTGCTATTACAATTAATATTCTCAATGTTCCTATCACCCATCTCCTTCCATTTATGACTGTATGACTGTAACCTTGTTGCTGGTATCCTTATGATTTATATTGATTTGATTGCTTATTTGTACCCTATGACTATCATTAAAATGTTGTACCTTATGATTCTTGACAAATGTATCTTTTCTTTTATGTACTCTGAGAGTGTATGGACCATGACAAATTCCTTGTGTGTCCAATCACACTTGGCCAATAAAAAATTCTATTCTATTCTATTCTAAAGAAAAAAGCATCTCTTCGCCTGCTGTTTTTTGGGGCCTGAATCTTTATCCTTCCTTGGCTGCAGGTGACCCCCTCCCTCTTTCCGCAAAGAAATTCCCTATAAAATTCATTCGCTCTGCCGTTTACATTATCTTGACCCCTCCTTCCAGCCCAACAATCCTCTTATTGTCAAATCTGAGCTCGCGGCTTCTCCCCCCTCCCCCAAGCAGGCGCTTTCGTCCTATTAAAAAAAAAATGAGGCAATGCCGTATACAAATCCTTATTTCTGTGAAATCTCGGATTTTTTTTTAAAGGGTGGAGGAAAATGCAGCTCCTGCCTCAGACCTCTCCCTGCTACTTTTGACTTTGGAGGAGCTTAGCAGTTGGAAATTCCAAATTTGATGGGAAGTCTTTGATGGGAAGTGCGATCGCGTTATTTTGGTGGGGGTTTTTTTTCCCCGCACCACTCATGAAGCATTAAAGGATTTTCATCCCCGGAGCTTGGAAGCAGTGGTGTGTTTCATCCTGCGCATGTCTTAAGTACTGCCTGGGGCTACAGACATTTCTGCAAAGGGGGAGAACCCTCCCCTCCTCACCCAAAATCTCTCCCTTCAGTTGCCCCAAGAGATAGAAAACCCTACTGAAATTCAGAAACTTGAATTTACAGGCAGTCCTCGACTTACGATCACAGTTGAGCCCCAAATTTCTGTTGCTAACAAATGAGACATTCGTTAAGCGAGTTTTGCTGCATTTGACAAACTTTCTTGCCACAGTTCTTAAGTGAATCACTGCAGTAGTTAAATTAGTAACATGGCTGTTCTCACTAAACGAACTATTGTAAGATGGGGGCTACTTGGACTGACTTTGCAGAAAATTCTGCAGAGAGGAAATTGCTTCATGTTACAGGTAGTCCTCGACTTACAATCACAATTGAGCCCAAAATTTCTGCTGTTAAGTGAGACATTAATTAAGTGAGTTTTGCCCCACTTTATGACCTTTCTTGCTACAGGAAGAAAAGTCGTGAATCACTGCAGTTGACAAGTTAGTAACCTGGCTGTTAAGTGAATCTGGCTTCCCCAATGATTTTGCTTGTGAGAAGGTCACAAAAGGAGAGCACTGCAACGGTCATAAATATGAACCAGTTGCCCAAATGTCTGAATTTCGATCACGTGGCCATGGGGATGCTGCCATGGTTGTAACTGTGAAAAATGGTCGTAAGTCATGTTTTTTAGTACCGTTGTAACTTCGAACAGTCACTAAACGAACTGTTGTAAGTCGAGGACTACCTGTAGTTGGGAGGTAGGCAAGGACCCGTCTTTAAAATGATCCTTTGCTCTCCCATAGTGAAGGTCTCAGACCCAAAGCTGACCACCCTGGCAAGGCATCAGAAGATGCTTCTGAGTCGCCTTGCAGAATTACAGATAAACCTTGACTTACAACCATTCGTTCAATGACCATTCAAAGTGACAATGGCACTGAGAAAAGGTACCTAGGAGTGTTCTTCACACGTACGACTGTTGCAGGGTCTCCATGGTCATGGGCTCAAAATTCAGGCACTTGGCAACTGACTCATATTGTCAGTTAAGCCATGTCCTGGGTTGCGTCTGTGTCGCACAATCACTTTTTGCGACCTTCTGTCAATGGTTACGCCAGATTTAATAACCCTGTGACTAACTTAACTGCGGTGATTCACTTAACAACTGAGGCAAGAAAATGGGTCAAAACTCAGTTAACAACTGTCTTGTTTAGCAACAGATATGTTGGGCTACGTTATAAGTTGAGGACTACCTGTAATTGTAGAGGAATGGGGTTGGTATCCAAGTCTTCCAGATGGCACCAAGTCCTGGAGACTTAATGACATCTTCTTGGCAACTACGGAAAAGCGGCTTGCTATCAACTCCTTCTTTTAATTTCCAGCCAGCCAACTTCTTGGATTTTCTGGTGGTCTCCCATCCAAGGAAGAGTCATGATCAGTCTTTTGATATCAGCCACACTTCTAACCAGCCAGGCAGGACATTTCCCTCAAGGTGAGCTCCATTCCTGGTGTCCACATAGTTTTCTTTAGAAGAGGGATCTGATAGTGGTCTCCCATCAGTTCTCTAACCAGGCTTGCTTAGCTTTACTTGTTCAGTAAAGATTTGAATCCCATCAAATCTAACACATTAATTAAGCAAAGCTAACAAGCCATGTGAGCGTTCTCCTCTCCTTTTAAAAGCAGTTTTCAGCAAAATAATTTTTCTTTCATTACCCCAAACTTCCTTCCAGAAAATCTTATCGTACTTCAAGGATTGGTTGTTAAGTCCCTTCCTTTGGAACGGTCATAACTTCAAATGGTCGTTGAGTGAATGATCATAACTGGAGGATGACTTTGTATTATAAAAAAAACCCAACATTACAGAATTATCTTTGTCATTGCAGCAAATGACCGTTGGTAATTTCATTGATTGTCAACTGGGTTCACACAATCTGTTTTAGCCCCAAATCCAGTTTAACCTAACATACAGGTGTTGAATGCCAGAAAAAATGTGTTCCAGTCCTTTTGTTTCCTTCTTAGCTTTCTTATTGATTCTTTTGAATGGCGGTTAAATGTGGTTTATCTCAGTGAGTCCGTTGATGGCTGAAATGTCTGAATGCCATAACTCTGGGAATTCCCTAGCACTTTTGGAATTAGTTTGGTCAGAATCCTCACAGTTTCCCAGTTGGAAGTGTCCATGTGTTGTGAGATTAAGGAATTTTCATTGTGTCTTCTAATAGCTAGTTGGTGTTCACAGATGCGCTCTGCTAGTCTTTTTGTTTGTCCTACATAGTGGCTGTTAACAATCCTTTTACATTGTATGTTATAGATGATTCCTGGTTTTTTTTCCCTGGAGCCTGCTGGGGCTTTTGGTTTACAGAGCTCCTATACCCAAATAAGCAGGGATTGACACCAGACAAACAACAGTAGAAAACAATACTCGAATCAAGGCATTACAAGGAGAAAACCACAACCCACCAACACTGGGAGAGCAAGCTACAGTATATAAAGCCCACATTCTCTCACACTGATGATAGTACCTAGTTGGGTCCTCCTCCTCCTCACCCCCTCCTCCTCACAAACCCACCTCCCTTGATGTTCCCTAGTTAAGTCATGAAACGTCTGCAAAAAAAGCAACCAAGCTCAGAGAACACCAAGTATTTCACAGTCCTCCTCCTCCCCTCCCTCTCCTCTTTCCCTCCTCCTCCCCTCCTCTTTCTCCTCCCCCTCCTCCTCCTTCTCCTTCCTTCTCATCCTCCTTTTCCTCCTCTTCTCCTTTTCCTTCTCCTCCCATATCTCCTCCTTCCTTCCTTTTCCTCATCTTCTGCTCCTTCTCTATCTTCTGATTTCCATGAGCCATCCCAGATAACTAGGTGGAGGAGGGGGCACAAGAGAGCTATTTTGGGGTCTCTTCCCCCCCCCCCCCATCCATTAAACTATTGAATGGGCCGTCCCAGTTTTACAAGGATTGTGCCTACAAGATAGGAAAGGAGAAAAAAAAAAGACTTTTTTTTGCTACAGATCACATCAGATTCCCTTAAAAAGGGGCAGGATATCAGTACAGATCCTGTTTTTAATCTCCCCACCCCCTCAAAAAAAAACCTATTGGTCCTTGGTAAAGGGGGTCTCTTTCTAAGAATAACTCTTTCCTCCTGGCTGAGAATGAGGAAAGAACCAAGCCAGAGATAAACCATTTAGATTCATTTCTGCTGCGAAGGATTTCGATGCTGCCATGCAAGCCTCCCATCCCTGTCGCTAAACCGAGATTTTTAAATGAAATGTCAGATCTGTTTTGGCAGGACATGGAAGGAAGCAGCCAGCTCAAGCAGGGCACTCCAGAGATGGCCCAGGCTGGCTTAAATCCAAATATCTCTTTAGCTGTAAAGAGATTTGAGGAGCTGGTGCATCAGCTTTTAAGACCTTGGGATCACTTTGGCGCAGAGATGCTGAATTCTTCCCCTCTGACGTCCTTTTAATTTCCTGCTCTCAACACGATATAAAAAAGATTTGAAATTCTGGAAAGACTGCAGAGACGAGCAACAAAGATGATTAGGGGACTGGAGGATACAACATAGGAAGAACGGCTGCAGAATTAGGTATGGCTACTTTAATGAAAGGAACAACTAGGGGTGACCTGATAGCAGTCTTCCAAATATTTGAGGGGCTGTCGCAGAGAAGAGAGGGGGGGTGTCAACCTATTCGCCAAAGCACTTGAGGTCAGGAAAAAAATAATGGGTGGAAACTAATCAAGGAGAGATCACTTGAATATGAGCCAGCCATATACTGTAGCCAACAAAAAAGCCAACACCATTTTAGGCTTCATTAACAAAGGGATAGCATCAAGATCACGTGAAGTGTTAATGCCACTTTATAATACCTCAGTAAGGCCACACTTGGAATCCTGCATCCAGTTTTGGTCACCACAGGGTGAAAAAGATGTTGAGATTCTGGAAAATGTGCAGAGAAGAGCAACAGAGATGATTAGGGGACTGGAGGCTTAAACATACACATGTTGCAGGAATTGTATGTCTAATCTAATGAAAAGAAGGACTGGGGTGACATGATAGCAGTCTTCCAATATCTCAGAGGCTGCCACAAAGAAGAGGGAGTCAAGCTATTCTCCAAAGCACCTAAAGGCAGGAAAAGAAGCAATGGATGGAAACTAATCAAGGAGAGAAGCAACCTGGAACTAAGGAGAAATTTCCCGACAGGTAGAACAATTAATCAGCATAACAACTTGCCTCTAGAAATTGTAGGTGCTCCATAATTGGAGGTTTTTAAGAGGAGATTGGACAGCCATTTGTCTGAAATGGTATAAGGTCTCCAGTCTTAAGCAGAGGGTTGGACTGGAAGAATTTCCAACTCTGTTTTTCTGTTATTTTTGGAGCAAAATAAATAAACCGAAAATCAGCATTCGTTCTCCTTCTCCCCAGCAACTTAGAGGGACAGTTTGAATCACATCACTTTTTAATGTTAGCCATCCTCTCTCTTTTCTTCTGCTGTTCCTATTTTTTCTGATTTTCCAAGTACAGGTAGTCCTCAAGTTACGGCCACAATTGAGCCCAAAATCTATGTTGCTAAATGATTTTTTGCCCCATTTTAGGACCTTTCTTGCCTCAGTTGTTAAGTAAATCCCTGCAGTTGTTAAGGCAGGCACATGGTTGTTAAGTGAATCTGGCTTCCCCATTGACTTTGCTTGTCACAAGGTCACAAAAGGGGATCATGTGACCCCAGGACACAGCGATAAGTCAGTTGCCAAGTGTCCAAATTTTGATCATGTAACCATGAGGATGCTGCAACAGTCATAAGTATGAAAAACGGTCTATCTTTGAAGTGTCACTAAATGAACTGTTGTAAATCGAGGATTATCTGTAACTTCTCTTTATTTTTTATTTTTTGGCTTTTTCTGACATTCTCTGATTTTTCCAGACCAGATCAGAGCTCCAGATTATTTATAGATATCACTTTTTATACAAACACAAACACACAAACACAAACCCAGCTCTCCGCAGCCTTCCAGAAGAAATCAAATCCCTAAAAAAATGTACAAAGAGGACAATAAACTGTAATTTAAACAACAAAAACAAAACAAGCAATGCTTTCAAATACTGATTATTATTGCTTATTATAGGTAGTCCTCAATTTACCACAGTTCATTTAGTGATCGTTTGAAATTATAACAGCACTGAAAAAAGAGACTTGGGATCATTTTTCATACTTACGACCATTGCAGCCTCTCCATGGTCACATGATCAAAAATCAGACTCATATTTATGATGGTTGCAGTGTACTTTCCTTTTGCAAGCAGAGTCAGTGGGGGAAACCAGATTTGCTTCACAACCGTGCTACTAACTTAACAACTGCAGTGAATGACTTAACAGTGACAAGAAAGGTCATAAAATGGGGCAACTGTCCCACTTAGGAACATAGGTTTTGGGATCAATGATCGTAAATCATGGACTACCTATATTTCTGGTTAATACTCTTACTATTATTCCCCAATGGAAATTGCCAGGCACGTGTGTGTGTGTGTGTGTGTGTGTGTGTGTGTGTGTGTGTGTATATATATATATATATATATATATATATGCATATTCTTTCTAGCCAGGTTTTACCTACGTAAGCTAGGTTGTTCTGCAGCTCTGGCTGTGTGAAATCTCATTCACCATCCTCAGAGCTCCTCCTCTGTTGACAAACTGCAACTCTGCGTTGCTCTCTGGGAGACTCAGATAGCTATTTCTGCCTTATAAGGCTTCGTCAGTGAGCCACACCCACTTCTCAGATATTCCCCCTGTAAAGGTACAATGTGTCTTTTTCTGTTTTTCGTAGGCTTTTATGTGCATATTCTTTCTAGCCAGGTTTTACCTACGTAAGCTAGGTTGTTCTGCAGCTCTGTGTGTGTGTGTGTGTGTGCGCGCGCGCGCGCGCGCTAACTGCCCATTATCAATCTCTGGAGGTTCTCCTGAGTTGATGTTGCATATTTTCTCATGTGGTCCACAAACCATGAGTTTGCTAGCCAGGATTTGATCAAAATACCAGCCATGAGAGCATGGCAGGTGTGCACAATCCAATTTCCAACAGAACCAAATACCTGGGTTGAACTATGGGGGTCTTTGGTGCTCTTTGCACTTGGTGTTTTGTTGAAGATGTTTCGTGACCTTACCAGGGAATATTATCAGTGCTAGAAGGAAGAGGGGTTTGTGGAGAGGAGGAGGAGGTGGGTAAAGAAGGAGAAGATGGTGGAGGTGAGAAAGGAAGAAAAGAGGAGAAGGTGGAGGAGGAGGAGAGGAAGGAAGGAGGAGGAGGAGAATGAAAGGAAGGATAAGGAGAAGAAGGAGGAAAAGGAGGAGGAAAAGGAGAGGAAGAAAGTAGGAGGAGAGGAAGGAGGAGAAGGAGGAGAAAGGTGGAGGAGGATAAGGAGAGAAGGAAGAAGGTGGTGGTGATGGAGGAGGAGGAGGAGGAGGAGGAGGAGGAGGAGGAGAAGAAGAAGAAGAAGAAGAAGAAGAAGAAGAAGAAGAAGAAGAAGAAGAAGAAGAAGAAGAAGAAGAAGAAGAAGAGGAGGAGGAGGAAGAAGACTTCTTACACAGTGCAGGCTGAGAGTGTTGGGAGTTGTAGTCCCTGCCTCGGGGTTCTCAAGAGGCCCTTCACGCCTCACCAGTCAAGGCGCTTGTTGTTTCCCAGGTGGTCCAGCCAACGCAGAAAGGTGCAAACCCAGCAAGAAGTGGAATCTTTGTGCCTGCAAGCTAGTCAGGTGTGATGGAGAGAGGGGAGAGAGAGAGAGAGAGAGAGAGAAACAATTAAGCTGAGCTTTTATTTGGTTTTATTAAAATAAATAAATAAATAAATAGAGAATCCAGGTTGTGAAGAAGGCAGAGAGAGAGAAAGAGGAGAGAGAGACAGAGAGATTTAAAAACTAGCCAAATATCCTTCACTGGAGAACAAGGAGACCTTGACTTCTGACCATTCATTTAGAGAACGTTCAAAGTTACGATGGGGCTGAAAAAAAATGGCTTACAACTAGTCCTCCCACTTATGACTCTCACAGCATCCCTGGGTCAGGTGAGCAAAATTCAGGTGCTTGGCAACCGGCATGTATTTGTGACGTGATTGTTAAGCAAATCACTACAGTTAAGTGAATCGTGCAGTTGGTAAATGAATCTGGCTTTTTCCATTGGCTTCGCTTGTGGGAAACCAGCTGGGAAGTTTGCCAATGGGGATCACGTGACCCTGGGATGCTGCAACCACCCGTGACCAGACTATCTTTGATCTATCATGGATGAGATTCCCAGGAGTGGTCCCTGCATCTTACAAGGGAGGTGGAAAATGCATGCCATTGGCTGCTGGCTGGCCAATCACCATCCTCAGAATCTCCCTCCTTTTTTCATGAGATGCTGGAGTTACAATTAGAGACAGGATAGACTCTTCCCATCCTGGCTGGATAGATGGAAAAGAAGACCAGATCTCTATCTTCCCCTTCCTTTCTTTCCTTTTTCCCTTCCTTCCTTCCTTCCTTTCTCATTTTTTTCCTTCCTTCTTCCCCATCATTCCTTCCTTGATTTCCTCCTTCCTTTTTTCTTTCTTTTTTTCTTCTTCATACCTTCCTTTCATTTTTCCTCCATCCTTTTTCTTTCTTCTTCCTTTTTTCCCTTCCTTCCTCTCTTCCTTCTTCCTTTCTTCCTTTCCTTCTTCCTTTCTTTCCTTTTCCCCTTCCTCTCTCCCTCCCTCCCTAAGAATACTTCTGAAAAACCTGGAAATGTCTCTTGGCATTTAAAGATCTTCCTCTCCTACACATTAGGGACATATTAAGGGTAACTTTATAAACTTCCTTATTCAGATAGTCTCTCTTTCTCCCAATCATTCCCACCCATGCAGATAAGAAAGCGGCCTTCCCTTTTTGAAGTTCGGAGGGGTGGGGGGAACCTGCTTCTCATCATTTCTGTTTGGAAAAATAAAACAGATGCCCAAGAAAGCCCAAACGCCCCAGAAGAGGAAGGGTCCCATGCCAGGATGTCTTTTCCCCTTTGCTGATATGGGGTCTGCCCGCCTGCCCGTCTGTCTGTCTGGGCAGCTGCTGAGCCCAGCCTTGGCACCCAGCTGTCAATGGCTGGACTCAAGGGGGGGGGGGGGAATGACGGGAAGTTCCGTTTGTCACCTTCCCTTTATCTTTGGGGTAAGGGCCGAAGTTTATGAGGCCCGGAGAAGCTGTCGCAGACATGCAAAAGAGAAGCAGTTCCGGGGTGGGTGGGAAAGGGGAGAAAAGGTCTGGATGGGAGAAGGGAATACAGCAAGGCAGGCTGTGAGATTTCTGGTGTCTTTATCTGACTTAGTACCTGAAGACAGCTTACTTTCAGGAGCTGATGCTTCCTCCCCCCCCCCACACACATTTCTTGTCTATCTTCCCTATCTCTTTCTCCTTTTCCTTATCTGTCTCCTCCTCCCCCACCTTCTTGTAATTCTCCTTTCCCTTCTCCTCCTCCTTCTCCATCTTCTTCTTTTTCCTTTGTCTCCTTCTCTGTCTCCCCCTTCTCTCCCTACCTGCCTTCTTCCTTCTTCTTCCCCTCCAGGTTCTTATCCTTTTCAACTTTCTCCACCTTGTCATCTCTTTTCTCCTTCTCCCCTTCCTCCTTGTTTATCCTTCTGTTAATGCAGACTAAAAACGCACTGGCTTTTTTGGCTGCTGCAGCACACTGCTGGCTCATCTTTAACTGATTGTCTACTAAGATTCCAAGGTCCCTCTCACAGTCTATGCTGTTGTGCCAAGTACTACATATACTGTACCTGTGCATTTGGTTTTTCTTGCCTAAATGTAGAACCTTACTTTTCTCACCATTGAATTGCATTTTGTTGTATAGGGCCCAGTGTTCAGGTCTGTCCTTCTGTATCTTGAGCCTATCTTCTGGGATGTTGGCTATGCCTGATAGCTTGGTATTGTCTGCAAATTTGACGAGTTCCCTGTTTATCTCCTCACCTGTATCATTGATTTGGTAGACTGTCAACGCAACCCAGGGTCAGATCAACCCGCTGGACACCATCATTCTGATTCTGCAAAGCGAACATAATAACAAGACTCAAAAACTGAAATGAAGTTGAAAAGCTACAACTAAGTTTCACCTTCTTCTTCTTTTTCTTGCTCTTCTTGTCCTTCCAAGACAAGTCTTCATGACTCACGTCAACCCCGAAGGTTAATTAAGGTTAATTATCTTCCCGGCTTAGCAGCACCTACAAGTTCAAAAGAGATCGGAGGGGATCTAACACCCCTCTGGTTTGCCATCAATCACTTACTGTGAGTGGCAGGCTGCCAGATCTGGGGGATCAAAGAGAAGGCTTCTCCACATGCCGAGTCAACTTGTGAACCTGGTAATTTCGGAGGTGCTTAGCAGGGGACATTTGCCAAAGCTTTTGGGGGAAGGGGAGATGGGGGTTGAGATGGAGCAAGAGAGTCCATTTGATGTTTGCCAACACTAGAATTAGCCTCTTAGGTCATGCATTCCCCCGTTAATAAAAGGAGGATCCAGACAAAGCCAAGAAGAAACATATGATCAAGGAACCGCAGGCAATAATGACGTTCACTGACTTGGTTTCCCAAGAGCAGACCCCCAAAAGGTCCTAAACAAGGAGGAGGGCTGGACAGGTAGAAGATGAAATCAGCTGATCAAATGCTTTCCAGTTTCTCTTTAAATATGAGCCAGCCATGTGCTGCAGCCCCCAAAATGGCCAACACAATCCTAGGCTGCATTAACAGAGGGACAGAATCAAGATCATGTGAAGTGCTAATACTATTCTGTAATGACTTGGTAAGACCATATTTGGAATCCTGCATCCAGTTTTGGTTGCCACAATGCAGAAAAGATGTGGAGACCCTAGAAAGAATGCAGAGAAGAGCAACCAAGATGATTAGGGGACTGGAGGCTAAAACATACAAAGAATGGTTGCTGGAATTGGGCATGTCTAGTTTAATGAAAAGAAGGACTAGGGGAGACATGATAGCAGTCTTCCAGTATCTCAGTGGCTGCCACAGAAAAGAGGACATCAAGCTATTCTCCAAAACCCCTGAAGGTTGGACAAAAAGCAATGGATGGAGACTAATCAAGGAGAAAAACCAATCTAGAAATTAAGGAGAGAAGAAAACAGGGAAGGAAAAGAGAAGATAAGAAGCAAAGGGAAGGGAAAGAGAAAGAAGAAAAGAGAAGATTTTCTGATGTTTTGTTTCTAGGATGCTGTAAGCCATCTGTTAACGGAGGTCAGCCACAAATAAACTGAATAAATATACAGATTTTTAAAAAATCTCTGTCCAGAAGTATAACTCCTTGGAGATTTTCCTGGGGGCGGGGGAACGTGAAAGGGACATTGGTCTATCTCCTCCTCAAAATTGGGAACTCTCTTTGCTGCCCTTGTAGGTCTTCCTAACAATTGATGTTTTATTGGGCAATTCTCACACATCCTTGTTTGCCCACTCAGCCTGGAAGCTGATAATCTTCACACCTCTGCATCCCCAGGGATGCAAAATTTGATGAAAAACCAAAGCGACATCTTCATCAGTCACCTTCTCTGAGGAGGCTGTCAGGCAGCTCCGTTAAGAGACCAGCTCATCAGTCCTGTGAGGAACAGAAAAGGATTTTTGGACCGAAAATGCTCCAAAGAACAATCCACCTGGAAAGGAGACCACCAAGTAGGGACCTGCACAGGAAAAGAAGGAAGGCAATATTTATTTGTTTATTTATACTTACTGTATATCCTACCTTTATTATTATTTTTTTAATGACTCAAGGAGCTGAATGCACCTAATCCCTCTTCCTCCTCCTCTTTTCCTAAACACAACAATCTTTTAAGATAGGCTGGGCTGAGTGAGAGAGAGGAGTTGCCCAAGTCACCCAGTGGCTTTCCTGCTTCAGATGGGACTAGAACTCACTGACTCCTGGTGATTGGCCCAAAGTCAGCCAATCAGTTTTCATGCCTGAGGTGGGGACTAGGACTCAGAGTCTCCTGGTGATTGGCCCAAAGTCACCCAGCCAGCGTTCATGAATCTAAAAGTAAACAAATGAAAACACAAGCAGTCCTTAATTTAGAACCACTGTTTAGCCAAGTTTGAAGTTGCAACAGCGCTGAATGCTGGCTAAGGAATCCTGGGAATTGAAGTCCACTTCTCTTAGAGCACTCTGGCTGGGGAATTCTGGGAGTCAAAGTCCACCCCTCAAATCATGCTGGATGGGGAAACCTGGGAGTTGAAGTCAACCCAGTGGTGAAATGCAGCCAGTTCTATCCGGCTCAAGTGAACCAATAGTGCTGGCAGTGGGAGGCTCCACCCACCCGCCCAGATGTCATCATGTCCGGTTTTTGATCCTCCGCAAGGCGCACGCGCATCCTCACATTTGCAAACCAGTAGCAAAGATAAGTGGATTTCACCCCTGCGTCCACCCCTCTTAAAGCCTGCTGACTGGGGAATTCTGGGAATTGAAGTTCACCCCTCTTAAAGCACTCCGGCTGGGGAATTCTCGAGGGGCAGCATATTCATTCAAGAAATAAATAAAAAGAAATATAATTTAACCAGCAAATTCTACACCAAGCATCCAGAATTCCCTTTGCAACCAGGTGGACATTTTTGGCCAGTGGGGTGATTTATAAATGTAATCATAAATAAATAAATAAAAAACAAATAAACAAACACAAGCACTTTGTCCCCACCTCTTCCCTTCTACCGCCCTTCTACCCAGGAAGAGAATCCGTTTTTGTCCAGATCTGCCCCCAGAGATGGTGGTTGCAATCTGGGCATTACATGACTCACCGCAAAGAGTGACTTATCCCTCTTGCCATGGGGTGAGAGATTTTTCTGAAGGATGTCAAATCACCTTGCTTAGGTTGCAGTTCTGCTTTTCCCCAGTTTGCGGTCTGTTTTGGTTATAAACAGCAATTTAGAAGCTGGCAGAGGGCAAATCACTGTTTATCCAAGGGGCTGAGGTCCAAATGCATCATTACTGCAGCTTTTGCAATGGAGCTTTTTGTGGTCCTTTTGTGGTCCAGAGGGGAGGAAAACATCTTCCCAGCTGGCGAACAGGGAAGATGAAAGGACTAGTTTTGGGGCCTGGTCTACTCAGCCCCCACCCCCAATGGATCAGGCATTGCCTGTTCTGATTGGAGCGGGGGGAGTCCCAACATGAGAAGGGCAGCTGCTTATATTTAATAAATAATACAGGTAGTCCTTGAATTACAACATTTAATACCCATTTGAGGTTCATTTAATACCCATTTGAGGTTACAACGGCAGTGAAAACAGGGTGCGAAGAAAAGGGAAGGGAGAGTAATGAAGAAGAAGGGAGGGAGCGAAGGAGGAAAGGAAAGGAGGGAGGAAGGAAGAGAAAGGGACGGAGTGTTGAAAAGAAAGACAGAAAAAAGGAAGGAAGGAAAGAAAGAAGGGAGGAAAAGGAAGGGTTGAAAAGGAAGGAAGGAGTAATGGAGAGAAGGAAAGGAAAAGAAAGGAAGGGAAAGGAAAGAAAAATAGGAAGGGAAGAAAAGAAAAGTGGGGGGGGAAGATAGCAGGTAATTGGAAGACTGCCCTAGAGAGTTAACAGATTCCTGAATTGGAGTCCTTTACGTGGTAAAAATGACACGGTCATGTTTATGGAAAGAAAAGAGAGAGAGAAAAGGTAATCCCACCCAAACACAACTGATGCTGAGCCTTGAAAACAGAGGACAGAAGCAACTGAGTCTCTTGACGATCCATCTGTCTTGTGTCTGCTACTTCTGGATGTGTTTTCTTTCTCTCTCTCTCTCTCCCTCCCCCTCTCCCTCCCTCCCCCCTTTCTCTCTCTCCCCCTTCCTTCCTTCCTTCCTTCCTTCCTTCCTTCCTTCCTTTCTTTCTCCAAGGTGTCACATATTTGTCAAGTAAGGGGGATTTTGGCAGGGGTTTTTAATGTCCTGGGACACCATTCATATTGATGTTACATGATGATGCTACCTACTTGGTTGATGAAAAATCTGCAACCAAACAATCAACTTCAGAGAGCACCAAGGACCCACAGTCCTCCTCCTCCCCTTCCCCCTCTATGCAGATCCATTTCCTTCTAGCACTGATGATGTTCCTTAGTTGGGTCATGAAAGATCTTGCAAGAAGGACCTCCAAGCTCAGGGAACACCAAATTCATTTGTGGACATTTTGTCCTGCATCAGGACAACCTTAGCCATGGTGGGCCTCTTCTTCCCACCAACCAGAGACGGTAGCATCACCCAACAGAGGGAATCACATGTTCCCCTCCACCTTTAATGGGAGCCTGCTTCCAAATCCACATACAGGCCCTCTAGTCAACCAGCCACGCAAACGCCCGACCACCTTAGGATGAGACGACTCAAGTCTGGGATCAGGGTAGAGGAGGACCCACAGGTTATCATGAAATCAAAGAAGGGCCCAATTCTAAATGTCTTCTCTTCATCCCCTCCTGCCCTCTCTGATTAAATTGCCCTCTTCAATTATAGGGGTCAAGGAGTCCTTATTAATAAAAAAGAGAAGCTGAATCACGGTTTCCATCATACCTCACAAAATACATTTCTTGGGCTTGTAGACCCTCTGTACCGTATCAAAGCCTTGTTTGGGGGGCCTCGGTGGTTCCTCTCCCCCCCAATACATTTTTGCCAATCCTTTCCAAGTCTCCCCTGCCCCCTCCCTCACCGTCACAGGTATATTTTCCCTATAAGGCTGGCTCACCTGTGATTAAAACACTGACCCAGCAATTATTCACATCTGGGAGGAACGTCATCCTCCCTTTGAAGTCTTCTCAATAACGTCTTCTTCTTTCATGTCTTCCTCCTCCCTCCCCCGAAAAACACACTTGAAGGTCCTAGCAAGGGGTCTCCCAACCAGCGGCCCCACCCCACCAGAAATTAGCCGAATCGCAAGGTGGAATTCCTCTGTAATAAGTTCAGGTGGTGAGGGTGAGATGGTTGAAGATCCCCGAGATGACCTGTTGCATGAGCCAACAAGGGTTTCCCTTGTACCTTTCTGCTCGCTGTTTCTCTAATTGACAAGGGTACCTATTCAACCCCTTTGGCCTCTCTCGGGTTTAAAGAATTGAGAGAGAGACAGAGAGAGAGAGAGAGAGACAAGCCACGGGTGGTGGATGAGATCATGGCTGTTTTGCAATGCAGAGGCCGCCACCCCAGGAGATCAGCTGTTGGAAGCAAGGTGCAGGTGAAGATAATGGGGCGTGGTGGAATTTGTGATGGGGAGGATTTATTGAGAGCAGGGATTCTCAACCTTGGCAACTTTATCGGGTGGACTTCAACTCCCAGAATTCCCTAACCAGTAAGCTATAAAAGATGTGGACTCCAACACCCAGAATTCCTCAGCCAGTTTGATTTCAGATGGGTGGACTTCAACTGCCAGAATTCCCCAGCCAGCATGCATTAAGAGGGAGGACTTCAACTCCCAGAATTCCTCAGCCGGTTTGATTTCAGATGGATGGACTTCAACTGCCTAAATTCCCCAGCCAGCATGCATTAAGATGAGTGGACCAACTCCCAGAATTCCCTAGGCATCACATTGCATGTTTTCTCCTTGGTAATTCTGTGATTAGGATGTTGTGTTCTGCTGGATTGTTTGTCTGGTATTAATCCCCGCTTATCTAGCAACTGGCTGGCTGTTGGAGAGTTATGTTCTGGGGTTTTTTGTTTTTTTTTTTGTTTCCTTCTTACCTTTTTTATTGTCCCTTTTGATTGGTATGTAAATATGGCTTGTCTCTATCTATCATGGTTGCCTCGAAATTCTGGGAGTTGAAGCCACCTATCTTAAATATGCTAAGGTGCAGAAATACCGATTTAGAGAATCCTGCAATAGCACAGTCGAAGTGTTTGGACAGGTGATGTGTGGTTGTTAATCCAGGATTTATCCATACGTTTCTAATACAGGTAGTGCACAAGTTACAGCCACAATTGGGACCAGAATTTTAGTTGCTAAGCAATTTTAGCAATTGTTAAGCAAGCCATCACGTGATTGTACCCAATTTTATGATGATTTTTACCATGGTCATTAAGTGAAATATTTGGTCATTAAGCAAATCTGGCTTCCTAAATTGAGTGTCAGAAGCCAGATGGGAAAGGATGCAAATCACAATCACATGACCCCAAGATGCTACATAATTGTCATAAATGTGAGTCACAGTCACTAAACAACTGGTTGTAAGACCAGGACTACATGTAACTCGAGTTAGTGGCCATAAGCGAGTTGAAACAGGCAAAGCTTCCTCCACACCCCTGTGGCTGCCATCTTGGCTTTTTTGACCCAACTCTGCTGACATCTTTAGACACAGCAGAATTTTTTTCAGTCCTCGACTTACTACAGTTCATTTAGTGACCATTTAAAGTTACAACGGCAATGAGAAAAGCGACTTGTGACCATTTTTTCACAGTTACAACCGTCGCAGCCTCCCCATCCCATGGTCACAGGATCCAAATTCGGGCACTCGGCAACTGGTTCATATTTTTGATGGTTGCAATGTCCCGGGGGTCATGTGATCCGCTTTTACGGCCTTCTGATAATCAAAATCATCAGCCAAATTCACTTAACAACAAGAGAAGACGTAAATTGGGGCAAAACTCACATAGCCACCATCTTGCTTACAAATTGAAATTGTGGTCTGAATTGTGGTCGTAAGTCGAGAACTCCCCATATGGCTGGATCCAATAGCCTTCGGCTCATCCTACTCTGAACTGTAATTTACAAAATATCTTAAATGATAGAAGGTTTCCTTCTTGAAGGAAGAGGGTTGAACTAGAAGACCTCCAAGTTCCCTTCCAACTCTGATAAAGGTGCTTCGGAGTGTTTATTCTAACCTGAAACCAACTTTATGCTAGCATTAAACCCTTCAACATTTAAATCCTTTTCAGGAATAAAATTGGCCAAAGTTGGAGGAAACAGATGGCAATTTAGCCTTCCCAACAAAATGAACTGCAGTGGATTAAAAAGAATAAATAAATAAATAACCAGCCACAGGATAAGGCCTCGGACTTCGTTGATGGACTATTAAACAGAGCAAAACAATGCATTTCCTTAGGAACCACAGCATGAATTCACCAGGCAGTTTCCCTGGAGCCTGGCTTGGCGTGGTTCTTCCAAATCTTGTGTTGGAAACACACAATTGTCGAACTCACATAGATACCACCAGCAGAATTTGCAAGCCTGAGGCCTGTTCTGCTTCCTCTTTGCAAAGGCAGGTTCAGAGTCTGCCCTTCCTTCCAGTGTGCAAAGGTGCACAAGACAGGTGGTCCTCCACTTACATCGGTTCATTTAGTGATTGTTCAACGTTACAACGGCACTGAAAAAAGTGACTGATGACCGTTTTTCACACTTACAACCGTTTCAGCCTCCCTGCAGTCACGTGTTCAATATTCAGACGCTTGGCAACTGACTCCTATTTATGACAGTCGCAGTGTCCTGGGGTCACGTGCTCCCCTTTTGTGACCTTCTGACAAGCAAAGTCAAGGGGGAAGCCAGATTCGCTTAACGACCCTTAACATCTCCAGGAATTCACTTAACAAATGTGGGAAGAAAGTTTTGTAAAATGGGGCAAAATTGACTTAACAAACATCTCGCTTAACAACAGAATATTTTGGGCTCAGTTGTGGTCATCAACCGAGGTGTACCTGCATTTATAAACAGTGGCAACCAGAATTTTCATTGCTAAGCAGGGTTGCAATAAACAGTCGTGCCCCTTTTATAACCATGGTTGTTAAGCGAATTATTGCAGTTGGTAAGTGAATTGTGCAGTCGGTAAGTGAATCTGGCTTCCCCCATTGACTTTGCTTGCTGGAAGCCATCTGGGAAGGTTGCAAATAGTGATCACACAACCCCAGGACGCTACAACGGTTGTAAATACACACTGGTTGCCAAGCATTCAAATTTTGATCTCGTGACCATGGGAATGCTGCATCGGTTGTAAGTGCGAGGACTAGTTGTAAGTCACTTTTTTCAGTGATGTTGTGACTTCAAATGATTGCTACGCGAATAGTTGTACTAAAATACACCCAAAATAAAATTAAAACATAAAAGCAAAGTAGTGAAAAAAAAAATAGGAAGTGAGTTCCAATTAACCATCATGTAACAAAATAACAGATGTGGAAGGGACCTTCTAGTCCAACCCCCTGCTAAGGCAGGAAACACTACAGCATTTCAGACAAATGGATGTCCAATCTCTTCTTAAAAACTTATGGTGTTGGAACATTCACAACTTCTGGTGGCAAGCAGTTCCACTAGTTAATTGTTCTGTCAGGAAATTCCTCCTTAGTTCTAAGTTGCTTCTCTCCTTTATTAGTTTCCATCTGTTGCTTCTTGTCCTGCCTTCAGGTGCTTTGGAGAATAGCTTGACCCCCTCTTCTTTGGGGCAGCCCCTGAGATATTGGAAGACTGCTACCATGTCTCCCCTGGTCCTTCTCTTCATTAAACTAGACACACCCAGTTCCTGCAACCGTTCTTCATATGTTTTAGCCTCCAGTCCCCTAATCCTCTTGGTTGCTCTTCTCTGCATTCTTTCTAGAGTCTCCACATCTTTTTTGTATTGTGGTGACCAAAACTGAATGCTGTATTCCAAGTGTGGTCTTCCCAAGCCATTATAAAGTGGCATTAACACTTCATGTGAACTTGATTCTGTCCCTCTGTTTATGCAGCCCAGAACTGTGTTGGCTTTTTTGGCACCTGCTGCACACTGCTGGCTCATATTTCAGTGGTTGTCCACTAGGACTCCAAGATCCCTCTCACAATTTCTGTTATCAAGCCAAGTACTCCCTGTTTTATACCTGAGCACTTGTTTTTTCCTGCCTGAATGTAAAACCTTACTTTTCTCAACAACAAATTGCATTTTGTTGGATAGGCCCCAGTGTTAAAGTCTGTCAAGATCCTTTTGAAACTCAAGTCTATCCCCAAATATTTTCATTTATGGAAGGAAGCCATTGTGGCAGGGGAGAGACGCCCCATAGCTTCCCCCAGAGCTTGGTCATAATTCAGTGTACCATTTATTTGCCATTCTAGCAACCACAGAACCTCTCCAAATGGTTTCTCCAAATTAAATCTGATTTAAAATAGTCAAGTAGCATAATGCTTGCAGTAACATGTCCTCATTTAGATGGAATTCCTCTCCTCAGGGTTTCAACCAACTCTTTCTCAAATTCCATATATCCTTCAATTTTCCTTTGTCTTCTAGAAGTTTGGCATTCTACACCCAATTCCTGATGAGTTCCTCTAGGATCCTTCCCATTTTTTTAGAATTTTGCCCCTGATGCTTCTGCTAATTCATGAAAGTTGAGGTTCCTCAAACTACCTAAGATGGTTAGGGTTAGGATTCATAAAACTTGAGGTTCCTTGAGGTTCATGAAACATGGGGTTCCACAAACCACTTAAGATGGTTAGGATTAGGGTTCATGAAACTTCAGGTTCCTCTAACCACCTAAGATGATTGGGGCTATGGTTCATGAAACCTGAAAACCTATGAGTTTCATGAAGCTTGAAGTTCCACAAGCTACCTAAAATGTTTAGGATTAGGTTTCATAAAGTTTGAGGTTCATGACATTTGATGTCCCCCACCCCCACCCCCCAATTGGGTCTAAAGAGGAGATTCATTGGGTGGCTTTGCCAACAAATCTTTAAGCAAGATTTGATGGAATTGTGCACTGGAGACCTTTGAAAGGGATTGCTGAGATACACAATAGACTGGACAGTTAAAACCAGCAGTCACAGCAACAAAACTTTGCTGATCAATATCAGCACTCAGAAGAAGGGGGCAACATGATTTAGGAGTGTTGACACTCAGAGTCAAAAAAATATCTGTAGTTAAGGATTGAACTGTGGGGTACTTGATGCACTCAGAGCTTGGTGGTTTTGTTGCAAACGTTTCATGACCCAACTAGGTAACATCATCATCAAAAGAAGAGAGTTGGGTTAGAGGAAAAGGGAGGAGAAGGACTGTGGAGAGAGAGAGAGAGAGAGAGAGAGAGAGAGAGAGAGAATGAATATGAATATGAATTGCTTTAGCTGACAAAAAAAAGCTATTTTCCTTTTTTGCAACAGGCAACCTCCAAGTGTCAGGAGAGGCTTTTCTTTGAGCAGGGATCCCTCTGTTCCTTTTCAACAATCCAAACAGATGCAGGAAGATCCCGGCAATTAAAACCTGCTTTTTGCCGTTTGGCTGACAGATGTGGTAAGCGAAATTTTCTTCCTAATCCCGCGCTTTACGATTATGGCTCCAAATGTAAGACGTTCTTTCTTGCTCGCTCTTTCTTCCTTTCTTTTATTTTGTTGTTCGGGGAGAGATATTTTTTTCTGTGGTTAAGGCAAAGCACAAACCTTGGTTGTGCTTTTTTTTTAAAAAAAATTCCTTCTCTCTTTAATCCTCCCAGACTTTAAAGAGACGAGCCGTCTGATGCTTTGATTTGTGCTCCGGTTGGGTTATCCCGAAGGGCTTTTTATCCAGTCCTCAACGTCCGACTACAATTGAGCCCAAAATTTTTGTTGCTAACCAAGACAGTTCTTAGTTGCCCTATGGTTCGACCTTTCTTGCCACTGTTGTTAAGTGAATCACTGCAGTTGTAAACTCAGCCACACGATTGTTAAGCGAATCCAGTTTCCTCTTTGATTTTGCTTCCTGCCAAAGATGATTGCATGACCCTGGGATACTGCATCCGTCATAAATATGCGTCAGTTCCCAAGTATCTGAATTTTGATCGTGTGACCTTGAAGATGCCACAACGTACGTTTGGAAAAAGGGTCATGAGCCATTTCTTTTTCCCCCATTGCTGTTGTACCTTTGAACCATCACTAAACGAACTGTTGTAAGTCAAGGACTTCCTGTATTTGCGGATATTTTTTTCCCCTCTGTTTGCAATGCTTTGCACAAAAAAAAAAAAAAAGCACCGGTGGATTTTGCACGGCTCCCCTGAGAAAAACCAGCCTTTGTGTGAATCCACCTCCCACCCCGCACCACCGACAATCACGGGCCATGAAATTGTGTTGCCTGCCACACAAAGCGCCTGGCCGTGGCCCCTGGCCCCATCCCCAGAGTCTCCATGCAAATTCGCGGGAATCCCTTCTACCGCCCAGCCTGGCTTCTTAACCGATGTTAACATGTTGTTATCTGCTCGGCAGGTGGGTTAGCTTGACATTGTTTCCTCAAACAGCAGGATGTGAAACAGAGAACGGGCTCATGGCGCCAACTCTGGCATCTGAGAAAGAGATGGCAAGAACAGCCGGGCCGAGCTGAACCTGCTGCATTCAACCCACGCAGTCCTAGGCTGCATCAACAGAGGGATAGAATCAAGATCACGTGAAGATTTAATACCACTTTATTAAGCCTTGGTAATAAGGCCACACTTGGAATATTTACATCCACTTTTGGACACCATTGTATAAAAAAGATGTTGGGACTCTAGAAAGAGTGCAGAGAAGAGCTGGAGGCTAAAACATGCGAAGAACGGTTGCAGGAATTCAATATCTCTAGTCTAGTGAAAAGAAGTGCTAGAGGAGATATAATAGCATTCTTCCAATAGTTGAAGGGCTGCCACAAAGAAGAGGGGGTCAACCTGTTGTCTAAAGCACCTTAAAGTAAGAGAAAAAGCAATGGATGGAAACCAGTGGTGAAATACAAATTTTTTATACTACTGGTTCTGTGGGCGTGGCTTGGTGGGTGTGGCAGGAGAAGGATACTGCAAAATCCCTATTCCCACCACACTCCGGAGGTGGCATTTGCCGGTTCTCCAAACTACTCAAAATTTCCGCTACTGGTTCTCCAGAACCTGCTGGATTTCACCCCTGATGAAAATTAATCAAGGAGAGAAGCAACCTACAAGGAGAAATTTCCTGACAGAAATTGTTCCTGTGAAAACAATTAATCAGTGGAAGGACTTGCCTCCAGAAGTTATCGGTGCTGCATCACTGGGGGTTTAAAGAAGAGGTTGGACAACCATTTGTCTGAAATGGTAGAGGGTCTCCTGCTTGAGCAGGGGGTTGGACTAGAAGACCTCCAAGTTCCCTTCTAACTGTTGTTAGTCTGTTAATTCCTAAGGGATTGGCCTGGGTAATTTTCCCGCTGAAGTTTAGATTAAACAGTGCATCAAGGTGACTGGAAGAAACAATTAATTATCTTGGGCTTGGCTTGATCCCTCTTCCTTCCTACCCATCTATCCCCTCAGCCTTTGCCATCCTGGTTACTGGTTCGGTTCTTCAGCTTACATCCCTTTGGGCCAGCTTTGAAAGGAAAATATCCAGGGGATCCAAATTTCTGTTGGGTGTTGAAAAAAAATTAATAAGGTGAAACTGGATAGGCAGCAGAGCATGGAGTGATTAAAAAAAAACCCTTACGATGAAAGAAAGGAAGGAAGAGAAAGAAAGAAAGAAGGAAGAAGGAAGGAAAGAGAAAGCGAGGATTGAAAAGAAAGAAAAAAGGAAAGGGAGGGATGGAGAGAAAAAGGGAGGAAGGAAGGCAGGAGGGAAGGAAGGAAGGAACAGGAAAGGAGGAAAGAAGGAAGGAAGGGGAAAGTTAGAAAGAAAGATCAAAAAAGAAAAAAGGACAGAAGGAAACTGAAGGATGGGAGGGAGGGAGGAAAGAAGAAAAAAAGAAAGGAGGCAGAGGGAGGAAGGAAAAATAGATAAATAAACAAGGAGAGGGAGAAATGTAGGGAGGAAGTTAGGAAGAAAGAGAGAAAAACAAAGAAAGAAAAAGAAAGAAAGAAAGAAAGAAAGGGGGCGGGAAGAGCACATTTTGTGCTCAGCTAAATATCATTTTCTTCCTTTCGAAAGGGTTAAAGCCACAAAAACCGACTCGAACACCATGCCGCAAAGAGCAGCTGAGAACCTTCCCCTCCGGAGACACAATGCCATCCTTCTTATAGAATAGGTTCCATTCTCCTTGGATTTTCCACAAAATCTTTAATAATTTGATTCCTTTCAGGCCCGGCAGCCCGCCGAGGTCTTTAAGAAACAGTAACAAAACCCAGAGAAAAACCCACCACTGGGCCAGGAATTTGAGGGGCGAGGAGCAATGAAACAGATTAGCCACAGCCTGAATAGAGCCCGGCAGATCCTCGCAGTGCGTCCCAGCCTGGAGTAGCCAGCTTCATTCATGTCCGCACAATATCACACCAGAGTCCAGACTAACCGCCTCAATTACACCATTATGGACCTTGAGGGATGCCGAGCTGGAAGGCCACGTCGCAAAGGGAAGGGGGTTTAATTTTAATTTAATTTCTTTTTTCTTTTCTTTCTTTCTTTTTTTTTCCAGCAAGGTTTAGAGTGCCCCCCCAAGGAATTCCTCGCTTTCCGTAAAGCAGATCAGCTCGGAATTGTGAATTGCCGCACACCGAAATTTGCATAGTGAAAAAGGCAGAGCTGACATTCTGCACACATACATATACACACTCTCCTGGAGACCAAGCACAGAAGGGGGTCTAACTGGGTTTTAAAAACCCCTTTGGGTCCCATGAATTGAGGAGAAACAGACCTAGGAATCACCTGTCGGGGTTCAGCCATAGAGTTCGAATTTTGGTTTGTCATCCGTGCAAAATTGGGCAGAAATCTTTGCTCCCGGAGATGCTCATCACCCCAATATCACTTCTCTCTCCCTCTCCTCTCTCTCTCTCTCTCTCTCTCTCTCTCTCTCTCTCTCTCTCTCTCTCTTTTTCTCTCTTCCATCATCTATGCCTCTCTATTATTTCTTTCCCTCCCTCCCTCCATTCATCTATCTAGCTATCTCTCTATGATCTCTCTCCCCATCCCTCCCTCCCTCCCTCCATTTATTATCTATCATTTATCTCACTATTATCTCTCTCTGTATCCATCCATCCATCTATCTTATCATCTATGTCTATTATTTCTCCCTCTTTTCCTCCCTCATCTAGCTATCGATCTCTCTGTTATCTGTCTCCCCATCCCTCCCTCCCTCCCTCCATTTATCATCTATCTCACTATTATTTCTCTCTGTATCTGTCCATCCATCCATCCATCCATCCATCTTCTATTTATTATGTATGTATTATTTCTCCCTCTTTCCCTCCCTCGCTCCATTCACCTAGCTATTTTTATTTCTTTCCCCGTTCCTCCCTCCCTCCATTTATCATCTATATTATCTATCTATCCATCTATCATCTATCCACTCATCTCCCTCCCTCCTTCCCTCCCTCTCCCTCCCTTTCTCTCTCTCTCTCCCTCTCTCTTACACGCACACCTCTAAACTATCAAACCGTTGCACTATTCCATGCAATCCTAATGGAAGTGGGGGGGGGGACCCACATCTGTTTGTTTGTTTTCCCAGGCACCCAAAGAGACAAAAATTACATTTTTCCCCTCCCTCCCCAGACGTCCCAGAAGGAACCTGAAAATTAATGAGGCAAAGAAAATAATTTAGAAGAAGGGATGGGTGATTAAATCCAACCATCTCAGGAATGTTTGGGCAACAGCTACCCAATTCAGAGTCATTAAAAGCGTGTCAGAGCTCTGTCAACAGGCTGGCTGAGACCCAAATCTCTTAACATCTTTTAGTTAATTTTTTTTTTCTTTTTCATTTCAGCAAAAAATAAAAAAAAATAAAAAGATTGAGCAGAGATGTTTTCATAGCTTGGGGCTACAAAGAAGGAAGGGAGTGAAAATGAGGTGGAAAGTAACATTTTTACCTCCGGCTTTTCATTTTAATTGTCGTGTCTGGCTGAGTCATTCCTCTGGCTTTTCTCAGTTTTGTGGGCAACCAAATCCTTTGCCGCAATATTTACACAATCTATTTACCGCTAGACACAAAATCGACTTGCATCCTCCAAACAGTAAGTATTCTTTTTTTTCTTCTTTTCTGTTTTTGCAGGACCGAAAAAAATATGATTTATTATTATTTTTTTAATCTCGAAAAGCGGGCTGGTCCGGCTTGTGGTTTTGTCAACCCGATCTTTCAACCTGCAGTCTTCCTTGGGGTCCACCGCGGATGGCCTCCCGTGGTTGAGGGCTGATCTTGAACCAGGGTGGGTTCTGGTTCAGCAACAGGAGGGGAGACCACCAGGAAAGGGTGTTCTGCTTTGGACTCACACAGAGGTCTGCAAACTTGGTAGTTTTAAGACTTGAGGACTTCAACTCCCAGAATTCTCAGTGGACTTCAACTCCCAGAATTCCTCAGCCAGCCATGCACCTTTAAAACTTAGGGACTTCAACTTCCAGAATTCCCCAGCCAACAACGCAGCTTTAAGACTTGTGGACTTCAACTCCCAGAATTCATCAGCCAGCCATGCTATCTTTCTGTCTGGGGAATTCTGGGAGTTGAAGTCCACAAGTTTCAAAGTTACCAAGTTTGGAGATCTCTGGACTAGAACAAGAAGTTGGGAAGAAAAATCTCCCCCCCCCCCCCCCCAAAAAAAAAAAAAAAAAAGCATGGCAAATCATTTTTGTACATGATGGATTTTTTTCCTTCTGGTTGCCAGCCTGATGACAAAAGCAACATTGTGGTGTTATGCTGTGTTGAGGAGAAATAGATTTATTTGTGTTTAAAAAACAGCACAGGTACTGTTCAACTTACAACTGTTCATTTAGTGACCGTTCAAGTTAGGAACATGACTAAAACAGCACTAAAACATGACTTATGACGCGTACGACCATTGCAGTATCTCCATGGTCACATGATCAAAATTCAGACACTTGGCAACAGACTCGTATTTATGACGGTCGCAGTGTCCCAGGGTCACATGAGCCCCTTTTAAAGATCTGACAAGCAAAGTCAGTGGGGAAGCCCGATTCACTTAGCAACCGTGTGACTAACTTAACAATGGCAGTGACTCTCTTAACAACTGTGGCAAGAAAAGTCATTAAAAAACTCTTAAACTTTCTCGCTTAGCAACAGAAATTTTGAGCTCAATTACAGTAATAAGTCAAGGACTACCTGTACATAATAAAACTCAGGAAGGAAAATCAGATTACGTTATGCAGAACATAAAATTAATTGGATTTATCAATCAGTGGTAAATTTTAAAGATGATACAATGGACCAAAACAGTGATGGCTAACCATTTTGCCATTGTGTGCCAAAAGGAGAGGGAGCGCGGGGGGTCACGCATGGGTCACGCATGCACGTGCCCACACCCATAATTCTATGTGCCCCGAAAATGGCCTTCCCCACACCCTGGAGGCCCTCCAGAGGCCAGAAACATTTGCCGATTTCTGGTGGGACCGGAAGGCCCATCTTTTGCTCTCCCCAGGCTCCAGAGCCTCTCTAGGAGCCTGGGGAGGGCAAAAATAGCCTTCCCCACCATCACCCCAGGCCCTTAGAAGGCAGGAAACAGCCTGTTTCTCTACTTCTGGGTGGCCCAGAAGGCCCAAAAATCAGCTGGTCGGCATGCACCAGGTTCGCCGTTACGGGACTAAAACAATAGCAAAGTCTAGGAAGATCAGAACATGTGAGAAAGATACTCCAGGTTTTTCTACCTTGATTTTCTTGGGCATAAGTAGGAGAAAAGTGGACAGATTTTAAAGAGGGTTTTCAAATCCTATTAGAGGTAGTACTCAAAATTACAACTACAATTGTGCCCAGAATTCATGTTGCTAAGTGAGCAACAGTTGTTAAGTGAGTTTTGCCCCATTTTATCACCTTTCTTGCCACTGTTGTTAAGCCAATCACCGCAGTAGTTAAGTTAGTCACCCGGTGGCTTAGTGAATCTGGCTTCCCTGTGGACTTCGCTTGTCAGGAGGTCGCAAAAGGGGATCACGTGATACGCACCCCCTCACTACACTGCAACCGTCATAAATATGAACCAGTTGCCAAGTATATTGAATTTTGATCACATGACCATGACGATAGCTGCAAGTGTGACAAATAGTCATAAATCATTTTTTTCAGTGCCGTTGAAATTTCCCAATGGTCACTAGACAAATGCTGTAAGTCGAGGACTACCTGTATTATAGCGTAGATCAGTGGTTTTCAACCAGGATATCGCAGCATACAGATGTATGATTGGCTTGTTTCTAATCTTCCATGACATTTTGTCTTAATGTTGTTTTTTTCAATTGTTTTTTCTTTTGGTACTACTGGTAGTCCAGAACTTATGACTGCAATTTGGACTGGAATTATGGTCATAAATCATTAGTTGTATGTCGAGGTAACCACATGACCAGACCTGATTTTATGACTGTTGTTAAATGAATCACAGTTTTAACTCTGAATTCCTTCTTCTGAATGGGAGTTTTTTTCTGCCAAAAATTAGTTTTAAAAAAGTTACAAAATACAGTCATGTGACTGCAGGATGCTGCAACCAGTTTGGTATAGTGGTTAAAGCAGCAGGCTAGAAACTGGGAGATGCTAAATTATAATCCCGCCTTAGGCACGAAAACCAGCTGGGTGACTCACCCAATCACCAATTGATGATGAGTTCTCATCTCACCTTAGACATGAAAGCTGCCTGGATGACTTTAGGCCAATCACCAGGAGACAGTGAGTCTTAGTCCCGCCTTAGGCATAAAAGCCAGCTGTGTGATTCAGCCAATCACCAGGAGACAGTGAGTTCTAGTCCCACCTTAGGCACAAAAGAATCTGACTGGGTGAATTTGGGCCAATCACCAGGAGACTGAGTTCTAGTCCCGCCTTAGACATAAAAGCTAGCTGGATGACTTTTGGCCAATCACTAGGTGATGGTGAGTTCTAGTCCCGCCTAAGGTATAAAAGCCAACTGCGTGATTCAGCCAATCTCCAGGAGATGATGAATTCTCATCCCGCCTTAAACGTAAAATGTTTAAGCCAGCTGTGTGACTCAGCCAATCACCAGGAGACAGTGAGTTCTAGTCCCGCCTTAGGCACAAAAGAACCTGACTGGGTGAATTTGGGCCAATCACCAGGAGATTGAGTTCTAGTCCCGCCTTAGATATAAAAGCTAGCTGGATGACTTTGGGCCAATCACCAGGAGACAGTGAGTTCTAGTCCCGCCTTATGCATAAAAGCCAGCTGAGTGACTTTGGGCCAGTCCCTGTCTCTCAAGCCAAAACAACTCACATGGTTGCTAGGGAATTCTGGGAGTTGAAGTCCCTTCATGCTGGCTGAGGGATTCTGGGAACTGAAATCCACCCTTCTTCCAGCCTTCCTGCATTTATCTGGATTTCAATACAGTAGACTTCTAGATCCTTGTCCATTCTCCCAAAACAACCCTGCAAGGTTGGCTTGGCTGAGAGGCCAGGGCCAGCCCCCCAAGACCCCTTCTCCAAAATGCTGGAAGTGAAACTGTACAGACCCTTCCCCAAAAGTCTCTCTTCCCCCCCTCCCTCTCACACATCCCACCTATCAATTGCAAATGAGTAGACAATCTCTCTCTTCTCTCTATCCTTTAAGTCCTTGAAAAGAATTTTATGGCTGGGGTTTTGGGCAGATGTGCCCCCCCCCCGTCTTCTTCCCTTTGTATTACCGCTCCCCCCCTGGGGGGGCTGTTCATCTGGGAGGGGGGTCCCCAGAGGTGGGTGGGGCAGCCAGAGGGAAATGGCCAGGTTAACAGGTACTTGAGAGGCTGTGAAAAGGAAAAACAGTGAGGAGGGGGGGCATATAGAGGAAAGGCGTGAGAATGGAGGAGGAAAACCCACCCTAATGTCCAACTGTGGGGGTGTCTCAGCTCTTGCAAGTTGCAGCCTCCTTGCAGAATGCTAATTGGTTCAAAAAAAGTGTTCCAGAGACATCCCCCCCCCTTTACCCCCTGCAGGTCAAAGAGGGTCTGACTCTAATTTCCCCCACCTCAAATTAAACATCACATTGTAAAAAGGGGCAGGATAAAACTCTGGCTGGCCTTTGATGTGTTCCAACCCCCCCCCCTTGACAGGCACCCCCCAGGAAAGCAAGGCTGACCCATGAAGGAGTTTGTGGGGAGGGTCTCTGTGAGAGGCAGGAATGGAGAAGGGGTGGGGGGGACGAAAATTGGAGAGGAAGAATAGGAACAAACTTTTCCAAACTTGAAACAAAAAATTGTGCAGAATGCATGTTTTAATGGCAGGGCAGAAACTCCAAAGACTATCGTTCCCTGCCAGAGCAGGTGAGATGGGGGCTCACCCCCTAGAATTTGGAAATACAAGGGTTTTTTCTCTCCCCTCCCCCTTCCTCCTCTTCAGATGTAGGTCAGGCATCTGTAGGGACAACTCAGGAATTCCCCAAATATAAGGCAGGCAAAAGATTAAGGTAAAATACAGGTAGTTCTCAACTTACAACAGTTCATTTAGTGACCGAAGTTACAATGACACTGAGAAAACTGACTTAGGACCGTTTTCCACACCTATGACCATTGCAGCCTCTCCATGGTCATGTGACCAAAATTCAGACATTTGGTTCACTTAACAACTGTGTGACTAAATTAACAAAGGCAGTGATTCACTTAACAACGGCAGCAACAAAGTTCGTCAAATGGGGTAAAACTCACTTAATAAATATCTCATTTAGCGACACAAATTTTTGGGCTCAATTGTCATAAATCAAGGACTACCTGTATTATTATTACTATTGTACTATTACTATTATAAACTGAAGGCATGACCAATCTGCAAACTGAGATAAAACCTGTTTAAAGGGCAATGGCAACCATCTAAAAACTAATCTAAACACGATTTAAAATTAAAGTTAAAAATCCGAATCTAAAAATTAAGACTCAATCTAAAATCCAAGGTGTTAAAATCCATGCATTCTGGCTGAGGAATTCTGGGTGTTGAAGTGCATGCATGATGGCTGGGGGATTCTGGGAGTTGAAGTCCACCCATCTTAAAGTAGCCAAGGTTGAGAAACTTGTTTCTAAATTTGACAACCCAGATTACATTTTGGAAATGCAATTGCTAAAGAGTTGTGACCGACTCTTAATGTGCGTGTCCATTGGACAAAAGCCCCCTCTTCCTAATTTTATTTCTCATGCATTCATGGATCACAGAGGCCCTGACAGAGACATGGCAGGATTTGAATCCATGCCCAGCTCGAAGCCTCTTGTAGAAAGGTAGAGAGAGAGAGAGAGGGAGGGAGAGAGGGAGAGAGAGACTCATATCTACAATGATGATATAATGACCAGTAATCGGTCAGAGCGGCTTTTGAGCCAGAGAACCAAGATCTGGCCACCCAGGTGTGGCTGAAGGAGACCTCCCACAAAATCTGTCAACGCTCCGGTCTGTTTCAAGTGGTTTCAGCCAGAGGCAGACCAGTTGCCTTCCCTCTGTCTGAGCCGCTCCTCTGATGGATGGTATTGACCTCTCTTCAAAAGAGTTGGTTGCTATACACGTCTCACCTCTTGGAAGGCTCCTTGCACCTAGGTGAACTCCAGCGTGGTCAATCCCCCTAGGGGGTCAAAGACCAGCCCGGCCTGGAACACACACCTTGCTGTCCCTTTAGCTGTGATCCTCAAATCTGTTTGGCGACCCCTGTCCAAAAGTTAGGCCAGGCTCAGCTCTGGGGTTCCTTTTTCTAGTTAGGTGTCTTTCAACAGACAGGTAAAGGTAGACAGATCAGAGAGCAGGAACAGGTGAGCTCCCCAGGTATCCGTATCATGCACTCATCTGGTCTCTCTTTGTACAGGTAGTCTTTGATTTACGACCGCAATTGAGCCAAAATTTCTGTCCTTAATGTGTGACATTTGTTAGGCGAGTTTTACGACCCTTCTTGCCACCGTTGCTAAGTGATTCGCTGCAATTGTTCAGTGAGTCACATGGCGGTTAAGTGAATCTGGCTTCCCCATTGAATTTGCTTGTCAGAAGGTTGCAAAAGGTAGTCACGTGACCCCAGGACACCGCAACAGTCATAAGTACATGCCAGTTGCCAAGCGTTTGCATTTTGATCATGTGACGTGGGCATGCAACATAGGGTGTAACTGTGAAAAACACCCACAAGTCACTTTTTTCAGTGCCGTTGTAATTTTGTAATGCTCTTAACAGTTGTAACAGTTGTAATTGTAACAGTTGTAATTGTAACAGTTGTAATTGTAACAGTCACTAAACGAACTATTGTAAATCAAGGATTACCTGTATTTATTTTTTCCCCATGTTTAAGATCCAAAGCAGAAGGTAAGCATCAATCAATCAATCGCTGCTAATTTCTTGCATGCAAGAAATGTCATTTGCTACCCATCCTTATATATGGAGTGATGGTATACAGGTAGTCCTCGACTTACGACCACGATGGAGTCCAATATTTATGACGCTAAGTGAGACATTTGCTCAGTGAGTTTTGCCCCATTTGACGAACTTTTTTGCCACTGTTGTTAAGCGAATCCCTGAGGTGGTTAAGTTAGTCGCCCAGTTGTTAAGTGGCTTTCCCGTTGGTTTTGTTTACTGGAAGGTCGCCAAAGGGGATCACGTCACACACACCCCGGGGCAGTGCAACCGTCATAAATAGGAGTCAGTTGGCAAACATCTGAATTTTGATCAAGTGATCACACAAAGATGCCACGAGAGTCGTAAGTGTGAAAAATGTTCATAAGTCACCTTTTGCAGGATTTGGGTTTGGCTAGTCTAGAGAAAAGAAGGACCAGGGTGGTGACATGATAGCCATACTCCAATATTTGAGGGGCTGCCATAAAGAAGAGAGGGTCAAATTATTCTCCGGAACACCAGAGGGCAGGGTAAGAAACAATGGTTGGAAATTAATTAAAGAGAGTAGCAGCCTGGAATTAAGGAGAAACTTCCTAACGTTGAGGACAATTAACCAATGGAACAACTTGCCACCAGAAGTCGTGGGTGCTCCATCGCTGGATGTTTTTAAGAAGAAATTGGAATAGTATAAGATACCCAGCTTGAGTAGGGGGCTGGACTAGAAGACATCCAAGGTCCTTCTGTTCTGTTCTGTTCTGTTCTGTTCTGTTCTGTTCTGTTCTGTTCTGTTCTACTTTACTCTACTCTACTCTACTCTAGTCTAATGAATCATCCTCAACTTACAACCATTCATTTAGTGACTGTTCAAAGTTACAACGGAACTGAAAAAGGTGACTTAAGATAGAATAGACTAACAAAGTTGGAAGGGACCTCGAAGGTTTTATAATCCAATTTCCTGCTCAGCCAGGAAACCTTATACCATTTCAGACTTAGGACTAGTCCTTCCATTTACCACCATTCTTCGCACTTACAACTGTTGCAGCATTCCCAAGGTCAGGTGATCCTCAACTTACCACCAGTCATTTCGCACACATTTGAAGTTACAGCAGAACTGGAAAAGGGGCTTAGGTGGTTGCAGCGTCCCCGTGGTCACGTGATGAAAATTTGGACACTTGGCCGCTGGCATGTACTTATGACAGTTGCAGCGTCCCAGGGAATACCATTTGTGAGCTCCCAAGCCAGCTTCCAACAAGCAAAGCCAAGAGGGGGCAGAAAGCTGGATTTGCTTAATGACACAATTCACTTAACCAATCATTGATTCACTTAACCACCATGGCAAAAAGAAATCGAACCCAAGGTTCAATTAAGTTACGCACCTAGTGAAAATTACATGCAATGTAGTGGATTATGTGGACATGGTTGGTGGCTGCCTTGCAGGCCTGGCTCTGATACAGGTGGTCCTTGACTTACAACAATCGGTTTAATGACCATTTAAAGTTACAGTCGCAATGAAATAAGCGACATGACAATTTTTCACACTAACAACCATTGTAGCAGCCCTACTCCCTTCTACCACTGAATATGTTCCCATGTTGGGTCATGAAACGTCTGCGAGAAAGTTCCAAGCTTCAGAGAGCACCAAGGAAGCAATACTCCTTCTCCTCTTCCTCCTCCTCCTCCTCTTTCCTACTAGCACTGAAGATGTTCTCTACTTCGGTCATGAAATGCCTGCGAGCAAACTCCCAAGCTCAGAGAGCACCAAGGACCCAACACTCCTCCCTCTCCCCCTCTTCTTCTTCTTCTTCCTCTTCTTCTTCCTTCTTCTCCTTCTCCTCCTCCTCCTACTTGCAACTTCCTCTTCTCTTTTAGCACTGATGATGTTCCCTAGTTGGGTCATGAAATCTCTGCGAGAAAACCTCCAAGCTCAGAGAGCACCAAGGATCCCACAGTCCTCCTCCTCCTCCTCCTCCTCCTCCTCCTCCTCCTCTCCCCTCCACCTCTTCCAAGCTGAGATAGCATTAAGGACCCCCTAGTTCTGTGATGGCGAACCTATGGCACATGTGCCATCTGTGGCACGCAGAGCCATATTAGTGGGTACGCGAGCGTTGCCCTTGGCTCAGCTCCAGCACTCATGTGCAAGCTGGCCAGCTGATTTTCGGGCCTTTTGGACCCACTGGAAGTCGGCAAATGGGCTGTTTCCGGCCCCTGGAGGGCCTGTGGGGGAGTGGGGAAGGCTGTTTTTGCCCTCCCCAGGCTCCTAGAAAGCCTCTGGAGCCTGGGGAGGGTGAAAAACGGGCCTACCGGGCCCACCATGCCATCACATGCCAAAAGCGGTGAGAGCACGGGGAGGGTCACGCGCATGCGTGGAGGGGGGCAAGGCGCATAGAATTATGGGTGTGGGCACACACACACGCGACCACCCGCACTCCCCCCGCTTTTGGCACGTGATGGCAAAAAGGTTAGCCATCACTGCCCTAGTTCAATCCTGAACAACTAATATTTTCTCATATCAGTGTTCAGTCACCTGGTCTCTGGGATTCAATTTATGCTACAAATTTGGCAGTCAGTTGACCACTGCCTGGAGATGGTGGAGTTTAACCAGACAGGTATTCCCTGGAACACTACTACTTCTAAGGTTTGGTGGACCTTCAAACGAGTGTTCTACCACAGCAACACAAGCTCCTTCCTTTCATTCGTGTACAGTATTGTGACACCAAGAGCACAGGCACAATGAGCGTGCAACTCTGCATTGTGTTGCTTTTTTCTCAAAAGTGTGGGATCCCATAGATGCAGAAATGCTACCTAGGCATAATCCATGGGCTTTTCTGGACTCCATAGCTGGTCTAGGCTACATTAATAGAAGGATAGAATCAAGATCAGGTGAAGTGTTCATGCCGCTTTATAATGCCTTGGTAAAGCCACACTTGGCATGTTGCGTCTGTTTTGGTCACCACAATGTAAAAAAAGATGCTGAGATTCTAGAAAGAGTGCAGAGAAGAGCAATAAAGATGATGAGGGGACTGGAGACTAAAACATATGGAGAACGGTTGCAGGAACTGGGCATGACTAGTCTAGTGAAGAGAAGGACTTCAGATGACATGAGAGCAGCCTTCCAATATCTCAGGGGCTGCCCCAAAGCAGAGGGAGTCAAGCTATTCTCCAAAGCACCTGATGGCAGGATAAGAAACAACGGATGGAAACTAATCAAGGAGAGAAGCAACCTGGAACTAAGGAGAAATTTCCTGATAGTGAGAATAATTCATCGGTGGAATGGCTTGCCTCCAGAAGTTCTGGGTGTCCCAATACTGGGTTTTTTAAAGAATTTGTCTGGAGTAATATAGGGTGTCCTGCTTGAGCAGAGGCCTAGACTAGAAGACCTCCAAGGTCTCTTCTGTTATTCTGTAATTCTATGCCCTGAAGTCATCTGTGTTCATCTGTTGTGTATGGTCCCAAAAATACATATTTGAGCAATTATTGGTTTTCACGAATACCTTCTTTTTTCCAATCTGGACACTCTCTGGATACAACTAGGAGTGCACTGCTTAGTTGTGATTAATTGTGCAGCCGAAAGAGGAATTAGAGGAGGTACCACATTCCAAGACACTGCACAGTCCTGGGAAGGGAGGAAAAGATTTAGGTAGCTCTGCTCTAGAATCTCCCAGGATATATCTACAGGTAGTCCTCGACTTACAACCATTTGTTTAGTGACTGTCCAAAATTACAATGGCACTGAAAAAAGAGACTTATGGCCTTTTTTCACACAACTGTTGCAGCATCCACTGAGTTTAGCAACTGGCTCATATTTATGATGCTTGCAGTGTCCCAGTATCACATGATCTCCGTTTGCAAGCCTCTCACAAGGAAAGTCACCGGGGAGGTGACAACTGTGCTTCTAACTTAACAGCTGCGTGATTGACTTAACAACGGGGCAAGGAAGTTCATATAAGAGGCACAACTCACTTAACAACCGTCTTACTTAGCAACTGAAATTTTGGGCTCAACTGCAGTCGTAAGTTGAGGACTGACCATACCCCAGGTGTGAACACATGGAAGAAGTATTTTGACGCGGGGCAACGGGCGCACAGCAGGCGGACATTTGACCTTGAAATCAAAACCCCATCAAATCAGTGATGACCATGGATTCAACATTTTATTTCATGTCTTGCATGGCTCAAATAAAGATGAAGACTATTCAGAGAGAAGGATCCAGTTTCTCCTTCTCTCTATCATGGCAATACAATATTTGTTGGCTAACCATACAATAAGGCATCGATCACAAGAGAACCATTTATTGGATCCGCATTGTCCAAGCGTAGCTAACGAGCCCAGTGCGACGAGACGATTTCTCGCAGCCTGAACGAGAAAAAAACAAATGTCCTCGAGACCGATTCCAGGCAGCATAAGAGAGTCCTACTTGACCCACAGCCTGTGTCAGTGTGTGTGTGTGTCTTTTGTCCAACATGCTGCACGAGCACGATTGTCTCCTCAAAGTGTGGTGGAAACATCACCTCCCATAATGGTACAAGACACCGTTATCATCCAGTTTGGGAGACCACACACACGGCCCATCCACAGAGCAAAGGGTCTCTTCAGATCCTTTTAGTTCCCCTCAAGTAGTTACGGGAGATCTTTGATAAACCATCACCTGTGGACCGTTTTCAATCCTATACAACAGTTAAAGTCCCGGTTTACGCTTGGTGCTGTAACACGAGGATCCTCGCGTAGAATCATCTTCCGAGTTCAGAATTCACCTACAGATCCGGTGACTTGCGGTTTCAAAGAAGGAAGGGGTGACACCCCCAGAAGACAACTACAGAGCACCCCCTGACCCAATTCTATGTCTAGTTAAAGAAATCACCATCTCTTCTCTGTAGAGCGGTAGTGAGAGTGAACGACCCGTTTGTTCGTTTCTCTCATTGACAGCATTGCAAAGTTAACTTCCAGGTGTGGCCACCCAGAAGACATTAGACCTATCCTAGTCCACCCATTTTAACTTGTTCCCTCTCTCTCTCTCTCCGTTTGTCTTCACTCACTCTCAAGAAGTCATTTTTTTTCTCCCCCAACTAAAAAAAAAAATGTTCCGTCTGGTTCATCTCCTATGATGGAGCAGGTTATTCCATTTTTACTTGCACGTGTGAACGTCGTAGATCCTTATACATTCCTGGCAGCTGACGTAGCAGCACCAGTGGAAGATACAGTGGCACTTCTCCTTCCTCTTCTCAGTCCTCGTGTTGTGTCCGCGGCCGCAACACAGCAGGTCGCAGCCATCGATGCCGTGGGAGGTGATGTTGCAAACTCGGTCGCGGGTCCCGAATGAGCCGGTTTCAGGGTTGGGCTCGCAAAAATTGGGGGAGTTTTCATAGTAGACCAGGTCTCGCTCCGTAGGCGCTTTGAAGAAGTTATATTTGGGGCGCAGGGTTTCGACCCAGCCGCGGGATTCTCGGTGTTTCTCCACCACCATCTCAGAAGCACTGTCGTACTTATCTTTAAGGTAGTCGCCGATGACCCGGAAGTCTGGTTGAGACCACCAGCAGGTTTTGACCTCACAGCTGCCAGACAGCCCGTGGCACTTGCATTTGAGATGCATGTGGTCTATGATGGACTGAAAAAGAGAGAAGGAGAGAAAGAGAGAAAGAAAGAGAGAGAGGGGGAGAGAAGGAGGGAGGGAAGGAAGGAAGGTAAGAAAGAAAGAAGGAAGGGAAGGAAGGAAGGAAGGAAAAAAGAAAACAAAAAAGAAAGAAGGAAGGAAGGAAGGAAAAAAGGGAAGGAAGGAAGGAAACAAAAAAAAGAAAAGAAAGAAAAAGGAAAGAAGGAAAAAGAAAACAAAATGAAGGAAGAAAGGAAAAAGAAAACAACAAAAAGGAAAGAAGGAAAGAAATAAAAAGAGAGAAAGAGAGAAACAAAGAAAGAGGGGGACAAAGAAGCAGAAGATTAATTGACCATAATATTTGTACAGGAAGTCCTCAACTTACAAGCATTTGTTTAGTGACCGTTGGAAGTTGCCACAGCCCTGAAAAAAAAAGTTGACTTAGGACCATTGCAGTATACCTTAAAGTCACGTGATCAAAATTCAGATGCTTGGCAACTGACTCATACTTATGACGGTCGCAGTGTCCCAGGGTCATCGATTGCCTTGCTTAGCAACCGAAATTCAGGTCCTGATTGTGATCATAAGTCGAGGACTACCTGTACTAGAAGTGGGATAGATGGCTTGTGTGTCCCTGCCACGGAGGATGGACGTGTCTGTACGTCAATCTCAAATCGGAAGGAAATGTTGTCGTTCAATGCGGACCCCGTTAAGGGAACGCGAACAAGAGGACCACAATCCTTACCGTCCGTCCTGCTTCGTTGTTGTGTCTGTTCATGGCCGAGCGAGCGTCCGGACGGTTCTCTCGTGCATCTGCAAACTCCCGTGACACCATGCTGCCAAACTCCACGTCCTCACTGCATCCACCCCACTTCCACCCTTCTCCAGGGGGACCTTTGTGACGGTTGTCACAGCCGCAGATCGTGGAGGATCCTTCCGCACAGGATCGGGTGACGGCGAAAGCCACTCCAGCCGACGCAATGGCATGGACGAAGGCCGATTCCCGGGTGGCTGCAGAAAAAAAGAAACAACTCCAATGAGATGGGGGGGAAAACATTGCAGTGGAACATCACTTCAACCTGCTGACCGAAAGAATGCAGATAGTCCTCGACTTATGACCACAATTGACCCCAAAATTTCTGTCACTAAACGAGACATTTGTTAAGCAAGTTTGCCCCATTTCATGAACTTTGTTGCTTTCTTGTAACGACCACTGCAACATGGTCGTTAAATGACTCTGGCTTCTCCATTGATTTTACTTTTCAGAAGGTCACAAAAGTTGACCAGGATACCGCAGCCGTCATAAATGTAGTCAGCTGCCAAATATCCGAATTTTGATCACGTGACCATGGGGATGCTGCAACGTGTGAAAAATGGGGTTAAGGTTTTTTTCAGTGCCACTGTAATTTGGACAGTCACTAAACAAATGGTTGTAAATCAAGGACTACCTGTAGATGTATCCTGGGAGATTCTAGAGTAGAGCTACCTAAATCTTTTCCTCCCTTCCTTTTTTCAGTGGCCTTGTGACTTTAAATCATCACTAAATGAACTGTTGTAAATTGAGGACTACCTGTAACGGAATAACAAAGTTGGACCCTAGAGGTCTTCTAGTCCAACCCCCTGCTCAAGCAGGAAACCCCATACTATTTCAAACGAATAGTGGTCTAATCTCTTCTTTAAAACTGCCAGCGTTGAACTCCAGGAGCCCTGAACAATTGTTATTGCCTCTTCTGGCTGGGATTATAGGTAATTCTCAATATATAACCATTCACTTAGTTTGAAGTTTGAAGTTACAACTGCAGTGAAAAAAGGGATTTCACACTTGCAACCATTGCAGCATCCTTCATGGTCACATGATGAAATCCAGACACTCGGCAACTGACTCATACTTATGACAGTGGCAGTGTCCCAAAGTCACGTGATCCCCTTTTGCGACCTTCTGCAAGCAAAGTCAATGGGGAAGCCAGACTCACTTAACAACTAATCAACTGCAAAAATTCACTTAACACTGTCTCACTTAGCAACAGAAATATTGGGCACAATTGTCGTAAGTCGGGGACTGCCTGTAAAGCGAAGCAAACCGGTGCAGAGCAGAAAGGAAAACAGAGTAAAATAAAATAAAATTAAGTAAAATAAAAATAAATAAATAAGATAACAAAATAAAATCAAAAATACAATGAAATAAATAAAAAATAAAATGAATGAAATAAATGAAAAATAAAATAAATAAAATAAAATATAATCTCATATAACATCATGTAATATAACACCATATAATATCATATAAGGTACTATAATATAGCATAATAGCATAATATATCATATTATATAATATATAAAATGAAATAGGAGTTGTGCACTGATCCAAACAGGTAGCAAATGGAAATTTCCTTGTTGACCTGGAAGGGTTATCAGCCACAGTATAAATGCGATTTTATGATATCTTTAAATTTACACCTGCCTTCAGGGTTGTACAAAGATAAACCACAATTCCAATATGCTACATTAACAGGCCGTTCTAAAAGTTTACGTTAAAGATCGCACGTCCGCAGCTTCTTCAAAATCCTGACGCTTCCAGAAATTAGGGATTTTCGTTTTAATCGTACCATCTCAGTTGTTGTTGTTAGTTGCAAAGTCGTGTCCGACCCATCGCGACCCCATGGACAACATTCCTCCAGGCTTTCCTGTCCTCTACCATCCTCTGGAGTCCATTTAATCATCTCGGACACGTGTCCAAAGAGAAAATTCAGACCCATATCCTACTTGCTTAACCATAATGTGGGTAGCTACTTTTACCTTAGTGAAAACCACCAACCAGGGTGGTTTATGGCTCAGCCAGACCACAACTGCTTGTTTGACCAAGTGTGCATGTTTTATTTTTTCTAAATCTGATTTTGTATTAAATAAATCAGGTCCATGGGCCCATTCATACATTGCTTTAATCTGGTATTACTTTGCAGTCTGATGATCTGTGGACCAACTCCAAGACTTTCCCAGCCAGAATGATGGATAGAAAGAGAGGAGAGGAAAGGAGAGAAAAGAACAGAATAGAATAACAGAGTTGGAAGGGTCCTTGGAGGTCTTCTAGTCCAACCTCCTGCTTAAGCAGGAAGCCCTACACCACTTCAGACAAATGGTTATCCAAAAAAGAGAAGACAAGAGAGAGAAAGGAAGGGAGGAGAGAGAGAGAGAGAATGACAGGAGGGAGGAGGGAGGGAGGAAGGAAAAGAAGGAAAGAAGGAAGGAAGGGAGAATAAGAAAGAAGGGAAGAGGAAGGAAGGAAAAGATAAGGAAAAAGAAGGAGGAAGATGGAGAAGGAGAAGAAGGAAGGGAAAGAGGGAGGGAAATAAGCAGGAAGAAAGGAAAGGAGGAAGGAAGGAGGAAAGGAGTGGGTAGGGGAAGGGAAGGAAAGGACAGATGAAAGGGAGAGGGGAGGGAAGGAGGAAAGGAAAGGAAGAGAAAAGATTACTCCTTTCTAAGATTTTCTCATAAACAACCTTATCAATCTTGGCAGGTTGAAGATGCGTAGACACTCAGGATTCCCCAGGCATCACACATGGACTTCAATTCCCAGAGTTCTTCAGCCAATATGCATGGAATTCCTCACACTGGCTGGGCAATTCTGGGAGTTGAAGTCCACCCATTTTCAAAGTGCCAGAGTGAAGAAATACTGTTCCAGCATGCCATACCAATAGAAAATCCAATATATTTAGGGCTCTATCCCTTAGGAGGCTTCTTGGTGGCCCCGTCAAAAGATCTCTGAAAGGACCCTCCCTTTTTTGTGGCTTTGAGCAGGGACAAAGAAAGACGAGACAAATCCCCCAGGGTCTCCAAAAGACCTTCTAGCTTCTCACCCACCCCTGCCCGGATGCTTCGGAGCAGACCTGACCCTTCTTAGCTCCAGCGAGGTGCCTCAGGCTTTGCAGAAGAGAGAAAGAGGATGAGAGGAACACAGTTGTAATGGAAGTGAAGGGTTATTAAGATGCCATATAAAAATGTAAGCCCTTTGACGGAGATAAGAGCTGAGGGGGCTGGGGGCATATTTGTCAGCCGGCCTGGGTGGTTCGCCAGAGGTGTAGCCATGACAAGCAGCAGGTCATGACTTGAGATGTTCGTGGTAGGCCTTCTGGAAGGGCTGGGGGTGGGCCAGGAGTGGGCAGAAGGGGGTGGAAGGCAAAGCTTTTGAAACAAGGGTATGCAAAACCTCCACAATTTGTAAAGCCTTGTAGAGCAGTTGGACATTTTTTAGAAAGGTGGGGGAAAAGAGAAGAAGTGGAGGACCAACAGAAGATGGATGGACTCCGTTATAGTGATGATGGAGGCATCGTTAAAAGAGTTAAATGACTAGGTTGGAGGCAGATCCTTATCAAGAAGTTCTATCTAGATGGTTGCTCAGAGTCAACACTCTTGAAGGGACATAATCTATCCAACATTCAGTTGGTGCAAAGAGCCAGTTTTCTGGAGAATACCTTAATGAAGTTGGTAAGGATAGAAGGAAGGAGAAGAAGAGGATAATGATAAGAAGGCAGATAGACTCAGTTTACCCTGATGAAAGGGGTGCCTTTGGAAGACTTGAAGGATGAGAGCAGATCTTCTGGAGAAGATAGATCTGTGTGGTCACCTAAAAGTGAATAGTGACTTCATAGTGCACCATCAATCAATTCATGCACACAATCGGCTCCTTTAAGAAGTCCATCGTGCAAACAAAGATGGAAGAGAAGAGTAGAAGAGGACAACCAGGAGTAAATGGGATGGAGTGAGTTACAGTCAGGATGGAAGCACTGTTGGGAGACTTGAAGGACCAGGTTAAGGAAAGATCTTCCTGGAGAAGATCTACCTATCTGGACACTGAAACTTGACACCAAGTTGATGGCAGATAATCCATCAGTCAATCAATGCAAAGACTCAGCTTTCTTGAGAAGTCAACAGTGTTGGGGAAGATGGAAGGAAAGAGAAGAAGCGGGTGACCAGGAGAAAGTGAATCAACTCAATTATGCTGGCAATGGGTGGATCGATGGAAGACCTGTAGGACCAGTTTAGGGACAAATCATCCTGGAGAAATTACATCTATGTGATCACTAGGGTTGAAAATGATTTGATGGCACACCATCCATCTGTCCGTCCACCCATCCATCCATCATCCCATCCATCCATCTATCCATCCATCATCCCATGATCTATTGTCCCATCTGTCATCTCATCCACCCATACTTCCCTCCCTCCATTTATCCATCATCCCATCCTCATCTCATCCATCCATCGTCCTGGCTCTATGATCCATCCATCCATCTATCCAAGGGGCTGGTGAAAATCTTCTTCTTTGAAGGGTGACCTTGGAGATAGAAGCCCTTAAGAAAAGAATGCCAGCAGTTCTCCTTGGGAGAGAAAGACCTGTAGAATTCAATTTGCACTGGCTGAAGAGTATCTACAATACAGAATGAAACCTTCTTGACCAAAGTCCATATCTGACCTCTTTGGGCAATTGCTAGGCTGCCAAAGCTGTAGCCTCATGTCCTTCAAAGCTGGCAACCATCAGATAGATGGATTTTAACTTCATGATGGCTGGGGAATTCTGGGAGTTGAAGTCCACCTATTTTGAAGAGGACAGTTGAAACAATGACTTAGTCTTAGGCTCTCATCCACCTGCTTAAGGGCACCAAAAACTGTTTGATTACTATCCTAGACCATTTGAAAATCGCCCACAGGAGTATCTTTTAACTTGTAAATTTTAACTTTGTTTTAACTTTGTTTTAACTGTGCTTCTAATCACCCTTTTATGTGGTTTTAATGTATTGTGGGTAACCAGAGTCACTGAGATAAGGTGGACAATGCAGAAATTTGATCAATAAATAAAATAAATAAAACAGATCTTTTAAGATTAATAATAATAATAATAATAATAATAATAATAATAATAATAATAATAAATAAACAAATATTCTTCATCGCTTCTACAGCTAGTCCTCAACTTACAATAGTCCATTTAGTGACAGTTCAAAGTTACAATGGCACTGAAAAAATGGACTTATGACCATTTTCCCCACTTACGACCATTGTAGCATCCCTAGGATCACCTGATCAAAATTCAGACGCTTGGCTACTGATTCATATTTATGACGGTTTCAGTGTCCCTTAGTAGCCTGTGATCCTCTTTTGAGACCTTCTGACCAGCAAAGTCAATTGGGAAATCCATATTCACTTAACAAATGTTTTAATACAGTAACAACTGCACGGATTCACTTAACAACTAAGGCAAGAAAAATTGTAAAATGGGGCAAACACACTTAACAAATGTTTCACCTAACAACATAAATTTTGGGGTCCATTGTGGTCATAACTCGAGAACTACCCTGTATCATGTGTAAAGTGCCAAGACTCACTTAAGATAAGGTGGGCGATGTAGAAATTCGTTGAATAAATAAAGTAAATAAAACATGTCTTTTAAGATTGATAACAATAATAAGGGCGCTTCCCTTCCCTTCTACAGATAGTCCTTGACTTACAACAGTTCCATTTAGTGACCATTTGAAGTTACCATGGCACTGAAAAAAGTGGCTTAAGAACATTGTTCTGTTTATTTTATTACTGTATTTTATTATATTGATTCACAGGAGGTCCTTGACTTACAACAGTTCGCTTAGGGACCGTTCAAAGTTACAACAGCAATATTATGATTGTTTTTCAAATTTACCGTCGCAGCATCTCCATGGTCACGTGATCAAAATTCAGATGCTTGGCAACTGACTCGTATTTATGACAGTCGCAGTGTCCTGGGGTCATGTGGTCCCCTTTTGCAACTTTCTGACAAGCCAAGCCAATGGGAAAGGCAGATTCATTTAACAACTGTGTGATTAACTTAACCACTGGGGCAAAAAAGGTCGTAAAATGGGGCAACGCTCACTCAACAACTGTCTTGCTTAGCAACAGAAATTTTGGGCTGAATTATGGTCGTATGCCGAGGACTGTCTCTCCTGAGTTACAGTCATTTTCTAAAAAAAGACACTTCCATTTATATTTATTTTGCTTTATGGTACCGGGGCTTCCCTACAAAACAGGAGTTAAAATGCAAAATAAGTTTGCATATTATACTAAAATTATTTGTTGTCTAAGTTGACATCACCTTAGAAACATATTGATTAATCTTCTAGCGGTTGCCTTGCATACCTGCAAAGCTTGGTTAGTGCTCAGTCTAGTCTACCTGGTTAACAGAGGGCTCCCTGGATTATATGAACCCCCAAACAGATTAATTCAGGAAGCAGGCAATTAAGGAGAAACAGCAAATGCTTGCTTAATCCTAGCCAACTCCGGAAGGAGGTTAGACAGGTTTTGGTGAAGCACCAAAGCAATCTTCCTAACCTCAGGCCCTGAGTAAGGTGAGGCTTCAACTCTCATAATCCCCAGCCAGTACAATAGGGCTAATATTCACACAACAGTCACCAATATCCAATACGGATGATCCTTGATTTACGACCAACATTTCTGTTGCTAAGCAAGAGAGCTGTTAAGTGAGTTTTGCCACATTTTACGATGTTTCTTGTCACAGTTGTTTAGTGAATCCCTGCGGTTGTTAAGTGAGTTATATGGTTGTTAAATGAATCTGGCTTCCCCATTGACTTTGCTTGTCAGAAATTCACAAAAGGGGATCACATGACCCAGGACACTGCAACTGTCGTAAATATGAGTCAGTTGCTAACTATCTGAATTTTGCTCACATGACCATGGGGATGCTGCAACGGTCGTAAGTGTGAAAAACGGTCATATGTCACTTCCAACACTGAGATCAGACAAACATTTGTCTGAAATGGTATAAGGTTTCCTGCTTGAGCAGGGGGTTGGATTAGAAGACCTCCAAGGTCCATTCCAAAACTCTGTTATTCTGCTACAGGTAGTCCTCAACTTATAACAGTTCATTTAATGACCGTTTGACGTTACAACGGCACTGAAAAAAGTGACTTAGTACCATTTTTCACACTTACGACCGTTGCAGCATCCCCATGGTCACGTGAGCAAAATATAGATGCTTGGCAACTGATTCATACTTATGCCAGTCGCAGTGTCCCGGGGTCACATGATTTCCATTTGTGACCTTCTGACAAGTAAGGTCAATGGGGAAGCCCAGATTCACTTAACAACCACATTACTAACAACCGCAACGATCCGCATAACAACTGTGGCGAGAAAAGTCGTAAAATGGGGCAAAACCCACTTAACAAATGTTTTATTTAGCAACATAAATTCTGGGCTCAACTGTGGTCCAGAATTGAGAACTACCTGTATTCTGTTTTTTCAGTGCTGTTGTAACATCGAACGTCGCTAAATGAATGATTGTAAGTCGAGGACCACCTCTGTTGACCCAGTAGTTCAAGAAGAAGAAAAAAAACCAGAAGCCATCCACAACATACAGTATAACGTCTGTAACGGTCCCTATGTAAGACAGAGAGGCAGAAGACTAGCAGAGGGCATGTGGGAACACCAACTAGGAATCAGACGACAAAATGATGAAAACTCCTTAATCTCACAACACATGGACACTGTCAACCAACGTTTCTACTGAGTGTATCTGTGAGTATCCTACACCAAGTTAACTCCTAAAAGGCTAGGGAATTCCTGAAAGTTTGGCATTCAGACACCTGGGACATTCATGGACACATTGAGATTACACACCATTCAAAAAGAGACAAAAATGATGAAGGAAAGAAGAAAGATCCAAATACATCCTCTCTGGATAGGCAGGAATTAAGACCAGACAAACAATTCATCAGAAAACAATATCCTTAATATACCACCAAGGAGAAAAACACATCCCGGCCACAGGGTAAGTTACTGACTATAAACAGGGAGCAAACCCCATTTACTTCTAGCACTGATGATGTTCCTAGTTGGGTCATGAAAAGTCTACAAGGAAATCCCCAAACTCAGAAAGCACCAAGGATCCCACAGTCTTCTTCCTCCTCCTCCTCCTCTCTGCTAACCCCCACTATCCTAGCACTGATGACATTCCCTAGTTGGGTCACGAAATGTCTGCATGAAGACCACCAAACTCAGAGTGCACCTCCAACCCTAACTCTAAATATACTACCGCAAAAATTGCCAAAAAGCCCTCCAACAACAGGTATCATGCAGAACCACAAGTCAGATCCATCTCCGCCTGTATAAATTGAGAGACGGTTTCCTCTGTCAATACATTTTGACAGAACGCTATCTATGGCAGACATTTGCTCTTGGCATACAAAAAAGAAAAAGTGAAAAGCAATTACGAATCAATATTTGGTTTCCAACATGCCCAATATTTTCGCTGAAAGCAAGGATCCAAAAATTGCGGTTTCATCCCTCCCATCTTGTTTAATTCCCTTCCAGCCTTCGGGTTCAGCTTCCCACGCATCTGTGGTCTTCTCCATAAATTACAGGCAGGTTAAAAAAAACCTCCAAGTCTCTCTCTCTCTCTCTCTCTTTTTTTTTTTTTGCAATATTTTTTTCTTCTGGGATAATCTCTACCTCAACCTGGTGCCTTGCCAAAGTTTAATAGTTTTGATTGCTGCATTATATGTTCTTGGGGAATCATAAGAGATTATTATTTTATTTTATTTATTTATTTATTTTTAAAATAATCTCTCCCTTTGCCCCGGGAAACCTAGGTGTCTAGGGAAGGAAATTTTTCCATGTATCTTCATGATTTCATCGCGATGGGATCTGTAGAAACAGATTGTTCGCTTCAAGCATCAGTATAATTAAAATAAAAAAAAAAATCCTTAGCAATAAAGGGAAGCAGGACAAAAAATTCAAAATGGTGGTGGTATATCTATCTATATTTATCTATCTATCTATCTCTACCTTTATTAAAATTCAGAACCAAACATTAAGATATAAACTGAAATAAAAGGGAAAGGGCAAAGGAAAGAATAGAAGGGCCCCAAAATGCATTCAACAAATAACAGAGATGCAAAGATTATTCTTTTAATTTTAATGTTATACCTAAGACATTCTCCAAAGTAAATAAGGTCAGTGGTGGGATTCAGCCAATTCGCACCCCTTCGGGAGAACCGGTTGTTAACTTTTTGAGCAATTTGGCAAACTGGTTGTTGGAAGAAATCATTAGGGCAGAGAACCGGTTGTTAAATTACTTGAATCCCACCACTGAATAAAGTCATATTGAAAAAGCTGCAATACAGGCGGTTCTTCCGACCACAGTTGAGCCCCAAATTTCCGTTGCTAAGCGAGACAGTTTTTGAGTGAATTGTGCCCCGTTTAACGACCTTTCTTGCCACGATTGTTAAGTGAACCCTTGCAGTTGTTAAGTCGGTAATACAGTTGTTAAGTGAATCCAGCTTCCCCATTAACTTTGCTCTTCAGAAGGTCACAAAAGGGGGATCACATGACCCCGGGACATTGCGACTGTCATAACTATGAATGAGTTGTCAAGCATCATAATTTTGATCACGTGATCATGGGGATGTCACAGTGGTTGTAAGTGTGAAAAGCGGTCATAAGTCACTTTTTCAGGACTCCCTGCCCTCTGCAATTTAGTTTTTATCAATTTACAATCACAATTGAGCTGAAAATTTTGTTGCTAAGTGAGACAGTTGAGTTTTGCCCCATTTTGCGACCTCGACTTATGATTGCAATTGGGACCAGAATATCTATTGCTAACCAAAGTGGCCTGCTTTTACGACCCTTATTGCCACAATTCTCACGCAAATCTCTGCAGTTGTTAAGCGAATCACATGGTCGTTAAGCGAATCCAGCTTCCTCCATTGACGTTACTCGCCAGAAGCTGGCTGGGAAGGTCACAGAAGAGGATCACATGACCCCAGGACACTGCAACAGTCATAAATACGAGCCAGTTGCCAAGGGCCTGAATTCCGATCACGTGACTACAGGGATGCTGCAATGGTCGTAAGTGCGAGGAGTGGCCGTAAATCCCCTTTTTTCAAGGGCTGCTATAACTTCAAACGGTTGTGGTTGCAAGTCAACAGTGACTGTAGCTTCTGACAGGCATCCAAAAATTCAATTTTGGGTTTGTGCTTTGTTCAAACTGTTTGATAAGACCTTGTCGTGTTTGAATGGGTGCATGAAATTATCCCCAGGGCGCCTGATGCTCGTTTCAGATAAATAACCCATTTAATAATTTCAGGAAAGTTATTAAAGCCGAGATCCCTGCCAAGAAACGGTGTATATGCTTCATGGTAGGTGGAACATATGTTTGGGTTACTTAGGCAACGCGTCAAGTTTGTAAGAACAAGGCGAATCGCGCACCTTCAGATCAAAACTTGATTTTCCAAAGATCAAAATTTGGGAAACTTCCAGAATCAACTCCAGAAACAATTCGCCTTATATTCCCGTTGTTTTGACATGGACGTGCAAATAGGCTCTGATCCTGGAGCAGGCGTCATTTCACAGCAGGCTTCTGCTTCATCGATCAATTAATTTGATTTTTATTTTCTCAAGACCAGGATTAGCGACTGAGGGCAGCTTATAGGAACAAAAGACCCCGGGAGAAAAGTCAAGATACAGCCACCCCCAGTGACAGCAATCAAACCAGTCACTTGTCTTTGGTGGTGTCTTGAGCTGAGTGGTTTTCTTGAAGACGTTTCATGACCCAACTAGGTAACATCATCAGTGCTAGAAGAATTTGCTCTCCTTTATATACGAGGACAGAGTTCCCCAATCTTTCTGGCTTTGTGGATCGGGGAAGGTAAGAGATGGTTTCCATGTGAGCAGCAGGCAAGCTCATGTATTTGTGCAGCTCCATTTGCCCAAGCAGCAGGCATGCCCGCCCATCGCTTGCTCAAGTGGGGATGCATACATGCATGCCCACTGCTTCTGCAGCCTGGTTCCGAACGGCTCAGGGACCGATAATGGGCTGTAGCCTGAAGGTTAGGGACCCCTTTACTAGTGGCTTGCCTTGTCAGTGGACTTGGTGGTCTCTTGATTAGGCTGTGCTTTACAGTCCCACCAAAACTGATAGAGCAAAGTCACATATACCGGTATATAAAGTGGGCAAACCCCCCTCCCCTCTAGCAATGATAGAGTTACCCAGTTGGGTCATGAAATATCTGCAAGAAAACCACCAAGCTCAGAGACCACCAGGAACCCCACAGTCCTCCTCCTCCTCCTCTCTACAAACCTCCCTTCAAGCACTGATGATATTACCTAGTTAGGTCACAAAATGTCTGTAAGGAAATAATCAAACTTGGAGAGCCCCAAGGACTCCACAGTTGTTGTCCTCCTCCTCCCCCCTCTCCTCCTCCTCCTCCTCCTCCTCCTCCTCCTCCTCCTCCTCCTCCTCTTCTCTACAAACCACCCTCCAAGCACTGATGATGTTACCTAGTTAGGTCACATAACGTCTGTAAGGAAATAATCAAATTCATAGAGCCCCAAGGACCCCACAAACCTTCAACTAATATCCTCTTCTACGGAAACCGCTTTATGGGCTCCCTATCACCCTGGGCTCCACAGGCCCAGCGGTCACACCTTGTCTTCAAGGCCTTTTGAAAAGGATGTCCAAGTGTGCGGGACCAACCTTATCTCTGCAGGGATGATGTTCCACAGGGAGGGAGCCATTTGCAGAGAAGACCCTTCTTCTGGGTCACACTAGTTGGACCTCCTTAAATGAGATTCGTAACATACCTCCCTCCCCTCTCTGATGCGTCAGGTTAAAACAAAAGTGACTTATGACCAGTTTTCACACTTAACGACTATTGCAGCACCCCCATTCTCACGTGATCAAAATTCCGGTGTTCGGCAACGGATTCATATTTAGGACGGTCCCAGTATCCCCGGGTCATGTCACCTTCTGAGAAACAAAGCCAATGGGATTCAACAACAGTGTTACTAATATCCACCGTGATCCACTTAACAACCGGGGCAAGAAAGATGGACCAAAAACTCACTTCAACAACAATTTCGCTTAGCAATCGAAAGTTTGGTCTCAATTGGTGTCGTAAGCCGAGGGCTCCCTATATTTCAGTATATTGAAGTCCAGCCTTGTGGCCAAGTGGAGCATCGGGCATGTTTTGCAAGGGGTCGCCTCCCTGCCCCACTGTAAGTGACCTGCAACCCCTCCGTCAAAAATGTTCAGCCTTTTAGGATGTGTTCGCAAGACCCCGCTTTTCATCCACGTCTTGTATCGTCCTGCTGGGGGAGGCTACAACATCAGTATATCATTAACTCAGGCCAAGAAAAAGGGGCCGTTGAGGGGGACCTTCACCCCATACCCCGCTGGGGTCTGCTCGGAGCACAATATCCCAGCGACAAGCAGATTAAGGCCCCGGGTATCAAGCAAAATGTGTTTTTCTCCCAACAATTCACACGCCCTCACAATTGTTCGATGCCACCATTTGAATGGAGAATTTCCCATTTGCCGGGCGAGCGACGCATAGTTTTACGTTGCTATGACTTAGTTCAGGGTCTTGCTAATCAGGGACCAAAGCAAACTTCATATAAAATATCTCCGGGCCATTGTGAGCTTAATGCACCGTGACGTTCTCGTCACAAAATAGGGATAAAGTCACCCCAGCAGGTATCAGGGGCCGACTTTGCAAGCCCTCCCGGCTCCATCGTCCAACGGAGTCAAGCCGAGATGGATGAAATCTTGAATTTTAGGCGCAGGTAAGATGAGCCGAGATGCTTTTCTTAGCCAGATTTAAGACAAGGATGTTTTGCAGGGAAAGAGAGGAGGCAAAAACATTTGAAGCTGGGGTTTTGTTGTTTGCTTTTTTAGTTCAAGAAAAGACACCCGATTTCCTATTTTCTAGAATAATTGGATCAAACTAGGCCAGGATTTCCCACATTTAACAACTTTAAGATGCAGCGACTTCCACTCCCAGAATCCCCCAGCCATGCTGTAAAATGCATGTTTGATTCATGCTGTTAGATACATGTTTTCAACTTATGACCGTCGTGGAGCCCCAAATTTCCGTTGCTAAGCTGTTAAATGAGTTTTGCTCCATTTTACCACCATCCTCGCCACGGTTGTTAATTGAATCCCTGTTAAGGTAACAACACAGTCATTAAGTGAATCTGACTTCCCCATCGATTTTGCTTGTCAGAAGGTTGCAAAAGGGAAACACACGACCCCTGGACACTATGACCGTCATAAATATGAGTCATTTGCCAAGTGTTCGAATTTTGATCACATGTCTCCGGAGATGCTACAACCGTCGTAGGTGTGAAAAACGGTTATAAGTCACTTTTTTTCAGTGCCACTGTAACTTTGACCAGTCACTAAACGAATGGTTATAACTTTGAGGACTACCTTGAGCCCTTTTTCATTGCTCTCATCAAATTCTGGACCTCAATTAAACAAAACCCCACATCATATGCCATCATCACCTGAGTGACCTTGCCATAAATTGATAACACAGGTACTCCTCAACTTATGATCATAATTGAGCCTGGAATTACAAAGGTCAGTTGTGCCAGTCGTTAAGTGGATCATCGGGACCGCTGTCTTTTACAATTTTTTATTTTTTTTTACAGCAGTGTTAAGCAAATAGGATAGTCGTAAACCACTCAATTTGCACACATTTCATGACCCAACTAGAGAACTTCATCAGTGTTAGAAGGGAGTGGTGTTTGTGAAGAGGAGCAGGAGGAAGGAGATTAAGATGGGAAGAAGAAGAAGAAGAAGAAGGAGAAGGAGAAGGAGAAGGAGAAGGAGAAGGAGAAGGAGAAGACAGTAGGGTCCTTGGTGCTCTCTGCGCTGGATGGTTTTCTTTCAGACGTTTCAGGACCCAACTAGGGAACATCATCAGGGCTAGAAGTGGGGGGTGGGCTGCATTCTAGCTTCTGGCACTGATGATGTTATCTAGCTGGGTCATGAAACGTCTGCAAGAAAAAAGAAACCCCAAATTCAGAGAGCACCAAGGACCCCACCATTTCTAAACCTCTTAAACCTCCTAATTTCTCTCTCCAGGGCTTTCATTCTCGTTCCTTTTCTGCGTGACTTTCTCAAACTCCCATCCTCCTAAACCTGGGTGCTTTTCGCTTGCGATTTCAAGCATCCTTTGCGGTTTTGATCGATTTCCTAAGCTGATTTCCACCAGCACCACCACCACCTCGGGATTTCTCACCATGTTTGTTCGGTGATGTTATCTCTCCTTTTAATTATCCATTTTCTTGTTCCAGCATCCTGTACCTTCTCTTTTTAAAAGGAGGGTGTTTCCTAACCAATGTTAATCGACAAATGCCTCCTTAGGTTGACTCACTGGGACATGATTAATGTCTCTCTCATTTGCCTAACTATTTCTTTGTGCACAAGAGGTAGGAATTTAATTAAAGTGGTTCTTCGTTCCATGCCATTTCTGGGCAAAATTTCAAATATCCAAAGGGTGCATTGAAATGAACAAAAAGATGCCAGCAAAATAGGTTTGGAAATAGGATGTCTCGTTCCTTCCTCTTTCTTGTTCTCTCTTGGGTTTTTCCCACAGCCAAAATCGAAGTTGACAAACGCAGTACAGGCTCGTTCTCGAATTACGACCTCAATGGAACCTGCCCGTTGCAGGTCGTCCTCAACTTATGACCACATTTCTAAGTTGAGACAGCCGTTAAATAAACTGCGCTTCATTTTGCAAGCTTTCTTGCCACCGTTGTTAAGCGAACCACTTCCGTTGTTAAATTAGTTACCTAGTCATTAAAGTGAACCGGACTTCCCTATTGACTTTGCTTGTGGGAAGGTCTCAGAAGGGAATCACATGACTGAAAAAAGGGACTTAGGACCATTTTTCACAGTTATGACCCTGGCAGCGTCCCCATGGTCACGTGATCAAAATCCAGGAACATGGCAATCGACTCATATTTATGACGGTTGACGGGGTCACACCAGTGGTGGGTTGCTCCCGGTTCACACCGGTTCTGTAGAACCAGTAGAAAAACTGGCGGGAGGCTCCGCCCAACGACCCCGACATCATCAAAACGCTTCTACGCATGCACAAAAGAGTGCGCAGCCCCACTATGAACCGGTAGTAAAGGTAAGTAGAACCCACCCCTGCGTCACGCCAGTGGTGGGTTGCTACTGGTTCGGTCTGGATCTTGCAAACCAGTAGTAACGGCTCACGTGATCCCCTTCCGCGAACTTCCGGCAAGCAAAGTCCATGGGGAAGCCAGATTCGCTTAATGACCTATGTTACTAACTTAACAACTGCACTGATTCACTTAACAACGGTGGCAAGAAGGTCATGAAATGGGACAAAAGTGACTCTGCAATCGTCTCAATTAGCCAATTAGAAATTTCAGGCAGAATTGAAGTAGTTAAATCGAAAACTACTTGTAGTTTTAGCGCCCATTCCTTACGTCGGAAAACCCAAGCAATGAAGATGACTGTCTCCACCCCACTTAGACTTCCGCTCCCATTATCCCCCACCAGCATGTTTGGTTTAGGATTATGGGTCCTGAAGTCCAACCTCTAGAGGAACTCATAGATGGCAATAAATTTATTTAATAAATAAATACACCCCCCCCCCAAAATCTATTCCTCCTAGGTCTAATTTTTGCAACAATTTCCTCCGAGTAAGGCCATGATAAGACAGATCCTTAAAAAGATATTTTAGGACAGAGGTCTCCAACCATGGCCACTTTAAGACTTGTGAACTTCAAATCCCAGAGTTCCTTTGGGATTCCCAGAGAATTCTGGGAGTTGAAGTCCACAAGTCTTAAAAGTGGCCAACGTTGGAGACCCCTGTTTGGGGAAGTTCAGCTTTGCAAATTCCTCCTATGGAAATCCAATTATTCTTTGCGTTTTGTCCATCTTTGACACATGCCCAATTTTGCAGCTCAGTTTTGAACTCGGAGGGGGGAAAAGAAAAGAAGAAGAAATCCCATTGGCGTGCAATGGAAAAAAATAATAATAGCATTTTCGGAATATAGTGCACCTAAGAAAGTCTGCTTATAAATGGACGTTGATTGATCCTTAATTTATAACCTAGGGACTGTTCAAAGTTACAATGGCACTGAAAAAAGAGACTTATGACCGTTTTTCACACGACCGTTGCAGTGTCACCATGGTCACGTGATCAAAATCTAGCTGCTTGGCAACTGGCTCATATTTATGATGGTTGCAGTGTCCCGGAGTCACGTGATCCCCTTTTGCAACCATCTGACAAGCAAAGTCCATGGGGAAGCCAGATTCACTTAACGACCTTGTTGCTAAATTAACAATTGCAGTGATTTGCTTAACAACGTTTAAGCAAAGGAAAGATGGTAAAATGGAGCAAAACACACTTAATAACTTGTCATGCCTTGCAACAGGAATGTTGGGCTCAGTTGTGGTCGTAAGTCAAGGACTACCTATATTGCGGTGCTTAGAAAATTGGGGGATGGGCAGATCTATTTTTCCTGACATCCGCAAGTCTACTAAGTTTGTTGCAACAGACAACAGAAGCACCTTGACATCAGTGAAGTCTTAATTTATGACAAGGGAAATTCCTGAAATTTAAGGACGGCTTGGGTTAATGACCTGAGGCCATTGGCAAAGTTTTTAAGACATCTTCTTAAATTGGGAATTGCCAAGGAAGGTTCAACCCACCTCACAATACAGATGCTTTTCCGGCAATACCTGGATGAAGGATGCATGATGTAGTGCTTCACCTATGACCATTCGTTCAGCCACCGCCCGAAGTTACACTGGTATGGAAAAATGACTTAGGACCAGTTCTCACACTTACAACTATTGCAGTGTCCGCAATGCCTTGTGGCCAGGATTCAGGCCTCTATTGAATATATTGCATCTGACCAGGAGATTGGGAATTGTAATTCCTCCTTAGGGGTAAAAGGCGGCTGGGAGTCTTTGGGCCAATTACCAGGAGACGGTGAGTTGTAGTCTCGCCTTAGGCAGGAAAGCGGGCTGGGTGACTTTGGGTCAATCCCTCTCTCTCTCAGCACAGCCCACCTCACAGAGTTGTTATTTTGGGGGAAATAGCAAGAAAGAGAATTAGGTATGTTCACTGCCTTGAGTTACTTAAAAAGTAGTAAAGGTGGGAATGAAAGTCTAAAAATATATATAATACATCTGGTGGGATCATATAAAAGGGAATTCTCAGTGGTGGCCACTTCTCTATGGAACATGATTGCCCTGGAGGGAGGAGGGAAGGTCAGAGGGAGGGAGGAAGGAAGGAGAAGGGGAAACTGCAAGGAGGGGGGAGGAGAAGGGAAGAAAGGATGGGAGGGAGGGAGGGAGGAAGAAAGAAGGAAGGAAGGGAAGAAGAGAGAAGGGAGGGAGAAAAGGAAGGAAGGATTAAAGGATGGAAGGGAGTGGAAAGAGAGAAAGAGAATGGAAGGGGAGGAAGAAAGATGGGAGGGAGAGAGGAAGAAAAGAAAGAAGATAGGAAAGCAGGGAGGAAGGATGGGAGGAAGGAAGGAAAGAAAAAGAAGGAAGGAAGGAAAAGAAAGAGGAAGGGAGGAAGGAAGGAAGGACTTGTGGGACTCCATTCTTACGCGTGGCAGGTCCAACCTCCCCTCCTGCCTCCCTTCCTCCCTTCCTTTCCCATTGACAAGCCTCCTCCGGGTTCTTTTACATCTCCCCTCCAACAAAGCTCTTAATCCCCTTGGGCACGACCCTTGACCCTATTAGGGACCATGGTGACCCTAATCCAATCAGATTGATTAACTGGAACCCAGAGCCGGAATGCTGACCCTCTCTCTTTCGGGGGTCCAACAATAGCAGACGGCAGGACCCCCATTTGCACCACAATAGCCAGAGAGTCAAAATCCGACTTCTTCATTAGGTTGACTTCGGTCTTTCCCTGGTCAGCCGTCCGTGAGGTCATTAAAAGAGGCTCCAGATCATCTCTCAGGCCAACAGGGTCCGATGTTGGGGTGTCTTTGGGAGGGCAGTGAAAATTAATGGGTTTCCTTTTCTTTTCGAACCATTTAAATGAGTGGGCTGGCAAAGGCTGAACATCGGGGCGTTTTAGATACAAGGCAGGGGGTGGGTGAGTCGGTGTCATTGAAAAGGGGGAGGGCTACCGGGAAGGGGATTGTTTGTTCTGGGTTAATCACCTCCGTCCCCGACTTGGCCTTTGAGGAGGGCAGGAATTTCTAATCAAAGTTAGGATGGGGGTGGCCTCAAAAGAACCCCCGAAAGAATCAGCATTTTGGAAATTGTGTTTAGCCATTCCACGAAAAAAAATTAAGTTGAATTAAAGGAGAGCCATGGACTCTCCTTTAATTGGACAACCGAGAATTCATGGAAACGTCAGCAGTGCTAGAAGGGACTGGCGTCCGCAGGGAAGAGGAGGAGGAGGAGGAAGAAGAGGAGGAGGAGGAGGAGGAGGAAGTGGTCTTTGGGGCCTTGGTGCTCTCTGAGTTTGGTTGCTTTCTTACAGATGTTTCATGACTCAGTTAGGTAACATCATCAGTGCAAGAAGGGATGGATTTAAAGAGAAGAGGAGGAGGAGATGGAGGAGGAAAACAACCTTGATGTTCTCTGATCTTGGGATTTTCTTTCAGACATTATATGACCCAACTAGATAACATCATCAGGATGTCTCTCTGTTTATATATTATTTATTATATTATTGAACTGAATTCTTCCCCTCAGAATTAATATAATAATTAAATATAGCATAGCATTATAGTAAGTATAGTATTAATATTAGTATTAGTATTAGTATAGTTAGTATAGTATTAGCATTAGCATTAGCAATAGCAATAGTATAGTATGTATTAGTATTGTATTGTATTGTAATGTAATGTAATGTAATGTAAACAGAAAGTAAACCTCACACTCCCTTCTAGCGCTGATGATGTTACCTTGTTGGGTCATGAAATATCTGCAAAAATACCATCAAGCTCAGAGAGCACCCAGGACTCCATAGTTCAAGCCTGAGTTACACAGATTGGAACAGCATTGGGTCTCAGATCATGTTTATTTGATTTTTATCTGCCTTGATGACTTTATAAGTAAATCAAGGTGACAGACAGACATAATATTCCCTCCTTTTTTTTTCTTTTGCAACTTCTTGAGGGAGGCCCAGGCTCACCCAGATGGCTTTCATGCCTAAAGTGAGACTAGAGCTACTATCTCTTAGGGATTGGCCCAAAGTCTCCCAATCTCCCTCCTTCCCTCCCTCTTGTCTGTCTGCCTGTCTGTCTGTCTGTCTCTCTATCTCTCTATCATTTATTTATCCTCTCTCTCTCTCTCTCTCTCTCATCTATCTCTATCTATCCATCCATCCATCTATCTCTATCTATCTATCTATCTCTATCTCTCATCTATTTATCTCTATGATCTATGATCTATCTATCTATCTGTATCTATCATCTATGATCTCTATCTATCATCTATATGTATCTATCATCTATCTATCATCTATCTATCTAACTGTATCTACTATCTATCTATCTCTATCTCTATCTCTCATTTATCTATCTCGATCTATGATCTATGATCTATCTATCTATCCATCCATATCTATCTATCTATCTATCTATCTATCTATCTATGATCTATCTATCATCTGTCTGTCTGTCTGTCTGTCTGTCTATCTATCTATCTCTATCTCTCATCTATCTATCTCTATCTATCCATCCATCTATCTCTATCTATCTCTTAGGGATTGATAGAGCTACTATCTCTTAGGGATTGGCCCAAAGTCTCCTAATCTCCCTCCCTCCCTCCCTCTTGTCTGTCTGTCTGTCTGTCTGTCTATCTCTCTATCATTTATTTATCATCTCTCTCTCTCTCTCTCACCTATCTATCTCTATCTATCCATCCATCTATCTCTATCTATCTATCTCTATCTCTCATCTATCTATCTCTATCTATGATCTATGAGCTATGATCTATCTATCTATCTATCTATCTATCTATCTATCCATCCATATCTATCTATCTATCTATCTATCTATCTATCTATCTATCTATGATCTGTCATCTATGAACTATCTATCTATCTATCTATCTGTCTGTCTGTCTGTCTATATCTCTCATCTATCTATACCTATGATCTATCATCTATGATCTATCTATCATCTACAGTATCATCTCTCTGTCTGTCTGTCTCTCTGTCTATCTATCTATCCATCCATCCATATCTATCTATCTATCTATCTATCTATCTATCTATCTATCTCTCTATCTCTATCATCTATGATCTATCCATCTATCTCTAGTCCAGCTTTAGGCATGTGTGCGTGTCTGGTATGTGGTGTGTGGGGTGTGTGTGTGTGTGTGTATAAAACATTGTGAGGAAGAGGCAATTATGTTTTTAAAAATGGAACCATAGCTATTATGTTTTTAATCTGTGCTCCTTTTCTTTCCCCCAGGTTGCTTCATTCTCTTCCTTTCAGTAAATTAAAAATCCTCCAACTTGATTAAAAGTGATTATACTTTATTTTAAAAGTTAGCCATCCGTAAGGTCTGGAAGAGCTGGCATTTCCCTCAGGCCAAAGTGTTTGTCGTTCAGGTCGATTTCATCAGCTAGCAGCCTCAGAAACATTGTATTGTGTGTATGCGTGTAATTAAATTAGTTATTTCAATTACGAGGGCTTTTTAAAAATTTTTAAATTATCCTTTCTTGTGTTTTTAGGCATTGTCAGCCATCCAGAGTCACCAGACTGAGATTTCTTTAGAAATCACATCAAGTCCTCGATTTACAGCCCAACATTTCTATAGCTAAATCTGTTGTTAAGTAAATTTTGCTCCATTTTACGACCATTCTTGCCACAGTTGTTAAGAGAATCACTGCAGTCATTAAGTGAGTCACACACTTGTTAAGTGAATTTGGTTTCTCCATGGACTTTGCTTGTCGGAAGGTTGCAAAAGGGGATCACATGATCCCAGGGTACTGAAACTGTCATAATATGAGCAAGTTGCCAAGGGTCTGAATTTTGATCACATAACCATGGGAATGCTGCATTGGTCATTAAGTGTGGAAAACAGTCATAAGCCACTTTTTTCATCACCATCGCTTGAATGGTCACTAAATGAATGGTTGTAAATTGAGGACTACCTGTATAGAATCACACTTTCTATGAAGATATTTATAAGGGAGAAGTCAACCCACAAAAGTGTTTGTTTCATTCAGATCTTCCTGAGACCCACAATGAAACATCTCCTTACCAACCAGATTCCGCAGATAATGTCCATAATGACACATGTCACGTATCACACAAAGACACAGAAGCCACAACCACACATCAAACTATACAGCAGAGTTTACAAATCACAACATTAGCATCTCTCCAACCTAAGCCAACATCAAACCACTTTATGACTAGCTTGATGCAATACCTCTAACCGGGCTTCTGGATGTACAGTGGGTCAGACTAGATGACCTCTAAGACATCTTCCAACTCTATAACAGGAATCCATCAAACCATCCGACAATCAAAGTGGCTGGGTTTGCCCAAGTTGCTAAACCACAAACATACTTTTAACCAGGTTAATGCTAACCACACAGAAGTGTTGCATTTCCTGTGTCATGTAGCCCACACTTAATTATGGTGCTCAGGATCCCAAAATTTCATTCAACAACCCAACAGGTAAGAGTACAGCTCCATTTGTGCAGTTTGGCCAGTCCTGCTTCTCACTTGATGGAACCCAAGGTTGTAAGATGAAGATCAGGACAGATTTTGGTGGCCCTGCAACCTAGTTATCTCCTCCCCGCTGCCCAAGCCATCCTGAGAGGGGAGGTTTATATGACCATGCAACTCACTCATGGGTGACTTACAGCCATAAAACACCAATTAAAAAAACCAACAACGAATCCACACACTCCTGGTGACAACAATCAACCACCACATGATGGACTTCATATCACCCTTGAGCCCTGAGCCCAGTTGGCCAAACCTGGTCTTCATGGCCTTCAAGGCAAGGTCTCAAGCTGGAGACCAATCTTATCTCCACAGGGATGATGTTCTACAGGGAAGGAAGCCAGCATGAAGAAGGCCCTTCTTTTGGGCCCCGCCAGATAGACTGAGGTCCCATAACAGTTCCTGCCTCTCCCCTTTGGTGGGTTGGGTGGATGTAACTGGGGAAATATGGTCCTTCAAATAACAGAAGGGAGACACCATGGAGAAGGCCCTCCTTTTGGGTCCCACCAGATGGACGTCCTTAAAAGATGAGACCCATAACATTTCCCGCTCTGGTGGGTTGAGTAGATGCAATTGGGAAAAGACAGTCCCTTCAAATAACCTTGGAAGGCCTTTGAAGGTGACCACTAGCACCTTGAATCGGACCCGGAAGCCAATCGCCAGCCAATGCCGAGAGGTGACCCGTGTGCAAATCTAGACTTGCACAAAACCACTGCATTTGGAATCAGTCGCAGGATGCTTTTCAAGGGCAGCCCCATGTAGCAGTCAAGGCTGGCAGCTCTTAAGATTCCTGGAGGACATCAACTCTCACTTGAAACCAGGGAAGAAACCAAAGGAATTTCTCTTTGGTTTGGGTTGTGTGTGTGTGGGTTGTGTGGATCTAGATGTGCAAGGACGACACCCTACTTTGCTCAATTTTGAACGTGGCCAATAGGATACATGAGGGAGTTGGAGAAGAAGGTTGGCATTGCTGAAATCCGGCCCTTTCCTTCTGAGCAGAAATATGTTTTTTCCCCCCGAGGGCACCCTAAAGAATGTGGCTGAGATGTTTAATTCTTGTTCGCCTCCCACCCCCCAACTCCAACCCAGTCAGCGGCTGCTGATGTAGGTGAGGGAGACCAAAGGGGGGGGGCTGTATTCTGCCTCCAGGGACAACATTCTTCAGTTATGAAATAGTATCACCCCCCATCCTGAGCAGGCCTCCCTTCAAGACCCAATTTGGCTGATTACTTTGGGGGGGAAGGGGAGAAGGTAAACGAGGAGGAGAAGAGAAGGGTAAATGTGGGGGAGGGAGAGAGAAGGAGAAGATAGACAAGAAGAAGGAGAAGATAGACAAGCAGGAGGAGAATGGTAGATGAGGAGGAAGAGGAGGTAGACGAGGAGAAACATAAAGAGTAGCCATGGAGGAGGAGGAGAAGGAGATAAGGAGGAAGAGAAGGAAAGAGTAGAGGAAGAGGGAAAGGGAGGAGAGGAGGAGAAAGAAGATGGACAAAGATGAGGAGAATGGTAGGCATGGAGGAAGAGGTAGATGAGGAAGAGAAGGAAAGAGTAGAGATGGAGGAGGGGAAGGGGGAAGGAGAGGAGGAGGGGAAAGAAGATACACAACAACAAGAAGGAGAAGATAGACAAGGAGCAGGAGAATGGTAGAGAGGAGGAGGAGAAGGAGGAGGGTGAGGAGAAGGAGGAGGGGAAGATAGACAGGAAGGAGGAGAAGGAGAAGATAGACAAGGAGGAGAAAGGAAATGTTAGATCTGGAGGACGAAGAGGAGAAGGAGCGGGGGAGAATATAGACAAGGAGAAGGAGGAGAAGGAAGAGGAGAAGGAGAAGATAGACGAGACTTTGTTTGATCTCACCACACCACAGCTCTTAATTCCCTTTTCCTGAAATACCTAACGGAGCCTCTGTTGGTTTCCCCAGACCACAGATCTTAATTCCATTTCCTTGAGATACCTAAGGTGGCTTCAGTTAATCTCACCAGACCACAGATCTTAATTCCATTTTCCTAAAGTGCCTAAGGTGACCTCTGTTGATCTCACCAGATTTATCCTTTGCTAGAAACCTCTCAAATTATACAAGAATGCTGATGAACACTCCAGAAGTTCACACAACTTCACCCTAATCTTTTCATGAATTTGCAGGACTAGAGGAACCAAGGAAGAATCAAGATTTTTCTTTCTACTACCTTCCCTGCTGATGTTCCTTCATTTCTACAAAGACCTCTTTTCCTACCCACCCTGAGATCCTCCTTCCTTCTTTCCAAAAGTTGGGTGACCTTATTCCAAAACTGGACACTCACCTTTGTCTAACACCGGTCCAAAGATGGCCAAACTATCATTGACGGTGGTACAGTTCCACCTCCTTCCACGAAACTGGTGCTGGCATTCCTGAATGCCAATCTTCACTCCTTCGGCCACGCTGGGCATAATCTGCACATAGTTCCTGCAGAATCGAAGCTGCTTGGGCACTAGACCAGGAATGCTTCCACAGAGAATGGGCTGGGTTCCCAACGAGGAATACTGATGACCGATAGCCAAGGACCTTCAAAAGAACAGGAAAGGCAGAATCAGAAATCAGTTCCTCAAAAGAAATCTCCATCTGCCTCATCTTGAAGCCTCCACAAAGGAGAACCAAGGTGGTTGAGAACTTACGGGAGTCTCCTGTCCCACCCTGTGGACAAGGACTTCCTACAAAGATACGGGGGGTCCTGATCAACTAACTTTGGAGTTGACGTGGCGTCTTTTCAGGTGGACTCTGTGGACCACCAACACATTAGGCGAGAAGAGGGCTTGGTCATTTCTGACACCGTGTGTTGAGAATAGTCAATCCTTGTCTTCACATGTTGGATGGACCAACGCTTCAAACCAGAATATTTGCCTGGACAAAGCATGTTAGATGAAGAGTTGAGTTTGAACATCCCTTTAGACATCAATGTTGAATTTATCTTTCGCTGGGCAAGAAATATTTTTTTGATTCTAGTGAGCTTCATTTCTCATGGGGCTAACTTGTGATTGTTTAGATTTTGGAGTGTTCAGACAGGGCCAGGTGATCTAATAGTTAAGGCATCAGGCTAGAAGCTGGGAGACCATGAGTTCTAGTCCTGCCTTTGACAGGAAGGCCAACTGGGGTGACTTTGGGCCAATCACCAGGAGACGGTGAGTTCTAGTCTCATCTTAGGTACGGGCTAGTCCCTCTCTCTTGGCCCAGCCAACCTTACAGGGTTGTTGTGGAGCCTGGATTAGCTCAGCAGACTAATGCATTGTAATTTAACTCCAGCTGTCTGCAATTAATAAGTTCAAATCTCACCAGGCTCAAGGTTAACTCAGCCTTCCATCCTTTCTAAGGTAGGTGAAATGAGGACCCGGATTATGGGGGCAATAAGATGACTTTGTATAAAATATACAAAAGAATGAAGGCTATTGCTTAACGCATTGTAAGCCGCCCTGAGTCTCCGGAGAAGGGCGGCATATAAATCAAATCAAAAAAAAAAAAAGAAAAGAAAACAAAGAGGAAGGGGCAGGATAAAAAATTACACATTTAGGATTGAAAATCATGACGGGCACTTTCCTGTACCCCAAAGATGCAAAATTCCAGGCGAACAAAAATCTCCAAAGAAACAAACCATGTACAGAAGGAAAAAAAAAGGGGGGGGGCAATATTTCATAACACGATCTGTTGAATTCGTAAGCCACCTTTTCCTCGTTCAAAAGGGGTGAATCAGAGGTTGATGAGAAAGCGAAGAAAGATGTTATGACAACTCCTAACATCATCAATGAGTTGGACTCCTTAAAAAAAGTAAAACTGTTTGTAAAACGGATGTGACAAATGAAACACACACACACACAAACAAAATTCCCAATTTCCTGAAGCCGACTTAAGTGATGTTGCCTGATGCATCTTCACTTTTCTGCATAGACTCTTAGCTTAGTTATAAGGTAGTCCTCAACTTACAACCACAACTGAGCACAACATCTCCATTGCTAAGCGAGACGGTTGTTAAGTGAGTTTGGCCCCATTGGATGACATTCGTTGACGTGGTTTTTAAGGGAATCCCTTGTTAAGTGAGTCACATGGTTGTTAAGTGAATCTGGCTTCCCCCATTGACTTTGCTTATCAGAAGGGGATCACAAGACCCCGTGGGGCACTGCAGCCGTCATAAATACGATTCAGGTGACAAGCCTCTGAATTTTGATCGTGTGGTACGGCAACGGTCGTAAGTGTGAAAAATGGTCATGTCACTTTTTTCACTGCTGCTGTTAACTACAAACAATCATTAAATGTTATAAGTTAAGGACTAGCTGTAATTTTAGTAGCATGTAGTCCTCAACTTACAAGAGTTCATTAAGTGACCATTACAAAGTTACAACGGCACTGAAAAAAAGAGACAACTATTTTTCACACTTACGACCTTTGCAGCATCCCTGTGGTCATGTGACCAAAATTTGGACACTTAGCAACTGGCACATATTTATGACGGTTGCATTATTCCCTAGGGAACATCATCAGTGCTAGGAGGGAGGGAGATTGCAGAGAGGAAGAGAAGGAGGAGGAGAAGAAGGAGAAGGAGAAGGAGGAGGAGAAGGAAGAGAAAGTCTGTATGGTCCTTGGTGCTCCCACAGAGCACCATGGACCCTACAGTTCACCTCCTCCTCTTCCTCTCTAGAACCCCCTCCCTTCTAGCCCTGATGATGTTCCCTAGCTGGGTCTCGACATCTGCAAGAAAACCACCCAGTTCAGAGAACACCAAGGACCCCAGTGTCCTCCTCCTCCTCCTCCTCCTCCTCCTCCTCCTCCTCCTCCTCCTCCTCCTCCTCCCTTCAAATCCTCCTTCCTTCTAGCAGTGATGATATTCCCTAGCTGGGTCACGAGACGTCTGCAAGAAAACTACCAAGCTGAAGAGAGCTCCAGGGACCCCCACAGATCTTATTCTGTAAGAGCTCACTATTCTAGGAACTTTATTTCCTGGTACTTTAATGATGACAATCCTTAAAGATCCTTTAATGAGTCAGGGGAGGGATCCAGGGGAAGAGGAGGCTACAAGTACGTAGCCATTTCTGCTCCAAAACCCCCATTCTTTGCAACGTCGCTTCCATGAGCGAGCCAACTCTCCTATACAGGTAGTCCTTGACTTACAACCATTCGTTTAGTGACCATTCGAAGTCACAACAGTACTGAAAAAAAAGCAACTTATGATCATTTTTCACACTTACGACCACTGCGACATTCCCATGGTCACGCGGATCAAAATTCAAACAACTTGGCAGCTGATTTATATTTATGACGGTTGCAGTGTCCCAGGGTCTCGTGATTCACTTTTGCGACCTTCTGCTCAGCAGCATCAGCAGGGAAGCCGGATTCAATTAACGACCATGTTTCTCACTTAACAACTGCAGTGATTCACTTAGCAACTGCAGCAAGAAAGGAGCAGAACTCACTTAACAACTGTCTGGCTTAGCCACAGAAAATTTGGGCTCGATTGTGGTCGTACGTCGAGAACTTATTAAGTCGTAAGTCGAGATAAAAAAAAGGATTTTTTTTTTTAAAAATTGTTTTGTTATGCTGCTGCTGCTGCTGGTTTTACTTTAGCTTTTGCCATAGCGCTGTGGCCACTGTGGTTTTGTGTTAACATTAAATAAGTAGAAATAAATAAATAAAATGGAACATCTGTAAAGATGGACACACCTTAACATGGATAAATCCTTTTTTTTTTTTTCCCGGTCTCATCTCCCAAAGCAATGAGTAGATAATGAGTAAGATGCTGATTGAAAATTTTTCAAAGAGGAAGAAAGGATGTATCTACCTAAATATTGGCAGCCCGATGCTAAAATCAGCATCCTGTTGTTGGAAATAATGTTTTTTCCCGCCACCCCCCTTTCTTCCCCAGCCTGGGGCAATTCCTGACTGGAGATAAAATCAGAATGAGTTGGCAATTCCAAGGAATTTTGGGGAGGTTGATATGATCCCTCAAGATTCCCGAAGACTAGCTGCAAAGGTGTCACAGCAGAAACCAACCAGGGATGAATCAGTTGGGGGCAGGGAGGGAGGGGAAGGCGGCGGGGCAAATTTGCAGGGCTCCAAAAGAAAGGATTCACGGTTAAAAAATTGTAGTTTGGCCTCTCAAAACCTGCCAGCAAGTCAGAATATCTGAACTTAACCTGGCCTCACAAAGTCGGTTATGAAAAGTAAAACACAAAGGAAGGGAAATCATTTTGGTCTCTTGGGGTGAAAGTTGTAAGGAAACTACAGGCGGCTACAAGACATATCCATTCATTTAGTGACTGAAGTCGCAATGGCACTGAGAAAAGTAACTTAGGACTGCTCTTTCTCCCATTAAACAGCATCCCCGTGGTCACGTGACCAAAATTCAAACGCTGGGCTTCTGACTCATATTTATGACGGTCGTAGTGTCCCCAGTTCCTATGATCCCCTTCTGACAAGCAAAGTCAATGGGGAAGCCAGATTCACTCAACAACCATATTCCTAACTTAACAACTGCAGGAATTCACTTAACAACTGTGACAAGAAAGGTCGCAAAACGGGGCAAAACACACTTAACAACTCTCTTGCTTAGCCACATAAATTTTGGGCTCAGTTGTGGTCATAAGTCGAGGACTATCTGTAGTTAGTAAATTAGGTGGATGGATGGATGGATGGATGGATGAATAGCTTAACACAAATAATCTTTGTGGTGAAAATAAAATGAGGAGGAAGATAAAATCTCCCGCACCATTTCGATCTCTTGAGATGAGTTTAAAAAGGAAACCAGTTCATTTTTTATTTTATTTAAATTTCAAATTTCTGAACTCCCTCAAAGAGTTAGCAAATACAGGTAATCCTCCACTTATGAATAAAATTGAGCCCAAAATTCTCATTGTGAAGCAAAACAGTTATTCGGTGAGTTTTGCCCCATTTTATGACCTTTCTTGCCACGGTTGTTAAGGGAATCACTGCAGTTCTTAAATTAGTGGTTGTTAAGTGAATCCGGCTTCCCCATTGACTTTTATGATCAAAGGTCACAAAAGAGGATCACGTGACCCTGGGACGCTAACAACTGTCATGAGTACAAGTCAGTTGCCTGAATTTCTATCATGTGACCAGGCAGGATGCTGCAACGGTAGTAAGTATGAAAAACGGTCATGTCACTTTTTTCAGCACCATTGTTACTTCAAATGGTCACTAAACCAACTGTTGTAAGTCGAGGACTAGCTGAAGTTATTGAATTATGTTTGCGAGCCAAAATTCATTTGGGCTGTTTTGATCTCTCAAAATTTCAAAGGAAATTTATTCGTAAATGAGGTTAGTGAATAAAACAAACAAACAAATAGCTGAGTGTATTTAATCCTTTTTTGGGAAAATAAAATACAAAGAATAGACAGATGCTATTTTGGTCCCTTGGGATGAAAGTTGAAACTAGTTAGAAATTGAATGAATGAATGAATGAATGAAAAAAATATCCCATTTCTGGGGTGGTATTAAGCCATTACAGAAAAACAAACCACTATTAGCCAAACAAGGTTATTATACAAGATCTTAGCTAGGTCTTTCTGCCGTGATTCACTTAACAAGTATAGCAAAACAGGTCACAAAATGGGGGAAAACTCCCTTAACAACTCTCTCCCTTAGCAAAGGAAATGTTGGGCTCAGTTGTGATCATAAGTGGAGGACTACCTCTATAAATGTTTGCAAATGAAGGCCAAAGCAAGACATTGATCTGTTTATATTTATAAATACAAATATCCATAAATATATTTATTTATAATAAGTAAATAAGTAAATAAATTTATTTCTAAATAAAAATATTTAAAATATATAAATATAATTGTATTCTTGAGTATAAATGTTGGCAAGCAATGGCCCAACCCAGATATCGGGTCATTTACATGTATACATATAAATGTCCATAAGTAAATTTATTTATATATATATATATATATATATATATATATATATATATATATATATATATATACACAAATATTTAAAATATATAATATTTATATTCATAAATATGTTTGCAAATAAAGGCCAAACTGAGACACATGTACACACACACATATATTCATAAATATATTTATTTTATAAATAAAAATATATAAAATATATATATAAATATTTATAAATATAAATGTTTGCAAACAAAGGCCAAACCCCAGACATCGATCCATTTATATATGTGTGTATGTATGTGTGTGCATGTGTATATGTATGTATGTATTAAATTTATACATATATATAAAAATATATAAAATATACAAATATATTTATATTTCTAAATATAAACGTTTGCAAACAAAAGCTGAACTGCTGAAAATCCATTCCAGCCGATCCAGATGTGTGGATCAGAGAAAACTCACCTCTAGAAGTTTACAGCGTTGTTGGTTTTTTTTGTTTTTTTTTTAACACAACTACAAAGCTGTCAATTTTAACACAACGCGATCTACCTGCAATTTTGGGACCGTCTGAATTCGCCCCCTCCCCCCCCCCCACCGGTTGCCCCGTTCAAGTCCTCATTAAAGACTTAGATGAAAGTCTTGCCCTAACCAGGTTCTCTGATGCACAGCAATCAAACAAAGCCAGAGTGCAAACACTTTAAAGGATCAACTTTAAATCACACCTTTGGGCTTCCAGTGCCCTCAGGCTGCCCAGATTTTAGCAAACCGCTCGTCTTTCCCCCCCCCCAATCTCTCTCTCTCTCCCAGTTTCTCGCGCAAATCCCTGCCAAGTTGCCTGAACAGATGCACACTTAGTCTTCTTCTTATCTTGTTGGGAGGCTTGTTTGTGTTTGGCTTTGGTTCTGAACCTAAATTTTTGTGTTTTGCTTGCTTGCTTGTTTGTTTGTTTCTTTGGGTCCCTGTTCAAGCATCCCCTCCTCTTCTGAGTCTGCGAGAGGAAGGGTGTCTTGGGTGACCCAGGAGATTGCTCAACAGGAAAACCCAAATACTTCAGCAGTTCTTTAGCCCTTTGGGGGGAAATGGAAATGCTAAATCTCTGCCCCCTCTCCACCCCTGACTGGTTATTAACACCTTGTGGGAAGGTGAGATCTTTTTCTGCTCCTTCCTTCCTTCCCTCCGTTCTTCCCCCCCTTCTTTCCTTCCTCCCTCTTCTCCTCCCTCCCTCTTCTCTTTCCTTTCTTCTTCCTTCCTTGCTCTCTTTCCCTCCCTCTTCTCTTCCTCCCTCTTCTCCTTCTTTCCTTCCTCCCTGCATCCTCATTCCTCCCTCTCTCCTTCCTCTTCTCCTCCCTCTCTCCCTTTCTCCTTCCTTCCTTTCCTCTCCCTCCCTTCCTTTTCTCTTCCTTCCTCACTGTCCCTCTTCTCTACCTTTCTCCTTCCTTTCTTCCTCCCTCCTTCCCTCCTTCACTCACTCACTCTTACTCACATTCAATCACTCCCCTTTCATCCTTCCTTCCTCCCTCTTCTCTTCTCTTCTTCTTCTTCCTTCCTCTGTTCCTTCCTTCCTTCCTTCCTTCCTTCCTTCCCTCCCTCCCTCCCTCCCTCTCATTATGTAGTCACTGCTGATTAGTTAAATCAACTTTACAATGTGTCGCCTTAACTCTTTAAGTGACTCACTCTGCAGTCGCCTTGCTGAGCCACAGAAGTGGCCGGTCCCGACTGCGGTCTTAAAACGAGGACCAGCCATAACAGACTGCACCAGAGGACATCCAGGAGGCGCTCTCCTCCCAGGCCAGGCCAGCCAGCCTCCTGCTCCTTCGCTTTGCCCGGGAGACACCGAGAAGCAGGGACTCAGCTGAGGCTTTCATCACTGAAGGATTTCCAGCTGATTGAGGGGATCATGATTTCAATAAAGCCCCAGTGTTTTCCCCAAACAAAAAAACAGACCCAGAGATCAAATTAAAGGCACTTGAATCTTAAAACTGGAGGAAAAAACAAACAAACCTCCAGTACTTCCCCAAACATTTTAAAGAAACTCACGAGCCAAATTCGGGATTTGATTGAGTGATAATCTGCCTTGGAATAATATTGCTAGTTTTGAAATTTCTTCTCTTTTCTTTGGCCGGTTTCTTCTCCATCGAAAGGGGAAAAAAAGGAGAAGAAATCGGATTCAAATACAGGTAGTCCTCGACTTATGACCACAACTGAGCCCAAAACTTGCTGTTGCTAAGTGAGACAGTTTTGCCCCCAATCTTTCTTACCACCGTTGTTAAGTGAATCACTGCAGTTGATAAGTTAGTAACCTGGTTGTTAAGTGAATCTGGCTTCCCCATTGATTTTACTTGTCAGAAGGTCGCAAAAGGAGATCACGTGACTCCCGGAACATTGCAACCGTCATAAGTATGATTCAGTTTCTGAGCGTCTGGATGTTGATCGTGTGAGCATGGAGGATGCTGCAATGGTCATAAGTGTGGAAAACAGTCCTAAGTCACTTTTTTCAGTGTCATTGTAACTCTGAATGATCACTAAATGAACTGTTGTAAGTCCAGGACTAGTTGTAAAATATCCCACCAATAAAACCTGAAGATGAAAGCTTAAAAATAGAAACTTCAAAAAAAAAAAAAAAGACTAACAAATACAAAGCTAGTATTTTGATGGTCATTTGAATGTAAATGAAATTTACATTTGAATGTAAATTTCTCTCAGGTTTCCATTTACAAAGGCGGTGGATGCTATTTTCCTTGCACATTGCTCAGTTCAAATATTGCAAGTTTCTAGTCCACAAACATGTTCAAAGCTGTCTCAAATGTGCTCCTTCGAAAGGCATATTTTAACAAAACCTACAAATCATGTCCATAGAAAGAGTGGGGGTGGGGTGGGGAAATCACATTATGATAAATTTTGGTGGTTGGCTATGCAGGAGGAAAGAAAAACCTCTACAAATTTTCATACCAATATTTTAAAATTCATTTGGAAATCAGTACAGGAGTCTGAAGAAAAAAATGTGGGGAGGGAAGGGGGGAGGAAGGAAGGAAGGAAGAAGGAAGAGGAGGGAGGGAGGGAGGGAGGATGAAGGAGAGAGGGAGGGAAGGAAGGAAGGAAGCAAGGAGAAGAAGGGAGGGAGGGAGGAGAAGAGGGAGGAAGGAAGGAAAGAAGGGAGGCAAGGAGGGAGAAGAAGGGTGTGAGCTAGTGAGAAGGAGGGAGGAGAAGAGGGAGGAAGGAAGGAAGGAAAGGAAGGAAGGAAGAAGAAGGGAGTGAGCTAGTGAGAGAGGGAGGGAGGGAGAATAGGGAGGAAGGAAAGAAGGAAGGAAGGAGAAGAAGGGGGAGCTAGTGAGAGAGGGAGGGAGGAGAAGAGGGAGGAAGGAAGGAAGGAAAGAAGGGAGGCGAGGGAGAAGAAGAGTGTGAGCTAGTGAGAGGGAGGGAGGGAGGAGAAGAGGGAGGAAGGAAGGAAGGAGAAGAAGGGAGTAAGCTAGTGAGAGAGGGAGGGAGGGAGGAGAAGAGGGAGGAAGGAAGGAAGGAAGGAAGGAGAAGAAGAAGGGAGTGAGCTAGTGAGAGAGGGAGGGTGGGAGGAGAAGAGGGAGGAAGGAAGGAAAGAAGGGAGGCAAGGAGGGAGGGAGGGAGGGAGGAAGGGTGACAGTGAGGGAGGGAAGGAAAGAAGGAGAAGACAGAGGGAGGGGGAGAAGTTGGACTGACTGACTGACAGACAGACAGATGGACAAAGAGAGAGAGATCTAGTATGCTCTCAGTTTACAGACTCTCCAGGGGAAACACACAATGCTCTCCAATATTACAAACTCTTGCAATTGTTGAGAGATGTTAGACAACTTTCAAAAAGTAAGAGCCCTTCCCTCACACAGCCCCTCTCCCCCCCCAAAGAGGAGTTAACAAAGCCAAGATGGCAGCTAAAACTCCATGACTCTTTTAAAGTCCATCCTGCGATTGTCCTGGGACGGCTCCCACCTTGACGTCCTCACCTGAGGATACCCCTGAAGTTCAGATGTCCCCTGAACAGAATTCTCAGCATCCCTTGGGAGACCTCTAAATTCAAGGCCAAAGAGGTGTTGAGCGCCATTTCCACCAACAGCACAACAACAATTACAACACACAAACATGAACCAAGCTTCCTTAGGAGGCCTGTGAAGACTCCAATCTACATCTGGAAAGAACTGGTTCTGGCCCGTTCCTTGTTTGCAGAGTCCTCTTCTCATCCTTGCATTGGTAGGCAACCATCCTACCATGAAAGACAACCTCCCTGTTCCTTGATGTCCTCTTGCCTGCCTTCAGTCAGTCTCATCGCACTCCAGGATCCTGCAGGACCAAGTCTTCTCCAACCTTTAAGGCTTTGTTGGAAGACGTGAGAGGGAAGAAGAACCCTCATCCAACTCCTTCAACATCAGCACCATTAAGGAGGAGCTCACACTCTCCTTCTTGCATTATGAGATCCATCAAAAAAAGACATCTGCCAGGACATGTTTGAAATACGAATCGGGAAAGTTGACAACTGAGGATGACTGAAGCACAAGGGAATGTTCATATTCCCAAAAAGATGGGACATTTTGTAGAAAGCCACCAATAGCTCAAGATTAAGGTGGAACTGGTCCAGAAAATAAGAACTAAAGGACAGATGGGTCATGCTAAAAACAACTTTGGAAGACATTTTGAAAGATTCTTTGAAAGACATGAGGATGGTCATTGGGAGGCACCACCAAATCGGTATTCTTCCTCTTTCTTGTGGTCTACCAGAACCAGAAGATCTCACTAACATCGCTAACCATTATCAATCAAGGTTAAGACCTTTCATGAGGTGGGACATGAGTGGCCTTCCCTCTTCTGGGACTATCCATGAAGAGTTCCACCTTGCCAAAACAATTTTGATGGTAGAAACATTCTGAGCACACGAATGGATCATGGTGGCCTCCATAATTTTTGTTTCTTAATTCAGCGGGAGAAGACTTCCTCTAGGACTACAATGTATTCCACATATTTCATCCTTTAATAAACACTCTCCATAACAACCTTGAGTGGGAGAAGAGTTCATTTGCAGCTATGGTAGTCTCCACAAATTTCATCCCTTAATAGATGTTCACCAAAGCAATGTTGGGAAGAGAACGATTTTCTTGAGGACCACAAACTTCCTCCCTTTGTAGAGGTTCTCCATGGTGATGTTAAAGTGAAGAACAATCAATAATGGGACTGATAAATAGAGAGCCACCAACACTCTATGAAACTACTATTAATCTATTATTAACCTAATTATTTGGATAAGTAACTCCATATTTAGTAGGCTCAGATGTAGAAGAACAAAGTTTAACCTGATACATCAGATGGAAACTGAGCATGTTCTCCTGCAACTGAGGCCTCCATAAACACGTGCAAGAGAAGAGTGGGCTTTCAGAACTTGGATTAAATGGTCTACAGACTCCAGACACCCCCAAAAGCATCTCGTCAGCACATCAATTAATGATTTTCTTCCAAAGCTTCTGGCTCTCTGCCAGTTGTTGATCCACCAGCAAACAGCTGCTCATTTCATGGTGTGCGAAGACACTCGCTTTGACTTGTAGAGAGAGAAGCTGGTGGGTCAAGCGTTCAGTGTTAAGTCACACACACCAAACATGCCAAGATCCCAGGGTGTGTTGATTTTTTGAAAGAAGAAACCACCGCCCTGCCCTCCGTCTTGGCTTCCTTCTCCTTCAATCAAAGCTACGAGGACATTCAGTTTGACAGATGGATGTCTGGTTTGAGAGAATGATGGTCTACTTAAGAAGCTTCCAACCAGGTCCCATGGAGAATAAGGGGAAGATTAATTAATTAAAGGTGGACTCTACTTCCTTGAGTGGAGGTAGAGCCACCTCTTCTGAGAAGTTTCGTGTTGACTTCAACTTGGCTTCAGAACTTCCTTTCCTGCATTCCTCATTCCTTCAAGAGTCCAGAAAAGGGGTCTACAAAACTTGGCAACTTTAAGACTTCTGAACTTCACCCCCCCCCCCAATTCCCCAGCTGGCTGAAGTCCACAAGTTGAAGTCCACAAGTCTAAAAGTGATCGGGTTTGAAGACCCCTTGATCCAGAAGATCTGCCTCCTGTTTCCGAGGTCCATCACCCACAAAGAAGTCACGGATGGATGGGTTCTCTACGCAAGATTTTTAACCTCAAAATCAACTGATCCAAACCAATGGTGAAGCAAGAACAGGGAAGAAGGATTGGTTGGGTACAGTCAGGAGAAATTAGAACTCAGAACAGTTAGGAGAAGCAGATGAAAAGAACAAGATAAGGAAGATCACCAGATGAGAGACACTTGTATGTCTGCACAAACTCTGTTGCATTCAAAAGACCATTTATGGACCTTCCTATCCATTGAGGACAACTCAATGGCCAGTCAACCCAAGTTCAGGAAACATATAGGTAGTCCTTGACTTACAACCACAATTGAGCCCAAAATTTCCACTGCTCAGCAAGACAGTTGTTAATTGAGTTTTGCCCCATTTTACGACTTTTCTTGCCACTGCTGTTAAGTGAATCACTGCAGTTGTTAAGTCAGTTATACGGTTGTTAAGCGAATCTGGCTTCCCCATTGAGCAGACCACATAACACTGCATGAGTCAATTGCCAATCATTCAGAGCCCAGCTTAATTACAGTGGCTAGGTTTCCCAACCACAAAACAAGGGGGAATTAAACACAGTTTGTTAAATGAAGTCACAGTAAAATGGATTACGGTTAACATAACCCAGGTTCACCAATACAGCCGGTTTGCCCCATTTGACACATTAAGCTAAACGGTAGCTGGGGATTCGCATAAGGTACTTCCAGATGGTCTTCGACTTACGGTGGGTTGTCCAGCAAAGGTTCGAAGTTCTAATAGACTTACCTAAGATTCGAAGTTACGACGCCACTTTGGGCTCTCGGCATTTATAACTGTTTTCAGCATCCTGTAGTCAGGTGGCCTTGTCTTACCACAGTTTTTGGGGAAACTGGCTTTTGCTTCAATTTGGGCAAACCACTTAACTTCTTCCTCCTCCTCCTCCTCCTCCTCTCCGGCTCACTCTCTCCTAACACTGATGATGTTACCTACTTGAGTCATGAAATGTCTTGAAGAAAACTCCTCTTCCTCCCCTCTCCCGCTCCTCCCCTCCTCCTGCTCCTCCCCTGCTCCTTCTCCTCCTTCTTGTCACCCTCCTCCTCCTCCTTTTCCTCCTCTCCTCCTCCTTCTCCTCCCCTCCTCCTCCACATGGTCACCCTCCTCCGCTTCCTCTTTCTCCTCCGCTTCTCCCCCTCTTCCACCTCCTCCTCCTCCTCCCCTCCTCCTCCTGCTCCTTCTCCTCCACATTGTCACCCTCCTCCGCTTGCTCTTTCTCCTCCACTTCTCCCCCTCTTCCTCCTCTCCTCCTCCTCCTCCTCCCCTCCTCCTCCCCGCTCCTCCCCTCCTCCTGCTTCTTCCCTGCTCCTTCTCCTCCTCCTTGTCACCCTCCTCCTCCTCCCCTCCTCCCCCTCCATTTCCTCCTCCTCCTTTTCCTCCTCTCCTCCTCCTCCTCCCCTCCTCCTCCTCCTCCCCTTCTCCTCCTTTTCCTCCTCCCTCTCCCTTCTCCTCCCCCCTCCTCCCCCCCTCCTCCCCTCCTCCTGCTCCTCCCCTGCTCCTTCTCCTCCTCCTTGTCACCCTCCTCCTCCTCCCCTCCTCCCCCTCCATTTCCTCCTCCCCTCCTCCTCCTTTTCCTCCTCTCCTCCTCTCCTCCCCTCCTCCTCCTCCTGCTCCTCCTCCTCCACATTGTCACCCTCCTCCGCTTCCTCTTTCTCCTCCCCTTCTCCTCCTTTTCCTCCTCTCCTCCTCCTCCTCCTCCCCCTCCTCCTCCCCGCTCCTCCCCTCCTCCTGCTTCTCCCCTGCTCCTTCTCCTCCTCCTTGTCACCCTCCTCCTCCTCCCCCCCCTCCCCCTCCATTTCCTCCTCCTCCTTTTCCTCCTCTCCTCCTCCTCCTCCCCTCCTCCTCCCCTTCTCCTCCTTTTCCTCCTCCCTCTCCCTTCTCCTCCCCCCTCCTCCCCCCTCCTCCCCTCCTCCTGCTTCTCCCCTGCTCCTTCTCCTCCTCCTTGTCACCCTCCTCCTCCTCCCCTCCTCCCCCCTCCATTTCCTCCTCCCCTCCTCCTCCTTTTCCTCCTCTCCTCCTCCTCCTCCTGCTCCTCCTCCTCCACATTGTCACCCCTCCTCCGCTTCCCTCCTTTTCCTCCTCCCCTCTCCCCTTCTCCTCCCCCCTCCCCCCTCCTCCTCCTCCTGCTCCTCCCCTGCTCCTTCTCCTCCACATTGTCACCCTCCTCCTCCTCCCTCTCCCTTCTCCTCCTCCCCTCCTCCTCCCCCCCTCTTCCCCTCCTCCCCTTCTCCTTTTCCTCCTCCCTCTCCCTCCTTCTCCCCTCCTCTGCCCTCCTGCTCCTCCTCCTGCTCCTCCACATTGTCACCCTCCTCCTCCTCTTCCTCTTTCTCCTCCATTTCTACCCCTCCTCCTCCTCCCCATCTTCTCCTCCCCTCCTCCACCTCTTCCATCTCCTCCTCCCCTTCCCCTTCTCCTCCTTCTCCTTGCCCTCCTCCTCTCCCCCAAATCCCTTCTAGCACTGATGATGTTACCTAGTTGGGTCACGAAACATCTCCAAGAAAACCACCCAGCTCAGAGAGCACCCACGACCCCACGATTCAACCGTGAGCTACAAATGTCCTCTTCTACGGGTGCGAAGACCGCTTGTTAGGGGGTCACAAATCTCTCGTGTGCCTTTCCCCCCCCTCCTCAAACAACAAACTCCCCTTCCCTATCACAACTGTGAAAATCTTTTCGGCTTCTTAGCTGTGTATCTATTTATGTCCACGAAAGAGCATCCTTCAGAATAACAGAGTTGGCAGGGACCTTAGGAGGCCATCTAGTCCAACCCCCTGCTCAAGCAGAAGAGGCCATTCCAGACAAACAGCTGCCCAGCCTCCTTTTTAAACACCTCCAAGGATGGAGCGCCCTCAAGTTCTGGGTGCTCCAACTTTGGAGGTGTCAGACGAACCTTTATACATCATTAGAAAAGACCACCGCTGGGGTATGTCATCCTGTTCTGCTCAACCCATGACAGGTGACCCTCGACTTACAACCACAAGCGGTCAAATGAAATCTCTGCAGTCGATCAATTGTTAAGTGAATCTGGCTTCTCCATTGGAATTTGCTTGTTGGAAGGTGGCAAAAGGCTTGAGCAGTGGAGGGTTGGACTAGAGGACCTCCGAGGTCCCTTCCATCTCTGTTATTCTATTCTATTCCAGATGACCCTCCCCCCACCCAGCTCTAAACTGATGGGATTAGTCCTTCAAAGGGCCAGGGATGTGCCCCTCCCTACAATCCTTCCTTCTCTCCCACCCCCACCCCACCTCCCCAATTCCTCCCACCCACCCACCCCCTGCATCTCCTTCGCTTGACCAAAAGCAGGAAAGATTTACGGTCTCCCCTCTTCCAAAGCTGCACACTCTCCCGTACATATTTCAAACAAGCCCGTGCAAAGGACAGAACACGCATCCCTCGTGCCCCCGGGGGCCACACATTTCCCTCTGTGCTTTGACATCATTTTTTTATTTTTTCATTCATCAAGAATGTACAACAGCATGGCGGTCACCCCGAGGTATTTTTCTGGAACAGGCAGGCAGGCAGGCGTGGAAAAAAAAAAAGAGAGAGAGAGAGAAAGAACAAAAAATAAAATAAGACGCACAGAAAAATCTGAAAAGCAAAGCTGTCATCGGACAGATCGGACCCTGCATTCGTTCACTCGCTTTTTTTTGTTTTTTTACAGGTAGTCCTCGACTTACAACCACAACGTCGTTAAGCGAGACGTTTGTTCGGTGAGCCCCGCCTCATTTTTTTTTTTTTACAACCTTTCTTGTCCCGGTGGTTAGGGGTGAATGAAACCCTGCATGGAAAACGGTTGTTAAGCGAATCCGGCTTCCCCTTTGATTTTACTCGTCAGAAGGTCGCCAAAGGGGAATCACGTGACCTTGGGACACAGCAATGGTCGTAAGTATGAACCAGTGGCCAAGCGTCTGGATTTCGATCATGTGACCCTGGGGAATGCGGCAAAGGTCGTAAGTGTGAAAAACGGCCATAAGTCACTTTTTTCCTGTGCCGGTCACTAAATGAGCTGTTGTAAGTTGAGGACTACCTGTCTTTGTCAGCATTCAGTCAGGGTGGAACTTGGTTATTCTGTTTTTCTGTTGTTTTTGACGTTATTCTGCTGTTTTTCTCTTATTCTGTTGTGGGTTCTCCATCACTGGAAGTTTTAAGGAAGAGATTGGACAGCCACTTGTCTGAAATAATATAGGGTTTCCTGCTTGAGTATGGGGTTGGACTAGAAGACCTCTAAGGTCCCTTCTAACTCTATTATTTTTAATGTCAGTGAAATTTTTTTTTTTTGATAGGTTGACTACTGTACCTGTATGTGTGGATGCAATTCAGACATTTATTCTAAGTTCCTGAAATCCTGATCAACATGATTCCTTCAGTATTTTACAGATTACAGAATAACAGAGTTGGAAGGGACCTTGCAGGTCATCTAGTCCAACCCCCTACCAAAGCAGGAGACCCTACACCATTTCTGACCGAGGGCAGTCCAGCCTCTTCTTGCAAGCCTCCAGTGATGAAGCTCCCATAACTTCTGAAGGCAACTTCTGTTCCACGGGTTGATTGTTCTGTCAGAAAACTTCTCCTTATTTCCAGGTTGAATCTCTCCTTGATTAGTTTCCATCCATTATTTCTTCTTCTGGCCTTCGGGGGCTTTGGGAAACAGCTTGACCCCACCCCTCCTCTCTGGGGCAGCCCCTCAAGTATTGAATCACTGCTATCATATGTCTTCCCTGATCCTTCTCTTCACTAGACCAGCCATGCCCAGTTCCTGCAACCGTTCTTCATATGTTTTAGCCTCCAGTCCCCTAATCACCTTTGTTGCTCTTCTCTGCACTTTTTCTAGAGTCTCCACATTTTTTGTTGTATTGTGGCGACCAAAACTGGATGCAATATTCTAGGTGGGGGTCTTACTAAGGCAGACTTGGATAACAACAGCAAACAGAGTATACAAATAAACTAAGAATCAACCTAGTTTGCACCATAGGCAGCCGAGAAACGGTTGCACTGTACATTGGAGGGGAAAAAATCCTGGCATGTAGAAAACTAGCATCTCAGGGAAAAGGCTTCAGCCAAACAGCAAGTCAGGGCCCATTTCCAGGGTCCCAAGTTGTGTTTTTGGCAATTTGGCACATTTTGGGGTTATGCAATCCACCATCTGGGTGGTTGAATGTCTCAGGGTCCTAGGTTCAAATTCTATATTAGGTGCATAGCTTTGGCAGCGAGTTTGGACTAGTGGTTAAAGCACCGGCTTAGAAACTGGGAGTTCGACCATGAGTTCGAGTTCTGCCCTAACCATGAAAGACAGGTGAGTGATTTGGGGCCAGCCACCAGGAGACGGCGAGTTCCAGTCCTGCCACGTGGATGCTGCAAACAGTTATTAACTTGAGCTTTCCCTCATTTCATGGCCTTCTTTGCTGCAGTTGTTAAGTGAATCCTTGCGGTTGTTAAGTTAGCAACACGGTCGCTAAATGAATCTGGCTTCCCGGATTGACTTTGCTTGTCAGGCGGTCACAAAATGACACTGCAACCGTCATAAATATGAGTCCGTTGCCAAGCGTCCGAATTTGGATCACGTGATCAGAGGGATGCTGCAATAACGGTCGTAAGTGTGAAAAAACGGTCATATGTCACTTTTTTCCCCCTGTGCTGTTGTCACTTTGAACGGTCACTAAATGAGCGGTTGTAAGTCATAGACTGACTGCATTCCCCCAACTTCTGAATACAAATGAAATGGATCAGACAAAAACACAATTTTGCCTGAAATGCCCTGGTGCATGCAACAGAGCCTGGTTTCTTTCTACCTTCCTAACCAACCCGTAGCTCTTCCTTCCTCCCACCCCATCCCCTATCCCCAAAACCTGTTTTTAAAACCTCCGAAAGCCGCCATCAGCCAGCCAAGCCACCGGACCTCATGGCTGCAAAGCCTCCCTCGGGGGACAGGGGAAGGCTAAAGATTGCAGGGACAATTTGCTGAGCCTGGCCCAGTCATAAATAGCTGCCTCTGGGAGAGAAGATAATGCCCCCATGCTCTGGGCCAGGCACACACACACACACACACACACACACACACACACACACACACACACACGAAGACGTGTCTCCTGCAGCTTGTGGTCAGCTCAGATTTCCTTATGCATGGATGTTGCTTCCTTAGGAAACTTGGTTGAAGATCTTCAGCAGGAGGGAGGGAGGAGGGAAGGAAAAGAGGAAAGGAAGGAAAAGAGGCAGGGAGGTAGGGATGAATGGAGGGTAGAAGGAAGGAATAAGGAGAAGGAAAAACAGAAGGAGAAAATAAAGAGAAAAAAGGAGGAGAGAGGAGAAGAATGAAGAAGATGATACAGGAGGAGGAGGAAATAGCAAAGGAGAGAGAGCTAGTTAAAGAGAAGGAGCATATAGAGAAGGAGGAGAAGAGAGAGAAGGAGAAAGAGAAGAGAGAGGAGGAAAAGATAGAAAAGGCGATAGAGAGGAAGAGAAGGAGAAGAAAGACAAGGAGATGTAGAAAGAGAAGATAGAAGAGGATAGGGGAAGTGGAGGAAATGAAGACTAACGAGAAAGATGAAGAAAATGGAGAAGGGGAGGAAGAGAAGAAAGGAGGAAAGGGGGAGGGTAGCAAGAAGACCTAAGAAAGAGAAAGGAGGAGGAGAAAGAAGGGATGAAAGAATTCTGATAACTAACTACAGGATTGACTTCAATCATCAAGACTTCCATTTATGGAATCTAAACTCCAAATCCGAAACAGAAGTCATCTAAATTAGCATCCCAGAGCTGGCTCCATCTCTCCTCTTTTCAAGGGCTAAGCCACAACTTTCGATGACAATTGTCAGTAGCCTCCTGTTGTGCTACTCTGTGGACAGAAATGCCCTCTGCATGCTTTGTAGATGGTTCTCCAGAAGTTCCTAGGTTCTTTCTGCAATAAACCTCAAAAGCTGAGGTCCGCTACCTTCTGACCTTCCACCAAGACCCAAAGAAGACCCTCAATTTTGTCACTCCAACTTGAGTGGTGGACCAAATTTAATTTCTAACGCAAGAGTCTTAAATCCCAAAGCCATCAAGTCTTATCTTCATGAGGACCATTCCTGTTGATAACCAAGAAAAAGACAAATTCTTGATGGTTATCTAAGTTGATATGGATTTCAGGAGGAGGACACAGCCTCGAGCAAAGATCTGGCCATCCATCATGATCTTGTCAACACAACTATTTCTCCCTTGGGGTTGTCCTTGAAAGATATCATGATGGAAGTCTACAAAATTTGGAGCACTTGGAAACAAATATTCCCCAATTATTTAGACGCTGTCCTGAGAAACCAGGTTTCTGGGTGTTTTCAAGATAGGCCTGGAAATTTCCAGAGACGGTCTTATGAAACCTTTTTTTTGTTGTTGTGGCCACATATAAGGTAGGTTCATGGTGGACAGCTTGACTGGGTATTTCTCCTTCTCTGGGTTACCTACTGATTGCAATCAGAATTCCTAAAATTCAAATTTTTCCTAGGAGCCCCAATGACTCCTAGTAAACTTCAAGTACAGGCAGTCCTCAATTTATAACCACAATTGAAACCAGAATTTCTCTTGCTAAGCAAGACTGTTGCTGAGAGTGTCACACCTGATTTGATGTCCCTTTTCTTCTACTGTTGTTAAGCAAATTACAGCAGTGGTTAAGTGAATCGTGCGGTCACTAAGCGAAATTCACAAATGGCGACCACGTCATAAAAATAAGCCGATTGCCAAGTGCCCAGATTTTAATCGTATGACCGTAGGGATCTGGGATGGTTATAAGTGCAAGGACCAGTCGTAAGTCACTTTTTTTAGCGCCATCGTAACTTTGAACAGTCACTAAACTGTTGAGTATACCATTTAGTTTAAATGGTATTCCTCAACTTATGATGTTATAATGAAAAAAATATGTTGCATCATATTGAACAGAATTCGGATTCTTGGCAACTGGCAGGTACTTATGATAGTTGCAGGAATTCTGTGAGTTGTAGTCCTCAGGTCTTAAAGTGGCCTGATTTGGAGAGATTTCTCAATATTTGACTACTTTAAGAGGCGGTGGATTTCAATTCCCAGAATTCCTCAGATGGCCATCTTGATGAAATATAAGGCTTAGATCCAGACTGCCCTGGCTGGGGAATTCTGGGAGTTGAAGTCCCCAAGTCTTAAAAATCCCCAAAGGAAGAGACAGAAGAGCTGCCATCTTGAAGAAATCCTAGGCTTGGCTGCCTTCTGAAATAGCCACTAGTGACTTCTTTGTAACCCTTGGGCCCCCCTTTCAGGTATGGGCCTTGTAGTCATTTGGAGAAAAATGTGTTGCACGTTTGCACCTGGGTTTTGCTAGTAGTGTTTGCTTCCACATCTGTGGCATTGTCAGAAAGCTGCAGATCAGAACTGGAGCGAGTTCAAAGCTCTGCAAACGAAGCTGCAGGAGAGATTTCAAAGAGGAAAATCTGTGTAGCTGGGCCAAGCCTTCGCACAACCCGCCGTCCCAAACTGGGGGATAAGAAGGGACTTGCCTGGGTGGAAATTCTCTCAGCACTTGGGAGAGAAGAGGGAAGAGGGACTCTGGGGAGACGTCAGGAGGCTGCTTGGCTAGGGAGGTTCTCCTTGACAGTAGAGCTAGAGATGGAAGGAAAGGAAGGAAGGAAGGAAAAATAGGAGGAGAAAAGTACAGAGGAAGTGAGGGAAGAAGAAAGGAAAGAATGGAAGCAAGGAAAAGATGGAGGGAGGGAAGGAAGGAAAGAAAAATAGGAAAAGTAGAGAGGAAGGGAAGGAAGGAAGGAAGGAGAAAGGAAAAGAGTGGGAACAAGGGAAAAGCAGGAAGGAGGGAAGGAAGGAAGGAAAGAAAAATAGGAAAAGTAGAGAGGAAGGGAAGGAAGGAAGGAGAAAGGAAAAGAGTGGGAACAAGGGAAAAGCAGGAGGGAGGGAAGGAAGAAAAGAAAAATAGGAAAAGTAGAGAGGAAGGGAAGGAAGGAGAAAGGAAAAGAGTGGGAACAAGGGAAAAGCAGGAGGGAAGGAGGGAGGGAGGAAGGAGGGATGGAACCACAGGAAGAGAAAGGGAGAGAGGGAGAGGGACAGGAATTGGGTATGGTCAGTCTAGAGAAAAGAAGGACTAGGAGTGACATGATAGCAGGATTCCAGTATTTGAGGGGCTGCCAAAAAGAGGAGTGGGGGAGCAACTTATTTTCCAGAGTGCAGGGCAGGAAACAATGGATGGAAACTAATCAAGGCAGGAGACAACCTGAAATTAAGGAGAAACTTCCTGACTGTCAGAACAATTAATCAGTGGAACAGCTTGCCACCAGAAGTTGTGGGTGCTGGTGGCATTGGGTTTCCTGCTTGAGCAGGCGGTTGGACTAGAAGATCTCCAAGGTCCCTTCCAGGTCTATTCTGTTTGTTTGTTTGTTTGTGTGTTTGATTGATTAATTGATTGATTGATTGAATCAGGAAAATATCTGCCTAAATTGCTTCTGAATGTTATCTGGATCTTCTGGTCTTAAAGATGCTCCTTTTGTTTAGGGAATTATCCTTATGTCTTCCCAACTATGCTAATTTCCTGTTTCTATGCAGGCATGAATGCAAAAAAGGAGAACACAATTCACTGTTGGATCCTCACGTTAAAGCATGTAAATTTCTTGAGGTCAATGATATCTCTTTTTCTCCAAGGACATCTCTCACCAAATCTCATCAACTTTGTAGTAGCAACAGCAATAGCACGTAGACTTATATTTCGCTTCACAGTCCTTTTACAGCCCCTCTCTAAGCAGTTTACAGAGTCAGCCTCTTGCCCCTAACAATCTGGGTCCTCATTTTACCCACCTTGGAAGGACAGAAAGCTGAGTCAACCCTGAGCCTGGTGAGATTTGAACTGCCAAATTGCAGGCAGCCGGCAGTCAGCAGAACTAGCCTGCGATACCGCATTCTAACCAGTGTGCCACTCATAGTATAAGGGTATTTCCTCGACGTATGACCACAATTGAGTCCAACATTTCAGCTGTTGAATGAGACAGTTGTTAAGTGAGTTATGCTCCATTTTAGGACCTTTCTTGCCATGGTTGTTAAGTGAATCACTGCATTTGTTAAGCTAATCACATGGTTATTAAGTGAATCTGGCTTCCTCATTGACTTTGCCTGTCAGAAGGTCGCAAAAGTGAGATCATGTGAAACACCCACAGACACCCCGATGCTGCGACTGATATAAATATAAACCAGTAGCTAAGTGTCTGAATTTTAATCGTGTAGCTATGGGGATGCTGCAATGGTTGTTAAGTGAGAAAAATGGTCATAAGTCACTTTTGTCAGTGCCATCATAACTTTGAATGAATGGTTGCAAGTCAAAGACTACCTGTACTCCAAGATGCATCCAGAGAGTGACAACTGGGAACAGTGTATTATTATATGAAGAAGAACTACCAGCTCCTCAAATATGACGGGATGTATTCTTAATGGCCATGCATAAATACTTCAAGGCACAAATGTGTTATGGAGTCTAGAGAGGCCTATGTGGTCACCCCAATATTTGTTTCCGCAGAGACCACCACAATTTGGTCAAAAAAGTCAACAGTAGAGTTGCCTGATGACCATGCATGTTCTACCTCCCTCCCTACAAGCTTCAGAAGAACAGACAAAGGGTTGTCCCATTTCTTCAATCTTAACATCTCCATGCCTTACCTAGACATCTTTGTGGTGGGCCTCTACAAAGGACCTACAAAACTTTCCTTGATGGTGGTGGACCTCTCAAAGGAGATGCCACCTCCTGCTCGTTCCTAGCTCTGGAATCTGAGGGGAACTACAGAAAATTGTCAGCGAGGATGGGAAGCTGGTTCTTTGGCACAAGGAGCCCTCTTGGCTGCAACTTAATATGATTTTATTAGAGCTAAACTGGTATAATAGCAACGAAGGTGGTCCATCATGTCTCCTTGCCAACATCAACAGAAGACAGCTATTAACTCATTTTCATTCCTCCCCAGCAGGAGATTCAAATGCTCCTCCTCCTCCTACAGAGTCAAGAAAAAGTTTCTCTACCTCCATCTTCGTCTCACCTGTCCAAATTCACCTTGACAAGTTTTCCTTGACATTGTGAGATGTTCACCCTCATGGAGTTGGTGGGTCCAGCAAAGAGACTTTATATCCTCCCTACCGCCCAATCGGTTTGCTTAATCTGAGGCTACAGATAGTTCTCTACTTACAACCATTCATTTAGCAAAACACTGAAAAAAGGAGAAGAGTGGTCCTTGCAGTTATGACCATCACAGTATCCCCATGGTCATATGATCAAATTCCTTCCTTCCTTCCTTCCTTCCTTCCTTCCTTCCTTCCCTCCCTCCTCCTCATTCCTTTTCCTTTCTTTCTCTTTCTTACCCCCTTTCCTCATTTTCTCTTTCCCCTTCCTCTTTCTCCTTTCCTCCTCCTCCTTCCTTTTTCTTCCTTCTTTCCTTTTCCTTCTCTTTCTCCTTTGTTTTTTCCCTTTCTTCCTCATTCTCTCACCCCTTCCTTCTTCCTCCACCTCTTTTCCTCCCTCCCTTTCTTTTTCCTTGCTTTCTCCTTCATCCCTCCCTCCCTCCCTTCCTTCTTCATTCTCCTTCCTTTCTCTTTCTCCTTTCCTTCTACTCTTCCTTCTTTGTCCTCATTTCATCTTCCTCCTTCCTCCCTTTCTTTTCCTTCCCCTTTTCCTTCTCCTTTCCTTCCCCTTTCCTTCCCTTTTCCTTCTTTCCTTCCTTCCTTTTCTTTCTTCTTCCCTCTTCCTATCCTTTTTCTTCCTTTCTCTCTCTCCCCTCTTTTTCTTTCCTTCCTAACCTCTTTTTTCTTCCTCCCTCCCATGTATATGGCCACAAACTCAGGTAACAACTACAGCAATAAATACAGAAATACCCCCAACCCCGTGTCAAGGACCACAAATCACAAGGATCTACCCAAGCAGGGAAGAGCCACATATATTACACCTCGCCCAGAAATGACCTCACCTTCACATCCTCCTCTCAATGCCTGAGGGGAGAACATTCAGAGGTCTTCAAAGCTTTCTTAAAGACTCACTTCCTTTCCCCACCATCCTAGACCCCCTCTCCACCCCACCCCCACCCTCTTCAGAAGCCAAGCCTAATCTCTTGGCTGATCCTTCCAAAGCCTCTAATGCTTCCCTAAGGATCTGCTGAATTGCTTTGCAGGATAGCCAAGCGTCTCTAAAGAAAGTGGATGGAAACTTGAGTGATCTCTGGTGGAGATCTATTCCTAGCAGGAACAATTGGACAAGAAGCAACAGATGGATGGATGGAAACTAATCAAGGAAAGAAGCAACGTAGAACTAAAGGAGAAATTTCCTGACAGGGAGAAATAATTAATCAGTGGAACAACTTGCCTCCAGAAGTTGTCGACAGACACTCCAACACTGGAGATTTTTAAGAAGAGCTTGGGCAGCCATTTGTCTGAAATAGCAATAGCGCTTAGACTTATATACCGCTTTATAGTGCTTTTACAGCCCTCTCTAAGCAGTTTACAAAGTCAGCCTCTTGCCCCCAGCAATCTGGGTCCTCATTTTACCAACCTCTGAAGGATGAGCAGGGGGTTGGATTAGAAGACTTCCAAGACTCTGTTATTCTGAATTCCTAGTTGGGTCAATTGGACAAGAAGCAACGGATGGATGTTAATCAAGGAGAGAATAATCCTAGAATTAAGGAGAAACTTCCTGACAGTTAGAACAATTAATCGGTGGAAGGACTTGCCTTCAGAAGTTGTGAGTGCTCCAACACTGGAGGTTTCCAAAAATAGACTGGACAACCATTTGTCCGGGATGTTATAAGATCTGCACAAGCAAAGTGTTGGACTAGAAAACCTCCAAGGTTCCTTCCAACTCTGTTCTTCTGATCCTTCTCTCTTCATATTACTGCTAGTCCTTCTGCACAATTTCAGTAGAACAAGAGATCTGGGAAGATCATGTGGATTCAAAATCTTTCTAGTGGGATCTGGGACCAGATCTGGGACCACTAAGGGGCCTGATAGCTCAGCAGACTGATAGCATTGTGATTAAGACCAGCTGTCTGCAATTACTGTAAATTCAAATCTCATCAGGCTCAAGGTTGACTCAGCCTTCCATCCTTTCTAAGGTAGATAAATTGAGGACCCAGTTTGTGGGGGCAATAAGCTGACTTTGTATAAAAAATACACAAAAGTATGAAGGCTATTACTTAGCGCATTGTAAACCGCTCTGAGTCTCCGGAGAAGGGCGGCATATAAATCAAATTAAAAAAAAAAAAAGACCATGGAAGGTTTCTTATATGGTCTACCAGTTGAAGGAGAAATTTCATTGATGCAAACCCAACATTGCAAAAGAGCTTCCCTTTGTAACACATGACCCCAAATCTTTGACAAAGAGGAGGTACAGAAGGTGAAATAGCTCCAGCGAGAAAGAAATATAGGTAACCCTCGACTTATGACCACAATTGAGCCCAACATTTATGTTGTTGCTAAGTGAGACATCTGCTGAGTTTTGCCCCATTCTACAACCTTTCTTGCCCCAGTCGTTAAGCAAATCACTGCAGTTGTTAAGTGAGGAACATGGTTGTTAAGCGAATCCGGCTTCCCCCTTGACTTTACAAAAGGGGATCACGTAACCCCAGGACATTGCAGCCGTCATAAATAGGAATCAGTTGCCGATTGTCTGAATTTTAGCCACAGGATATGGGGATGTTGCAATGGTTTCAAAGGCCATAAGTCCTTTGTAACTTTGAACGGTTATTAAAGGAACTGTTGTAAGTCAAGGACTACTAGTATTTGCATTGAGAATACCTCTGTATCAACACACACAAAAAAAGGAAGGAAAACGGGGGTTGGGGGATATGATAAAAGGAAATAACTCTGCAAAATATAAATTATTTTTGCACGTTGATGGGCAAAACAGACACTTTCCCTCCAATACATTAATCATCAATTGCAAGCTGTAAATTTAACGTAAAGCATTCCCATCATTTCTACTCCCTGTCTGGAGATGATGGGGGTGGGGCATGTAGTCATGCAGAGATTGGGGTGGGTTTTTTAAATCCCTACTGTCTGGGGCAATCCCTTCCTTCCAATGGGACATTCCTAGAGACCACCAGGCATCTACCTGGTGGCCCAAAGCTTGGTTTCCACACTGGGAGGATGAGAAAGAGACAGAATGAGAGAGAGGTAGAATAAGAGAGAGAATGAGAGAGAGAGAGAGAGACAATGAGAGAGAGAATGAGAGAAAGGGAGAATGAGAGAAAGAAAGAAAGAGAAAGAGAGAGAGAGACAATGAAAGAGAGAGGCAATGAGAGAGAGAAAGAGAGAGAATGAGTGAGAGAAAGAGACAAACAGTAAGAGGGAATGAGAGAGAGAAAGGGAGAATAAGAATCAGAGAATGAGAATAAAAAGAAAATGAGTGAGAGACAATGAAAGAAAAAGAAGGCAAATGTGAAAGAAGCAGAGACAGAATGAGAGGGAGAATAAGAGCAGAATGAGAGAGAATGAAAATGTGAGAATGAGAGAGAGAGGATGAGAGAGAATAAGAGAAAAGGAATGAGACAAAGAGAATAAGAATGAGGGAGAGAAAGAGAGGGAAAATAAAAGACAGAATGAGAGAGAGAAGAGAAAATGAAAGAGAGGGAGAGGGGGAGATTGGGAAATTAAAGCGGAGCTAAACCAAAGCGAAGTGACTCCGGCGTCCCTCCTTAAACGGATGGAAAGGGAAGGGCGGCAGGCGAGAGGATGACAAGGGGCGAAGTAACCCATATAACCGAACCACTTCGTTTTAGGAGATGGCAGGGATACGGGTGGAAGGCGACCGCCTCTAAATCCGAATCAAAAAGCCTTCGCGTTTGATTCTAAGATGGGGCGGGGGCTCACACATGAACCGTTTCCCTCTCCTTCTCCCCTCCTCCCCAGGCGGGACTGGAACTCACCATCTCCTAATAAATGCCCCAAAGTCACCTAGCCGGCTTTCATGTCTAAGGCAGAACTAGAACTCACCGCCTCCCCACTTTCTAACCCGGTACCTTAACTACTAGATTTTAAAAAACTGCGTTGTGTTTGTTCATTATCATTAAGTGTTGTACCTTAATGATTTTTGACCAACGTTTCTTTTATGTACACTGAGAGCTTCTGCACCAAAGACAAATTCATTGTGTGTCCAATCACACTTGGCCAGTAAAAAAATTCTATTCTATTCATCTATGAGCAAAATTTGTTCATCCCAGAAAAATTTGGAGGGGATAACACCCTCTCCCCCAGCAACAGGTGCGGAGCCGCGGGTATTTGCATTATATTTTTGCACCCCGTTATTTGCACAACGACTCTTAAATCCTTTTTCCGCCCCTGAAGCTGGAAAGAAACCGAATTGTTTTCCAAAAAGAGGGGCCTCTACATACGGCCTCCCTCGAACCTTTCGCGTGCAAAATTCTTCGCAGATTTACAAAGCGGGGCGATATAAACGCCGGGTTTTTAATCGCCTCGCGCTCCTTTAGGCGTTTTGAAAGCTCCGCGTTCGTTCCAGCAGGGTGAGTTTTTAAACCGAATTAAGTCTCCAACGATTCGGTTTTAACGAGGCCTGGTGCGGACCCTTTCCCACGGAAAGCAGCTTTTATAAAAACTGTAAAAAATTAATAGCGGGTTTCACAAACTGGGTTCCTGCGAAGGGGAAATTTAACACTTCTAAATCGCCTTTAAGCGTAATTTTTAATATATTATTTTCTCCATGGCCCCGTTTCGAAAGACGCAATCGCTTATATTTTAATTGCATACAGGCATCCTTCAGGAAAACGATTCTCATCAGGGTCTAGATAACTGAAGTCATTTTTTCGATATTTGAAATATAATTCCTATGTCTCTTACGCCTAAAGGTGTTTGAAAACACGTGTATCATATCTGGGGTGCTGTCAGAGAAACCGGAACGAAGGGACTCGACACGCGTTTATTGCAACGTAACGTGTGAGTGCCTTTTATAGAGCTTTTATTGCAGCGAAATGTGTGAATGCCTTATCTATATTTATATATTATATATTTACACACATACACACATATATACATACACATATATACATATATATTTAAGAATATATATATTCTTAAATAAAATAAATAAAAACCCCAGTCCTTTAAAATAACCAATGATGTGTCGAGGTGAAATTTAAATAGGTCTGAATAGGGACACACGCTGGGAAAGCAAGGCAGGCTCTAATATAATGCATTTTTAAATAAATAAATAAATAAATAAATACATAAATAAATAAATAAATAAATAAATAAATAAATAAACAAATAAAAAGCTTGGCTACTTTCGCACAGGTGCAGACTTTAACTCCCGGAATTTAGCCTGGGGAATTCTGGGAGTTAAAATTCACACCTCTTAAAGCGGTCCAATTGGGGAGGGGGGGAAATTGACACAAGGCCATCTTATCTAGAAGCATTAAAAAAGAAAAAAGAAAGGAAAGGAAACAGGTGAGTTCTATAGAGACCTTATCAAGTGGACGAGCTTTGCCTGGACTGAACCATTCACACACCTGGACTGGGGAAGGGGAGGAAATTTAGAAATTTCACTTTCTTCTTGACTTCGAGAGGCGATTTGCCCACGTGCAAACAGATGCCTTTTTTTCTCACGTTCTTCCCGCCTCCTTTTCTTCCTCCTCCCTCCCTCCCTCCCCTCCCCTCCCCACACCACACACACACACCCGCAAACCGAAGTGGTCCAGCCCAGACAAGCTTTCGCTATTTGCCTCTGGTTCTCTAGCTTCCTTGCGTCTGTAAAGCTTCTTAAAGCAGCACCTGGAAAGGGGGGGGGGGAGGATACGGATAACACACGTGTTTGCGGATTTTCACAGCCCCTGACCTTGGGAAGCGGGACCCTTAGGAAAGCCCGGCTTGGGGCGGGGTGAGGGTGGAGGCGGCGAGATTGGCAAGAGAGCCCAGGGGAGGTGGGAGGTGGGAGGGGGGGCTCCCTAGCCAAGCTGCAGAGAGCTCGCCTCGTTTTTCTCATCTCCAGCTCTCTGAAGTCTATAATTACCGCCGACCGACCGATTTGCCGCAACTTGCCCGTCCCGACAGCCTGCCAGGGCCCCCCCCGGCCCCCCTTCCCTCGCGGGGCTCAGCCTGCGAAGGCAGGGAGGCGGCAACCTTCGGCAAAATAACCGGGCGAGCGAGTCGTCAAAAGCGGGGTTCAGAGACGCGCGAAGGCTTGGATGCGGGCAGAGAAGCAGGGAGGGGAGCTCTGCCTCCTGCCTTCCTCACTCCCTCCCCAGCCTTAAACACCCCCCTTCCCCGGAGGCTAAAGGGGTGGCTGCGTCCCCTCCAAATTGGCCGAGCTCCCCGATTTCTGGACCGCAGCAAACCCGCTTTCGACAATTGCGATTCTCCGGGCAGGGAGGGGCGGCTTCCAGGCCAGCAAGGGACCCGATGCCTCGCCGGAGTGGGGTGGGGTGGGGGGCAAGTCTTGGGGTGCTTTCCGAAGCTGCCCGACCGGTTGGACTCAACCGGATCGGAAAGACGCTTGGAGCCGGACCTCTAAGCTATAAAAAAAAGGATTGGGGTCGGGGGGGGGAACCGGGCAGAGATGACCCTTTCACCTCCCCTCCCCTTCTCGCCCTACAAACCCCGAGAGCGAGGGCAAAGGAAACATCCCCGGTTCTCAAGGACGGAGTTTGGAAAGCCGGAATCGCGTCTGGGCAAGAAGCGAAGGCGAAGCACGCTTCATGCCGCGTTTACCAGCGAGTCGCGTAAAGCTTTACCCGAAGCTGCGGGGAGTTTGGCTTCCTCTTCACCGCCCCCCCTTCCCTAACAACACCCCCCTCCCCATCTATTTGCAGTTATAAGCCAGAAGGCAGAAAAACAAGCCCGGGCGACTGCCGAATCTCAATCATTTACCACCCCCCTTCCCAAAAAGAGACAGCAACTAGAGTCACTTTCGAGAAAATCCTGCATTTTTTCACTGGGATTTCGGGTTTTTTTTTTCCGGGGGGGGCATGAAGATGAGCGAAGACTCCCCCGCCCCCCTTTACAAAGCTAATCTTCTAAACAGAGAAGGGGGTAAACGGCGCAGAAAATAAAAATAAACCTGTTCTTAAGCAGAACATATTTTCTATTTTTACGCTTCTGGCATTTTTACGCTTCCTTCCCAAAGCCGCATTACTCTGCCCCTTTGGGTTTGCTTCTCTCTCTCAAAAAAAATCATTTTTCCCCTGCTCTTCTCACCCCTCCCCATAATTAAGTTAAAATTACTTTTTTTCTTTTTTTTAAAAAAAGGGGAAGCAACACGCGTTGGCTTGTATCTTGATTTAATTTGCCCAGGAGAGCATCAAAACTGGATTCCTTAAAAAACAAAATAAAAATCAACCAATCTCTTCTGCCTCTCATCCCCTTCCCCACTTTTTCAAAGTTCCCCCCTCTTCTTATAGTGTTCTTTTTAAAAAAAATAGTTCATCCAGTCAAAACAAACACCATATTGGAAAAATCTAAGACGCAAAATTACCCAGGTCTTAAAATTGTCGTAGGAACCACAATTCCCTAGGTGCCCAGTGACACCCAGTTCCTGACAACGGGTTAGAAATAAGAAAAAGGCGAAGCCCACCTTTTCTGGCCAGGCTAGCTTCGTCAGAAAGTGGGTCGTCCCCCCCCTCCCCGAAATATTAAGGAATTAAGAAAACCAACTTACCACCAGATGGGATAACTCGAAAGAACCCGGGTCAATCCGCCAATAAACAGCAAATATCCTAGGAAGAACATTTTTGTCGCCTGGGAAAGTTGTGTGTGTGTGTTTTTTTTAAAATGCAAGTCGGAGAAAAGTCAGGCGGATAATAAAAATAAGAAGAACGCAAGAATTGCAATAATTTTTTCTCTCCTTCAGCGCGCGGGGTAGCCGGAAAAAAAAATCCTACGCCACCCCTTGAAAATAAAATAAAAAATTAGCCTCAACAGGTAGCTGCGTTTCCGTCTCTTGCGGATTATTCCCCGGCGTCTCTCTCCAATTTTCAAGCAAAAAAAAACCGAAATAAATCACCCCGAATTAATTTTGGAGAGGAGTTCCCCCTGTTTTTTTGGGGGGTGGGTGGGAAGAGGGAATCTTTCCGGCCTCAGCCAAGCTAAAAAAGAGAAAAAGGAAAAAAGAAAGAAATGTTTAACAGGAAAAATAAGTTTTTAGAAAAATCAACCAGCAGATCGAGGAGGGGAGCACAGAGGCTGCCTCTTTCTCAAATGCCAGAAGAGCGACTGAGCGACTTCCGAGAAGGTGCTTCTTTTAATACCCACTTAAAGACCACGTTGGCCCACAATCCCGTGTGTGTGTGTGTGTGGAAGCTGAGCAGGGTGCGAAAGAGAGAGAGAGAGAGAAAGAGAGAGGGAGGGAGAGGAATAAAGGAGAGAAGGAGGGGGGAAAAATAGAATTACATTTTGGAGAAGGTGAATAACGCAGTGATGGAGCGAGTGAAGCCCAACTCTGGGTGTGGCTTCCATGTATTCCCCCCCCCTTTATAAAATGGGGGTGATTTTAAGGCAGGCTGGTTTTTAAAGACCCCAGACCCTCCCAGTCACCCCTTTTCTCTGCTCCGTAGATCCGACTCTGTGCCTCGAAAGCGGGTGGCAAAAATAGAAATTTGGGGATTTATTTGTTTTTGTTGTTTTTTAAAAAATCATGCATCCCTACAGGGGAATTTATTTACAGTTCCACAAAATAAAAGGCGTCCCCGGAAGTTCTCAATCCAGGCCAGACATTCCGGGAGGGAGACGATGTCGGTAGCGACCTTCTGTCCACCCACCCCCACTGAATTTGACACGCTTGTCGCGTTCCCACGAGACGCTGAACCAGCGCAGGGGACGGACGCGGCTTGCGCGGCCCCCTCCCTCCCCCTCCCGATGCTTCTCTTGCTTAAAACAGATTCGTTTGGGGGTACTCCCAAAGAAAGAAGGGGGCGGGAGAAAGAGCGCTTTGGGAGGGAATTCAATTCGGAGGGGAGGGGGTGCAGGTTGAACGGGTCGTGTGAATGCGGTCCGCGGGGAAGAGAGCTTTGCCGGCTTAGGAGAAGCGATTGTGGAGGTGAATTTTAGGTTCGCTCTGCTGTATTCTGGTGTGACTACGGAGCGAGATCGGTCGGAGGTGGCTGCGCCTGTTAATCTCTGTGATCCGGATTGAGCCAGTTGTTTTTGCCAAGCGCCCAACCTGATTCGATTTCAGCCGAGGAGAACCGGAGGGGTGTCCTTTGTGGACAAGGACTGGTGTGTGTTTGTGTTTGGAGATGGGGGAGACCCTTACGTAGGTGTTAAACGATGCGGTTTTCTTAGAAAGCGGGGAGAAGTCGCCAGACCGTTTCCCCGCGCAAATTCGGATTCAATCTCGTCGGAAGAAAGATCCTTTGCGAATCCGGCGCTTCGAAGTTGAGAGAACTGGGACTCCAGTCTGGGAGCCTCTCCTCCCTCCCTCCCGTTTTCTCCCGTGTCCGACCATCAGGTCTGCAGTGGGTATAAAAGCCGCCTGAACAATGTTCAAAAAAAAAAAAAAAATCCTCCCTACACCGCGATCCTTCGCATAGATCGGTGAGGTTTGGGGGTGGGAGGTGGGATCTCGTTTACGATCCTTCCTTATCGACTTTCTCGGGAGAAAAACTCTTCTTTACGACCTCGTGGCTCATGTCCAGACAAATACACGCGTGAACAGACTGGATAAAAAGACCAGACTAAAACCACTCGCGTTTGGAGGAAGAAATGAAAAATCTGTGGATGTGCACACGCGCAAACGCGCGTTTGCTTTCACGCGCGCGCGTGTGTGTGTGCAGAGATCGATACACGTGCTGATGCCCAGATGCACGTGCGGGTGTCTAGAGGTACCTATGCCCCTTCCACCCCCTCCCCTCCGGAAAAAACGGAGCGCGTATATTTTCCCTATTCAGACAACATCCTGACCCTTCATTGAAGAAAGACGCGTGAAAGTGTAATCATGTTCAGCGCGGTAATTTCAAAGCCAGGAAATGCATATGCATCTTGAACGCGCGTGTTTCTGTCCGAGTGCCTTTAGACACTCGCGGACATTTGCTCACCTAGGCACCAACCAACGCGTGTATCTAAATCTCTGCTCGCGCACGTGTGAAAGCACCTTGAAGATCCGCGCAAAACGCACGGGGATGTAGGTGTTTATGCAACGGCGCGCCGTCCACGGCTGTTTCGTTGATTTCCCCGCAGCGCCAGGGATTTTCCCTACGTCTCTTTTAACCTGTGTGTCCCGTGCTCACGTGTATTTGTATGAACACCGATCACGCGCTTTTGTAGGAGAATACTTCCATTTTTCTCCCCGCATTTTCGATCCCCGAGGTCCGTCGGTCCTTCCTCCATAATTTTCTTCCCTCCTGGTTCCTGTCCGGACTTCCCGGGAGCCAGGCGACCGTCCCACGCAAACCCCGATGGAATCCCCCGACATTTGTCCCCGGAAAACATGCACCTGATTCTCACTATGTCTAAATCAGCCCATCAGGAGGTTTAATTTTTTGCACCGGATTTGATCCGGGTTCAATCTTTCTCCTTTGCTGCCTCTTTCTTTTTCCTTCCTTCCTTCCTTCCTTCCTTCCTTCCTTCCTTCCTTCCATCCATCCATCCATCCATCCAGAGAATGGGAGAGAGAGAATGAGAGAGAGAGAATGAGAGACAGAGGGAATGGGAGAGAGAGAGAGAGTTTGAGGGAGTGAGAGGAACAGAGAGAATGAGAGAAAGAGAAAGTGAGTGAATGAGAAAGATTGAGAAAGAGAAAGAGAGAAGAGTTGGGGAAATATACAAATGGTAGAAGAACACCGATTTGAAACTGTTGTAAAAGGAAATATATGTTTAAAAAAAAGAAAGAGAAAGTGAGAAAGAGAAAAAGAGTGAGAGAGAAAGACTGAGAAAGAGAAAGAGAGTGAATGAAAGGAAGAGAGGGAGAAAGAAAGAGGGGGCAGGGCCTTTCCTTAGACTTCTAATTTAAAGATTGGATATAAGAATCTGCAGGAAAGTCAAAATCTGTTTTTCAGGGCCAAGAAGAATGGAGTTTGCTTTCTTCCTCACACATATTCTAGGCTGGCTTTCCTCAGGTTCAAATCCAAAGGGTTTTTTCCTCACTTTTCACCTGAAATACCAGGCAATTTTGGAGTGTATTTTTGGGAAGACTGTCTGCAAAAAGTCCCTGCAGTTTCCTGGGTAAAATTTTCAGAAATGATTTGCCATTGCTTCTTTATTGGACCTTAAAGGGAGAGACTGGCCCAAGATCAACCAGCAACCTTTGTGCCTAAGGCAGGATTAGAACTCATGACTTCTGGATTTGGTGTTTTAAGCACTGTGCTGCAGCTGCCAAAAAATCCAACACTTGCATAAACAGAGGAATAGAATCAAGATCATGTGAAGTGTTAATACCACTTTATAAGGCCTTGGTAAGGCCACACTTGGAATCCGGCATCCAGTTTTGGTCAC